>CP136054.1:119492733-120692733 GCA_032464435.1 Aegilops umbellulata | reverse complement strand
TCAAATGGGTTTCAAATGCCCGGACATGGGCACAAGAATCCTCTCTCCCGTGCTTACCAGCGCGGACATCGTCGCCGGCACGGACGCCACTGTGGTATTGCCCCTTGCGCTCTATGTGTTCGACACATTGTTTAACCCGGACTTTGTGATTTATTTGTAGACAAAGCGATGAATTCCGATGCTTCGTCAAATGAGGAGTATGGACCGACGGAGCTTGATAAAATGATTGAAGCCGAGTTCTTTAGTTTGTCGGATTCAAACGAAGAAGTGGACATGATCATGCTATGAGCATGCAAGAGGAAATGAACCGACAGGTGGACCACGTTCTCAGCTTTAAGGGCTCAACCAAAGGGAGAAAGAATGATCAATTGGGATGGGGTCTTTTAAGCATGACTACTACACATGGACTACTTTGCTCCAAACCCAACTTTTCCGGATGATCTATGGTTTCTCGCCGTTTCGGACGCGCAAACCATTAGCTTTGCGCATTTTAGAGGGAGTGGAGGCACACGATGACTACTTCAACCTCACAAGGAATTGACGCATCCAACTTTCTTTCTTTGCTAAGCAGAAATGCATGGCTGCTCTGAGGATGCTTACACTTGGTACTGGCGCAGATGCCATTGGTGAGATGGTCTGTATGTGGTAGAGCACATGCCTGAAGACTGCTGTCAAGTTTGTTCGCGCCATGGTGCAGGTGTTTGGAGCAGAGTATCTAAGATAACCAAATATGCAGAACATAGAAAAGTTGTTGGCTATTTGAGAGGCCACAGGGTGATTTTCGGAAATGCTCAACTGATTGCATGCATTGGCAATAAGAGAACTACCCCAAAGGTTTGTGAGGAATGTAACAAGGTCACACTAAAGAAGTCATCATCATACTGAAAGCAATGGCATCCCATTACTTATGAATTTGGCATGCTTTCTCTGGAATGTCGGGTTCTCACAACGACATCAACGTGCTTCAGCGATCTCTCATGTTCAGGAGGCTTTGTAATGGGAATCGCCGCCATGCAAGTACACTGTCAATGACCGTGACTACAACATGGAATACTATCTTACCATGGTATTTATCCTCAAGGAGCAGCGTTTGTGAAGAATATATCCGATCCACACGGCAACAAACAAAAGCCATTTTGCATTAATGCAGGAAGAAACTAGGAAGGATGTGAAGAGAGCATTTGAAGTGTTTCAAGCTTGTCGGGGAATTGTTCGTGCAGCTGCAATGATGTGGGAATCAGAAACTTTGTGGCAGCTGATGACATATTATGTTATTTTGCAAAATATGATGGATGAGGGTGATGGTTTTGTCCAAACTAATGATTTTTGAACGCTTGAAAAACAAGTTCAAATCCCGGAAGATTAAGATGCAAATCATCTTATGAACTTCACAGAAGATGCATCTGAATCTTCGAGATCATCAGGTGCGCACACAGCTACTCAGTGATCTTGTGGAGCATATGTGGACCCACAATGGAAACCAAAGAGCTAATATTTGAGTTATGCACTTAAAATAAAATTTATGTAAGGGCTATGTTTTTTTGGTATCAAGATTTTTTATTTACGTGCGACATTGGCGTGTATGATGAACATGCATGTATTTGAGAGTCTAAATTTGAGGTATGTGGACGTCGGGCACGACATATGAGGGGGGTGTCCGGCTGCATCCATGGGCATGCTCGGGCGTGTCCACGGACGTATAAGGGGCCGGATTTGTCAAGTCTGACTGTAGATGCTCTTACGAACGTTCTTCTATCTCTACTCTCTAGCATCGTTCTAACTCGTAACACAAGCGAAAGGCGAATCACACTCTTTTTTGCGGACCATTGTTAAATCACACATACTCAAAATGCAACACGATAGAAGGGACGCCCGTGCATATTCCTTCCACATTATCGGATGACAATCTTCTGTTTGTCATTAGATTCTGCATGCTTTTTGTCGAATGAACTTGTGTCATGTGGTTTGATTTTGATTTCATGTTGTGGAAGTCATTATAGTTCATGAAATGATATTAAAGTAAGCAATCCACATGGAGAATATGACGCCAAGTTTGTCGGACGGACAGTGGATCCATATGCGGAATGTGTTCGGAAGAGCAAAGTGCCCTTTTAGTGTCATTTTTTCGAGTGGCTAGCTATGAAGAACCGATGTTGGACGTCAAATAGACTCGCGAAGAGAGGCCTCCCACACGAACATGCGTATCCATTCTATGATCAAGAAGAGGAGACGGTCAACCATATAATGCTTGGGTACAACTTTTCACTGACGGTTTGGCACGACGTTTGGAGTGCCCTTGGTGACCAAGTTAGATTTCGTCCAATGACGATGCGCTTGTGGACTGGTGCAGCAGTCGCAGCTTGCCCCATTGTGTTGGGAAACATAGTAGGAAAAAATCGCCCTACGATCACGATTCCAGGAATGCTATGAAGATGCATAAGAGCTTTGGATGAGATCGTTACCAACTTCGAGTTGCCGTGGAAGAACTAGAGGAGGTTCCAAAACTTGTGTGCTCGAGGGGCAAAAACCCTGTAGTATATACTCCCTCCGTTCCTAAATATTTGTCTTTTTAGAGATTTCAAATGGACTACTATATACAGATGTATATAAGCATATTCTAGAGTGTAGATTCATTCATTTTGCTCCGTATGTAGTCACTTGTTGAAATCTCTAGAAAGACAAATATTTAGGAACGGAGGGAGTATATGTTGAGGGGGGAGAGAGAGAGGTGCCACAAGGGGAGGAGGACTCCTCCCCCTTGCGCCGGCCTCATGTCTACTACGCAACCTTCTTCCTGTAGACGTTGTTGGGCCTCCAAGTGTAGAGGTTTCTAGGACAGTAGCAAATTTCCCTTGAGTTGATGACCTAAGATTTATCAATCCGTGGGAGGCATAGGATGAAGATGGTCTCTCTCAAGCAACCCTGCAACCAAATTGATAGAGGCGGGATGTCCCGATCTTTCGATGAGATGATAACTATCGATTTGGTGGAGACGACTTTGACGATCCGACTACAAACGTGCACGACGTCGCGCCTTAGCAATCGCTAAACCAACTCCGAGAGGTTATTGACCACGCCGGAGCACAATCAACCTGACCACGAAGGTCTATTCCTGCAAGCAATCGAAGAACAAGCAAGAATATGATAAAGCAATATGAATATTGCGAATATAGATGAAGTATTGATAAAGGTGGGGATCCAAAAGCGGTCTTAGTCTGGTCGTTGGACACAAACGAAGTACACGAAGTTGCAATGGCTAACTTTTAACTAAACAAATCCCAAGGAAAAAGCTACTAGATGGATCTACTTATATAGGAGTAAGGGGTGGCGGCCAAGGAGGTGGGAGGACGCCCCAAGGCAGCCTAAAACCAACCCTAGGTCGTACAAGTCTCATGGGCCCAAGTGGAGGTGATGCAACACCTTTGGACTTGTTGTTTGACTCGGATTCTGCTGCAGCGTCAGATTTTTTCGTCCATATCTCAATGCCCCGGACGAATTTAAAGGTGAATCCAAATGGAGTGGAAAGAGGACGAAATCTACTTTCCAACAAAAAAAGAATCACCCAATTCGGAGTCCGTATGAAAAAGTTCTTGCCGTTTTGAGTCAGGTATGTCTGTGCAGTCCGAATCTGAATCCAGAACGTGAGAGACTTGGACTCTATCTTCTCTTGGCCCAAAAGTGACGTGAAGGGACTTTTTGAACAGCACCTAAACTTCTCTTTTTCCCTTATCTTCATATGTGGATTGTACAAATGTCCCATACACCTGCAATTAGACAAAACACAAAAGTGTGTGAAGTATTTTTGTTCTGGATAATATAAATAGATTATTGAATAGTTGACACTAGAAATCACCTGACAAATATGCATGTATGCAATATTTTTGGTCGTATCTAGTCATGTCCTCATCATCCTCCCTTTCTTGAAAATAAAGTCGTCCTCGGCGTTGCTTTATCTGAAATGTGGCTAACAAAAGAGACAAGGTGTACATGTTGTATATGTATATGTCATCAATTTTTACTTCCCGTGGAATTTGCACATATGACACATGTATACATGAGTAACTTTCATAGTGAATAAAATATAAAGCCAAAATATTATCACAAGAAGTAGAAGGTATGAAAGTATTGCAACTCAGTTTGCACATATAAGTGAAGCTCTTATTCATATGAAAAGATTGACATCCCAATATTGGTGAATAAACCTTACTTGCATAAAATTTACATGCTACAACATGCTTAAATAAGCCAACATGCAATAAGTCATTTGACACAGAATCATCACCAAGATTAGAGGTCATATCAAAATGATTAAACATTGGCACAATTATTTTCAAACGTAGTTGATCCAAATTTGTTTTAGTGTCTGATTCACATGGTTCTTTCACATCAACGGTTAATTCAATGGGTGCACTCAAAATTCTTGATATTGCAGTTGTTTGATCACATGGCAAAGTCAAATCATCAGCATAATCATCTATAATAGGTGGTGTGATCAATGTAGTGGCTAGAGCATCACATGGTGTATTTGAATCGACAAGGCATTCATCATTCGCATGCGAAGTTACAAGATCAGTACCTTTGTCATTACCTCGTGTTATCAACTCAGACGATGTTGGAAGTCTCGGCAGTGACGGGTCATAATATGGAGCTGACGCAATGCTCACAACAATGGATGTTGTTGTCATAGTAGGCGCAGTGGTAGAAGGAAGGATCGTCTCAACTCCTTGGATGTGCACCTTATGCTTGTTTGTCTTGTGGGCATCACGCCTCTTTATTTCCTGTTCAGCTTTGCAAGCAAGATGAAACAAATGGTCCATAGGATAACATTCTTCATGAATTAGTATCTCTTGAATATCACGGTTTAATCCTCCCCAAAATCTATCCATAAAATCTTCTTCACTTTCCTCTAAAAAGGAATGCGACAAGGTAGTTTGTAAATCATCATAATATTTTCTTACAGTATCACTACCTTGTTTTAAATGTTGTAGTTTTTTAATCATGCCACGAGTATAATAAACATCGACGAATCTATCTCTCATGACAAGTTTTAAATCATCCCAAGTAGTAGGTACATAATCTGGGTATAACCGACAATGTTCACTCCACCAAACAGTAGCAAAACTAGTGAAAGAACCAACCGCAAGCTTAACTTTTTTATGTTCCGAAAAATCATGGGAAGCAAATATAACATTTATTTCGAACTCCCATTCAATATATAAATCAGGCTTAAAACGACCATTAAAAGGTGGCATTGAAACAAAAACCTGATTGTGCGTATTCTTATGCCTTTGCACCTCTTGTGACGGTGGTTGTATTTTCGGAGCTGGTGGCACATCTCCCATGATTGATGAAGCCCAACTGACTCTGGAACCTGCCATATTTAGTAGAAAAACAAGAAACAAAATCCGAGAATAATGTTCCTATGAACTACTAGGATGTGGTGGTAAAACGCTCACAGTATAGCAAATATCAAAGTCTTACAAGTTCTTACCATGCAGCAGGTGGTGACCGGCAACCAGCGGTGTCAAATAACTCCGAAGATTAAGTAAAGCGATTGCCAGGTGAGCGTATGTATACACGGTGTAGAAATGTGTGGAGCTTGGAAGGCCAAATATATGGTAGCAAAAGATCAGCAATAATCAATTTAGAGATGCAATGTTGAATAAACGCTCAACGACGGTACTGTGCTGGTCCTAGGCTAGACCGGACTAGAGACGCGAGCCTAGAACACAAATAAGGTCACGGCGTAGCACAACTAGCATCAATAAAGGATATGAAGTAGCTCTGGACAGCAAGATATAAGTGAAGATCACAATAGCAGTAAAGATAATGATGTGAAACAACTGCCAAGCAGGATAAACAACAACTCTCTCTCCAACTTTCCTCTTGAAAGTTTGAGCAAATTTTCTGATAACTTTTTTCAAAGTATGCTACTAGCTCAAGCTTTCCAATGCAAAAAGAATCACTCAATTCCGAATTGATATGAGGAGTCAAAGAATTCGAAAACTGGCCTGAAAAATGGACTAAGCTGTGTCCGCGAACTTCGGAGGGCAAAAATACCTATTTAGAAGACGATTTTGACGTGTCAAATATTGAACTAGCTTCTGCAACTATTTAGATGCGGCTCGTCTCTAGCTTTAATTTGAGTACTCGTGGAGCCAAAACGGACTTCGTATGAGAAAGTTATGCATGTTTGACTGAACAGTGCACAAAACAGAATCCAATCCGAATTCAACTACGAGATTGAGTCTAGATAGATCCGATTTTTTTTCTTCTCTCTCTTTTTTTTTCTCACACTTTTTTTCTTTTTCTTTTTTTTTCTTTTTTTCACTCTTTTTTTCTCTGTCTTTTTTTCTCCCTCTTTCCAAGACAAACTAGATAAGATGCAGATTGGATCAAGCGAAGATGTGAATGACCTCAACTATGATTGTGACAATGAACTATGGGTAGCACGTGGTGGAAAGTGATGGATGGTGTGGTGGACAGCTGAAGGGATAACGATGCAACGGTGACGTGACTAATGTGAACAGAACTCGAAACTCTAAACGAACTAGACACTAAGACCAGCAACTCGACACGACGATGCAACCGATAATTCAATAATGCAAACAATGAAAAGAAAATTGCAAAGACTCAAACTGGCTTGGACAAAGGATGAATAGATCTAACTTTTTTTTGTGTGGCTTTTTTTTGGACAATAGGTAAGAAAATAGATCTAATCTAGTAAAAACTGAAAATTCTCACCGAGCAACCTGAAAACTGATACCACTTGATAGAGGCGGGGTGTCCCGATCTTTCGATGAGATGATAACTATCGATTTGGTGGAGGCGACTTTGACGATCCGACTACAAACGTGCACGACGTCACGCCTTAGCAATCGCTAAACCAACTCCGAGAGGTTATTGACCACGCCGGAGCACAATCAACCTGACCACGAAGGTCTATTCCTGCAAGCAATCGAAGAACAAGCAAGAATATGATCAAGCAATCTGAATATTGCGAATATAGATGAAGTATTGATAAAGGTGGGGATCCAAAAGCGGTCTTAGTCTGGTCGTTGGACACAAACGAAGTACACGAAGTTGCAATGGCTAACTTTTAACTAAACAAATCCCAAGGAAAAAGCTACTAGATGGATCTACTTATATAGGAGTAAGGGGTGGCGGCCAAGGAGGTGGGAGGACGTCCCAAGGCAGCCTAAAACCAACCCTAGGTCGTACAAGGCTCATGGGCCCAAGTGGAGGTGATGCAACACCTTTGGACTTGTTGTTTGACTCGGATTCTGCTGCAGCGTCAGATTGTTTCGTCCATATCTCAATGCTCCGGACGAATTTAAAGGTGAATCCAAATGGAGTGGAAAGAGGACGAAATCTACTTTCCAACAAAAAAAAGAATCACCCAATTCGGAGTCCGTATGAAAAAGTTCTTGCCGTTTTGAGTCAGGTATGTCTGTGCAGTCCGAATCTGAATCCAGAACGTGAGAGACTTGGACTCTATCTTCTCTTGGCCCAAAAGTGACGTGAAGGGACTTTTTGAACAGCACCTAAACTTCTCTTTTTCCCTTATCTTCATATGTGGATTGTACAAATGTCCCATACACCTGCAATTAGACAAAACACAAAAGTGTGTGAAGTATTTTTGTTCTGGATAATATAAATAGATTATTGAATAGTTGACACTAGAAATCACCTGACAAATATGCATGTATGCAATATTTTTGGTCGTATCCAAGGTAGTCATGTCCTCATCACAAATAGCAAAGAGTCTCTTGTGTCCCCAACACACCCAATACAATGGTAAATTGTATAGGTGCACTAGTTCGGCGAAGAGATGGTGATACAAGTGCAATATGGATGGTAGATATAGGTTTTTGTAATCTGAAAATATAAAAACAGCAAGATAACTAATGATAAAAGTGAGCACAAACGATATTGCAATGCTAGGAAACAAGGCCTAGGGTTCATACTTTCACTAGTGCAAGTTCTCTCAACAATAATAACATAACTGGATCATATAACTATCCCTCAACATGCAACAAAGAGTCACTCCAAAGTCACTAATAGCGGAGAACAAATGAAGAGATTTTGGTAGGATACGAAACCACCTCAAAGTTATTCTTTCTGATCGATCTATTCAAGAGTCCGTAGTAAAATAACACGAAGCTATTCTTTCCGTTCGATCTATCATAGAGTTCGTACTAGAATAACACCTTAAGACACAAATCAACCAAAACCCTAATGTCACCTAGAGACTCCAATGTCACCTCAAGTATCCATGGGTATGATTATATGATATGCATCACACAATCTCAGATTCATCTATTCAAACCAACACAAATTACTTCAAAGAGTGCCCCAAAGTTTCTACCGGAGAGTCAAGACGAAAATGTGTGCCAACCCCTATGCATAAGTTCACGAGGTCACGGAACCCGCAAGTTGATCACCAAAACATACATCAAGTAGATCACGTGATATCCCATTGTCACCACAGATAAGCACATGCAAGACATACATCAAGTGTTCTAGAATCCTTAAAGACTCAATCCTAAGATAACTTCAAAGGGAAAACTCAATCATTACAAGAGAGTAGAGGGGGAGAAACAACATAAGATCCAACTATAATAGCAAAGCTCGCGATACATCAAGATCGTACCACCTCAAGAACACGAGAGAGAGAGAGAGAGAGAGAGAGATCAAACACATAGCTACTGGTACATACCCTCAGCCCCGAGGGTGAACTACTCCCTACTCGTCATGGAGAGCGTCGGGATGATGAAGATGGCCACCGGTGATGGATCCCCCCTCCGCCAGGGTGCCGGAACAGAGTCCCGATTGGTTTTTGGTGGCTACAGAGGCTTGCGGCGGCGGAACTCCCGATCTATTGTGTTCCCCGATGTATTTAGGGTATATGGATATATATAGGCGAAAGAAGTCGGTCAGGGGAGCCACGAGGGGCCCACGAGGGTGGGGGGCGCGTCCAGGGCGGTAGGGCGCGCCTCCCTGCCTCGTGGCTTCCTTGAAGCTTCCCTGACGTTTACTCCAAGTCTCCTGGATTGCTTCTGTTCCAAAAATAACTCTCCCGAAGGTTTCATTCCGTTTGGACTCCATTTGATATTCCTTTTCTTCGAAACACTGAAATAGGCAAGAAAATAGCAATTTGGGCTGGGCCTCCGGTTAATAGGTTAGTCCCAAAATTAATATAAAAGTGATTAATAAAGCCCATAAACATCCAAAACAGATAATATAATAGCATGAAATTCTTCATAAATTATAGATACGTTGGAGACGTATCAGCATCCCCAAGCTTAATTCCTGCTCATCCTCAAGTAGGTAAATGATAAAAGAAATAATTTATGAAGTGTGAATGCTAGAAGGTGCACAAGTTTGATCAATGATAATTTCAATCACCTTTTCTAGCATCATTATATGTCATAACAGTAGCTCAACTCAACAAAACTTTTCATGATCAAGTAACAAGCTATTCACATGTTAAAGCATATACCATAAACTTTCTTGAAAACTAACAAACTACGTTCTCAGTCATCAAACAATTGCAATTCATCTTATTTTCAGGAAGGGTCTATGTAAGAGCTTTGATTTAGAAAATCCCACATACTCAACTATCATATAGTCTTCCATGATTGCTACCACTCAAAGCATATTTTTAGAACAAATAGCATTCATCGAACACAGAGAAAGATAGGGGCTTAATGTTTCGCCTCCCAATCTTTTACCTCAAGGGTAATGTCAACAATAATAATTCATGATCAAATATATTTGAATGGCCATATATGCTTAGATCTTTCCCCAACACATGATGCTTGCCAACTAAAGAGCAGGTTGGAATGAGAAGGAATACTACTGACTCTTGCATAAAAGTAAAAGATAGACCCTTTGTAGAGGGAAGCAGGGATTTGCAGAGGTGCCAGAGCTCGAAGCTAAAACAGAGATGAAAATAATTTTGAGAGGTATGCTTTCATTGTCAACATAACGACCAAGAGTTCCCAATATATTCCATACTACATACATTATAGGAGGTTCCCAAATAGAAAGGTAAAGATTTTACTCTCCCTCCACCAACAATCACACTCCACGGTTTGTCCGAAACAACGGGTGCCGTCCAACTATCAACAATCCTGGGGGAGTTTTGTTTAAATTATTTGTGAATTTTTTTGATCTTTTGATCATAGGACCGAGCATCCCAGTTACCAGCCATTTTCTCGTGAATGATGAGCGGAGTCCACTCATCGTGAGAATCACCCACCTAGCATGGAAGATACTGACAACCCCTAGTTGCTACATGAGCGATTCGGGCATACAAAATAGATTATTATTTGAAGGTTTAGAGTTTGGCACATGCAAATTTACTTGGAACGGCACGTAAATACCGCATATAGGTAGATATGGTGGACACTCATGGAATAAACTTGGTTCAAGGAATTTGGATGCACAAGCAGTATTCCCGCTTAGTACAGATATTTTGGCTAGCAAAGGATTCTAAATAGCAAGCACCACATGTTAGAGGATCCATAACAATATAACTTCTATACAAATATACCCAAGCATAACTCATTATGTTGTCTTGCTTGTCCAACTTCAACTAATTTGCTCAGGTTTGAAAATAATTAATGGGGCTCACAATCATAGAAGATGTCCAAGATAGTATATTTATATGTGAAATCTCTCTTCCTTCAATATTCTTTCATGAATTGTTCAAGTGACCAATACAATGTTTGCTAACCTTCAATAAATTTACCACCTCTACTTCTTATATGTGAAGTCATTACTTCCCATGGGAAAGGCATATGAAACGTATATAATTTCAGATTTATGACATTCAAATCATTCAACCATTTACTCATAGGATATAAGTGAAGCACACGAGTAAATGACAAACTAATCCAAAAAGATATAAGTGAAGATTAATGAGTAGTTAAATAATTATGTAGCTATGTGAAGACCCTCTCCCATTTTAAGAATTTCAGATCTTGATACTTTATTCAAACATCAAGCAAAACAAAATAAAATGTCATGACGCTCCAAGCAAAACACATATCATGTGGTGAATAAAAATATAGCTCCAAGTAAAGTTACCGATGAACAAAGACAAAAGAGGGGATGTCATCCGGGGCATCCCCAAGCTTAGGCTCTTGGTTGTCCTTAAATATTACCTTGGGGTTCCTTGGGCATCCCCAAGCTTAGGCTCTTGCCACTCCTTATTCCATAGTCCATCGAATCTTTACCCAAAACTTGGAAACTTCACAACACAAAACTTAACAGAAAATCTTGTGTGCTCCGTTAGCGAAAGAAAACAAAACACCACTTTGAGGTACTGTAATGAACTCATTATTTATTTATATTGGTGTTAAACATACTGTATTCCAACTTATCTATGGTTTATAAACTCTTTTACTAGCCATAGATTCATTAAAATAAGCAAACAACACACGAAAAATAGAACCTGTCAAAAACAGAACAATCTGTAGTAATCTGTAACTAACGCAAACTTCTGGAACTCCAAAAATTTACCAAAATAGGACGACCTAGATAATTTGTTTATTGATCTACTGCAATTGTAACCAGTATTTTATCACATTCTGGTGATTTTTAACAATTGTTTTCGTGAACAGAAAGTTTCTGGAATTTTCAGCAAGATCAAATAACTATCATCCAAGAAGATCCTATAGGTTTAACTTGGCACAAACACTAATTAAAACATAAAAACACATCTAAACAGAAGCTAGATGAATTATTTATTCCTAAACAGAACCAAAAATAAAGAAACTAAAATAAAATTGGGTTGCCTCCCAACAAGCGCTAACGTTTAACGCCCCTAGCTAGGCATGATGATTTCAATGATGCTCACATAAAAGATAAGAATTGAAACATAAAGAGAGCATCATGAAGAATATGACTAGCACATTTAAGTCTAACCCACTTCCTATGCATAGGGATTTTGTGAGCAAACAACTTATGGAAACAATAATCAATTAGCATAGGAAGGAAAAACAATCATAACTTCAAAACTTTAATCACATAGAGAGGAAACTTGATATTATTGCAATTCCTACAAGCATATGTTCCTCCCTCATAATAATTTTCAGCAGCATCATGAATGAATTCAACAATATAGCCATCACATAAAGCATTCTTTTCATGATCTACTTGCATAGAAATATTATTACTCTCCACATAAGCAAAATTCTTCTCATTCGGGATAGTGGGAGTATCATATGAAACTCGAATACTATAAATTGTTTCCACATTAAAAGAGTAATATTCAGAAAAAGGGTAATCATAATCATGAAAAGTTTTATAAATATAATCATCACTACTTTTTATAGCATAAGTGTCATCACAATAATCATCATAAGTAGCAACTTTGTTCTCATCATAATCAATTGAAACCTCTTCCAAAATAGTGCATTCATCACTAAATAAAGTCATGATCTGTCCAAATCCACTTTCATAAATATAATAAGATTCAACATCCTCCAAAAATAGTGGGATCATTACTTCCTAAAGTTGACACTCTTCCAAACCCACTTTCATCAATATAATCATCATAAGTAGGAGGCATGCGATCATCATAACAAATTTGCTAGGCTTCTTGACCTTTCTCTTCCCTATAAAGGATTTGTTTTTTTGTGCATAATATAGAAATTATCTTGTTGAGATCCTATGAATCAGGGAGGCTAAAAATATCATCTTCATTAAACATGGCATCCCCAAGCTTGGGACAAACATTAATTGCAGCAAATATATTCTCAAAAACATCATCTTCATCAAACATAGCATCCCCAAGCTTGGGCCTTTTTTAAATGACCATGTTCATTGCAAAGTTCACAAGTATGGTGAAGAAATTTTAAATTTTCAGCACAAACATCTAGCCTCTTTTGGAACCATTTAGTTTCCAAATACTTATGCCTGTTGCAAAATATATTTTCCCTAATTTGTGTGTACTTGCAAGCTTTATGCACTCTGATACGTCTCCAACGTATCTATAATTTTTGATTGCTCCATGCTATATTATCTACTGTTTTAGGAAATATTGGGCTTTATTATCCACTTTAATATTATTTTTGGGACTAACCTATTAACCGGAGGCCCAGCCTAGATTTGTTGTTTTATGCCTATTTCAGTGTTTCGAGGAAAAAGGAATATCAGACGGAGTCAAAACGGAACGAAATCAACTAGAGAAGTTATTTTTGAAAGGAAACCCACCAGATAAACTTGGACTCTACGTCAGAAGATATGGGAGTTGGCCACGAGGGTGGGGGGCGCGCCCACCCCCCTGGGGCGCGTCCCCTGCCTCGTGGGCCCCCTGCAGCTCCACCGGCGTACTCCTTTCACCCATATATACCTACGTGACCTAAAACTTCCAGAACAGAGATTAAATCGGGAGTTCCGCCGCCGCAAGCCTCTGTAGCCACCAAAAACCTCTCGGGAGCCCGTTCCGGCACCCTGCCGGAGGGGGGAACCCTCACCGGTGGCCATCTTCATCATCTCGGCGCTCTCCATGACGAGGAGGGAGTAGTTCACCCTCGGGGCTGAGGGTATGTACCAGTAGCTATGTGTTTGATCTCTCTCTCTCGTGTTCTTGATTTGGCACGATCTTGATGTATCACGAGCTTTGCTATTATAGTTGGATCTTATGTTTCTTCTCCCCCTATTCTCTCTTGTAATGGATTGAGTTTTCCCTTTGAAGTTATCTTATCGGATTGAGTCTTTAAAGATTTGAGAACACTTGATGTATGTCTTGTCGTGCGTATTTGTGGTGACAATGGGATATCACGTGCCACTTGATGTATGTTTTGGTGACCAACTTGCGGGTTCCGCCCATGAACCTATGCATAGGAGTTGGCACACGTTTTCGTCATGATTCTCCGGTAGGAACTTTGGGCACTCTTTGAGGTTCTATGTGTTGGTTTGAGTAGATGAATTGAGATTGTGTGATGCATATCATATAATCATACCCACGGATACTTGAGGTGGCAATGGAGTATCTAGGTGACATTAGGGTTTTGGTTGATTTGTATCTTAAGGTGTTATTCTAGTACGAACTCTAGGGCTGTTTGTGACACTTATAGGAATATCCCAACGGATTGATTGGAAAGAATAACTTTGAGGTGGTTTCGTACCCTACCATAATATCTTCGTTTGTTTTCCGCTATTAGTGACTTTGGAGTGACTCTTCGTTGCATGTTGAGGGATAGTTATATGATCCAATTATGTTATTATTGTTGAGAGGACTTACACTAGTGAAAGTATGAACCCTAGGCCTTGTTTCCTATCATTGCAATACCGTTTACGCTCACTTTTACTGCTTGCTACCTTCTGTTTTCATATTTTCAGTTTACAAAAACCTATATCTACCATCCATATTGCACTTGTATCACCATCTCTTCGCAGAACTAGTGCACCTATACAATTTACCATTGTATTGGGTGTGTTGGGGACACAAGAGACTCTTTGTTATTTGGTTGCAGGGTTGCTTGAGAGAGACCATCTTCATCCTACGCCTCCTACGGATTGATAAACCTTAGGTCATCCACTTGAGGGAAATTTGCTATTGTCCTACAAACCTGTGCACTTGCAGGCCCAACAACGTCTACAAGAACAAGGTTGTGTAGTAGACATCAAGCTCTTTTCAAAGATTTAGTGCCAAAAAATTTAATGATTTCTTCTTCTAACACTTTGGCACAATTTTCCTTTCCATCATACTCACGAAAGATATTAAAAAGATGAAGGTATGAGGCAAACTCAATTCCATTTTTTTGTAGTTTTCTTTTATAGACTAAACTAGTGATAAAACAAGAAACTAAAAGATTCAATTGCAAGATCTAAAGATATACCTTCAAGCACTCACCTCCCCGGCAACGGCGCCAGAAAAGAGCTTGATGTCTACTACGCAACCTTCTTCTTGTAGACATTGTTGGGCCTCCAAGTGGATGACTGATACGTCCATTTTGCATCATGCTTTTATATCGATATTTATTGCATTATGGGCTGTTATTACACATTATGTCACAATAATTATGCCTATTCTCTCTCATTTTACAAGGTTTACATGAAGAGGGGGAATGCCGGCAACTGGAATTCTGGGCTGGAAAAGGAGCAAATATTAGAGACCTATTCTGCACAACTCCAAAAGTCCTGAAACTCCACGAAAGTTATTTTTGGAAATAATAAAAAATAATGAGCGGAAGAAATACCAGAGGGGGCCCACACCCTGGCCACGAGGGTGGGGGTGTGCCCTACCCCCCTGGGTGCGCCCCCTGCCTCATGGGCCCCCTGGTGGCCCTCCGGTGTCCATCTTCTGCTATATGAAGTCTTTCGTCCGAAGAAAAATCATAAGCAAGCTTTCGGGACGAGACTCCGCCGCCACGAGGCGGAACCTTGGCGGAACCAATCTAGGGCTCTAGCGGAGTTGTTTTGCCGGGGACACTTCCCTCCGGGAGGGGGAAATCATCACCATCTTCATCACCAATGCTCCTATCATCGGGAGGGGCCAATCTCCATCAACATCTTCACCAGCACCATCTCATCTCAAACCCTAGTTCATCTCTTGTATCCAATTCCTGTCTCTAAGTCTGGGATTGGTACCTGTAGGTTGCTAGTAGTGTTGATTACTCCTTGTAGTTGATGCTAGTTGGTTTATTTGGTGGAAGATCATATGTTCAGATCCTATATGCATATTAATACTCCTCTGATTGTGAACATGAATATGCTTTGTGAGTAGTTACGTTTGTTCCTGAGGACATGGGGGAAGTCTTGCTATTAGTAGTCATGTGAATTTGGTATTCGTTCGATATTTTGATGAGATGTATGTTGTCTCCCCTCTAGTGGTGTTATGTGAACGTCGACTACATGACACTTCACCATTATTTGGGCCTACAGGAAGGCATTGGGAAGTAATAAGTAGATGATGGGTTGCTAGAGTGACAGAAGCTTAAACCCTAGTTTATGCGTTGCTTCGTAAGGGGCTGATTTGGATCCATATGTTTCATGCTATGGTTAGGTTTACCTTAATACTTCTTTTGCAGTTGCGGATGCTTGCAATAGGGGTTAATCATAAGTGGGATGCTTGTTCAAGTAAGGACATCACCCAAGCACCGGTCCACCCACATATCAAATTATCAAAGTACCGAACGCGAATCATATGAACGTGATTAAAACTAGCTTGACGATAATTCCCATGTGTCCTTGGGAGCGCTTTTCTCTATATAAGAGTTTGTCCAGGCTTGTCCTTTGCCACAAAAAGGATTGGGCCACCTTGCTGCACTTTATTTACTTTTGTTACTTGTTGCTCGTTACAAATTATCCTATCACAAAACTATCTGTTACCTATAATTTCAGTGCTTGCAGAGAATACCTTGCTGAAAACCGCTTATCATTTCCTTATGCTCCTCGTTGGGTTCGACAATCTTACTTATCAAAAGTACTATGATAGATCCCCTATACTTGTGGGTCATCAAGACTCTTTTCTGGCGCCGTTGCCGGGGAGCGAAGCGCCTTTGGTAGGTGGAATTTGGTAAGGAAAAATTTATATAGTGTGTTGAAATTTACTATCACTTGTTACTATGGAAAGTAATCCTCCGAGGGGCTTGTTCGGGGTATCTTCACCTCGACCAGTAGAGCAAAGAGTTGCTCCTCAACCTATTGAACCTACTGAAAATGAAAATGTCTACTTTGAAATTCCTTTGGGTATGGTAGAAAAACTGCTATCTAATCCTTTTACAGGAGATGGAACATTACATCCTGATGAGCACCTAATATATGTGGATGAAGTTTGTGGATTATTTAAGCTTGCAGGTATGCCCAATGATGTTATTAAGAAGAAGGTCTTCCCTTTATCTTTTAAGGGAGACGCATTGACATGGTATAGGCTATGTGATGATATGGGATCATGGAACTACAAACGATTGAAATTGGAATTTCATCAGAAGTTTTATCCTATGCATCTTGCTCATCGTGATCGTAATTATATATATAATTTTTGGCCTCACAAAGGAGAAAGCATCGCTCAAGCTTGGGGGAGGCTGAAATCAATGTTATATTCATGCCCCAATCATGAGCTCTCAAGAGAAATGATTATTAAAAAAATTATGTTCGGCTTTCTGATAACAATCGCACCATGCTCGATACTTCTTGTGCTGGCTCTTTTATGATGAAGACTATTGAATTCAAATGGGATTTATTGGAAAGAATTAAACGCAACTCTGAATATTGGGACCTCGACGAAGGTAAGGAGTCAGGTATGACACCTAAGTTTGATTGTGTTAAATCTTTTATGGAGACCGATGTTTTTCGTAAATTCAACACTAAATATGGACTTGACTCTGAGATAGTAGCTTCTTTCTATGAATCTTTTGCTACTCATGTTGATCTCCCTAAGGAGAAGTGGTTTAAATATCATCCTCCCATAGAAGTAAAAGTAGCTGCACCTATTAAAGTTGAAGAAAAGACTATCACTTATAATGATCCTATTGTTCCTACTGCTTATGTTGAGAAACCACCTTTCCCCGTTAGAATGAAGGATCATGCTAAAGCTTCAACTATGGTTCGTAAAAGAAATATTAGAACTTATACACCTCCTGAGCAAGTTAAAGTTGAACCTAATATTGCTATTGTTAAGGATATCTTGGCTGATAATATTGATGGGCATGTTATTTATTTCTGTGATGAAACTGCTAGAATTGCTAAACCTTGCGCTAAAGATAAACATAGACCTGTGGTAGGCATGCCTGTTATTTCTGTTAAAATAGGAGATCATTGTTATCATGGCTTATGTGATATGGATGCTAAGTGCTAGTGCACTACCTTTTGACTTATACAAAGAAATTATGCATGATATTGCACCTACTGAGTTAGAAGATATTGATGTCACAATTAAACTTGCCAATAGAGATACTATATCACCAATGGGAATTGTTAGAGATGTTGAAGTCTTGTGTGGGAAAACTAAATATCCTGCTAATTTTCTTGTTCTTGGTTCCCCACAAGATAGTTTTTGTCCCATTATATTTGGTAGACCCTTCTTGAACACTGTTAATGCTAAGATAGACTGCAAAAAGGACGTTGTTACTATTGGGTTGGGTGATATATCTCATGATTTTAATTTCTCTAAATTTCGTAGACAACACCGTGAAGAAGAATTGCCTAGTAAAGATGAAATTATTGGTCTTGCTTCTATTGCCGTACCTCCTAGTGATCCTTTAGAACAATATTTGCTAGACCATGAAAATGATATGTTTATGAATGAAAGAAGGGAAATAGATGAAGTGTTCTTTAAACAAGGACCTATTCTGAAACACAACTTGCCTGTCAAAATCTTAGGGGATCCTCCTCCACCCAAGGGTGATCCCGTGTTTGAGCTTATCTTGATGAAAAGAAGATATATCATATTATTATTAGTGCTAACCATTTAGAGAAGGAGGAAGAAAAATTATTGAAAACTCTGAAGAAGCACCATGCCGCTATTGGATATACTCTTGATGACCTTAAGTGCGTTAGTCCCACTCTATGTCAAGATAAAATAAATTTGGAGAAAGATGCCAAACCAGTTATTGATCACCAACGACGGCTGAATCCTAAGATGAAAGAAGTGGTAAGAAAGGAAATACTAAAGCTCCTTGAAGCAGGTATAATTTATCCCGTTGCTGATAGTGAGTGGGTAAGTCATGTTCATTGTGTTCCTAAGAAGGGAGGTATTACTGTCGTTCCTAATGATAAAGATGATTTGATTCCGCAAAGAATTATTACAGATTATAGCATGGTAATTGATTTCCGCAAATTAAATAAAGCTACTAAAAAGATCATTACCCCTTACCTTTTATTGATCAAATGTTAGCAAGAGTATCCAAACATACACATTTTTGCTTTCTAGATGGTTATTCTGGCTTCTCTCAAATACCTGTGCAGCTGATGATCAAGCTAAGACCACTTTTACTTGTCCTTTCGGTACTTTTGCTTATAGACGTATGCCTTTTGGTTTATGTAATGCACCTGCTACCTTTCAAAGGACAACACCCAAGCACCGGTCCACCCACATATCAAATTATCAAAGTACCGAACGCGAATCATATGAACGTGATGAAAACTAGCTTG
The DNA here is from genome assembly GCA_032464435.1 of Aegilops umbellulata. Classification (NCBI taxonomy): domain Eukaryota; kingdom Viridiplantae; phylum Streptophyta; class Magnoliopsida; order Poales; family Poaceae; genus Aegilops; species Aegilops umbellulata. Next base: position 120,673,623 of record CP136054.1, on the reverse strand, counting down.
ACGATAATTCCCATGTGTCCTCGGGAGCGCTTTTCTCTATATAAGAGTTTGTCCAGGTTTGTCCTTTGCCACAAAAAGGATTGGACCACCTTGATGCACTTTATTTCCTTTTGTTACTTGTTGCTCGTTACAAATTATCCTATCACAAAACTATCTATTACCTATAATTTCAGTGCTTGCAGAGAATACCTTGCTGAAAACCGCTTATCATTTCCTTATGCTCCTCGTTGGGTTCGACACTCTTACTTATCGAAAGGACTACGATAGATCCCCTATACTTGTGGGTCATCAATGACCTAAGGTTTATCAATCCGTGGGAGGCGTAGGATGAAGATGGTCTCTCTCAAGCAACCCTGCAACCAAATAGCAAAGAGTCTCTTGTGTCCCCAACACACCCAATACAATGGTAAATTGTATAGGTGCACTAGTTCGGCGAAGAGATGGTGATACAAGTGCAATATGGATGGTAGATATTGGTTTTTGTAATCTGAAAATATAAAAACATCAAGATAACTAATGATAAAAGTGAGCACAAACGATATTGCAATGCTAGGAAACAAGGCCTAGGGTTCATACTTTCACTAGTGCAAGTTCTCTCAACAATAATAACATAACTGGATCATATAATTATCCCTCAACATGCAACAAAGAGTCTCCCCAAAGTCACTAATAGCGTAGAACAAACGAAGAGATTATGGTAGGGTACGAAACCACCTCGAAGTTATTCTTTCTGATCGATCTATTCAAGAGTCCGTAGTAAAATAACATGAAGCTATTCTTTCCGTTCGATCTATCATAGAGTTTGTACTAGAATAACACCTTAAGGCACAAATCAACCAAAACCCTAATGTCACCTTGATACACCAATGTCACCTCAAGTATCCATGGGTATGATTATACGATATGCATCACACAATCTCAGATTCATCTATTCAAACCAACACAAAGTACTTCAAAGAGTGACCCAAAGTTTCTACCAGAGAGTCAAAACGAAAACGTGTGCCAACCCCTATGCATAAGTTCACGAGGTCACGGAACCCGCAAGTTGATCACCAAAACATACATCAAGTAGATCACGTGATATCCCATTGTCACCACAGATAAGCACATGCAAGACATACATCAAGTGTTCTAGAATCCTTAAAGACTCAATCCTAAGATAACTTCAAAGTGAAAACTCAATCATTACAAGAGAGTAGAGGAGGAGAAACATCATAAGATCCAACTATAATAGCAAAGCTCGCGATACATCAAGATCGTACCACCTCAAGAACACGAGAGAGAGAGAGAGAGAGAGAGAGAGAGAGAGAGAGAGATCAAACACATAGCTACTGGTACATACCCTCAGCCCCGAGGGTGAAATACTCCCTCCTCGTCATGGAGAGCGTCAGGATGATGAAGATGGCCACCGGTGATGGATCCCCCCTCCGGCAGGGTGCCGAAATAGGGTCCCAATTGGTTTTTGGTGGCGACAGAGGCTTGCGGCGCTGGAACTCCCGATCTATTGTGTTCCCCGATGTTTTTAGGGTATATGGATATATATAGGCGAAAGAAGTCGGTCAATGGAGCCACGAGGGGCCCACGAGGGTGGGGGCGCGCCCAGGGGGTAGGGCGCGCCTACCTACCTCGTGGCTTCCTTGAAGCTTCCCTCACGTCTACTCCAAGTCTCCTGGATTGCTTCCGTTCCAAAAATAACTCTCCCGAAGGTTTCATTCCGTTTGGACTCCGTTTGATATTCCTTTTCTTCGAAACACTGGAATAGGCAAGAAAACATCAATTTGGGCTGGGCCTCCGGTTAATAGGTTTGTCCCAAAAATAATATAAAAGTGTTTAATAAAGCTCATAAACATCCAAAACAGATAATATAATAGCATGAATACTTCATAAATTATAGATACTTTGGAGACGTATCACGGCCCTAGAGGGTGGAGGAGTCTTCCTCCGCCGCCAATTCGGCCTCTCCTAGGCCTCCGAAAAGGCTAAGGGGCCGCCACCTTTGTTATTGTGCCCTAGGGGCCAATAACTCTCCACCACTAGGCATCTCAGTATTTCTTTAGCTCGTTGATATTAAATATATTCTAAAAGCCTTCTAATCAATATTAGAACCTTTTATCATTTATTTAACATCCAAACACTCTTCTTTGCTTGATCAGGGGCGTCACTTGTGGCTAATTTCTTTGCATGACTCCTCTTGTATTCCCATGAACATCCACATTGATCGATAAAGTGTTGGAAATTCTCAAAAAATAAACATCTTCGGAAACATTTTCACCTATATACAATTCTCGATAAACCCCGAAACTCTTCGGTAACCCCAAAAGCTTCCGGTTTCTCTCGAAAGTATTTCTAATATTCCCGAAACTATTTCATGAATATTTTCCCATAACTCTTACTCCACTAACACTCAATAGATAATGATTCCCTTAAGCGTGTGACCCTGTAGGTTCGGTAAAACATGGACATGGACGAAAGTCCCTTTCGTTCATTGATCAATAGTGAGATCGTGGGCATCCATATTTCTTAGAGAAAAATGGACATCCGTATTGATTCCTATAAATACACGAATGATACTCGAGTGAACCTTTGGTTATCATATGATATTCCCTTTGCTTTGCGATACTTTTAAAACTCTGAGGTGAGATATATTGGTATCCGCAAGAGTAATTCTCATGCTCATTATACCGGTCTCCTCATTACGGTTTCATTCTTCTTTCTCGTTTTACATGTTTCGGCATCCCCGTGACTAAGTCACCTGTGTCTGGCTAGACGATGATGGATGCCGTCACACCGAGAAGGCCCTAAGAATATCACTCCATCGTCGGAGGAGCAAATCCCACTCTTGAGATATCTAGCCCTTTCACATTTTCCGATGAGCCTGAAAGTTACCATTATGATCACCGTGTTAGAGATGACATTTGAGCAACCCCAAAGTCTATCATCTGGTATGAAGTGACTACAATACTCTCATGGTCTAAGGAACTAAAGCATACGTTAACTCTCCGTGTTATGTCAATAGACTTGTGACGATTACATCTCGAAGTAGAACGAACAAGTTGAGCCAATCCAATATGATCGTTCTTCTAACAACATACTCGCATGTTGTTTTAGGATTATCGTTACATTTAACAAAATATCCAACATCCGATAAACATGATCAACATACAACACTTGAGTTAGTCCTTGTAGCGACCAGACCTCAAACAGTCTAATCTCTGTGCACCAGTGTCATCCCTGGATCAGTAATACTGACACGCATAGTACTTGAAGGATTTATAACAGAGTAGCAATCACACACTTACTACATCAAATGTCTCAAAAGAGAACTAATTACAATAAATATGGCTTAAGGCCCTATAATAACGATAACAGCGGAAGGCTTGGAAGATAAGTGAGTCCATCAACTCCAACGGCATCACTGAGTATAGAACCACGACCTAAAGGCACCTTACTCGTTGTCTGAAAAGTCTTTAACATGAACGTTGCAGCCCGAAAATGGGTCAACACATGGAATATGCTGGCAATGTAACACATAGAGAGTAATTGAAGAAATGAGCTATACTACATGCATATATGGCTGGTGGAAAGCTCTATGGTTACAGTTTTGCATAAAGCCAATTTTTCCCTACTACAAAGGAATAAATTTTATTTAACTATCATGGTGGTTGTTAAACATTGAGAATGGTTGACAGCATCCTCAATCCCAATTAAGCATCATCATTAAAAACCCAAAAAATTAATTAAAGTAACATAATGAGATTCACATGATAATCCAAGTAGTAGATACTCAGAACGTCCATAACCGGGGACATGGCTAATAATGATTAGTTTATACACTCTTCAGAGGTTTGTGCACTTTTACCCACAAGACTCGATCTCCTCCGTTGGATTTCTCGCACTACATGGTGTTTGAGAAACGGATGACCGAGACATAGTTTTTCAGAAGCGCTAGCACCTAACGATCGGGTAGACCGTACCGCCTACATCCCCTACATCTGCTAGTCTATCACTGTAAGAGTTCGCACGACTTCGTCAACTATGCTAGAGCCCATAATAGCTTGTGGCTGCACACGGAAGTTTCTAGTATGAATAATCTCATGATCCCTTTGAACCTGGGTGGCGGTCCATAAAGAAAACAACAGGCAATCCTGGAATACCCAGGTACCTCAATTCACCCAGATGTGTGTTTAAGTTGCCACCTTAAATAAACCATCAATTAAAATCTCACATTTGTCATGGATATCACTCACCCAATCCGCGTCTACTAGCATAGCATGGCATGATAAGCAAACGTAGAAGTAACTCCCAAAGGTTTGATAATAAAACAGGTAATAGGTACTACCTCAACTACTTCCCATCCCACAGTTTAATTAGATCCTAATCATGCAATGTTTGAGGATGAAACTAATGCATAAAAACTGGGTAGTAAGGAGGTATGATCAAAGTGTTACTTGCCTTGTTGATGATCCGCGAAACTTAAAGATTCGAAGTAATAGGCGGCGCACTCCGGGTACTCTATCGCAAACAAACAAATAAACAAGCATACAATAAGTACTCATCTAATGCATAGTTAAACTCAAATAAGATATCTAACCAGAAAGTTCAACTTAAGAACTCCGGTTTGCAAAAAGAATCAAATCAAACGAAGCAACGAAAGTCAAACGGCGAAAGAAACAAACTTTGTTTTACTAATCTGGACCTAGGTCAAATTTTACAGAAGCAAAAACTTGTTTAAGTTGGTTAAACGGAAAGAGGGTTTCGAGACGAAACTCCAGGCGCTTGAATCACCTGATTCCGATAAACGAGCGAAAATTTATGCTAAAACGAAATTCGGATTAGAAATTGCGATCAGAAATAATCGCGGAAATTCCGAGAAAAAGAAAGACGACAAACAGATTAACAAACGAACGTTCGTTATCTGGATCTAAACGATGAACACGTTCGTTAAAATGTACGAACGAGCGAACGCTCGCTAATTAACCTAAACCGGAAAAAACTGAACTAAATAAGAAAAACGAAACTAAAAAACCGAACGAAAACCGGCGAAAAACTGTACGGTTTTCTAGGAAAAACCGGCGGCGGGGCGGGGTCAACCTCGGGCGGCGGGTCAGCGGGACGGGCGGCTCGGGCGGCGGGATCGGCGGCGGCGGCGACGGGATCCGGCGGCGGCGGCTTGGGGCGGCTAGGGTTAGGGTTTGGTGGGGTGGCGGCGGCTCGGCTGATTCGGGCCTCGGGGCGCGCTATATAAAGGCCCAGCCAGGCGGAGTCCTGGCCGAACACGGCACATAGTCGGTTTCGTTTTTTTAATAATTACGCGTAGAAAAACAAACAAAAGAAATACTAAACGGACTTCAAAAATCCCGAAATAAGTTTTCCCCGACTTCTAAAATCAAGCCAGACAAGGTGAACATTTATTTGGGGCCTATATGAAATTTTGAAAAACGCACATTTTTCCTAAATTCAAATAAATAGCGAAAAACTCCGAAATAAAATCTTATTTGATTTTATTATTAAATCCTCAATATTTCTTTATTTTGAGAAAGTCATTTTATTCCCTCTCTCATATCTTTATAATAGAAATACTTGAAGATAAAATAATTAAAATCAAATGATCCTATTCTCAAAATTTGAGAAAACTTAAATATGAAAATAACGAAATCCCCAACTCTCTCCGTGGGTCCTTGAGTTGCGTAGAATTTCTAGGATCAAACCCAAAAGCAAAAAGAATATGATATGCAATGATGATCTAATGTATAACATTCCAAATTGAAAATTTGGGAGGTTACAAACCTACCCCCCCCTTAAGATGAATCTCGCCCTCGAGATTCGGGTTGGCTAGAAAATAGGTGAGGGTTGTCTTTCTGCAAATCTTCCTCTCGCTCCCTGGTGGCTTCATCCTCGGGGTGGTGGATCCACTGAACTTTACAAAACTTGATAACCTTGCTGCGGGTGACTCGGCTGGCATACTCAAGAATCGTAACTGGTTTCTCTTCATAGGTCAAATCACTGTCCAACTGAATCGCTTCCAACGGCACTGTATCTCTCAGTGGTATATCCGCCATCTCCGCGTGGCACTTCTTTAACTGGGAAATGTGGAACACATCATGAACTCCTGACAATCCTTCGGGCAATTCCAACTTGTAGGCCATTTCTCCCATATGCTCCAAAACTCGATATGGTCCTACAAAACGTGGCGCTAATTTTCCCTTAACTCCAAAATGCTTAACTCCCCGAAGTGGAGATACTCGAAGATAAACTCGGTCTCCGAGTTCGTAAACTGTCTCCTTGCGTTTAGAATCTGCGTAGCTCTTCTGCCTGGACTGGGCTACCTTGAGCCTATCGCGAATCAATTTCACCTTCTATTCAGACTCTTTAATCAAATCTGGTCCAAACAATTGCGGTCTCCAACTTCATCCCATGAGAACGGGGTCCTGCACCTCCTTCCGTACAAGACTTCGAAAGGGGCCATCTTCAAACTGGATTGATAACTGTTGTTGTAAGAGAACTCTGCTTATGGCAAATTGTCGTTCGAACTAGATCTGTAATCTAGCGCACAAGATCTCATCATATCCTCCAAAATCTGATTGACTCTCTCGGTCTGTCCATCTGTTTACGGATGAAAAGCGGTGCCGAACTCCAGCCTGGTACCCAAAGTTTCGTGCAACTGATTCCAGAACTTTGAGGTAAACTGGGTTCCTCTATCTGATACGATACTCCTCGGAACTCCATGCAGACATACTATCCTGGTCATGTATATCTTTGCCAACTTAGCACTGGTGTAAGTGGTCTTTACCGGGATGAAATGAGCTACCTTCGTCAATCGATCGACTACAACCCAAATCGAGTCATAGCCTGAATGGGTCCTGGGTAATCCCGTGATAAAATCCATGCCTAGCTTATCCCACTGTAGCGACCAGACCTCAAACAGTCTGACCTCTATGCTCAGGTGTCATCCCTGGATCAGTAATGCTGACACCACACAGTACTTCGAAGGATTTATAACAGAGTAGCAATCACACACTTATTACATCGATGTCTCAAAGAGAACTTATTACAATAAATATGGCTTAAGGCCATCTAATAACGATAACAGCGGAAGGCTTGGAAGATAAGTGAGTCCATGAACTTCAACGGCATCACTGAGTATAGAACCACGACCTAAAAGGCACCTTACTCATCGTCTGAAAAGTCTGCAACATGAAACGTTGCAGCCCGAAAACGGGTCAGCACATGGAATATGCTGGCAATGTAACACATAGAGAGTAATGAATGATTAAGCCTATACTACATGCATATATGGCTGGTGGAAAGCTCTATGGTTACAGTTTTGCGTAAAGCCAATTTTTCCCGACTGCAGAGGAATAGATTTATTTAACTATCATGGTGGTTGTTAAACATTGAGAATGGTTGACAGCATCCTCAATCCCAATTAAAAATAATCATCATTAAAACCCAAAAGTATTAATTTAGAAGTAACATGATGTGATTCACATGATATCCAAGTACTAGATAATCAAAACGTCCATAACCGGGGACACGGCTAACCATGATTAGTTTGTACACTCTGCAGAGGTTTGCGCACTTTTCCCCACAAGACTCGATCGTCTCCGTTTGATTTCTCGCACTACATGGTGTTTGAGAAACGGATGACCGAGACACAGTCTTTCAGAAGCGCTAGCACCTTACGACGGATAGACCGGTACACCTACTTTCCCCTACATCTGCTAGTCTACCCTGTAAGAGTTCGCGCGACTTAATCAACTATGCCAGAGCCCATAATGGCTTGTGGCTGCACACGGAAGTTTGTAGTTTGAATAATCTCATGATCCCTTTGAGCCTGGGTGGCGGTCCAAAAAGAAACAGGCAGTCCTGGAATACCCAGATACCTCAATCCACCCAGATGTGTGTTTAAGTTGCCACCTTAGATAAACCATTAATTAAACAAACTCACATCTTTCATGGATATCACTCACCCAATCCACGTCTACTAGCATAGCATGGCATAATAAGCAAACGTAGAAGTAACTCCCAAAGGTTTCATAATAAAACAGGTAATAGGTACTACCTCAACTACTTCCCATCCCACAATTTAATTAGATCCTAATCATGCAGTGTTTGAGGATTGATCTAATGCAATAAAACTGGGTAGTAAAAGAGGTATGATCAAAGTGTTACTTGCCTTGCTGATGATCCGCGAAACCTAGAGATTCGAAGTAACAGGCGGCGCACTCCGGGTGTTCTATCGCAGACAAACAAACAAGCATACAATAAGTACTCATCTAATGCACAGGTAAAACTCAAATAAGATATCTAACCAGAAAGTTCAACTTAAGAACTCCGGTTTGCAAAAAGAATCAAATCGAACGAAGCAACGAAAGTCAAACGGCGAAAGAAAACAACTTCGTTCTAGTAATCTGGATCTAAGTAAAACTTTACAGTAGCAAAAACTTGTTTAAGTTGATTATTTAGAAAGAGGGTTCCGAGACGAAACTCCAGGCGCTTGAATCGCCTGATTCCGATAAACGAGCGAAAAGTTATACTAAAACGAAAATCGGATCAGAAATCGCGATCAGAAAATAACGCGGAAAATCCGACGAAAAAGAAAAACGACGAACGGATTAATTCGTTAGTTAACCTAATCCGAAAAATAATAAAATAAATAAAATAATAAAATAATAAAAAAACAAAAAAAACCAAAAATAAAACCTACGAAAACCAATCGGGTTTTTTTTAAAAACCGGCACGGATTTTGAGGCGGCGGCGAACCTCGGGCGACGCGCGGCTCCGGCAGCGGCGGCGGTGGCGGGTGATGAAGCTATGTACCTAGGGAAGGGGCATGGACTTGTCCTAAGTGCCCTACCCAAGGACATCCCTATAAGGAGTCACCTTTCAATCGACTTGGAGGTATCCCACTCGACGGATTCAAGACACTCGACCATGACGCTATCACTCGACCACGAAGAAAGCACTCGACTGCAAGGAGTCCTACAGTCACTCCGCACACGAACGGTCGGTCATTAAGTGGCTCTTATGGTCATTATAGCACTTTATTAGGGGCGTTACCAGTAACGCCCAACCTTAATGTACTTTAAACCCTGCATTACTGAGGGCTGGAGGGGCCTGGCAAACTCTATATAAGCCACCCCCTCCTCAGTGTCAAGGGTTCGCACACCTGTTATCCTTACACGCATAATCCAATCGACCGCCTCCGGGCACCGAGACGTAGGGCTATTACTTCCTCCGAGAAGGGCTTGAACTCACAAACCCTGTGTTCTTACAACTCTTGCATAGCTAAGATCTAGCCTCTCCATACTTACCCCCCCTACGCTACTGTCAGACTTAGAACCACGACAGTTGGCGCCCACCGTGGGGCAGGAATCTTAGCGCTTGATTGTAGGAGTTGCGATTTTTCCGATCTCCCTGATCATGGTTTCGTGCGGAGTTTTGGTGGAGGGCCGCGAGATCCGTCTCGGCGCGCTCACGTTCATCGCCGACGACTCCGCTTGGCTTCAGGAGGCTCCACTCGACATCGATGCGCTCCTCGTCCGCGGGGCGACGCACTTCCACGCATGTGTTCGTGGCGTCCTCCTACGGCAGCCGTCGACCCAGTATCGGTCGGCTCCCGTGTCATCTCCCCACCTTGTCTCTCGCTGACGCAAGCGCTCCGGTCGATCGAGACTTCAGAGGTGGGTGAGGCATGCGGTGGCTCGCCAGTCGGCCACCCCTCAAGTCGCGGCAATCGAGCCCGACGAATCTCTCTACAGCCAGTTCGATCTGTCGACTGGCTCCGCAGAGACCGCATCCGAATGCGACAGCAGTGACCCTACGGCGGAGGTTCTGGCAATTGATGGGACACGCAGCCCTCCCGATTTTCCCCGTACCGACGGAGGCGCGGGTGGGGGCGACTCAGCGCATCCCCATGAAGAGTATCTCCCCGAGCCTCTCACGTCGTTGCAGCGAGAGGAGCTTCGCCGCCCGAACATGGATGCATTCCACACTCCTATTGTTGGAGAAACCCCCGAGGCCCGAGCCTTGGAGGACGCGCGCTTGGCTAACTTGGCCGAGCGCACTCGACTGGAGAATCTCCAGCGAGCACTCGACGAGAAAGCACGTCAGCGGGCTCCCGTGTCCAGTCGACGTCAGCTCTTCTCGCCTACGCAGGTATATCGAACTCCCATTCAGAATTTGGCAGCCGCGGCCCGAATAGCAGAATCAATTCAGCCCTCCCAGTCAGAGGATGGTAGGGGCTTGTTGCAGATCAGAGCGTTGCTCCGGGCAGCAGGAAACCAGAATTCCGCTGTTTCTCAGTCACGGAATAGGATCCATAGTCGGTCTGTTGCAGCGGATACAGTGCAGTCAGCTCATAGCCCAAGATCGCCCTTGAGGCGTGAGGGACGTGGAGACCGACACGATCAGTACAGAAGAAATGAGCAGTATGATCACCAACTCGATCGCGATGATCGGCGTCGAGTGCCAACCCCTCCCCCGAGGAGTGGGTCATATGCGCCTCGATAGCAGGATGACAGACGCCCTCACAGTGTTGGGCGGAGAATTCCAGTCGACCCCAGGGAACCAGGCTTTGATGCGAGGTCCATCCTCATTCAAAGTTTGGTCGACAGGAACAGGGCTCACCGAGAAGGCCACAACAGAGATGCGCCTACCAGCAGCAGAGTACATGTCTCAGGTCCAGAGTGTTTCAGTCGAGCCATCAGAGCCGCAGTGATTCCTCCCAATTTCAGGTTGGCGACTGGAGTCAGCAAGTTCACTGGTGAGTCTAAGCCTGATACTTGGCTCGAAGATTACCGAGTGGCTGTCTAGATTGGCGATGGCAACGATGAGGTAGCTATGAAGCATTTGCCTCTCCTGTTAGAAGGCTCAGCCAGAGCGTGGCTGAATCAGTTAGCACCCAGCAGCATCTACACTTGGGAGGACCTCTCCCGAGTGTTTGTCACAACCTTTGAAGGGACATGCAAGCGACCAGCCGGCCTCACAGAATTGCGGTCTTGCGTGCAAAAACCGAATGAAACTCTGAGGGATTACATCCAGAGGTGGATCACTTTGCATCACGCAGTTGAGAATGTACCAGATCACCAAGCAGTTTGTGCCTTTAAAGAAGGCGTCAAGAACAGAGAATTGAATCTGAAGTTCGGCCGGACCAGAGAAATGTCTCGGAATCGGATGATGGAGATCGCCACCAAATACGCTAATGGTGAAGATGAAGACCGACTCCGAAGCGGCAAGCAGAAGGCAGTCGCCCAAGAAACCGGAGGCAACTCCAGTCGGAAACAGAAGCGGAAGGCCGAGCCAGTCGCTCCTGGGGAGGCCCTGGCCGTAACCCAGGGAAAATTCAAGGGAAAACCCAAGGGGCCTTGGAACCCCACGAAAGTGAAAGATCAAGATGGAAATGATGTTTTGGATTTTCCGTGTCACATTCACACCAAGAAAGATGAGGAGGGTAAACTCATTTACCCAAAGCATACCACTCGACAGTGTCGGCTCCTGATCCAGTAGTTTCAGGGCAAACAGTCCAAAGACAAGGAAAAAGAGTCAGACAAAGTTGAGGACAAGGAAGATAGTGATGATGGATAGCCCCAAGTCAATTCCACCTTGATGATTTTTGCCGATGTTGAAAGCAAAAGTCGACTGAAAGTCATTAACCGTGAGGTAAATATGGTTGCCTCGACAACACCGAGTTACCTGAAGTGGTCTCAGACTGCCATCACATTCGACCAGTCCGATCACCCCACGCACATTGCCACCCTTGGGAGGCAAGCTTTGGTGGTCGACCCAATTGTCGAAGGCACTCGACTAACCAAAGTCCTGATGGATGGTGGCAGCGGCCTGAACATTCTGTATGTAGAAACGTTAAAAGGGATGGGCATTCTGATGTCCAGGCTCAGTACCAGTAACATGAGCTTCCATGGAGTCATTCCCGGGAAGAAAGCTGAGTCACTCGGCCAGATTGCTCTTGATGTGGTTTTCGGTGATTCGAAGAATTACCGCAAGGAAAAGTTGACATTCGAGGTTGTGGACTTCCAAAGTGCTTATCATGCTATTTTGGGCAGACCAGCTTATGCACGCTTCATGGCTCGACCGTGTTATGTGTATCTCAAATTGAAGATGCCTGGCCCTAGAGGTGTGATCACTGTTACGGGCAATCGGAAGAAAGCAGAAGAGTGTTTTCAGAAGGGTTCAAAAATTGCCGACGCCCAGATGGCAGTGGTCGAGTTGCAGGAGTACCAGAAGACTGCAGATCCGAGTGAATTGCTATGAGCCAAGAAGCCTGCTTCAGAGTCAGCATTTCAGTCGTCCGGCGAGACGAAGCCAGTTCACAATCACCCGACCGATCCCAGTGCAGCTCCGACTCACATCTCAACGACGCTCGATTCCAAATAGGAAGAAGCGCTCATCCAGTTCCTCCGTGAGAACTGGGACATCTTCTCATGGAAGCCTTCTGACATGCCTGGAGTTCCCAGGGGACTGGCTGAGCACGGTCTACGAGTCGACCCGAAATTTAAGCCTGTGAAAGAACATCTTCCACGGTCCGCCGTCCAGAAGAGGAAAGCTATCGGCGAGGAGGTGGCTCGGCTCCTAGCAGCAGAATTTATCAGAGAGATTTACCACTCTGAGTGGCTCGCCAATGTTGTCATGGTCCCCAAGAAGGACAACTCGCTTTGCATGTGCATCGACTTTAAACATATCAATCGGGCCTGCCCGAAAGATCATTTCCCTCTCCCCCGCATCGACCAGATAGTCGACTCGACCGCGGGGTGTGAGCGTTTGTCTTTTCTAGACGCCTATTCAGGGTACCATCAGATCCGTCTGTATGGACCCGACGAGATCAAAACGGCTTTCATCACTCCATTTGGGTGCTTCTGTTATGTCACCATGCCCTTCGGTCTTAAGAATGCTGGAGCCACATTCATGAGGATGATTCAGAAGTGTTTGCTCACTCAGATCAGTCGGAACGTGGAAGCATACATGGATGATATTGTGGTCAAGTCACGGAAAGGTTCCGACCTACTGACTGACCTTGCTAAAACCTTTGCCAACCTCAGGAGGTATGATATCAAGCTCAATCCATCAAAGTGCACATTTGGAGTTCCAGGTGGAAAGTTACTCGGTTTTCTCGTTTCCGAACGAGGAATCGACGCCAATCCTGAAAAAGTTGGCACCATACTCCGGATGAAGCGTCCTGTGCGTGTGCACGATGTACAGAAACTTACAGGTTGCTTGGCCGCTCTAAGTCTATTCATTTCTCGTCTCGGTGAAAAGGCGTTGCCTCTTTACCGACTGATGAAGAAGTCTGACAAGTTCGAGTGGACTCCAGAAGCTGATGCAGCGTTCGCAGACCTCAAAGCTCTGCTCTCCACCCAGCCAGTGCTTGCTGCCCCAATCAGTAAAGAGCCTCTACTGCTTTACATTGCAGCCACGGGACAAGTTGTCAGTACAGTACTTACGGTCGAGCGGGAAGAAGAAGGAAAGGCCTTCAGAGTTCAGCGCCTAGTATATTATGTGTCTGAAGTTTTGACTCCTTCGAAGCAAAGATATCCCCATTACCAGAAGCTTGTATATGGGATTTACATGACCACGAAGAAGGTTGCACACTACTTCTCTGATCATTCCATTACAGTCGTCAGCGATGCTCCACTGTCAGAGATTTTGCACAATAGAGATGCAACTGGTCGAGTGGTGAAGTGGGCGATTGAACTCCTTCCCTTAGATATCAAGTTTGAAGCAAAGAAGGCTATCAAGTCCCAAGCAATTGCAGATTTCGTCGCCGAGTGGATTAAACAGCAACTTTCGACTCAAGTTCACTCGGAGCACTAGACAATGTTCTTCGATGGATCTAAGATGCTGAATGGTTCCGGTGCTGGGGTAGTATTGGTCTCCCCCCGAGGAGATAAGCTCAGATACGTTCTCCAGATTCACTTCGATTCCTCCAATAATGAAGCAGAATATGAAGCACTTTTGTATGGGTTGCGCATGGCCATTTCACTCGGCGTCCGTCGCCTCATGGTCTATGGCGACTCAGATTTGGTGGTTAATAAGGTGATGAAGGAGTGGGACGTCAGAAGTCCAGCTATGACTGGTTATTGCAATGCGGTAAGAAAGTTAGAAAAGAAGTTCGAGGGGTTAGAGCTTCATCACATCCCCCGACTGAAAAATCAAGCAGCTGATGATTTGGCAAAGATAGGCTCCAAGAGAGAAGCCATTCCCAGCAATGTGTTTTTGGAGCACATCCACTCGCCATCAGTCCAGGAGGATCTTTTTACAGAAGAAGCCCCGCAGCCGAAAAGTGCCACAGATCCGACTGAAGTCGAAGTTCCTACTGTGGTCGACTTAATCATGGAAGTTTTGGTAATCACTCCCGACTGGACGATACCGTACATCGCTTATATCTTGAGGAAAGAACTTCCAGAGGACGAGGAAGAGGCTCGACAGATCGTCCGTCGATCCAAAGCCTTCACAGTCATAAAAGGACAGTTGTATAGAGAAAGCGCGACTGGAATCGGTCAGAAGTGTATAACGCCAGAAGAAGGTCAGATAATCCTTGATGATATCCACTCGGGGACCTGTGGTCACCATGCGTCCTCTCGGACCATTGTGGCTAAAGCATACCGAGCGGGTTTTTACTGGCCCAGAGCAAATGAAATGGCGAAAGACATAGTCGACAAGTGTGAAGGCTGCCAGTTCTACTCCAACATGTCGCACAAGCCAGCATCAGCCCTGAAGACCATTCCACTCGTCTGGCCCTTCGCTGTTTGGGGACTGGACATGGTTGGACCACTGAGAACAGGCAGGAGCGGATTCACACATGTGCTTGTGGCAGTCGACAAGTTTACCAAATGGATTGAAGCTAAGCCTATCAAGAATCTGGATGCTAGCACCGCTATCAGATTCATCAGAGAGTTAACATTCAGATATGGAGTCCCGCATAGCATCATCACTGACAATGGGTTAAACTTCGATTCAGACAGGTTCAGAGCTTTTTGCGCCTCTCAAGGCACACGAGTCGACTACGCGTCGGTCGCACATCCCCAGTCAAATGGACAAGCTGAAAGGGCAAATGGTCTGATTCTCAAAGGACTGAAGCCTCGACTGATGCGTGATCTCAAGCACGCAGCAGGCGCTTGGGTCGACGAGCTTCCGTCAGTTCTGTGGGGATTGAGGACCACCCCGAATCGGTCGACTGGAAGAACTCCGTTCTTTCTGGTTTACGGAGCCGAAGCAGTCCTGCCGAGTGATCTACTTCACAATGCGCCCCGAGTTGAGATTTATACCAAAGATGAAGCAGAGCAAGCCCGGCAAGACGCAGTCGACCTCCTAGAGGAGGAGAGGGAAATGGCTATGATCAGATCGACCATTTATCAGCAAGACTTGCGTTGATTCCATGCCAGAAATGTGAAGAGTCGAGCCTTCCAAGAAGGAGATTTGGTCCTCCAAGTGGATCAACAGAAACCACACAAACTCGCTCCTACTTGGGAAGGTCCCTTCATCGTCACCAGAGTCCTCCGCAATGGAGCATATCACCTCTACAATGTTGATCGCCGTATCGACGAGCCACGAGCTTGGAATGCGGAGCTACTCTGCCCATTTTACACTTGAATTCTCACTCGGATGAGATGTAATAAGAAAAACATCTTTAGTTTACTTTTATCAAAGACAAGAGTGTTCCAGATTCTCCTGTAATTGCTGTCACTTTTGTTTACGTATGAAATCCCCCAGTGGGTGACTTAGCTGTGAATCCGTTTCGCCTAAGTTTACAAAAAAATCCTACCGAGTGGTGAGCCAGACTCCCACTCGGGGGCTTAGCTGCAGCCCAGTGCTTGCCTAAGTGTATAAAAATCCTACCGAGTGGTGAGCCAGACTCCCACTCGGGGGCTTAGCTGCAGCCCAGTGCTTGCCTAAGTGTTTAAAAATCCTACCGAGTGGTGAGCCAGACTCCCACTCGGGGGCTTAGCTGCAGTCCAAGTACTCGCCTAAGTGTTTAAAAATCCTACCGAGTGGTGAGCCAGACTCCCACTCGGAGGCTTAGCTGCAGTCCAAGTACTCGCCTAAGTGTTTAAAAATCCTACCGAGTGGTGAGCCAGACTCCCACTCGGGGGCTTAGCTGCAGCCCAGTGCTCGCCTAAGTGTTTAAAAATCCTACCGAGTGGAGAGCAAACCTCCCACTCGGAGGCTTAGCTGCAGCCCAGTGCTCGCCTAAGTGTTTAAAACTCCTACCGAGTGGTGAGCCAGACTCCCACTCGGGAGCTTAGCTGCAGCCCAGTGCTCGCCTAAGTGTTTAAAAATCCTACCGAGTGGAGAGCAAACCTCCCACTCGGAGGCTTAGCTGCAGCCCAGTGCTCGCCTAAGTGTTTAAAAATCCTACCGAGTGGAGAGCAAACCTCCCACTCGGGGGCTTAACTGCAGCCCAGTGCTCGCCTAAGTGTTTAAAAATCCTACCGAGTGTAGAGCAAACCTCCCACTCGGAGGCTTAGCTGCAGCCCAGTGCTCGCCTAAGTGTTTAAAAATCCTACCGAGTGGAGAGCAAACCTCCCACTCGGGGGCTTAGATGCAGCCCAGTGCTCGCCTAAGTTTGAAAAATTCTATCGAGTGGAGAGCAAACCTCCCACTCGGGAGCTTAGCCGCAGCCCGGCGCTCGCCTAAGTACGGAACACATCCTGACCCGCAAGGACGGCAAGATGCGAACCGACTGTTACCTTCACCTTCGGAGCTGCACCACAAATACGAGGTTATTTTGAGTGAAGATCAAGTTCCACTCGACAGATAATTCATGAAGATATTCGACGATAAATCAAGTTCAGATAAGATCCAAAGGTCCCAGACCTCAGATCAAAGTACTTGAGCCCTCGGCTCAACGGAGTTTATCGGTTACAAAATCTACTCGGCATTCCGAGGCAAATTCAAAGTGAAGCATTAAAGTTTTTATTCCTCGGGCGGAGGGCTGGAAGGGGCGACGAACTCGTCCAAATCAATCCCGTCTGCGATACGGGTGGCAGCAGCAATGAAAGTCTCCATGAAGTCTTGAAAGCTGAGCTTCCTGGTATTGACAGCCTGAATGGCAGCCAACTTCTCCTCTCGCGCCTCTTTGCGGTGGACGCGAACCAGAGACAGAGCGACATCAGCACCACACCTTGCAGAGGACTTCTTCCATTCCGTCACTCGACCAGGAACGTCATTCAGTCGAGTCATCAGGGACTCGAGATCATTCGAAAGCGTCGCCCTGGGCCAAAGAGACGTGTCGATCTGCGACACTGCAACCTTCAGTCGGGCCAGGTAATCAACCACGCCGGCAATACGAGACTCCAGTCGGAGCACATTCATAGCAGCCTCGTCCTTCACGAGAGAATTGGCGGGATCCAAGCTTGGCTCCAATCGACTGGTCTCCTCTTCAAAGTTCTGGCAGAATTCTGCAAATACAATTCAAGAATAAGACAGCAGCTCTACACAAGTTTGGTTACTGCAGGCCAGTCAGGTGAAGATTGTTACCCTCAAGCATGATGAACAACTTCTTGGCGAGTCCCCCAAGATAAGCCTCAAGATCGTTCTTCTTCCCCACCAGTTCGCTTGCCTTGTCATTCAGAGCAATCTTGTCGTTCTTCAGTCGGCTGACCTCCTTGTTAGGTGCGTCAAGAGCAGCTTTCAGTCTGGAGTTCTCTTGTTCAAGAGTATCGACCGAAGCCAGCTTTTCTTTAGCAAGCTTCGTTTTGTTCAAGGCCTCCTTCTGCGCTTCGGCAAGATCTTGATCCTTCTTCTTCAGAGCTTCTTCCAGTTTATCTGCGGCATGTCGAGTGAGATCAACATCAAGAATGGACAAGAAAAGTCACTCGTCAAGAATGAAGGACCTCACCAGCCATACCTTTTGCTTCTTCTCGCGCCTTCTGCAAGTTCTCTTGAGCAAGTTTCAAGTCAAGGTTGAGTTGGATCTGTTGGTTCTCCAACTCAGTGAAGCGAGCCACAAGTTCACAGGATTTCCGCGAAGAACCAGTCGACAAACGTCAAAGATAGGTTACTTCCGAGTAATCAAGAGATAATGGTGGCGTTTCTAAGACTACAGCCAAATCAAAACATTCGACAGCAGTCTCGGGACTACACCCAGTGGGTGCACTCAGCGTGCCCCCACTGGTTCGACCAAAAAAAAGTCGACTGCCCGCAGTCGACCGGATACAGTTCCATTCGACATGGCCTGGCCAGACCGAGTGAAGAAGTACAACTACAGCAACGCAATATAAAGACTACAGTCGACTGCCAGCAGTCCACCGTAGTCTCGGGGACTACACCCAGTGGGTGCACTTAGCGTGCCCCCACTCGTCCAAAAGTGGACAGACACACCCAGCGGGTGTACAGATATAAAGATCTTCGGAAAAGAGATTCTTCAAACAGCATATTGTAACAGACCAAGTGTTGAGTCGACTGACCTGGACGTTGCTCTGAAGAGCCGAACTCGCGTCATACGTTGCTTGGCTGGCGTCCCGAACCACTTTCACTTGCTCCATCATGATTCCCGCCTGGCGTATCGCCTCTTTTGCGGCACCCACTTGGTCCTCAGGGACAGGGTATGTGGCAAAAAGCGAAGGCGGATTTGCAGTCGACGTCGAAGGCCGCACGCTCGTCAGAGGATCGACGAAGGTCACGGAAGTCCGAGTGGTATCACCATTGTCCCAAGCTACAGCCTCAGACGCCGGAGCAGATTGGGAGGTCTTGCCAGTCGACGCCCTCTGGTTCCTTCTCACTCTCAGCGGCACATCGTCTTCGTCATCTAGTAGGTTGATAACATG
This sequence comes from Aegilops umbellulata, assembly GCA_032464435.1. NCBI lineage: Eukaryota > Viridiplantae > Streptophyta > Magnoliopsida > Poales > Poaceae > Aegilops > Aegilops umbellulata. The sequence continues at coordinate 120,654,841 of CP136054.1, read as the reverse complement.
AGGAGGAGCTGCGAGAAAAGTCAATCGACCAGAGTTACAAGAAATATCCAGTAGACTCAAGGCAGAACATCGGTGATCGTACCTGGGTTGGAAGTAACAGCATCTTCCATCTCTTGATATTCGTCCTTGGCGGATATCTCAGAAGTAGGAGCACTGCAAATTTAGGAAGTCAGTTGGTTGGCTCAATGAATCAACCAAGGATCTGTTCACGGTCGACAAAGGAAAACAAGTCTTATTATTACCCAGAAATGGTGGGGACAGTCATCTTCATCTTGGGCAGAGCCTTGGGCGGCTTGGACGGCGTCGCTCGTGGGTGCTTGGGAGCTTTTTCAGTCGGCGTAGGAGAAGAGGTTCGAGGGCATTTTGATGACTGCCCAACTGGAGCAGTCGCCTTACCACGATCCAGCGCAGGGTCGTGCGTAAGCTTGGATCGCCTCTCCGAGCGGGGGGGTTCAACTTCCTCCTCCTCCTCCTCGCTGGAGTCGACATCGTCATCTCCCCCTCCTTCGCCATCAGATTCCCACTCGCCGTGTTCGTCTCCACTTTCGCCTCCACTCGCCTCCCCTTCCTCAGCCTGTTCCTGTGCTCCGTTGGGCGTCGAGTACATCTCAGTAGTTGCCTGGGGAACAACAGACAAGACAAAAGTCAATCGACCGATTCAAAGAAGACTAATAAAGAAAGCAAGATCTCGTTCAGGAACATAAGGTCAGACCTGGTCCACTTCGTATGTGTTGTCGAGTGGATGGACCTTCCTGGCTCCTTGGGGGTTGTCTTTGTTCCCTGTGATGCTCGACAGCCACCCTTCCAGCATCTCATCAGTGACCTCCTCTGGGTGAATCCGAGTGGTGTCTTCAAGACCCGAGTACAGCCACATCGGGTGGTCATGCCTGAAGCGGTTGGATGCGCCTCCGAAGGAAGACCTCCAGCAAGTCCATGCCGGTCACACCCTCGCGAACAAGCTAAACCACTCGACTCACCAGCACTTTGACTTGCGCCTTTTCTTCCGGTGCCACTTTCAGAGAAGCAGGTTTTTGGGCTCGGTCCAGAGAGAAAGGGGGAAGTCCAGTCGGCTGTCCTGGGGTCGCCTGGTCTTTACAATAAAACCAGGTCGACTGCCAACCACGGACCGACTCAGGGAAAGTGATAGATGGAAAAGAACTTTTTCCCCTCGTCTGGATCGCCAGGCCCCCGCACAGCTGGATCACCTGCGTCCTTTCATCACTCGACTTGGCCTTCTTGACCGATTGGGAGCGGCAAGTGGAGATGTGCTTAAAGAGTCCCCAATGGGGGCGACAACCCAAGAAACCCTCACACAAGGAAACGAAAGCAGCAAGATACACAATGGAGTTGGGAGTGAAGTGATGGAGCTGCACTCCAAAGAAGTTCAGAAAGCTCCGGAAAAAACGATGAGGAGGCAGAGAAAACCCGCGATCGATATGGGTGGCGAGGAGGACGCACTCACCGTCCAGAGGTTGAGATTCGACTTCTCCCCCCGGGAGACGCGCTGCTTCGTTAGGAATGACTCCCCCTCGACCATATCATCCAGATCTTCCTGCCGAATCACCGACGGCATCCAGTCGCCCTGGATCCAACCCTTGGGCAGGGCAGTCCTCGAGGAAGATCCGCCCCGAGCGGACTTCTTCCCTTTCCCCTGCACCGCCGCCTTCTTCGCGCACTCCAGAGCGGACGTCTTGTCCTTCACCATCGTCGCCGGCGAAGCTCGAATGGGCCTTGCGAAGGTGGCGGTGCAGGGGAGAAGGAAAAGGAAAAGAGAGAAGGTGGCGGAAGGTGGCGGAAGGGAGAGCCCGAGCCCGAGCCTTGCGAAGGGAGAAGGAAAAGAGAGAGCACACTGTTTGGGAGCCCGAGCCTGCGGCTTATAAGAGACCACTTCTGAGTGGCTGACTGGTAGGCCCAGGCTATCCCGTCAAATCCCGCAGCAGACGCGCGCGCAGTACGTGGCAAAAAAAGTGGCACGGAAATCGAGGAGCTTCCGCCTTATCGCATCCGATTATTGCGGCCACCCCCGTCCCGCGCGCTTCCCGAAGTTCAAATCCCGCAAAATCCGCGGGTTGCAGAACAACTCGTCAGACAGAAGATCCTTTTCGCACCATCACTCGGAACATCACAAGCAAGGAAATTCAATCGACGAAAGGCCTAGAATGGATCAAGGAGACTGAAAGAGGTTGATGACGTCATCCGTGACGGTTGATCCAAAACAAGGCACTCATGTAACACAGAGAACCAGTTGGAAGGGTCCCCAACTTCTTCCCACTCAAACCTCGATCCATTCGGGGGCTAATGATGAAGCTATGTACCTAGGGTAGGGGCATGGGCCTGTCCTAAGTGCCCTACCCAAGGACATCCCTATAAGGAGTCACCTTTCAATCGACTTGGAGGTATCCCACTCGACGGATTCAAGACACTCGACCATGACGCTATCACTCGACCACGAAGAAAGCACTCGACTGCAAGGAGTCCTACAGTCACTCCGCACACGAACGGTCGGTCATTAAGTGGCTCTTATGGTCATTATAGCACTTTATTAGGGGCGTTACCAGTAACGCCCAACCTTAATGTACTTTAAACCCTGCATTACTGAGGGATGGAGGGGCCTGGCGAACTCTATATAAGCCACCCCCCTCCTCAGTGTCAAGGGTTCGCACCCCTGTTATCCTTACACGCATCATCCAATCGACCGCCTCCGGGCACCGAGACGTAGGGCTATTACTTCCTCCGAGAAGGGCCTGAACTCGTAAACCCTGTGTTCTTACAACTCTTGCATAGCTAAGATCTAGCCTCTCCATACTTACCCCCCTACACTATTGTCAGACTTAGAACCACGACAGTGGGCGCTGGCGCGGGCGGCGGCTAGGGTTTCGGGCGGGTGGGCTCGGGCGGCGGCTGACGGGCCTGGGGCTCGGGTGTGGTGCTATTTCAAGGCGTCCCCCGGGCGGAGTCCCGCTCGGGCACGGCCCAAGGTCGGTTTCGTTTTTTCGTTCTTTTTCTTTTTTTTAATAATTACGCTCGGAAGAAAATAAAAAGAAATACTAACTGGACTTCAAAAATCCCGAAATAAATTTTCCCGGGCTTCTAAAATCAAGCCCGACAAAGTGAACATTTATTTGGGCCCTAAGTGCAATTTTGAAAAATGCATATTTTTTCTAAATTCAAATAAAATATCGAAAAACTTCGAAATAAATTCTTATTTGATTTTATTATTAAATCCTCAATATTTCTATACTTTGGGAAAGTCATTTTATTCCCTCTCTCATATTTTTGTAATAGAAATAATTGATGATAAAATAAATAAAATCAAATGATCCTATTCTCAAAATTTGAGAAAACTCAAATATGAAAATAACGAAATCCCCAACTCTCTCTGTGGGTCCTTGACTTGCTTAGGATTTTTATAGGATCAAAACCAAAAGCAAATAAAATATGATATGCACGATGATCTAATGTATAACATTCCAAATTGAAAATTTGGGATGTTACAAACCTACCCCCTTAAGATGAATCTCGCCCTCGAGATTCGGGTTGGCTAGAAAATAGGTGAGGGTGGTCATTGAGCAAATCCTCCTCTCGCTCCCAGGTGGCTTCATCCTCCGTGTGGTGGCTCCACTGAACCTTGCAAAACTTGATAACCTTGCTGCGGGTGACTAGGCTGGCAAACTCGAGAATTTTAACTGGTTTCTCCTCATAGGTCAAATTGTTATCCAACCGAATTGCTTCCAATGGCACTGTATCTCTCAAAGGTATGTCAGCCATCTCCGCGTGGCACTTCTTCAACTGAGAAACGTGGAGTACATCATGAACTCCTGACAATCCTTCGGGCAATTCCAACTTGTAGGCCACTTCTCCCATACGCTCCAAAACTCGATATGGTCCTACAAATCGTGGCGCTAACTTTCCCTTAACTCCAAAACGCTTAATTCCTCGAAGTGGAGATACTCGAAGATAAACTCTGTCTCCGACTTCGTAAACTGTCTCCTTGCGTTTAGAATCTACGTAACTCTTCTGCCTGGACTGGGCTACCTTGAGCCTATCGCGAATCAACTTCACCTTCTGTTCAGACTCCTTAATCAAATCAGGTCCAAACAACTGGCGGTCTCCAACTTCGTCCCATGATAACGGCGTCCTGCACCTCCTTCCGTACAAAGCTTTGAAAGGGGCCATCTTCAAACTGGTCTGATAGTTGTTATTGTAAGAGAACTCTGCATATGGCAAATTGTCATCCCAACTAGATCCATAGTCTAGCGCACAAGCTCTCAGCATATCTTCCAAAATCTGATTGACTCTCTCGGTTTGTCCATCTGTCTGCGGATGAAAAGCTGTACTGAATTGTAGCCTGGTACCCAAAGTCTCATGCAACTGCTTCTAGAACTTTGAGGTAAACTGGGTTCCTCTATATGATACGATACTCCTCGGAACTCCATGCAGACATACGATCCTGGTCATGTATATCTTTGCCAACTTAGCACTGGTGTAGGTGGTCTTTACTGGGATGAAATGAGCTACCTTCGTCAATCCATCAACTACAACCCAGATTGAGTCATAGCCGGAACGAGTCCTTGGTAATCCCGTGATAAAATCCATGTCTAGCTTATCCCACTTCCATTCGGGTATCGGCAATGGCTGCAACAATCCTGCTCGCTTCTGATGCTCTGCCTTTACTCTCTGACATACATCATAAACTGCTACATACTCCACAATATCCTTCTTCATTCCGGTCCACCAGAAAGTATCCTTCAAATTCAAATACATCTTGGTATTTCCTGGGTGAATCGAATAGGGTGAATCATGCGCCTCTTGTAGAATCAACTTCCTGATCTCCGGGTCATTGGGCACATAGACATGGTCTTCAAACCATAGAGTATCGTGCTCATCCTCACGAAATCCCTTAGCTTTTCCTTCGTTCATTTTCTCCTTTATAGTGGCAATCTCCTTGTCAGTCTTCTGAGCTTCTCTGATTCTATCCATCAAAGTTGTCTGAATTTCCAATGCTGCTACATAGCCTCTCGGAACTATTTCCAAACATAGCTCACGAAGATCCTCGGCTAACTCCTTTGGTATCTCTCCCGCCATTAGTGTATTGACATGGCTCTTACGGCTCAATGCGTCAGCTACTACGTTAGCCTTTCTGGGATGATAATGCAATCTCATATCATAATCCTTGATAAGCTCCAACCATCTCCTTTGTCTGAGATTCAACTCCTTCTGCGTGAAAATGTACTTCAAACTCTTGTGATCCGTGTACACCTCACAATGATTTCCAATGAGGAAATGTCTCCATGTCTTTAATGCATGCACTACGGCTGCTAACTCCAAATCATGTGTGGCATAATTCAATTCATGAGCTTTCAGCTATCGTGAAGCATACGAAACAACTCTTCCCTCCTGCATAAGCACGACTCCAAGTCCTCGACGTGAAGCGTCGCAATATACCTCATAATCCTTGGTCTGATCTGGCAAAATCTACACTGGTGAGGTAACCAAACGTTTCTTCAATTCCTGGAAACTAGCCTCACACTCCTCAGTCCATACGAACTTAGTATCCTTCTTCAGCAACTCCGTCATAGGCTTTGCAATCTTCGAGAAAGTTCTCAATAAATCTCCGGTAGTATCCTGCGAGTCAAAGAATACTCCGGATCTCTCCAACTGTTGTTGGTGCTTCCCAATTGGTCACAGTGATAACCTTTGTGGGGTCAACCGCTATTCCTTCTCCGGATATAACATGTCCGAGGAATCCTACTTCCTTCAACCAAAACTCACATTTGCTGAACTTGGCATATAGCTGATGTTCTCTGAGCTTCTCAAGTACCAATCGCAAATGTTCTTTATGCTCCTCTTCATTCTTCGAATAAACCAGAATATCATCAATGAACACCACGACGAACTTATCCAGAAACTCCATAAACACTTTGTTCATCATGTTCATAAAATAGGCGGGTGCGTTAGTCAGTCCAAATGACATAATGGTATACTCATACAGTCCATATCTGGTGGTGAATGTTGTCTTGGGTATGTCCTGCTCCCGAATCTTCAACTGATGGTACCCTGATTGCAAATCGATCTTGGAAAACACTTTAGCTCCTTGCAATCGATCAAACAGGTCATTGATCATCGGTAGTGGGTACTTGTTCTTGATCGTTACCTCGTTCAATCCGCGGTAATCAACAACCATCCTTAACGATCCATCCTTCTTCTCCACTAGAAGTACTGGTGATCCCCAACGCGAAGAACTTGGGCGAATGTAACATTTATCCAGTAACTCCTTAATCTGCTTTTTAATTTCCAACAAATCTTGGGTGGGCATCCTGTATGGTCTCTTCGATATTGGCCCTGTGCCTGGCAAAAGCTCAATGAAAAACTCAATGTCTCTATCCGGTGGCATGCCTGGCAACTCTTCTGGAAATACGTCAGGGAAATCCTTTACCACTGGTACTTCCTCCTGCACAACTCCTGATAAGGAATTTACTTGTGTCCTGTTTGGCGCATGCCGAGATACATACTTGATCCTTCTTCCTTCTGGCGTTGTAAGCAAAATTGTCTTACTGGCGCAATCGATGTTTCCTTCATACTTTGATAACCAATCCATGCCTAATATCACATCCAATCCTTGAGATTCCAATACTATTAGGTCTGAGGGAAACACATAGTTACCAATCCTTAATGGTAACCGATCACACCATCGACTAGCCATATACTCTACTCCAGGCGAGGTTACTAACATGGGTGACCTAAGGGCTTGGGTTGGCAGGTTATACTTGTCCACAAATCCCCTTGATATGTATGAATGCGATGCACCAGTATCGAAAAGAACAAGTGCAGTAAATGACTTAACCAAAAACTTACCGATAACTGTATCAGGCTGAGCTTCAACCTCCTCCACATCAACGTGGTTCACCTGTCCCCTATTGAAAGGATTCGGCTTCTTTCCAGAGCTTCCATTGCCATTCTGGCCTTTAGGACATTCATTGGCATAATGTCCGGTCTTGGAACACTTGAAACAGGTGACTTGGCTCAGATCTCTCTTGGCTGGGGTTGATGGGGTGGTGCGGTTCTGGCCGTTGCTTCCTCCATTCCCATTACCATTCTTGGAGCCATTATGGTTGTGCGAGCTACCTCCTCCATGGGTATGCTGAAAGTGAACTCCCGGTTTAGGGGTAAGACGGGGCTTCTGCTGGGCTCCTAAGTTATACTTCCCCTGCCCATACTTCCTCTTGCGGTTTTCAATCTGCTGCTGCTTCCCCTCAATCATTAGAGCACGATCTACCAACTCCTGGTAGTTGTTGAAACTTGCTACCATCAATTGCATACTCAGCTCGTCATTCAGTCCTTCCAGAAATTTCTCCTGCTTAGTTGCATCCGTAGCAACGTCATCTGGGGCATAACGTGCTAGCTTACTAAAGTCATCCACATACTGGCCAACTGTCCGTCCTCCTTGGCGCAAGTTGCGAAACTCACGCTTCTTCATGGCCATAGCTCCTGCTGAAACATGGGCTGTACGGAAAGCTTGCTGAAACTGATCCCATGTGACAGTGTCTCCAGGGTAAGTGGCTGTAAAATTCTCCCACCATGCTGCTGCGGGTCCTTCAAGCTGATGTGCGGCAAACTTCACATTTTCCTCATCTATACATCCTGCAGTGGTCAACTCCCTCCCTGTCTTGCGGAGCCAATCATCTGCTACAATCGGCTCGGTGCTACTGGAAAACACCGGCAGATTCAGCCTAAGGAAACGCAACTGGTGGTGGTGGCGGTGGGTTGTTGTTGTTGTTGTTGTTGTTGTTGTTGTTGTTGTTGTTGTTGTTGTTGTTGTTGTTGTTGTTGTTGTTGTTGTTGTTGTTGTTGTTGTTGTTGTTGTTGTTGTTGTTGTTGTTGTTGTTGTTGTTGTTGTTGTTGTTGTTGTTGTTGTTGTTGTTGTTGTTGTTGTTGTTGTTGTTGTTGTTGTTGTTGTTGTTGTTGTTGTTGTTGTTGTTGTTGTTGTTGTTGTTGTTGTTGTTGTTGTGGTTCTCGACTAACAACTGCATCAAGGCATTCTGCTGCTGGATCAACTGAGTGAGCTCCGGTGAGAAAGCAAATCCATTGTCACGTCTCGGAGGCATCTGAGGGTTTAGAAAAGATGAGAAATAAGAATAGAATGAGGTCTAAAGAGAAAACACTACCCAAATGCACATGAGACAAATGCACACAAAATCACTTCATTCAATCAAACAAGGGCATATAATCTGTCTAGAACTATCGCAAAAGTGCGTGGACTATAATATTTACATGGTGGAACACTACTACTGTTATGGTGGTCTATTTAGAAAAACTGGTCCGATGAAGACTCCATGATATCTGCTCCAGCTTCATCTTCGAAGTCATCATCACTAGGATCGGAATCGGTGTCGTCGATGATGATGTAGTTATCTGGACAGGTGCAATCTTCATCTTCTCCTCCGGGTGCTGAATTCCCCATGAGTTCTTCAATCTTCTCCTTAAGATCGCCGTTTTGTCTCACTAGAGCTACAATCTCATCTATGTAGTCCTTGCGAGTGGCCTTCAGCTCTCCCTCTAGCTCAATAATCTTGGCTTTTGCCTTCTTCAACTCCATCATGTCTGCGCACATCTGGTTCTCCTGGCGTCAAATGTGCTGGTTTAACTCCTGGATGAACGCCGCAATGGATCTATCCTTCTTAGTGCTAACTATCTCCCATTGTTCGTCTCGGCGTCCGCAAATCTGGTAAATAGTGTCCTTGAGGTCTTCTTGGTAAACTTCTCCAATGTGTCCCATGGTGATGTGGGCTGCCATGCTCTTTCCTAGACTCCATGTTGGTGCGTTGAAAACACACTCTATGGGCTCCGTGATTGGCACGAACGTCCTTCCTGAAACTAGAGCTTGAATCTTCCAATGCTCCTCTTTGGGTAAAGTGGCGTTGTAGGTCCCGGTGAAGCTTGGTATTCCAATGTTGAGGTACCTAGTGACTTCCTTCAAGTGTCGTCCAAAAGGTGTATCTTCATCCGGCTGGGTGAACTTAATCCTCGCTTCCGTCATCCTAAAAGAGTAGAAAAGATGAGGAGTCAGAAATGAGAAGAGAGTAGTGAACTAGGGCTTTAGCTTAGTGGTCGTGTCCTACAGTCAGCGTGTGCTCTGATACCATCTCTGTAGCGACCAGACCTCAAACAGTCTAACCTCTGTGCTCAGGTGTCATCCCTGGATCAGTAATGCTGACACCACACAGTACTTCGAAGGATTTATAACAGAGTAGCAATCACACACTTATTACATCGATGTCTCAAAGAGAACTTATTACAATAAATATGTCTTAAGGCCATCTAATAACGAGAACATCGGAAGGCTTGGAAGATAAGTGAGTCCATGAACTCCAACGGCATCACTGAGTATAGAACCACGACCTAAAAGGCACCTTACTCGTCGTCTGAAAAGTCTGCAACATGAAACGTTGCAGCCCGAAAACGGGTCAGCACATGGAATATGCTGGCAATGTAACACATAGAGAGTAATGAATGATTAAGCCTATACTACATGCATATATGGCTGGTGGAAAGCTCTATGGTTACAGTTTTGCGTAAAGCCAATTTTTCCCTACTACAAAGGAATAGATTTATTTAACTATCATGGTGGTTGTTAAACATTGAGAATGGTTGACAGCATCCTCAATCCCAATTAAAAATAATCATCATTAAAACCCAACAATATTAATTTAGAAGTAACATGATGAGATTCACATGATATCCAAGTACTAGATACTCAAAACATCCATAACCGGGGACACGGCTAACCATGATTAGTTTGTACACTCTGCAGAGGTTTGCGCACTTTTCCCCACAAGACTCGATCGCCTCCGTTTGATTTCTCGCACTACATGGTGTTTGAGAAATGGATGACCGAGACACAGTCTTTCAGAAGCGCTAGCACCTTACGACGGATAGACCGGTACACCTATTTTCCCCTACATCTGCTAGTCTACCCTGTAAGAGTTCGCACGACTTAATCAACTATGCCAGAGCCCATAATGGCTTGTGGCTGCACACAGAAGTTTCTAGTTTGAATAATCCCATGATCCCTTTGAGCCTGGGTGGCGGTCCAAAAAGAATCAGGCAGTCCTGGAATACCCAGGTACCTCAATCCACCCAGATGTGTGTTTAAGTTGCCACCTTAGATAAACCATTAATTAAACAAACTCACATCTGTCATGGATATCACTCACCCAATCCACGTCTACTAGCATAGCATGGCATAGTAAGCAAACGTAGAAGTAACTCCCAAAGGTTTCATAATAAAACAGGTAATAGGTACTACCTCAACTACTTCCCATCCCACAATTTAATTAGATCCTAATCATGCAGTGTTTGAGGATTGATCTAACGCAATAAAACTGGGTAGTAAAAGAGGTATGATCAAAGTGTTACTTGCCTTGCTGATGATCCGCGAAACCTAGAGATTCGAAGTAACAGGCGGCGCACTTCGGGTGTTTTATCGCAGACAAACAAACAAGCATACAATAAGTACTCATCTAATGCACAGGTAAAACTCAAATAAGATATCTAACCAGAAAGTTCAACTTAAGAACTCCGGTTTGCAAAAAGAATCAAATCGAACGAAGCAACGAAAGTCAAACGGCGAAAGAAAACAACTTCGTTCTAGTAATCTGGATCTAAGTAAAACTTTACGGTAGCAAAAACTTGTTTAAGTTGATTATTCAGAAAGAGGGTTCCGATACGAAACTCCAGGCGCTTGAATCGCCTGATTCCGATAAACGAGCGAAAAGTTATACTAAAACAAAAATCGGATCAGAAATCGCGATCAGAAAATAACGCGGAAAATCCGACGAAAAAGAAAAACGACGAACGGATTAATTCGTTAGTTAACCTAATCTGAAAAATAATAAAATAAATAAAATAATAAAATAATAAAAAACTGAAAAAAACCAAAAAAAACCTACGAAAACCAATCGGTTTTTTGTTAAAACCGGCACGGATTTCGAGGCGGCGGCGAACTTCGGGCGACGCGCGGCTCCGGCGGCGGCGGCGGCGGGCGCTGGCGCGGGCGGCGGCTAGGGTTTCGGGTGGGTGGGCTCGGGCGGCAGCTGACGGGCCTGGGGCTCGGGTGCGGCGCTATTTAAAGGCGTCCCCCGGGCGGAGTCCCGCTCGGGCACGACCCAAGGTCGGTTTCGTTTTTTTAAATAATTACGCTCGGAAGAAAAATAAAAAGAAATACTAAACGAACTCCAAAAATCCCGAAATAAATTTTCCCGGGCTTGTAAAATCAAGCCCGACAAAGTGAACATCTATTTGGGCCCTAAATGCAATTTTGAAAAACACATATTTTTCCTAAATTCAAATAAAATATCGAAAAACTCCGAAATAAATTCTTATTTGATTTTATTATTAAATCCTCAATATTTCTATATTTTGGGAAATTCATTTTATTCCCTCTCTCATATTTTTGTAATAGAAATAATTGATGATAAAATAAATAAAATCAAATGATCCTATTCTCAAAATTTGAGAAAACTCAATTATGAAAATAACGAAATCCCCAACTCTCTCCGTGGGTCCTTGAGTTGCTTAGGATTTTTATAGGATCAAAACCAAAAGCAAATAAAATATGATATGCACGATGATCTAATGTATAACATTCCAAATTGAAAATTTGGGATGTTACACCCACTTCCATTTGGATATCGGCAATGGCTGTAGCAATCCTGCTGGCTTCTGATGCTTTGCCTTTACTCTTTGACATACATCACAAACTGCTACATACTCCGCAATATCTTTCTTCATTCCTGTCCACCAGAAAGTATCCTTCAAATCCAAATACATCTTGGTATTTCCTGGGTGAATCGAATATGGTGAGTCATGGGCCTCTTGCAGAATTAACTTCCTGATCTCTGGGTCATTTGGCACATAAACACGGTCTTCAAACCATAGGGTATCGTGCTCATCCTCACGAAATCCCTTAGCCTTTCCCTTGCTCATTTTCTCCTTTATAGAGGCAATCTCCTTGTCAGTCTTCTGAGCTTCTCCGATCTTATCCATCAAAGTTGACTGAATCTCCAATGCTGCTACATAGCCTCTCAGAACTATCTCCAAACATAGCTCACGAAGATCCTTGGCTAACTCCTTTGGTAAATCTCCCATCATTAGTGTATTGACATGGCTCTTACGGCTTAGTGCATCGGCTACTACGTTAGCCTTTCCGGGATGATAATGCAATATCATATCATAATCCTTGATGAGCTCCAACCATCTCCTTTGCCTGAGATTTAACTCCTTTTGGGTGAAAATATACTTCAAGCTCTTGTGATCCGTGTACACCTCACAATGGTTTCCAATGAGGAAATGTCTCCCAGTCTTTAATGCATGCACTACGGCTGCTAACTCCAAACCATGCGTGGCATAATTCAACTCATGAGCTTTCAGCTATCGTGAAGCATACGAAACAACTCTTCCCTCCTACATAAGCACAACTCCAAGTCCTCGGCGTGAAGCGTCACAATACACTTCATAATCCTTGTTCTGATATGGTAGAATCAATACTGGTGAGGTAACCAAGCGTTTCTTCAACTCCTGGAAACTGGCCTCACATTCCTTAGTCCATTTGAACTTAGTATCCTTTTTCAACAACTCCGTCATAGGTTTCGCAATCTTTGAGAAATTCTCAATGAATCTCCCGTAGTATCCAGTGAGTCCAAGAAAACTCCGGATCTCTCCAACTGTTGTTGGGGCTTCCCAATTTGTCACAGTGACAACCTTGGTGGGATCTACTGCTATTCCTTCTCCGGATATAACGTGTCCAAGGAATCCTACTTCCTTCAACCAAAACTCACATTTGCTGAACTTGGCATATAACTGATGTTCTCTGAGCTTCTCAAGTACCAATCGCAAATGTTCCTTATGATCCTCTTCATTCTTTGAGTAAACCAGAATATCATCAATGAACACTATGACGAACTTGTCCAAAAACTCCATAAACACTTTGTTCATCATGTTCGTAAAATAGGCAGGTGCGTTAGTCAGACCAAATGACATAACGGTATACTCATACAGCCCATACCTGGTGGTAAAAGCTGTCTTAGGTACGTCCTGCTCTCGAATCTTCAACTGATGGTACCCCGATCGCAGATCGATTTTAGAATATACCTTAGCTCCTTGCAATCGATCAAATAGATCATTGATCATCGGTAGTGGGTACTTGTTCTTGATTATTACTTCATTCAATCCACGATAATCAACAACCATCCTTAACGATCCATCCTTCTTCTCCACTAGAAGTACTGGCGATCCCCAAGGCGAAGAACTTAGGCGAATATAACCTTTATCCAGTAACTCCTTAATCTGCTTCTTAATCTCTTCCAAATCCTTTGCGGGCATCCTGTATGGTCTCTTTGATATTGGCCTTGTGCCTGGCAAAAGCTCAATCAAAAACTCAATATCTCTATCTAGTGGCATGCCTGGCAACTCCTCTGGAAATACGTCAGGGAAATCCTTTACCACTGGTACTTCCTCCTGCACAACTGCTGATAAGGCATTTACTTGAGTCCTCTTCGGCACATGTCGGGATACATACTTGATCCTTCTTCCTTCCGGCATCGTAAGCAAAATTGACTTACTAGCGCATTCAATGTTCCCTTCATACTTCGATAACCAATCCATGCCTAATATCACATCCAATCCTTGAGGTTCCAATACTATTAGGTCCGAGGGAAACACATAGTTACCAATCCTTAATGGTAACCGATCACACCATAGACTAGCCATATACTCTGCTCCTAGCGAGGTTACTAACATGGGTGACCTAAGGGCTTGGGTTGGCAGTTTGTACTTATCCACAAATCCCCTTGAGATGTATGAATGTGATGCACCAGTATCAAAAAGAATGAGTGCAGTAAATGACTTAACCAAAAATTTACCTATTACTGCATCAGGCTGAGCTTCAACCTCCTCCGCGTTAACGTGGTTCACCTGTCCCCTATTGAAAGGGTTCGGCTTCTTCCCAGAGCTTCCATTTCCATTACAATTTTGGGATTTAGGACATTCATTGGCATAATGTCCGGTCTTCTGGCACTTAAAGCAAGTGACTTGGCTCAGGTCTCTCTTGGCTGGGGTTGATGGGTTGGTACGGTTCTGGCCGTTGCTTCCTCCATTCCCATTACCATTCTTGGGGCCATTATGGTTGTGCGAACTACCACCTCCATGGGTATGCTGAAAATGTACTCCTGGTTTTGGGGTAAAACGTGGCTTCTGCTGAGCTCCAGAATTGTACTTCCCTTGTCCATACTTCCTCTTGTGGTTTTCAATCTGCTGCTGCTTTCCTTCAATCATAAGAGCGCGATCTACCAACTCTTGGTAGTTATTGAAGATTTCTACCATCAACTACATGCTCAGCTCATCATTCAGTCCTTCCAGAAATTTCTCCTGCTTAGCTGCATCCATGCAAGTTGCGAAACTCACGCTTCTTCATGGCCATAGCTCCTGCTGAAACATGGGCGGTACGGAAAGCCTGCTGAAACTTATCCCATGTGACAGTGTCTACAGGGTAAGTGGCTGTGAAATTCTCCCACCATGCTGCTGCGGGTCCTTCAAGCTGATGTGCGGCAAATTTCACTTTTTCCGCATCTGTGCATCCAGCTGTGGTCAACTCCCTCCCTGTCTTACGGAGCCAATCATCTGCAACAATCGGCTCGGTGCTACTGGAGAACACCGGCAGATTCAGCCTAAGAAAACGGGTTAAGTGGTCAATAGGTGGTGGCGGTGGTGGGTTGTTGTTGTTGTTGTTCCCCTGATTCTGATTCTGGACTAGCAACTGCATCAAAGCATTCTACTGCTGGATCAACTTAGTGAGCTCCGGTGGGAAAGCAAATCCATTGTCACGTCTCGGAGGCATCTGAGGGTTTAGAAAAGATGAGAATATAGAATAGAAGGGGGTCTAGAGAGAAAACACTACCCATATGCACATGAGGCAAAACACACAAAATCACTTCATTCAATCAAACAAAGCATACAATTGGTCTAGAACTATCGTTAAAAGTGCTTGGACTATGCTATATACATGGTGGAACACTACTACTGTTATGGTGGTCTACTAGAAAAACTGCTCCGATGAAGACTCCATGATATCTGCTCCAGCTTCATCAACGTCGTCATCATCGCTGTCGTCTGGATCCGAGTCAGTGTCGTCGATGATGATATAGTTCTCCGGGCAAGTGGAATCGTCATCTTCTCCTCCAGGTGTTGGTCCTCCCATAAATACTCCGATCTTCTTAACTAGGTCGTCATTCTTCTCCAGTAGTGTCTTGATTTCCTCCTCATATCCACCGCATGTAAAATTGAGTTCTTCTTCCAGCTCCATGATCCTAGTCTTCGCCTTCTTCAAGTCCATCATGTATGCGCACATCTGGTTCTCCTGGCGTCGAATGTGCTGGTTTAACTCTTGGATGAAAGCTGCAATTGATCTATCCTTCCTGGTGCTGATCATCTCCCAATGCTCATCTCGGCGCCCACAAATCTGATAGATAGTATCCTTGAGGTCATTTCGGTAAACTTCTCCAATGTGTCCCATGGTGATGTGGGCTGCCATGCTATTTCCTAGGCTCCAGGTTGGTGCATCAAAGGAAAACTCTATGGGCTCAGTGACTGGCGCGAACGTCCTTCCTGGAACTTGAACTTGAATCATCCAGCGCTCCTCTTCGGGTAAAGTGGCGTTGTAGGTCCCGGTGAAACTTGGTACTCTGATGTTCAGGTACTTAGTGACTCCCTTCAGGTGACGTCCAAAGGGTGTATCTTCATCCAGTTGCATGAACTTGTTCCTTGCATCCGCCATCCTAAAAGAGTAGAAAAGATAAGAAGTCAGAAATGAGAAGAGAGTAGTGATCTAGGGCTTGATCTTAGTGGTCGTGTCCTACAGTCAGCGTGTGCTCTGATACCATCTTGTAGCGACCAGACCTCAAACAGTCTGATCTCTGTGCACCAGTGTCATCCCTGGATCAGTAATGCTGGCACGCACAGTACTTGAAGGATTTATAACAGAGTAGCAATCACACACTTATTACATCGAATGTCTCAAAAGAGAACTAATTAAAAAAAATATGGCTTAAGGTCATATAATGACGATAACAGCGGAAGGCTTGGAAGATAAGTGAGTCCATCAACTCCAATGGCATCGCTGAGTATAGAACCACAACCTAAAGGCACCTTACTCGTCGTCTGAAAAGTCTGCAACATGAACGTTGCAGCCCGAAAATGGGCCAGCACATGGAATATGCTGGCAATGTAACACATAGAGAGTAATTGAAGAAATGAGCTATACTACATGCATATATGGTTGGTGGAAAGCTCTATGGTTACAGTTTTGTGTAAAGCCAAGTTTCCCCTACTACAAAGGAATAAATTTTATTTAACTATCATGGTGGTTGTTAAACATTGAGAATGGTTGACAGCATCCTCAATCCCAATTAAGCATCATCATTAAAAACCCAACAAAATTAATTAAAGTAACATGATGAGATTCACATGATAATCCAGGTACTAGATACTCAAAACGTCCATAACCGGGGACACGGCTAATCATGATTAGTTTATACACTCTGCAGAGGTTTGCGCACTTCTACCCACAAGACTCGATCTCCTCCGTTGGATTTCTCGCACTACATGGTGTTTGAGAAACGGATGACCGAGACATAGTTTTTCAGAAGCGCTAGCACCTTACGATCGGGTAGACCGTACCACGTACATCCCCTACATCTGCTAGTCTACCACTGTAAGAGTTCGCACGACTTAGTCAACTATGCTAGAGCCCATAATAGCTTGTGACTGCACACGGAAGTTTCTAGTATGAAGAATATCATGATCCCTTTGAGCCTGGGTGGCGGTCCATAAAGAAAACAATAGGCAATCCTGGAATACCCAGGTACCTCAGTTCAACCAGATGTGTGTTTAAGTTGCCACCTTAAATAAACCATCAATTAAAATCTCACATCTGTCATGGATATCACTCACCCAATCCATGTCTACTAGCATAGGATGGCATGATAAGCAAACGTAGAAGTAACTCCCAAAGGTTTGATAATAAAACAGGTAATAGGTACTACCTCAACTACTTCCCATCCCACAGTTTAATTAGATCCTAATCATGCAATGTTTGAGGATGAAACTAATGCATAAAAACTGGGTAGTAAGGAGGTATGATCAAAGTGTTATTTTCCTTGTTGATGATCCGCAAAACTTAAAGATTCAAAGTAACAGGCGGCGCACTCCGGGTACTCTATCGCAAACAAACAAACAAACAAACAAGCATACAATAAGTACTCATCTAATGCACAGGTAAAACTCAAATAAGAGATCTAACCAGAAAGTTTAACTTAAGAACTCCGGTTTGCAAAAAGAATCAAATCAAACGAAGCAACGAAAGTCAAACGGCGAAACAAACAAACTTCGTTTTACTAATCTGGACCTAAGTCACAAGCAAAAACTTGTTTAAGTTAGTTAAACGGAAAGAGGGTTTCGAGACAAAACTCAAGGCGCTTGAATCACCTGATTCCGATAAACTAGCGAAAAATTATACTAAAACGAAATTCGGATCAGAAATCGCGATCAGAAATAATCGCGGAAATTCCGAGAAAAAGAAAAACGACGAACAGATTAACGAACGAACGTTCGTTTTCTAGATCTAAACGATTAATAC
Source organism: Aegilops umbellulata (assembly GCA_032464435.1). NCBI lineage: Eukaryota > Viridiplantae > Streptophyta > Magnoliopsida > Poales > Poaceae > Aegilops > Aegilops umbellulata. The sequence continues at coordinate 120,637,152 of CP136054.1, read as the reverse complement.
GTTCGTTAAAACGATCGAACGAGCAAACGCTCGCTAATTAATCTAAACCGAGAAAAAATCAATCAAAATAAGAAAAACGAAACTAAAAAAACGAACGAAAACCGGCGAAAAACCGTACAGTTTTCTAGGAAAAACCGGCGGCGGGGCGGGGTCAACCTCGGGCGGCGGGTCGGCGGGACGGGCGGCTCGGGCGGCGGGGTCCGACGGCGGCTTGGGGCGGCTAGGGTTAGGGTTTGGTGGGGCGGCGGCGGCTGGGCTGATTCGGGCCCCGAGGCGCGCTATATAAAGGCCCGGTCAGGCGGAGTCCTGGCCAAACACGGCCTAGAGTCAGTTTCGTTTTTATAAAATAATTACGCGCAGAAAAACAAATAAAAGAAATACTAAACGGACTCCAAAAATCCCGAAATAAATTTCCCTGACTTCTAAAATCAAGCCGGACAAAGTGAATATTTATTTGGGGCCTAAATGCAATTTTGAAAAACGTACATTTTTTCTAAATTCAAATAAATAGCGAAAAACTCCGAAATAAAATCTTATTTGATTTTATTATTAAATCCTCAATATTTATTTATTTTGGGAAAGTCATTTTATTCCCTCTCTCATATTTTTATAATAGAAATACTTGAAGATAAAATAATTAAAATCAAATGATCCTATTCTCAAAATTTGAGAAAACTCAAATATGAAAATAACGAAATCCCCAACTCTCTCCGTGGGTCCTTGAGTTGCGTAGAATTTCTAGGATCAAACCCAAAAGCAAAAAGAATATGATATGCAATGATGATCTAATGTATAACATTCCAAATTGAAAATTTGGGATGTTACAGTCCTAGAGGCAAGACTAGCAATTAGGTTTTACCGTTTATCATTCCACACGTGCTTATAAGTTTTCCTCCGAATCACATATTCCAAAATCATAGCAGTTATAGCATATAATATAAACTCTTTTATAAACATGGAGATAAATAATGGGTACACATATGTGCAAATCTTCCTTAAGAAATAAAACCAGAAAACTTATATAGAAATGCACTACCCAGTTACCCATGAATAAGTTTGAAAAATCCCTAGACATCAATCTTTATGAAAATTCCTTACGAGTGCCCCGTCATTAACTCTCTGATATTTATCCCTAATAAAATGTGAAACTAAAACACTACATATATTTTCAACATCCACAACCTAAATTTGGTACTATAAAACGTAGTCTATTAGCTCGACTCCTCATGTGATCCAACACTCATAAGAGCATCTACAATCGGGCTTAGAAAATCTGCACCCCCCCTAAACGCTCGCGGATACGCTCCCTATTTTTCCATCCATTCAACCATACTTCTCATTTACCTTATATGTCCGGTGCTACTCACGATAGAGTTGTTGGAATTCCCCAAAGAGGAAGGTGATGTAGCATAGTAGCAGCAAGTATTTTCCTCAGTTAAGAACCAAGGTTTATCGAACTAGAAGGGGGCACCAAGCTAACAACGTTAGTAGTACCTGTACACAAACAAGTAAATTGCTTGCACTCAACAAAGGATAGGGGGTTGTCAATCCCCTTGTTCTTTGTAGTTACAAGATTAAAATCAACTAGTGATAGGGCAAAGCGGGAAGAAAGTAAAAGAGAAAATTGAGCAATTGTAGGAGTTTTTGTATTGATGGAAAAAGGACCCGAGGGGCATAGGTTCACTAGTGGCATCTCTCTCGAAAGCTTGTAGTGGCAAGGTAGACAAATTATTTTTGGGTAATTGACGGAATAACGCAAATTATAATTATGATCATTCATGGGATAATCTCACATAGGCACTACTCCGTTATAAGTAGAAACTTATTGATGTCTACAACTATTACTCCACCCCAAGACCGCTATCCAGCAAGCATCTCAAAATATTAAGTTCGTAATAAACAGAGTAACGTAATAAGTAAGATGACATAATGTAGACATGAAGTGGTTAATCAATATGTCCAAACCCGGTCATTTTATCCTTAGTGGCAACAACACAATACATCTCTTTGTCCTTTTTGTCATTGGACAAGATCACCTCATGATTGAACCAAACTTGACCAAAGTAGACGGATAGATCGAAGAGAATACAAAGATACACAACAAAGAAACTTCAAAAGATTCATATAAATTTAATGAACAATCTGATCAAAAATCCACAATTCACCAAATCCTAAAAAACACACCACCAGATTTACATCGGATGGATCTCCGAAGAGATCATTGCATTGAAGAGAGAGAGAGAGAGAGAGAGAGAGAGAGAGAGAGAGAAAGAGAGAGAGAGAGAGAGAGAGAGAGAGAGAGATCTAACTACTACTATGGACCCGTAGGTACTGAAAGAACTACTTACACATCATTCTGCCACATCGCTTCATTAAAATCCCCAACCATAAACCACGACCCAACACCGAGGGGTTTAATTCTTCGCAAAAGATCCCACATGACATACCTTTGACTTGCCTTAGGCTCCCCATAAACAAATGTACTTCTCCACTTTGTGCCATTAGCAGAGCAAATATACATGTCAATGAAGTGCTCACCATACTTGTTCAATTCCAGAGTGTACATATCATCCCAGAACACGGCCAGCCCACCACCTTTGCCTTCAACTGAAACGGTAAACACATTTTTCATACCCAAACGGAAACGCAAATATTCAACATAATCTTTATTTTTTCTTGTCTCGGAAAGAAAGATAACATTGGGTTGATGCGTCTTAGAGAGACACACAAGCTCTTGAACTGTACGAGGTTGACCCAACCCTCGACAGTTCCAGCTTAAGATTTTCATGGCTCCTGATGGGCGCTCACATCCGCGTCCGTCAGTTGACCGGCATCCCCAGGGCCGGTAGCATCCTTAGATGGTTCACCTACAGTTCTCCCCTCACCTACAGATTCCCTCTTTTCCCCCTGCATCACTTCTTCTCCCCCATCCACTTCCCTAGTTACATGAGTGACTAATCCATCTACCCCTACCACAGCTTCAACTCTCTCAACACAAATTCTCTTACAAGAAGAAAACTCAATGCTCTCAGAACTAGTGCTATTCATGTTGATGATGAAGTCTTGGTCATCTGGACGACGCTTCTTGGACACCCCAGAACTCTCAAGGATGCCCACGAAAGCAGCATTGCGGTTGGATAGCTCACTCCCACTGTTCGGCGGCGTCGGCACACCGAATATGGCATGTTTGACACCTGCGTACTGCACCACAGCACGCTCCTCGCGCTCCTCTCTATGGATACGCTTCCAGCGTCTCCAGATTGTCTCGGCGCCCTTTGCGTCGATGCTCGGACGCTGTCCTCCATGAGCCGGCTTTGCTAGACCCTCCACCGGACCATCCTCAGGTAGCCCATTAGGCGCCATTTGCTGGACACCAGGAACAACCTCAGTTGGCTGCACCACGTCCTCCACAAGTGGTTGCAACCCACCATGCTGGCCCACGGCCACACCCAGGTTAGAGTCGAGGGGAATGGCCGGGTCTTGCTCCGGCAACACAGCCTGACTAGGGGCACCCTTGTTGGTGGCGTTGGTGTCCCCAGCAGCCTTCCCAGAAGACTCCATGTCCAGAGTTGCATGGGGAGCTCTCTTGGACCCTGAGCCAGCTAGAACTAGCCTCCCCTCCTGGGAGAACCCCAGCACACGCAGCCCAGGGTCCGGAGTCGTCGTGGTCGCCCCAGCCTCTCCGAGCCGTGCCGAAGTCTGCAACACCGGTCCTGCTGCCACGGACAGGTTCTGGACAGCCGTAGAATTATTTCAAGTCTCACTCCGAGGATTTCAGAATATATATGTATTTATAGGCCAAGAATTAGGGCAAACGGAGCACCAGGCCCACAAGCCACCATCATGCGCCCTACCCCCTAGCTTATGCCCCCCTCGTGGTTCTTCCAACCTCCTCCTGAAACTTCTAGGGTCTCTTATGTGCGAGAAAAAATCATCAACAAGTTTTGTTGTGTTTCGACTTCTGTACGTATCAATTTTCTGTAAAAATAAAAACATGCAAAAGAACAGGAACTAACACTGGGCCCTAAATTAATAGGCTAGTCTAGAAAAAAAAATATAATAACATAAAAATATACAAAGGTGATAATATAATAACATTTAACATTAAAAATTTATACATATATTTGAGACGTATAATCCGATGACTTACGTGTGATCGTTGAAGATGAAAAAAGAGAAAAAAAGAATAAAAAAGAGAAAATGTGGTCTGCGGTGGGCCGTGTCCTACGTGATAGACTGGTTGGACGCATCCGCTAGCTCACATACCCTCTCTATATTATTCTCAACTAGATCATGATCGCGCACGTTGCTGCGCCCTTTCATTTTTTGAAGAAATTAGAATATTGTGTAAATATTTGAGAAATGATAAAGAGAATACATTTACATAAAGTAAACCTATATTATACAATGATACAAATATAATATGATAGTAAGCGATGCTTACTAATGGGCCAAACTTTGATGCCAGTCCTGTTGTGACGTCACCATGACAGGTCAAGTGACACATAAGAAACAAGCATGTATAAAATATACTTGCCCACCGAAGCTTTAAAGGATCACCAACATAATTTCAAGAGCTCTTTCACATACATGAAACAAACATGCGGCAATTTTTAGAAAAAGAGCAACATTTTCATTGTTTCATAGGCATGTACAACAAGTGACACTTTCACAGTGGATAACATTTTTCTTACAACATAACACATAAAATGTCAAAGAAGAGTAAAGTAAATTTTAGTTTTTTCAGACATATAATAGTGAGCAACAATTTTCACAAAAAATGGATTGTTTGAGATTCCCTCTTTACACCTCATATCGGCTAGTTAATATGATTATTGTGTGGCTTACATAATGAGTGCTAGAGAGAATTGAATGACTTAAGCTGGGTGCTTTTTCTGGCCATCAAACTTTTCAGGGCTCAAAACCTCTCGGTGGTTGCTGAAATATCCAATGGTTCTATAACAAAATGGTCATCTATGCATACTAAATTGCACAAAGCAGCATGGTCAGTAGTGCAACGTGGGGGACTATTGCAAACCAGACTCATAGTGCGATTCAAAACTTGTGCTTCTCACTTTCCGAGAATATATATCGAAAGGAAAATTATTCACACAATTGAAGATTTTTTTTGAAGGAAATAATGGGAGACTTTCTACAGGTACATATATGAGATAGTCATTCCAACCTCACCAACTGAGAGACACAAAAACGGATAAATTGATTATGTTAACGCCACCACCAAAGAAGCATCCAGACGGGACTAATGAATCATCCGCAGTTGATTTGCAGATACTTTTTGGCATGCCTTAACCACAACAAAAGGCCATGGGCATATATCTGCATGTGCATTATACACGACACGTGGTAATAACAAATAAAACACATTGACCCCATTCCATAGTCTCAACGGAGTAGATATAAAAGTGTTTCGTGGGACAATTTCTTTTTCGAGCCACTGTTTCCTGGGACAAATAAGTAAGAGCTAAAGTATTAGCAGTGCTCACGGCCAGCCACTGTGGATGATGAAAGCACGCATCACTTTTGGGCTACGATAACGTTTTACTACTTTAAATCTGGGATGGGATGAACGGACGCACCCACTGCTGGCCCAGTAAGCATTCATGGCCCGATTAATGACAGCTCGCCCAAATAGCTCCACGGAGCAGTGGCCCAAGACATCCAAACAAAAAGCGATCGACCTAATTGGCTAGCGATGGCAAAGAGCTGAGGATCGATCTGATCGGACGGCTAGGGATGGCAGAGCGTTGTGGTGGCTCATAACTAGCTGAGTTATACTGTTTAGTAATGTGAGGGTTGGCAGACTGCCTGAATGCATAGGGATGGCCCCTGAAAGTCCCGTACGCACACCTCGTGTCCCTTTCTCGCGCGGCATGATTTTCTTGGGAACATCAAGAAAGCTTGTCCACTCCTGTAATTGTGCTAAATGCTGCTCTCATGACATGCATACTACCCTTGTGTCGTGCAAACGTGTTAGTATTCACTGTGATTTTTGTGCCAGCAAGTTGTATCTACCAGAAACGTCTACGCAATTCCCTGGGCAGCCCCTTCGGAATCTCCAAGGGCAGGGATAAGGATGGAGTAATAAGACCCAAAGTAGGGGTCAAAGGCCACCTTTTGCTCTCTGATGCAGATACAGAAATCATATACTGTAATATATACTCCCTTCATTCCTAAATATAAGTATTTGCAGAGATTTCAGTATGGACTACATACAAAGCAAATGAGTGAATCCGCACTTTAAAATGCATCTACATACATCCGTATGCGGTTTATAGTAGAATTTATCCAAAGATTTATATTTAGAAATAGAGGGAGTACTATAGAAAATATCTTATTTGGTGAAGGAACCGACGTGTGTTGTGGTGTAATCTAAATCCAGGCTTGGAGTGAAATGGTCCAAGTCACAAATGCTTCGGCGACGCAGTCACCGTCCGTCCATCGTTAGAAAATTAAAAGAGAATGTAGCTGGTGGGTTGTAACTTTTGTTCCCGTGTGAGGCGTGAACGGACGCTTACTGGGTGCATCTCTCGTGTGCTTAAACACGGATTGTGTTTGTTACTGTAGGTGAAACCAGGATGCTCCTACATTGCTGCAACAAAGATCCCAGATCCGCTTCTGGATGCTCATCCAAGATCCGAAACATCACCGTCGACCTCAGCCCACGGGGCCCGATTGCCCGCTGCCCCGGCGCATCTAGCGCGCCTTTCCGGTGTGCCGATAGCCCCGATACCATCAACGGTTTCACGGGCACCATCACCGTCCGGCAGTAAAAGCACCCCACGCAACGGTCACTCAGTGAGTATCACGTAACGGAAACCCGCGCCTTCCCACCGGATCCCCTCCACGTGTCCACGCGGCGTCCTTATCCACTCCTCCCCCGCTCCGCCCCGTTATAAATTCCCCACCACCCCGAGCACCATAGCCACAGCTTTCCATACACCCACCGTCTCGTCGCATTTCACAGCTTCATTCACAAGCCTCGCCGTCTCATCCCTCACCGAAGCAGAGCAGGCTAACCACCCAGCAGAAGCTTTCGAGCGAAGCGTAGCGTACCGACCGACCTAACCGATGGCCATGGCACCGACCGCGTCCGCCGTCTCCTTCTCCGCCCGCCCCTCGACGGTCCGGCCACGCGCCGCCTCAGCCTCGGCCTCGGCCGGAGCAGGGCGGGTTCCCGCGGGGACACCCCAGGGAGGCAAGTGGTGGGCGCCGCTGGTCGGCTGGTCGGGGAAGGCCGACTACATCGAGGCCGCGGCGCCGGTGGTTGCCGAGGAGGAGAAGCCCGGGAGGTCCTTCGTGGGCGGGCTGACGGAGGAGAAGGCGCGGCAGCTGCGGGCGCGGATGTCGGAGACGGAGAGCTTCCACGACGCCATGTACCACTCCGCCATCGCCTCCCGCCTCGCCCGCTCCTCCTAGGAGATCCGGCCACCAACCAACCAACTCGCCGACGCCAAGCCGCTGTACATAGTGTTTCCTCTCTGGATCTCCCCGTGGTTGTTGTGGGGAGTCCTTGATGTTCTAGTCATGGAGGGAGGAGTGGTCAGAGGAGAGGAAGGAGGGGATCTAGTTTTAGGGTTTGTCCCTTCCCGTCGTCTCCGGCCACCGCGATGCTCCCCGGTCTTGTTTTGCTTTTGTACTGTAATTAGAGTACAAGCTCGGAATCAGATGTTTCGATTCAGTTCCGTCTCTTGTTGCCACATTCGATTGGAGATCTGCAGTTACATTTGCCAGATCTACCGTCGTACATCTGAATTTCAGTTAGCTCTGGATCTGGATATCAGTTAGCTCTGAACCAGAATATCAATTAATTCTGGATCTGAAAATCCGTTGGTTTTGAACCTAAATATCAGTTAATTCTGGATCTGAAAATCAATTGGTTCTGAACCTAAATATCAGTTAATTCTGGACCTGAACAACAGTTATTTCTGAACCTGAATAGTACTATCAGTTAATTCTTGATCTGAAGATCATTGAGCTTGCTGATTTCCGCCATGCGTTTGCTGATTTGATTTGGCCGTCGTAGGTTAGGGATAATATCGGGACCCGCCATTGTTTGATTCTGGATCTGAGAGCACCGTCTTCTTAAACAACAATTGGCCTGACCCCATCAATTTATCTACTAACAATGACGCAGCTATAGATCAACGTAGGTACCACGGTCCACTGGGCATCCTTCGCTGTACTCCACTACTCTACCAACCTCCACAAAGGCACAAACTTGTTGCGTTCGATTGGGTGAACTGATGAATCTTCCAGTGACCAACAGGCAGCGACCATGGCAGGTTGATACATGATCATCGTTCGTTTAATTCCACAAACCGTTCTCTGTTCACGGTCTCGAATCCATCGGCCAGCTTGTATGTAACGCCAATCCTGCTTGCCGGATGATCCAGCGAATTTATGTGCCACTTTGTAATGTAAAGCCTGCTCGCCGGATGATTCTAAAGCGAGAGTTGGGATAGTGGCCGTATTCTATTCCAAACGGTAGTCCTATTCGTTAATCAATGTGATTGATGCTTACCGGTGTGTGTGTGTTTCCTCTGCTGCGAAGCATCCCACTAGAAAGCTTACACTGGAGGGTTTCGTAGATGGCAACGGTTTTGGGACAGCATCTAATTACGGTGATAGCCCAACCATCCCTGCCCAACTAGCACTCAACATCATTATCTACTACTGGAGATGAGATGCAATCAATTCATGCTTTAACCAATTTAAAGCACGAAAACTTCACGCACAAGAGTACCAACGTTGGCCTTCTGGAAGGCCAAAAACTGCCGACGGAACAAGAAGAGATAACCACGCATGGACGCACCTCCCACCGCTTTCCTAGTAGCAGTAGCACCACTATGATTTCTTTGATGATCATCTAGAAGGCTACTCTATTGCTGGTAAGGGCGTCTCGCATGACACGGCCTGATAAAATCTACAATAAGATAACGTACTACCGCAGCGTTCTGAAATGGTCATCCAGCTAGTGGGGAGTGACAGTTTTCGGAAATTCAGCTGCCCATCTACTAGGATGTGACAAGGATAGGTGTTACGGGAAACTGGGCCGGTTGGGTTTGACGGTATGTGTTTCAAATTACAGATTTGCTATTTCACATCTAGATGTGAAATAGTTATCTCACATCTAAGTTATAAACCGTAGGATACATTGTCCAATATTCGTGTTTCTGTAACGCGTGCTTGCGCAGCGGCACGGCTGACCTGAGATTCGTAGCGGACAGTGAGCGTTTGCTTGACCTGAGATTCGTAGCGGACAGTGAGCGTTTCCTGCAGCCATGTGCCTTTGCCTTTTGTCTGTTAGTTTGACTAGTATTTGTTCGCTGTAACATATGCACTTGTGTGCCTTTGCCTTTTACTTTTTTTTTCTCCGCAGCTCTATCTTTGTGTATAGATACATTGTGTATACATCTCCTATGTTCTATTTTTTCACAGCCCTTGACCCCTGTACGTTGCGCGGGCGTGGGCTGCAGTCACAATTGTTTTTATTTTCTTTTTTTGTTTCTTTTTTTCATTTATTTGTTTCAAATTTGCAAACTTTTAAATTCTTGTTTTTTATTTTCTCTTTTTCATTTTTCATTTTTTGAAATTCATGAATTTTTCCACCGTTGTTTGTTGAGTGTCCACCACCCAATAGAGGGGACTTTTTTTTTCTTTGTTTGAGTTGCAAGTCTATCTTTAACATGCAACTGGGGTCGGGCCTTCTTTTGTCACAGTTGTGATCCTACCCTCAACTTGCTACTGAGCTTCGACATTTTTGTTGTATCAGTTGCAAGTTCACCATCGACTCGCAAGTAGGGCCCGATTTTGTTTGTGTCAGTTGCAAATTCACCCTCGACTCGCAACTTAGTCTCAATTTTTCTTTTTGTACTAGTTGCAAGTCCACTAGTTGCAAGTCCACCCATTGACTCGCAACTGGGGCCCGAATTTTTTTTTGTCCGTTGCAAGTTCACCCTCGACTCGCAACTGAGCCCAACATTTTTTGTCCTAATTGCAAGTCCAAGCTCCACTCGCAACTGGGGCGCGATATTTTTTGTCTCACTTGCAAGTCCATCCTTGACTCGTAGCTGGGCTCCGCCCTTTTATTTTGTCCCAGTTGCAAGCCCATCCTCGACTCGCAATTAAGCCTAACATTTTTGTGTCCTAGTTGCATGTCCATCCTCGACTCGCAATTGAGCCCAACATGTTTTTTCTTAGTTGCAAGTTCACCCTCGGCTTGCAACTAGGGCGCAATCTTTTTTTGTCCCAGTTGCAAGTCCACCCTTTACTCGCAGCTTGGCCCCGCCCTTTTTTTGTCCCAGTTGCAAGTCCACCTTTGACTCGCAACTGAGCCCAACTGCTTGTGTCCTAGTTGCAAGTCCACCCTTGACTCGCAAATGAGGCGCAATCTTTTTTGCCCCAGTTACAAGTCCATCCTTGACTCGCAGCTGGGTCTCGACCTTTTTTGTCCCAGTTGCAACTCCATCATCGACTCGCAACTGAGGTCCAATCCTTCTTTTTCAGTTGCAAGTCCACACTCAACTCGCAACTGGGGCCGACCTTTTTTTGTCCCAGTTGCAATCCCACCCACAATGCACAACTAAAGACCGACCTTGTTTTTGTCCCAGTTGCAAGTCCATCATCAACTCGCAACTCCGTCATGACTTTTTGTTTCTCAATTGTAAGTCAACTCTCGACTCATAACTTGGAGTCCGATCCTTTTTTGTCTGAGTAGCGACATAATGAGCGCGTTACTTTTTCATGTGTGACTAACAAAAAACAACAAAAAAATTGTTCTTGAAGAAATTGTTCGAATACCAAAATGTGTTCATATTTTTCAAAAAATGATTGGAATTACAAAGTTTATTCACATTTGAAAAACACCTTTTGTAATTTTAAACTTGTTTGTGTTTTTCAAAAATATTCGGCATTCAAAATTATTTATAATTTGCGAAGATGGTTTCAGAAAATATCAAGAATGTCTCTAATCTCGCCCTATGCTATGCCCTTATTAAAGTTTCATGCTAACTAGTCAACACTAGCTATTCGTTGTAGTGGTGGGAGCTGGCGTTCCCTACAGCTCACGTCGTGAGTTCGATATGTGGGACACGTAGTGTTGTTATTTTTTTCACGCTCAAGTCAGCCGGCCCAGTCGCATGACAACGGCTGTGCAACTCGCGAGATAAAAAAAAGAAGAAGAAGAGAACGACATGGCGTGCTGGACATGCGCTGATTTGTGCTTATGTCATAATTTAGATGTGAGATACTATCTCACATCTAGATAAGATATAGTCACACTATAATTTGTTCCTTCTGCGGCTCTTAGAAATCTCCCAAGTCAAAGATGACGTGAGCCTGAAAGAAATATCAGCGGCTACTTTCGGGAGGGCAGCACATGCATAGAAAAAGCTTCAACAACAGGTCACCCGGTGACCTAGTAGGATCAAGGGTGTTCGTGGCCACACACGCACATCCGGTGCATTGTTGCGCGTGTAGATTATCAAAGAGGTAATATCATCAACTTACCATGTATGTTTAGTTTGGTGTTAAAATTTTGAAAATGCAGATTTGTGGCCATCTAACTTGTTGTCTCAAATACGATGCTTTCTACCGTATTTGTGTGTACACCTTGTCTTGCCAGCGTGGCAATGACCCACATGTCAATGGCTGGGAGTAGGAATTTTTCCAGATAACTCCCTAGATATTTAAGTTTCGAAGAAAAACCATGTGGGACCCACTTGTCAATGAAGAGTATAAAGATAAAAATTATATATTATGCTGAGAATGGTGATGTTCAAACCCGCGACCTTCTGATTGTGCGATCACCTGGTATCTAGTGGGATGCCCCATTTGTTCGCCTCATGAGAGAGAAGAAAGAGGAAAGACAGAGGGTAAGTGGCTAGGCTGGCACATATGATGAATCGTGAGCTTGGGTCCATCCCAATCAAATACATCGGGATGCCCACTTCGGCTAGGGCCCTTATGATGGCGGGCTTTGAGCCTGTGGTTGACAAGGTTTCAGGGCGAGTAGAACCTTGGCAAGGGAAGTTGTTGGCTTCCGGTGGGCGATTAGTTCCGATGGCCTCATCAACATACCCATGTTTGTAATGGGATTCTATCTTTTCTACGACAGGATACATGATACATTGAATAGGGTGTGATCTAGATTCTTTTGGGCCAAGGAGCAAGGAAAACAAAAGTATCATATGGTCAGATGGGAGACCATTTGATCGCCCAAAGAAGTTGAGGGTGTTGGAAATATGCCATAGAGGCAATAATATTGTATTAGTTATTTCCATATTTATAATTAAGGGTTTATATTCTATGCTATATCTGCTATGATTCTGGAATATGCGATTCAGTGGAAAACTCATAAGCACGTGTGGAATGATAAACAGTAAATCTTGATTCCTACTCTCGCCTCTAAGACTAGCTCAAAGTGTTGTATGTTGATCATGTTTTCCAGATCTTGGGATATTTTTATGTGTAACGATAGTCCCTAAACACTACTGATGGTATGATGTTAGAAGAACGATCATTTTGAATTGACCCAACTTGTTTTTTGTACTTTGAGATACAATTGTCACAAGCCAATTAATATAACAGAGAGAGTGAACATATACTTTAGTTCCTTAGATCATGAGAGTAAAGTAGTCACTTCACATCACACAGTGGACTTTGGAGTTGCTCAAATGTTATTTGTAACACGGTTATCATAACGACAACTTTCAGGTTCAACGAAACAATGTGACAAGGGACTAGATAGCTCAAGAGTGGGATTTGCTCCTCCCGCGATAGAGAGATATTCTTAGGGCCCTCTCGGTGTGACGGCATCCATCATCGTCTGGCCAGACACAGGTGACTAGGTCACAGGGATGCCGGAGCATGTCAACGAGAAAGAAGAACAAAACCGGTAATAAGGAGATAGGTATAGTGAGCATGAGAATGACTCAAGAGGATACACTATATCTCACCTAGGGTTTGTAAAGTATCATGAAGCAAAGGTAATAGCACATGATAACCAAATGTTCACTCCAATATAATTTGTGCATTCATAGGGATGAATATGGATGTCCACGGTTCCGCTATTGGTCATTGAACGAAAGGTGTTTTCTCCATGTCTATGTTTCACTGAACCCACAAGGTCACACGCTTAAGGAAATCATGATCTGTTGAGTGTTAGTAGAGTAAGAGTTATGAGAAAATATTCGGGAAATAGTGTCGCAAATATTAGAAATAGTTCTGAGAGAAACCAGAAGCGTTGTAGAGTTACTAGAAGAGTTTCGGGGCTTACCGGGTAATACCAATAATTGATATATAGGTGGAAAATGTTTCTGAAGATGTTAAATAACAATAAAAGGTTTTAATATTGATTAGGAGGCTTTTAGAATTAACTTAATACCAATGGACCAAATAAAATAAAATAAAAAAGGCCAAGTGGTGGAGAGTTAATGGGCCTTAGGGCCCAATAACAAAGGTGGGGTGATACGTCTTCAACATATCTATAAATTTTGATTGTTTCATAGTATTATATTATCAATCTTGTATACTTTATATGCAGTTCCTAGTGCCAGTTGTTGTTTTCTGTTTGTTTTTGGTTTTACAGAAAATCCATACCAAACGGAGTCCAAACATGACAAATTTTTTTAACGATTTTTTCTGGACCAAAAGAGACCCAGGAAGCTTCGGGGGAGTTCAGAAGCCAGACGAGGAGACGGCAAAACAAAAGAGCGCGCCCTGATGTATTGTGGGCCCCATGTTGCCCCTTTTGACCTAATTCTAGCGCTATAAGTTCTCAGATATTGCGAAAACCCAGAAGCACCAACGAAACAACTTTTCCTCCGCTGCAAGTCTTTGTTCTTCCATGATCCCATCTGGAGGCCTTCGCCGGTACTCTGCTGTAGGGGGAATCAATAATGGAGGGCTTCTACATCAACCTTGTTGCACCTCCGATGATGTGTGAGTAGCTCCCTACAAGACATATGGGTCCATAACAGTAGCTAGATCTCTCTCTCTATCTCTATCTCTATCTCTATCTCTATCTCTCTGATCTTCAATGCAATGTTCTCTCCAGAGTCTGATTCAATGTAATCTTTTGCGTTGCGTTTGTTGGGGTTTATGATTCATTGTGCATTTATGGTCAGATGATCCATTGAAAGTAATTAAGTCTTTCCTGAACTTTATTATGCGTGATTGCTACAGCTATGTAATGCTTTCCAATCTATGAGTTTTCTTTGGCCAAGTTTATGATTGGATCTTTAGTGGAAGTGGCGCATAGTAGTAGGTTCAATTTTTTGGTGTCCTCACCTCGTGACAGAAGGGGTAGCGAGGCAAATACCATGGATTTTAGTGTTCCGGTCCAGCTTGAGTACAAGGGGAATGGAGATTGGGGATTAATCTTACATAGTAGCTTATAATCTTAGCCTCGGCAACCCTGGAGGCAGTTAGAGCAGCAGGGACCCTTGGCCTTATTCTTGTCCTCCACTCGGATCACCATCTCATTGTCCTTGCTGGAGTCCAGATCGATTGGCAAAGTATGGTGGCCTGGCTCCGGTGCCCTGACCAGCATATCCGCTGCTTCTTTCTCCTCCGACTCCAAACCAATGACCTCCGGTGCCACCGAAGTCCTATTCCAGTACGTTGTGGCACGCTAGTCTTGAGGATCCCTCTACTCCCTATACTTGGCCCACATTGCCCTCTCTCTAGCATCACCGGAGTCAGCCTGATTCATGGCCCAACGAAGGATATCCACTGACATAGCGTGCTTCGCCAGGTCAGGAATCAGTGTCATGAACTCCTCCGTCATCGTCTTCTTGACCACATAGCCAACCTCCTTGTGCATGTCTTCGATGTTGCTGAAGTTCGAGCACACTTTTCATGGTGTTCTCGAACTTGTTGCGGTCACTGAGCGAGTACCCAAGGGAGAAAACCATCCATCCAATGCCCTGAGGGAAGGGGTTGGGTTGGAGTTGGATTTCATGGTGATGGATAGGATGAAGAGTGAGAAATAGAGAGGGTTAACTGAGTGCGATTGTAGGTAAGTAGTGAACGTCGGGTTGGGTAAATATATGGGCTTTGGACGATAGGTTTAAATGCCGATCAACCTTTGAACTCTGCGCTCTTCATAACAACCTGAACTTTGTTTTGTTCATAACACAAATCAAGACGGGGAACAAGGGTAATGAGGTGGTGCCGCCATTGGAGGTGTGGTCGCACACGGCCGAGGACGTGCCGCCCACGAACGACGACATGGTGCTGGAGGAGCCCCCTAGAGGCAAGGACCAGAACTATGGGCACTACCATCAGAAGGGTGGGCCAACTCACTTCTGCAAGGTGATCCTTGCCCCGAAGCTTGAGTGCATACTAATTTCCCTAGACTTCACCAAGCACTCCCCCGCCATGCCGGCAGAATTCAAGATGAAGACAGACACGACTGCTCATGGAGAGTCATTGTGAGGCTGATGAACGGTAGGGTCACCCTCGATCAGGGTTAGGCCACCTTCGCTGCCGTCCATCAGATCAAGATCGGGGACATGATGACCTTCAAGTTGCTGACTACCGACACGCTCAAAGTCCTCGTCTTCAACAACGACGACATTGAAGTGGTGACCAAGTGTGGGATGCACGACAACGCCTTCGTCGTGAATATCTAAGACATCTCTCTGTTGCTCCAACTGGTTTAGGATCGACTATGGCGTACAACTTTGCTTGAAACTGTTATGTTTAAGTCTGGTACTATCTTTAAAACCGCTTTCTATGGTTTAGAACTATGTTAATATGCTATATTTTTTGTGTCTTTGGGTTGTTCTACATGCCTTGTGTGCTGGTAACCTCACCACCTCGCCGAAGAGGTTACCAGACAACAAGTGTTGCATGGAACCAAACACCATGCCTTGTGCTTCCACCTAAACAAGCGGACAACCAAACAGTCCACATTTCGCTATGCCCCAGGCAGGCTAGAGGGTATGCACGCAAACAAACAACACGCATATGTTAGTGTTTTGCCTGTTTCACCTCAGGCAGGCCCAACTGGGTCTACAATGCATGCAAAATTTGCTACGAGAATCAAACACACCCTTAAGCACTCGTTCACTGTCTTTTACAGTCGGCCAACGACGCCACAAACGCCACATGAACATGGGCGTGTTTGGTTCTTTGGGAGGCTCTAGCCTGCATCGCATGAAAGAGCTTGGTTGAGACAGGCCTAGTTGAGCGGATTCAAGGAGTTGTTGGGGAACGTAGTAATTTCAAAAAAATTCCTACGCACACGCAAGATCATGGTGATGCATAGCAACGAGAGGGGAGAGTGTTGTCCACGTACCCTCGTAGACCGAAAGCGGAAGCATTATAACAACGCGGTTGATGTAGTCGTACGTCTTCACGGCCCGACCGATCAAGCACCGAAACTACGGCACCTCCGAGTACTAGCACACGTTCAGCTCGATGACGATCCCCGGACTCCGATCCAGCAGAAGGTCAGGGAAGAGTTCTGTCAGCACGACGGCGTGGTGACGATCTTGATGTTCTACCGTCGCAGGGCTTCGCCTAAGCACCGCTACAATATTATCGAGGATTATGGTGGAGGGGGGCACCGCACACGGCTAAGAGATCAATGATCAATTGTTGTGTCTCTAGGGTGCCCCCTGCCCCCGTATATAAAGGAGCAAGGGGGAGGAGGTGCGGCTAGGAAAGGGGTGCGCCAGGAGGAGTCCTACTCCTACCGGGAGTAGGACTGCCCCCCTTTTCCATGTTGGACTAGGACTTGGGGGGGGGGGGAAGAGAGAGAGAGAGGGAAAAGGAAAGGGGGGGGTGCCGCCCCCTCCTTGTGCAATTCGGACTTGGGAGGAGGGGCGCGCGGCAGCCCCTTGGCCTCCTCTCCTCTTCCTCCACTAGGCCCATTAGGTTACCAGGGGGTTCCGGTAACCTCCCGGTACTCCAGTCAAATGCCGATTTCACCATGAACACTTCTGATGTCCAAACATAGGCTTCCAATATATCAATCTTCATGTCTCGACCATTTCGAGACTCCTCGTCATGTCCGCGATCACAACCGGGACTCCGAACAACCTTCGGTACATCAAAACATATAAACTCATAATGAAACTGTCATCGTAACGTTAAGCGTGCGGACCCTATGGGTTCGAGAACAATGTAGACATGACCGAGACATGTCTCCAGTCAATAACCAATAGCGGAACCTGGATGCTCATATTGGCTCCTACATATTCTACGAAGATCTTTATCGGTCTGACCGCATAACAACATACGTTGTTCCCTTTGTCATCGGTATGTTACTTGCCCGAGATTCGATCATCGATATCTTAATACCTAGTTCAATATTGTTACCGGAAAGTCTCTTTACTCGTTCCATAATACATCATCCTGCAACTAACTCATTAGTTGCAATGCTTGCAAGGCTTACGTGATGTGTATTACCGAGAGGGCCCAGAGATACCTCTCCGACAATCGTAGTGACAAATCCTAATCTCGAAATATGCCAACCCAACATGTACCTTTGGAGACACCTGTAGAGCACCTTTATAATCACCCAGTTACGTTGTGACGTTTGGTAGCACACAAAGTGTTCCTCCAGTAAACGGGAGTTGCATAATCTCATAGTCATAGGAACATGTATAAGTTATGAAGAAAGCAATAGCAACATACTAAACGATCAAGTGCTAAGCTAACGGAATGGGTCATGTCAATCATACCATTCTCCTAATGATGTGATCCCGTTAATCAAATGACAACTCATGTCTATGGCTAGGAAACATAATCATCTCTGATCAATGAGCTAGTCAAGTAGAGGCATACTAGTGACACTCTGTTTGTCTATGTATTCACACAAGTATTATATTTCCGGTTAATACAATTCTAGCATGAATAATAAACATTTATCATGATATAAGGAAACAAATAATAACTTTATTATTGCCTCTAGGGCATATTTCCTTCAGTCTCCCACTTGCACTAGAGTCAGTAATCTAGATTACACAGTAATGATTCTAACACCCATGGAGCCTTGGTGCTGATCATGTTTTTCTCCTGGAAGAGGCTTAGTTAGCGGGTCTGCAACATTCAGATCCATATGTATCTTGCAAATTTCTATGTCTCCCACTTGGACTAAATCCCGAATGGAATTGAAGCGTCTCTTGATGTGCTTGGTTCTTTTGTGAAATCTGGATTCCTTCGCCAAGGCGATTGCACCAGTATTGTCACAAAAGATTTTCATTGGACCCAATGCACTAGGTATGACACCTAGATCGGATATGAACTCCTTCATCCAGACTCCTTCATTTGCTGCTTCCAAAGCAGCTATGTACTCCGCTTCACATGTAGATCCCGCCACGACGCTTTGTTTAGAACTGCACCAACTGATAGCTCCATCGTTCAATGTAAACACGTTTCCGGTTTGCGATTTAGAATTGTCCGGATCAGTGTCAAAGCTTGCATCAACGTAACCATTTACGATGAGCTCTTTGTCACCTCCATATAAGAGAAGCATATCCTTAGTCCTTTTAAGGTACTTCAGGATGTTCTTGACCGCTATCTAGTGATCCACTCCTGGATTACTTTGGTACCTCCCTGCTAGACTTATAGCAAGGCACACATCAGGTCTGGTAGACAACATTGCATACATGATAGAGCCTATGGCTGAAGCATAGGGAACATCTTTCATTCTCTCTCTATCTTCTGCGGTGGTCGGACATTGAGTCTTACTCAACTTCACACCTTGTAACACAGTCAAGAATCCTTTCTTTGCTTGATCCATTTTGAACTTCTTCAAAACTTTGTCAAGGTATGTGCTTTGTGAAAGTCCAATTAAGCGTCTTGATCTATCTCTATAAATCTTAATGCTCATATGTAAGCAGCTTCACCGAGGTCTTTCATTGAAAAACTCTTATTCAAGTATCCCTTTATGCTATCCAGAAATTCTATATCATTTCCAATTAGTAATATGTCATCCACATATAATATCAGAAATGCTACAGAGCTCCCACTCACTTTCTTGTAACTACAGGCTTCTCCAAAAGTCTGTATAAAACCAAATGCTTTGATCACACTATCAAAGCGTTTATTCCAACTCCGAGAGGCTTGCACCAGTCCATAAATGGATCGCTGGAGCTTGCAGACTTTGTTAGCTCCCTTTGGATCGACAAAACCTTCCGGTTGCATCATATACAACTCTTCTTCTAGAAATCCATTCAGGAATGCAGTTTTGACATCCATCTGCCAAATTTCATAATCATAAAATGCGGCAATTGCTAACATGATTCGGACAGACTTAAGCATCGCTACGGGTGAGAAGGTCTCATCGTAGTCAATCCCTTGAACTTGTCGAAAACCTTTCGCAACAAGTCGAGCTTTGTAGACAGTAACATTACCGTTAGCGTCAGTCTTCTTCTTGAAGATCCATTTATTCTCAATTACTTGCCGATCATCGGGCAAGTCAACCAAAGTCCACACTTTGTTCTCATACATGGATCCCATCTCAGATTTCATGGCTTCTAGCCATTTTGCGGAATCTGGGCTCACCATCGCTTCTTTATAGTTCGTAGGTTCATCATGATCTAGTAGCTTGACTTCCAGAACAGGATTACCGTACCACTCTGGTGCGGATCTTATTCTGGTTGATCTACGAGGTCCGGTAGTAGCTTGATCTAAAGTTTCATGATCATCATCATTAGCTTCCTCACTAATTGGTGTAGGTGTCACAGAAACCGGTTTCTGTGATGTAATAATTTCCAATAAGGGAGCAGGTACAGTTACCTCATCAAGTTCCACTTTCCTCCCACTCACTTCTTTCGAGAGAAACTCCTTCTCTAGAAAGGATCCATTCTTAGCAACGAATGTCTTGCCTTCGGATATGTGATAGAAGGTATACCCAACAGTCTCCTTTGGGTATCCTATGAAGACACATTTCTCCGATTTGGGTTCGAGCTTATCAGGTTGAAGTTTT
Organism: Aegilops umbellulata; assembly: GCA_032464435.1. Taxonomy (NCBI): domain Eukaryota; kingdom Viridiplantae; phylum Streptophyta; class Magnoliopsida; order Poales; family Poaceae; genus Aegilops; species Aegilops umbellulata. The sequence goes on along the minus strand of CP136054.1, from coordinate 120,617,189 downwards.
TTCACATAAGCATCGCAGCCCCAAACTTTCAGAAACGACAACTTTGGTTTCTTGCCAAACCACAGTTCATAAGGCGTCGTTTCAACGGATTTTGATGGTGCCCTATTTAACGTGAATGCGGCCGTCTCTAAAGCATAACCCCAAAATGATAGCGGTAAATCTGTAAGAGACATCATAGATCGCACCATATCTAGTAAAGTACGATTACGACATTCGGACACACCATTACGCTGTGGTGTTTCGGGTGGCGTGAGTTGCGAAACTATTCTGCATTGTTTCAAATGTAGGCCAAACTTGTAACTCAAATATTCTCATCCACGATCAGATCGTAGAAACTTTATTTTCTTGTTACGATGATTTTCAACTTCACTCTGAAATTCTTTGAACTTTTCAAATGTTTCAGACTTATGCTTCATTAAGTAGATATACCCATATCTGCTTAAATCATCTGTGAAGGTGAGAAAATAACAATATCCACCACGAGCCTGAACATTCATCGGACCACATACATCTGTTTGTATGATTTCCAACAAATCTGTTGCTCTCTCCATAGTACCGGAGAACGGTGTTTTAGTCATCTTGCCCATGAGGCACGGTTCGCAAGTACCAAGTGATTCATAATCAAGTGGTTCCAAAATTCCATCAATATTGAGTTTCTTCATGCGCTTTACACCGATATGACCTAAACGACAGTGCCACAAATAAGTTGCACTATCATTATCAACTCTGCATCTTTTGGTTTCAACATTATGAATATGTGTATCACTACTATCGAGATTCATCAAAAATAGACCACTCTTCAAGGGTGCATGACCATAAAAGATATTACTCATATAAATAGAACAACCATTATTCTCCGATTTAAATGAATAACCGTCTCACATCAAACAAGATCCAGATATAATGTTCATGCTCAACGCTGGCACCAAATAACAATTATTTAGGTCTAATACTAATCCCGAAGGTAGATGTAGAGGTAGCATGCCGACCGCGATCACATCGACTTTGGAACCATTTCCCACGCGCATCGTCACCTCGTCCTTCGCCAGTGTTCGCTTAATCCGTAGTCCCTGTTTCGAGCTGCGAATATTAGCAACAAAACCAGTATCAAATACCCAGGTGCTACTGCAGCTCTAGTAAGGTACACATCAATAACATGTATATCACATATACCTTTGTTCGCCTTGTCATCCTTCTTATCCGCCAAATACTTGGGGTAGTTCCGCTTCCAGTGACCAGTCTGCTTGCAGTAGAAGCACTCAGTTTTAGGCTTAGGTCCAGATTTGGGTTTCTTCTCCTGAGCAGCAACTTGCTTTCTGTTCTTCTTGAAGTTCCCCTTCTTCTTCCTTTGCCCTTTTTCTTGAAACTAGTGGTCTTGTTGACCATCAACACTTGATGCTCCTTCTTGATTTCTATCTCCGCAGCCTTTAGCATTGTGAAGAGCTCAGGAATTGTCTTGTCCATCCCTTGCATATTATAGTTCATCACGAAGCTCTTGTAGGTTGGTGGCAGTGATTGGATAATTCTGTCAATGACGCTACCATCCGGAAGATTAACTCCCAGTTGAATCAAGTGATTATTATACCCAGACATTTTGAGTATATGCTCACTGACAGAACTGTTCTCCTCCATCTTGCAGATATAGAACTTATTGGAGACTTCATATCTCTCAATCCGGGCATTTGCTTGAAATATTAACTTCAATCCTAGAACATCTCATATGCTCCATGACGTTCAAAATGTCGTTGAAGACCCGGTTCTAAGCCGTAAAGCATGGCACACTGAACTATTGAGTAGTCATCAGCTTTGCTCTGTCAGACGTTCATAACATCTGGTGTTGCTCCAGCAGTAGGCCTGGCACCCAGCGGTGCTTCCAGGACGTGATTCTTCTGTGCAGCAATGAGGATAATCCTCAAGTTACGGACCCAGTCCGTGTAATTGCTACCATCATCTTTCAACTTTGCTTTCTCAAGGAACGCATTAAAATTAAACGGAACAACAACACGGGCCATCTATCTACAATCAAACATAAACAAGCAAGATACTATCAGGTACTAAGTTCATGATAAATTTAAGTTCAATTAATCATATTACTTAAGAACTCCCACTTAGAAAGACATCCCTCTAATCTTTTAAGTGATCACGTGATCCAAATCAACTAAACCATTACCGATCATCACGTGAAATGGAGTAGTTTTCCATGGTGAACATCACTATGTTGATCATATCTACTATATGATTCACGCTCGACCTTTCGGTCTTAGTGTTCCGAGGCCATATCTGCATATGCTAGTCTCGTCAAGTTTAACCTGAGTATTCTGCGTATGCAAAACTGGCTTGCACCCGTTGTAGATGGACGTAGAGCTTATCACACCCGATCATCACGTGGTGTCTGGGCACGACGAACTTTGGCAACGGTGCATACTCAGGTGAACACTTTTATCTTGAAATTTAGTGAGAGACCATCTTATAATGCTACCGTCAATCAAAGCAAGATAAGATGCATAAAAGATAAACATCACATGCAATCAATATAAGTGATATGATATGGCCATCATCATCTTGTGCTTGTGATCTCCATCTCTGAAGCAATGTCATGATCACCATCGTCACCGACGCGACACCTTGATCTCCATCGTAGCATCGTTGTCGTCTCGCCAATCTTATGCTTCTACGACTATCGCTACCGCTTAGTGATAAAGTAAAGCATTACAGGGCGATTGCATTGCATACAATAAAGCGACAACCATATGGCTCCTGCCAGTTGCCGATAACTCGCTTACAAAACATGATCATCTCATACAATAAAATTTAGCATCATGTCTTGACCATATCACATCACAACATGCCCTGCAAAAAACAAGTTAGACGTCCTCTACTTTGTTGTTGCAAGTTTTACGTGGCTGCTATGGCCTTAGGAAGAACCGTTCTTACCTATGCATCAAAACCACAATGATAGTTGGTCAAGTTGGTGTTGTTTTAACCTTCGCAATGACCGGGTGTAGCCACACTCGGTTCAACTAAAGTTGGAGAAACTGACACCCGCCAGCCACCTGTGTGCAAAGCACGTCGGTAGAACCAGTCTCGCGTAAGCGTACGCGTAATGTCGGTCCAGGCCGCTTCATCCAACAATACCGCCGAACCAAAGTATGACATGCTGGTAAGCAGTATGGCTTATATCGCCCACAACTCACTTGTGTTCTACTCGTGCATATAACATCAACGCATAAAACCTGGCTCGGATGCCACTATTGGGGAACGTAGTAATTTCAAAAAAATTCCTACGCACACGCTAGATCATGGTGATGCATAACAACGAGAGGGGAGAGTGTTGTCCACGTACCCTCGTAGACTGAAAGCGGAAGCATTATAACAATGCGGTTGATGTAGTCGTACGTCTTCACGACCCGACCGATCAAGGACCGAAACTACGACACCTCCGAGTTCTAGCACACATTCAGCTCGATGACGATCCCCGGACTCCGATCCAGCAGAATGTCGGGGAAGAGTTCCGTCAGCATGACGGCATGGTGATGATCTTGATGTTCTACCGTCGCAAGGCTTCGCCGAAGCACCGCTACAATATTGTCGAGGATTATGGTGGAGGGGGGCACCGCACACGGCTAAGAGATCAATGATCAATTGTTGTGTCTCTAGGGTGCCCCCTGCCCCCGTCTATAAAGGAGCAAGGGGGAGGAGGTGCGGCCAGGCAAGGGGCGCGCCAGGAGGAGTCCTACTCCTACCGGGAGAAGGACTCCCCCCTTTTCCTTGTTGGACTAGGACTTGGAGGGAAAGAGAGAGAGGGGAAAGGAAAGGGGCCCCCCTCCTTGTCCAATTCAGACTTGGGGGGAGGGGCGCGCGACAGCCCCTTGGCCTCCTCTCCTCTTCCTCCACTAGGCCCATTAAGGCCCATTAGTTTACCGGGGGGTTCTGGTAACCTTCCGGTACTCCAGTAAAATGCCGATTTCACCTTGAACACTTCCGATGTCCAAACATAGGCTTCCAATATATCAATCTTCATGTCTCGACCATTTCGAGACTCCTCGTCATGTCCGTGATCACATCCGGGACTCCGAACAACCTTCGGTACATCAAAACATATAAACTCATAATGAAACTGTCATCATAACGTTAAGCGTGCGGACCCTACGGGTTCCTGAACAATGTAGACATGACCGAGACACGTCTCCGGTCAATAACCAATAGCGGAACCTGGAAGCCCATATTGGCTCCTACATATTCTATGAAGATCTTTATCGGTCAGACCGCATAACAACATACGTTGTTCCCTTTGTCATCGGTATGTTACTTGCCCGAGATTCGATCGTCGGTATCTTAATACCTAGTTCAATCTCGTTACTGACAAGTCTCTTTACTCGTTTTGTAATACATCATCCCGCAACTAACTCATTAGTTGCAATGCTTGCAAAGTGATGTGTATTACCTATAGGGCCCAGAGATACCTCTCCGACAATTGGAGTGACAAATCCTAATCTCGAAATACGCCAACCCAACATGTACCTTTGGAGACACCTGTAGAGCACCTTTATAATCACCCAGTTACATTGTGACGTTTGGTAGCACACAAAGTGTTCCTCCGGTAAACGGGAGTTGCATAATCTCATTGTCATAGGAACATGTATAAGTTATGAAGAAAGCAATAGCAACATACTAAACGATTAAGTGCTAAGCTAACGGAATGGGTCATGTCAATCATATCATTCTCCTAATGATGCAATCTCGTTAATAAAATGACAACTCATGTCTATGGCTAGGAAACATAACCATCTCTGATCAACGAGCTAGTCAAGTATAGGCATACTAGTGACACTCTGTTTGTCTATGTATTCACACAAGTATTATGTTTCCGATTAATACAATTTTAGCATGAATAATAAACATTTATGATGATATAAGGAAATAAATAATAACTTTATTATTGCCTCTAGGGCATATTTCCTTCTGGAGTAGAGATGTATGTTTAGCGGACCGCATGATATGGGGCATACTAAGCTTATATTTTCGTTCTGTATGTTTCATTGGGGTTGTATGAGACATGTTGCATACAACAAATGTTGTTTGGTAGTATTTAGATATCTTTGATTCAAGGTGCTTGGACATGTATGTCAAATAATTGAAAGATAGTTTTGATGACATGAACTCCAACTCAAATATCTTTGCTAATTGAAGTAAAAAAATCACATGTCTTTAGAATGGCAGAGATGGTTGAAGTTGAAAAAAAATCACATGTCTACATATTAGCAAAAGCAATGAACCAGAATCCTCAAGAGTGCACACAACATAATTATCGTGTACAATGAGTTCACAATTAAAAAGAGCCACAAATCCATTGTACTCCAAGTCCACATAATTTAGTGCATATTATAGTCCAACAGAAATGCATATTACAGTCCAACAAAAGAGCATCAATACTCCACACGGATGGGGAAAAAATATGAATTCTCCACATCACTCCACACAAAATCTAGTCCTACTATAGTCCAACCATCTAAAATTCGTAGTGCAAAAGAAGGTTGGGAACATATCCCACCCTATACATCTCTACCCCTGATGGGGTCGTGCGAGAAGGACGCATCGGGGCCAGCCACGTGCAGTGCTCGGCAAACCAGAATCACCTTGCCTTCCTTCTCATCCGCAACCGGAGGTGGTTGCCGCTCCATACGCTTACCCGTCCGCATTGATAGAAGAAGCAACACGAGCAACAAAGAACTATGTATGGAAGGGAGAAGAGAGTGATGGGGGCAGATGGGAGACGAGGAGAGGAGTAGTCTTGTTCAATTCGAAATGCTATAACCACTAGGACACATCATGGGGACAATTTAGCATCAGGTTGCCTATTGGTATGAAACTATGGCACTTGCCTCAAATATCTAAGATGCTGCTTCCATCACTAACTAGTGGAACAATCTCACTTGCTCCTTGGTTGGGAAGGACATCATTACCACAATTTACACCTCTTGGCACATCTGCGAAACATGCGGATTTTAGAGCATATCTTACTTCCAGCGAACGGCGTTTTCAGCTCACCAGGAAAGATCTCAGGCTACCCACAACAACCATGCACTGGCTCTCAAACTGCAAGAACGACCCAACACCAGAGCCAGACTAATCCTTTTCTACTTTCATATGCATTTGCATTGCTGCCTGGGGCTGATCAAGTCTTGGCCACCGACGGTGTATGCAACTTGTAACAACATTCTATTCACCTTAATATATGGGCAGCCCACTGCCAATTCCTCAAAAATAAGAAAGAGGACCGGTCATGCTCTTCTCACTCCTCTCCTCTCTCGTATGAGATTGGATCTTGCCGCCCCGTCGCCTCTGTGCACATCACCGATGCGCCTCCTCACCGCCGCGGAGGTAGAACTCTCCTCCTCCGCTCCTCTCACATCTGTCCCCATCACTCTCTTCTCTCTTCCATAACCAGTTCTCTACCTCTCCCACTACTTCTTCCACCGATGCAGATGAGTGAGCGGATGGAGCCACAACCTCCTCTGGCCACGGACGAGAAGAAAGGCAAGGTGAGGCTGATTCGTCGAGCACAGCGCGTGGCTGACCCTGATGCATCCTTCTCCCATCGCACCAACTAGAGTAGAGATCAATAAGCTGGGATCTATCCCCAACCTTCTTTTCCACTACCGATTTGAGATTTTTCGACTATAGCAGTGTTGCGGAACGTAGTAATTTCAAAAAAAAAAATCCTACACACACGCAAGATCATGGTGATGCGTAGCAACGAGAGGGGAGAGTGTTGTCCACGTACCCTCGTAGACCGAAAGCGGAAGCGTTAGCACAATGCGGTTGATGTAGTCGTACGTCTTCACGATCCGACCGATCAAGTACCGAACGCACAGCACCTCCGAGTTTAGCACACGTTTAGCCCGATGACGTCCCTCGAACTCTGATCCAGCCAAGTGTTGAGGGAGAGTTTCGTCAGCACGACGACGTGGTGACGATGATGATGTTGTACCGATGCAGGGCTTCGCCTAAGCACTGCTACAGTATTATCGAGGTGGACTATGGTGGAGGGGGGCACCGCACACGGCTAAAAGATCAAACGATCAATTGTTGTGTCTCCAAGGGGTGCCCCCTCCCCGTATATAAAGGAGTGGAGGAGGGGGAGGGCCGGCCCTCTCTATGGCGCGCCCTAGGACGAGTCCTACTCCCACCGGGAGTAGGATTCCCCCCTTCCAAGTAGTAGGAGTAGGAGTCAAGCAAAGGGGAGAGAGAAGAGAAGGAAGGAGGGGGCGCAACCCCTCCCCCCTAGTCCAATTCGGACTAGGCCTTGGAGGGGTGCCCAACCTCTCCTCTCTCTTTCCCCTAAAGCCGAATAAGGCCCATATACTCCCCGACGAATTCCCGTAACTCTCCAGTACTCCGAAAAAATACCCGAATCACTCGGAAACTTTCTGATGTCCGAATATAGTCGTCCAATACATCGATCTTTATGTCTCGACCATTTCGAGACTCCTCGTCATGTCCCCGATCTCATCCGGGACTCCGAACTACCTTCGGTACATCAAAACACATAGACTCATATTATAACCGTCATCGAACTTTAAGCGTGCGGACCCTACGGGTTCGAGAACAATGTAGACATGACCGAGACACGTCTCCGGTCAATAACAAATAGCGGAACCTGGATGCTCATATTGGCTCCCACATATTCTACGAAGATCTTTATCGGTCAAACCGCATAACAACATACGTTGTTCCCTTTGTCATCGGTATGTTACTTGCCCGAGATTCGATCGTCGGTATCTCAATACCTAGTTCAATCTCGTTACCGGCAAGTCTCTTTACTCGTTCCGTAATACATCATCCCGCAAATAAATCATTAGTTACAATGCTTGCAAGGCTTATAGTGATGTGCATTACTGAGTGGGCCCAGAGATATCTCTCCGACAATCGGAGTGACAAATCCTAATCTCGAAATACGCCAACCCAACATGTACCTTTGGAGACACCTGTAGAGCACCTTTATAATCACCCAGTTATGTTATGACAGTTGGTAGGACACAAAGTGTTCCTCCGGTAAACCGGAGTTGCATAATCTCATAGTCATAAGAACATGTATAAGTCATGAAAAAAGCAATAGCAGAATACTAAACGATCAAGTGCTAAGCTAACGGAATGGGTCAAGTCAATCACATCATTCTCCTAATGATGTGATCCCGTTAATCAAATGACAACTCATGTCTATGGCTAGGAAACATAATCATCTTTGATCAACGAGCTAGCCAAGTAGAGGCATACTAGTGACACTCTATTTGTCTATGTATTCACACAAGTATTATGTTTCCGGTTAATACAATTCTAGCATGAATAATAAACATTTATCATGAAATAAGGAAATAAATAATAACTTTATTATTGCCTCTAGGGCATATTTCCTTCAGTCTCCCACTTGCACCAGAGTCAATAATCTAGTTCACATAATCATGTGATTTAACACCAATAGTTCACATCACCATGTGATTAACACCCATAGTTTTCATGGTCATGTGATCAACACCCAAAAGGTTTACTAGAGTCAATAATCTAGTTCACGTCGCTATGTGATTAACACCCAAAGAGTACTAAGGTGTGATCATGTTTTGTTTGTGAGTGAAGTATAGTCAACGGGTCTGCCATATTCAGATTCGTATGTATTTTGCAAATTTCTATGTCAACAATGCTTTGCACGCAGCTACTCTAGGTAATTGCTCCCACTTTCAATATGTATCCAGATTGAGACTTAGAGTCATCTGGATCAGTGTCAAAATTTGCATCGACATAACACTACAAAAAAAGACACATCCGTGACATTTTGGGCCGAATTTTTTTTTCTGTCATACATATGACACTTCTATGACGATAATTGTGACAAAACCCGGTATCATCATAGATGTGGTGGGCTCCTACTTCTATGACAAAAAATCATGACAGAAAATGGGCTTTTCGTCCTGGGCGGGCCGGAGACGCAGCTGCATGACATTCTTTGGTCCGTCCATGACGGAAAAAAACCGTGGTAGAAGCGAGGGCGAGGAAAATTTTGGGGAGTTCCCGGTTACGGTGGGAGGTCGGGGGCCGAGCGATGCGCGTTTCTCTCGTACACATACGCGTGTGTGTGCGAGGCGTTGGGCTCTAACTGAACCCGAGCGATTGCACTGCAGGCTACGCGTTACTGAACCCGAGCGATCGATCGATGGCTGTTAACTGAACCCGATCGAGCGATTCCTTCGCTACTGCTGCTAACTGAAGCCGATCGATGGGTTGAACAGTGAGCGTTGCGGGGGGTTTGGATGAATAGTGAGCGGTGGCGTTGCCTCTGGATGAACAGGACCCCGTGGTGTGGTGGAGGGTTGGATGAACAGTAGACGATGGAGGGGTGCCCGTGGAGGGGTGGATGAACAAGCCCCCGTGGTGTGGAGAGCTGGATGAACAGTAGACGGTGGAGGGGTGCCCGTGGAGGGGTGGTTGAACAGGACCCCGTGGTGTGGAGGGCTGGATGAACAGTAGACGGTGGAGGGGTGCCCGTGGAGGGGTGGTTGAACAGGACCCGGTGGTGTGGAGGGCTGGATGAACAGTAGATGGTGGAGGAGTGGTTGAACAGTAGCCGGTGGAGTAGCACGCGGTGGAGGCTGGATGAATAGGAGCCTCTGGAGGCTGGATGAACAGGAGCCCGTGGAGGCTGGAGGAGGTCGACGGTGGAGATGAACAGTATCCCGTGGAGTCCCGTTATGCGGTACGCCACACCCTCCCGATGAACAGGACCCTCGTTTCGACCGTAGCGCTCCAACACAAGTCCGTTTCCTCCGTTTTCCGGTATGCCACACCCCTCCCGATCAACAGGACCCCCGTTTCGACCGTAGGAGGCCCGTTTCCTTCGTTTTGCGGTACGCCAGACCCCTCCCGATCAACATGACCCCGTTCCGAATGTAGGAGGTCCGTTTCCTCCATTGTGCGGTACGCCAGGCCTCATTTCCATCGGCTGTTCCGTCCAAGCCCTCCCGATGAACACGACCACGCATTCCGTTTCGACCCAGCCGGTTGGTTCCCATGCGTTCCGTTGCCTCCCGATGAACACGACGCATTCCGCTGCCTCCCCATGAACACGACGCATTCCGTTGCCTCCCCATGAACACGACGCATTCCGTTGCCTCCCCATGAACACGACGACGACACTGTTTCTCTGTTCCGACCCAGCCATGTACACGAGCCCTGGCCGTACGTATGCGCGAGTAGGCGTTCGAGACCCCGCCCGTATGTACACATACGTGGCCGTATTTTCTTTCTTGCATCCTGGCCGCTGTACGTACGTGTACATGCTACGTGTGCGCCTCTACTACGACACGTGCGTGCCTCTACATCGACCAGTATGTACGTACACGTTCGCGACCAGAATAACAACACTACGTACGCTTCGACCAGGTGGGTCCCGACTGTCAGGCACTTCCTTGCCTGCAAAGATGTAGCTGGTCGGTCCCAACAGTCATGGGGCGAATCATTTTTTTTTTGCCCGGACGCACTTCCTTGCGTGCGAAGATGTAGCTGGTGGGTCCCAGCAGTCAGGGGAAACGTTTTTTTCGCGAAATACAGTGGCCCGTCTGGTGGGTCCCAGCTGTCAGGTGGAGGAAACATTATTTTCCGCGTAATAAGGAGGCACTTCCTTGCTGCGGCCGTGGACCCAGCTGTCAGCCTCTCCACGTACAGTCCACGTCCGATGGAAGTCGTTCCTTGACCACGTTGACCATGCCGCGCCGAGAGCACCAGGGCGGTGGACTACGGCGAGGTCTAGGAAGGGGACGACATGGAGGTAGGGAAGACTCGGCAGTTGTTTCCCACGCGGAGGGGAGTACGACTGTACAAGGGTTTACTGGTTCGTCTGCCGTCGCTGGAGAATAAAAGCAGGTGTGGGTGAGTAGAGGGATGGCTAGGCCAGCGATGGGCGTACGGTCGGACGGTGAGGCCTGCGCGGCAGTACAACCGGCCGTGAGAAGGAAGAAGCAGGTAGTCCCGCCGGCGCTTGTTTGAGCGGCTAGAGCAGGAAGAGCAGAGATTGAAGAAGCACGGCGGCCGTTGGATGGACATCCAACAGTCAGTGCTTGTGCGTCAACCTTTTTTTAGGAAAGCCTCAAATCTGTGGAAAACAACATACAGCCCATCTGCCATTATTTCTAATAATTTACAGCCCATTTGCTAATTCTTAAGGTTTTTTAGCCCATATTCTTTTTGTTAGCATTGCAGCCCATATTGTGGCAACGGTTAAAAAATTATACGAAATTTTGCATATTTCGGTGCGGTCCGAACTATTTTTAATCCCGAAATTTTGACTCACATTCAAACTGATTTTAAAAATAAATGTATATCAATATAAAATCCAACAAATTCTCCACGCATAAAAATTAATGTAATTTAAAATCTTGAAATAAAAAAAAGATATTTGAAACTAATTGCCGGTTTGATGTGTTTTAAAAATGTACAACCCATTTCTCATTACTGATGGGCCATTTTCTCGGCCAGCCGAATGAAAGCTCTCCTCGTCTTGAAAGATTTGCAGCCCAATAGGCCTGACAAAGCGACTTACTTGGCAAATCACAAAAAACTGGGCTATGGCCGTGGACCCAGCTGTCAGCCTCTCCACGTACAGTACTCTTCCGATGGAAGTCGTTCCTTGACCATGTTGACCATGCCGCACGGAGAGCACCACGGCGGTGGACGACGACGAGGCCTAGGAAGGGGACGACGCGGCAGTGGAAGCCCGCGCGGAGAGGACTACGAGGGTTCACTGGTTCGGCTGCGGTGTGAGGCTGCCGTCACCGCAGGGCCAGGCCAGCGGTGGGAATAGTAGGGGGCGGTGAGGCCTCTGCGGCAGCACAGCCGGCCACGAGAGGCAGGAGCATGCGGCACGACCAGCGCTACTTTGGGCGGTTGGAGCAAGAAGACCAGAGGTTGAAGAAGCACTAGGGATGTTGGATGAACATCGTACGGTCACTGGAGCTAGAATTGTTCATATTGACTAAGTTGACAAAGCCCTTCGTCCCCATCAACTTAGTAAGCCCACAAGTCTGCCTCCCAGCAAGGTGGGTCCCAGCTAGCCGGGGGAGTATTCATTTTTTGTGCGTAATAAGGAGGCACTTCCGGTGGGTCCGAGCTGACAGCGGGGGGAACATTTTTTTTCGCGAAATACGGTGGCCCGTCCGATGGGTCCCAGCAGTCAGGGGGAAACGATTTTTTCGCAAAATACTGGTGGCCCATCCGGTGGGTCCCTATTGTCAGGTGGAGGAATAATTATTTTCCGTGTAATAAGGAGGCTCTTCCTTGCGGCTGCCGTGGACCCAGCTGTCAGCCTCTCCACGTACAGTACTCTTTCGATGGAAGTCGGTCGTTGACCACATTGACCACGCCGCGCCGAGAGCACCAGGGCAGTGGACGATGACGAGGACTAGGAAGGGGACGACTCGGAGCCGGGGAAGACGCAGCAGTGGACGCCCACGCGGAGAGGAGTACGAGGGTTCACTGGTTTGGCTGCGGTATGAGGCTGCTGTCGCCGCAGAATAACAGGGGGTGTGGGTGAGTAGAGGGATGGCCTGGCCAGCGGTGGGAGTAGTAGGGGGCGTTGAGGCCTCCGCGGCATCACAGCCGGCCACGGGAGGCAGGAGCATGCGGCACGACCGACGCTGGTTTGGGCGGCTGGAGCAAGAAGAACAGAGGTTGAAGAAGCACTACGGCCGTTGGATGGACATCGTATGGTAACAGGAGCTAGAATCGTTCATATTGACTAAGTTGACAAAGCCCTCCGTCCCCGTCAACTTGGTAGGCCGACAAGTCAGCCTCCCACTATGCTGGGTTCCAGCTGGCAGGGGGAATATTCATTTTTTATGCGTAATAAGGAGGCACTTCCTTGCGTGCGAAGATAGCTGGTGGGTCCTACATGTCAGCGGGGGGCACTTTATTGCACGAAATACAGAGGCCCTTCCGGTGGGTCCCAGATGTCAGGTGGAGGAAACATTATTTTGCGCGTAATAAGGAGGCATTTCCTTGTGTGCGGCCGTGGACCCAGCTGTCAGCCTCTCCAGGCACAGTCTACTTCCGATGGTATCGTTCATTTACCACGTTGACCACGTCGCGTCGAGCGCATCCAAGGTGGTGGACGACGGCGAGGCCCCGGACAGCAACGAGCCGGAGATGGGAAGACACGGGAGTAGAGTCGCAGACGGAGAGGTGTACGAGGGTTAACTAGTTCTAGTGCGGTGTGGTTCGGCAGTTGGTGGAGAAGAACAGGAGGTGTGGAGGGGTGGAGGGATGGCCTAGCCAACGGTGGAGTAGCGCTTCATAGCGAAGCGTGCTAAGTAGAGCTGCTAGCAGCAGGAGGCGGGAGGTGGTCCCGGCGGCGCTGGAGGAAGAAGACGAGAGATTGAAGATGGATGCCGGTCGTTGGATGTAAATCCAATGGCTAACATGTCAGAATCATTTGTTGAATAAATTGACAATGACTTGCATTGGCTTCGACCTATTGGCCCACATTTCAGCCTCCAAAAATGTGGCACCTATTCAACCCATTTTTTCAGAATTTACAGTCTTTTTTTGCGCAGTAGAATTTACAGTCAATTTGATCTTTTTTTTGAATTACAGCCATTAGCTGGGCTGGGTGAACAAATAATGTAGCGTCCATGCGGCCCGTTTATTTTATTTCCTAAAAAATTACAGGCCATTTGCACTTTCTCGAAATACACGATTTTGCTGGGCTGATTCTAATTATAATGTTGGGTTGGGCCAGCAATGTTATCAAAAAATAAAAAGGGGCTGAGCATTTTGTTATAAATATATTTAAATAATAAGTGATAGTATTACATTCGTCCTTAAATCTTACCAAGATTTTGTACACAATCACTAGGATTTTCGTGCCAAAACAATTCAGGATTTTATTTGTTAAGAAATTATTTTTATAAGTTAATAAGATGTGGGATATTGTTTTCTTACATATGTAAGTATCTGTTAAATATATGATGACAATAAAAATAATATATAATAACATATGAAATAATTTTTTTTAGAAAAACGGGGAGCATCTCCTCGGTTCCATTGCTGAGAACGAAACCACAACATATTCTGATACAGCAACGAAACCACAACATATTCTGATACAGCAGCTGAAAGAGCAGTTCGAAAGCAAAGGTAGAAAAGCTACAAACTAGGGGGGGTGGATGAACAAGTTCTCTGAATAACACAAATCACCCGAGCGGTGCCAAAGGCAGAGCGGATAGAGCACTCAAATGACACAAGGAGGATCCAGCGAAGCCTTCATGGTCTTCAACCGAGGGGCCGTGTCAGCCTGCAGCGACCAGTAAGCAAGCGGAGACACCGGGCTGGAAGGCGTAGCATGGTGGATGTCCCTCTTTTTCGGCGCCAGGTGCCCATCATCTTCATCAGAGATCTTGAGACGAGCCCACGGGTCCAGCCACAGAGCAGGTCGAGCCTTGTTCAGCCACAAGTGATCGCCAACGGTTTCTGGAGGGATCTTGTTAGGGTTTCCACGAAGCTCATCAACTTGTCCTTGTCCGATCCGGAGGAGAGAATCGCCCAGTTCCTCACCATGTTCCTGATCAACCTCAAGACCTGCGGAATGGAAATCCAGGAGGTGTTACTGAAAATCATAGCATTTCTATATTTCCAGAGGCACCAAAGGACAGCTGAGCTAGCAGTGTTTAAAACTGAGCACTTTTTGATAGCAATCCAGAATCTGGCGACAGATTCGAAGGATGAGCCAATTTGACTAGAGAAATATTCCTCAATGTGGGCCCAGAGATGTTTAGCAACTATACATTCAAAAAATAGGTGAGAACAAGACTCTTGTTCCAAGCAGTAAACACAATCAAGGGGTTTGATGATGTGTCTCTTCCTAAGGTTATCCCTAGTCATCAATTTGTTTTTGGAGAGAAGCCAGAGAAATACATGAATTTTACGGGGAACTCTCAATTTCCAGACAGCAGGGATAAACACGGGTTGAACCCCTCTAAAGTTGATAACATGATAGAGGGAGCTGGAGGAATACTTCCCCTTATTGTCCAGCTGCCAAATCAGGGCATCCGTCTCGGTAGTAAAGGTAATGCTTTTGTTAAAGAGAGTTTTAGGCATTGACCGTCCCAAACTTCATTGACACTTTTGTTAAGCTCATTGCGGATAGAGTAAATAGGCCAAAATTGGACTGCTAGGGGGGATGTGCCAAACCAACTATCTTCCCAGAACCTGGTTCT
Source organism: Aegilops umbellulata (assembly GCA_032464435.1). Taxonomy (NCBI): domain Eukaryota; kingdom Viridiplantae; phylum Streptophyta; class Magnoliopsida; order Poales; family Poaceae; genus Aegilops; species Aegilops umbellulata. The sequence continues at coordinate 120,601,929 of CP136054.1, read as the reverse complement.
GCTCCCATCCCCTATGTTCCATCTATAGCCAAATTTCACAGCATGCATAATAGATTTTAATCCTTTCCAGAATCTAGAGGTCTTAGGGTTGGAGGAAGGGACAAAAATATTAGGTTTATTTCCTAGGTATTTATGGGCAATAAGAAGCTTCCAGGGTTTTAGGTCTTCCTCATAGAATCTTTTAATCCAAGACCCTAGAAGACAGATGTTAATTTCTTGGAGGCTAGGTATGCCTAGGCCTCCAAAATCTTTTTTCATAGAGACTAGGGCCCAATTAGCAAGGTGTAGCTTCCTATTTCCCTCAAAATCATTCCACAAGCAATGAGACATCTGAGAATTGATGAGGTTCACTGCCCATTTAGGGAACTTGAAGAAGGAGAGGAGATACACTGGAATGCTAGCCAAACAAGCTTGTATGAGGATCAATCTACCTCTGTAAGAGAGAAGTTTGCCCCTCCACCCAGCAATCCTTTTAATGATTTTATCCAGAAGGGGTTGGATATCCTCTCTCCTTAGTGTATCATAGTGGAGAGGGATACCTAGGTACTTAATGGGGAAGTTACCTTTATTACAGACTAGAATAGAGAGGAAGTCAGCTAACTCCTGATCATCCATGTTGATAGGGATGAGTTCACTTTTAGAGTAGTTGATTCTCATGCCTGAGACTTGTTCAAACCAGGTTAGAGTAGTTTTCAGATTGCTAGCATGTGTGGAGTCATTGTCTAAGAAAAGGATGGTATCATCTACATATTAAAGGCAGATGATGCCACCAGGGCAGACCTCAGGACAGAGCCCTGCAATTAGACTATGATCAGCAGCTTTGCTCAGCATTTTAGTAAGAACGTGCACTACTAAATTAAACAAAAGCGGGGAGATGGGGTCACCTTGCCTATGGCCTTTCCCAGCAAGGAAAAAAATCACTTTCATAGTTATTTAACTTGACCCCAACAGACCCCCCATGAGTAAGTTGCTGGATCCAACTCTCCTCTATGAAAGGCTTGGAAAAGATCTAAGAGATCATTTTCCAGCAAGTCCCAAAAATGCTGGTAAAACAAGAAGGGAATCACATCAGGACCAGGAGCCCCATGAGGATAAGAGCTAAAAATGGCTTCCTTCACCTCTGTCTCTGAAAAAGGGGCTTTTAGCAACTCATTTTCAGCAGGAGAGACTTTTTCAGAAGCAGAGAAAAAATTGTTTTGTAGAGAGACCCAGAAGGGTTTTCTGTCTTAAATAGGTCGTTGTAGAAGTCACTAGCCACTTTCAGCATCTCATCTACCTTAGTAACAGGGCCATTAGGGCCATCAAAGGAGTGAATGAGGGTTTTCCTCCTCCTCTGGTTAGCTACTGTATGGAAGTAAGCAGTATTTCTATCACCCTTCTTAATGTTCCTATCTCTAGACCTTTGTTTGGCTTTGATTTCTTTTTGAAGCCAAATTTTCTTGAGCTCTCCATGGACAAAGTTTAATCTATTAGTCTCAGCCTCAGAGAGGTCAGTGGTTTCCGCCTTAATATCTAGAGAATCAAACTCAAGGAGGAGAAGCCTTTTGTATCTTCTAAGATTAGCTTCCTCATTGGAGTTCCACCCTTTGGTAGTTCTTCTAAATCTCCTGATTTTGATCTGCCAATTTTCTAGGGGGCAGCTACTCCCAGTAGGCTCATTCCAGATCTTCCTGACTAGCTCAGTAAAATCTTCTCTAAGCAACCACCACTTTTCAAATTTAAAACTATTGCTCTTTGGAGTTTGGTTAAGACTAGAGTCCCAGAGCAAAGGAGTGTGGTCACTACCACATCTGGGCAGATCTCTACAACTAGAAAGGGGAAAGAAACTATCTAATTCTGTGTCACAGAAAATTATATCAATGGTGGACATAATCCTAGAGCAGCACTTCCAACATATCTAGCAGAACTGTGGGTTTCCCTTCTGACAGGGCAATTCTCAACCTTATGGGTAACCATTTTGCAGATAAAACAACTCTTGGGCTTGACATTTATCCAAATGATGCCCTGGTTCCCCACAGTTGTAGCAGATCACCTCAGAGTATGCCATAAGGCCCGAAGAAGGGGCAGGAGCAGTTTTGCGGATGTCCTATCTCTTCTTTTGCTGATTCTTGCCTTGAGATTTCCCACTGATCTGAGAGTCGGAACCACCAGCAGATTGATCTTGGGCAATTACAGGAGCCTGCCCAGATTGTGCCCCCATTTGGGGCGGAGGTGGGCCGTACCACTCCCAACCGGCGCTCCCCCCACTGTGATAGGGGAAATTCATTGGAGTACCTGGTTCCTTCTCATCCTCCAGCCAGATGTTGTCTCTTAGGAAGCAGAAATAACCACTGGACAGCTCAATTGAAGCAGATTGCAAGCCTAATTTCAATCTTCTGCAGGTTTGGGGGAGAGGTAAGGTAGGGGATCCACCTGCTCCGGCTCCAGTGGTGTGCTGGTGGGCAGGAGTCCAGTCAAGCATTCCCATCTCGCAGCACGGCGTGGATCTCCTGAATTCACTTCTCCTTTCGCCCATCGAATGAACGCAATCGGCGGCTCACTGGGGTGAGGCATCCTTTGCTTCTCCGAGAAATCTCCTTCGAAGTAGATCCGCAGGGCTAGATTCAGCACCTCCCAATCCACATGATCCTTGCACATCCGAGCATACCTGCGCGAGTGAGAGAACGGATTCGGTCCCTCCTCGGCTTCCTCCCTCGCAGCTTCCTCCTCTGCTTCCCTCCATTCGCGCGTGCACTGGGTCCAGGAGTGAGCGTCGTCGCGGATCCGCATCGCCCGCTCCCTCCATCTCCTCCCTCGAGTCTCTCACAGCACCGCCGGCGCGACGGAGTCGAGCGGCTGGAGCATCCGCGGAAAGGCTTTGTAGACATGTGGGAGATGCATCTTGTACATCTGCCTGTCTTCCAGCCATTCCCCCGTGGATATGGCCAGCGACTCCATGGGGCACGCGAGCGGACTTGCTGAGGGGGCAGGCGCGCCCAGAGTCAGGAGGCGGGGGGTGGCGGCGAGATCTATTTGCCAATTACTCCCTCCTTTTCGGTTTATAGGGCTCAATTCAAAAATCTCACCAACCAAGGTAGATGATGAATGGTGGAATACTTTTTGTAGTTTGCAAAACCACCTAATTAATGCACTTGTTTTCCTCAAAAAATTATGTTTATCAATGCATAAATTGCAATGCATGCATGCATAAAGTACATGCATTGGTCAATTTTCTCTTAATACTTGCATGCAATGATTTAATGCATCTTGGAACCTGAACATGTGATGGAAAACAACCAAATTGAGCCTTATAAAATGGAAAAACTAAAATTTTGAGATAAGCCCTATAAACCGAAAAGGAGGGAGTATGTGAACTAAACAGTCAACATATAAAATAATTTAAATATATATAATATAGTTAGAAGGGAAACATAAGTTGGACCTGGCATTCCTATTCTTATATAGTAGAAAAATAGAACATACCTCTGCATTTTCTTCAAAAAAATACGTAAATTGGGCTGCCAAAAATAAAACCTCGGATGGGAGGTCCATAGGCCGGTCGATACATGATGACCCTAAGAAAATACAAACATTCCTATGGACCTCCAAAACCACGTCCAACACTTGCCAAAACTTCGTCTCTCGTTTTCTTTGTGTTCCGCACACTCGACATTGTGTGGGCATTTTGACTGTGCATCATATGAAGATGTGCTATGCATGAATGTTGATCAGCATGATGTTAACTGGCCGGTAGTTCCATTTTCGACCATGAATAAAACTTCCAACATGATGTTAACCCTGTTTGAAAAGGCCGTGTTAATATAAATGCTCCGCCTCTCAAAGTTGCAGTTTCTTATCTGAAACTAAACTTGCAGTTTCTTATCTGAAACTGAAACTTGCAGTTTCTTCTGTGAGAATCACATTGTGTGCACTTTTATACTCCTATGAAACTACATTTTTTAAGTACTAAAAATAGATCTCTAGAATTCATAAAATACTTTATATGCTCAATACTGCAAATCTGAAATTCAAAAGACATTCATATCTGAAAGTACTCTCAAAATACACAACACAAAACACAATTCACAACCTGCTAATACTGACAACCCTAAGCTCCACCTGACAATTCACAACCTGCCCGACTATTGGGCTGTGGGGGCAGCCCCCTCCTATTCCTCGGCGATAGACAACCGCCCCGTGAGACGATGTGAATGGCGAGGGAGGCGATGGCGGGGAAGCGTCGTCGATCCAACTGCTTTTCTCCTCTTGCAGTTGGGTTCGGTCGACGAAGACTCCACCGGCTCGCTCTGGCAGGACACCCTCACAAACGGCACCCTGTAGATGCTTGATCCTTCAATCTCTGGTGGATGCTCCATCTGGGATTGATACTCCCACCACCGCTCCCTCACGATCGGATTCGGTGAATCTGTTTGCTCCATGGCCCAGAGGAGCAGCTCTATGTACTCCGGCGCGACTCCCTCCCGGAGTATCGCCGCCTTTTTGCTCTGTTGCAGATATTTGGACATGGATGTAGCCGTCGCCGCTAGTTGGTCCTTGTTGTCAAACTAAGACTATATCTCCAACATCCTAGCTAGCTTCATAGGGTTGCCGTCTGCGATCCTCACGTATCGGTTGTACTCCTCCATCGATCTACTTCTCACAGCACCTTCACTCGCCGGCGGTGGTTTTTGAATGGAAGAGGAGAGGAGCAGCACTAGTTTTGGATTAGAACAGGAGAGGAGCGACGCTGGTTTTGGACTGGAACTGGAGAGGAGGGGCGGTGGTTTTGAAATGGAAGAGGAGAGGAGCGGCGCTGCATTTAGATTGGAACAGGAGAGGAGCGGCGGTGGTTTAAGAGGAGAAGAGCGGAAGAGCGGCGCTGGTCTTGGAAGTATTTTTTTGTTGTTTCGCGTATTTTGGGTCAAAGTTTGACCACGTACTGTATTTGACAAGCAAAATGTGAATGCATGTCACCAAAAATTGTATCGTTTGGTTCGTATCTGAATGTACTTTCAAATTATACTTCCTCCATTTTTGTATACAGGGCCACAAACTCATATTACAGGTACCAAGGTAAAAATCAATGCTATGTTTAAGTCAATGTTGCAAGCTAGCTTGTCACCTTGATTGTCGTGTTAATTAATGTGGTTTTTCTCTCCCAAGCACAACAAGCCAACCCTCTTACTCCTCATTGGTTGATTAATGTTGGGAATGCAAGCTAACCTTCTCACTCTCGCATGCACACAAGGGATATTAATGTCCTCGGGTGCTAGTACGAGGCAAACGCCATCAATTTTGCCTCGATTAATGTTAGTGGCCTTGTATAGTTGCAAATTGTAATTTTGATAGTGGCCTTGTATACAACGTATAACATATATTTTATGGTCAATTATGACCCAGAATAAAAGGGAGACTAGTTAATGTGGGGTCGCTTTCTTAATTGAAGGGTAAATTGATTTTGATTTTGATCCAATCAGAGCGCGCCGGCCCTCTCGTCCAATCCTAAATCGCTGCCGCACGCTCCTCTCCCTCTTCTCCATTGCAAAACCACCTCCTCTCCTCTCCATCATCTCCATTCCAAAACCACCGTCTCGCCTCTCCCTCTTCTCTATTGCAAGAACACCGTCTCTCCTCCGTTTTCTAGACACTTTGCTCCATGGCGCGGGCGCAATCCATGGATCAAAATTAGTATACTGTATACTATTTAGAAGTCGAGGGCGGGGTTTTTCCTGCGCGGTAGGCGGCGGGGCAGTTCCGCCTAGTCGGTTCGCCGGAGACGCGAGAAGATGAGGGAGTAGGCTACTGCAAACGTAGGGCTGTGTGATTTGACAGTGAGATACTACTGGACAGGTGGGGCCCCATGATTTGACTTGCCATTATCATTTAACTGCGGCGCTACGACCGGCGTGAGTCTCCCAGATTCCTGACCACCTCCATACAGGTGCCTCTCCCAATGCTCCACCATGTAGTAGAGGCTGGCTCTTGCATGAGAGCCAACTTCTCCACTTTTTCCTTGCCTCTATTTCCTCCACATATGCAAAAATGCCATGTAAAGCGCACTATTGTACTTACTTTTACTTGCTCCTACAGGTGCTTAAGCTTGCCACATAGGCATAAAGTCTGATGTGGCAAGTTAATCAAGAAGAGAGAGACTAGTTTGGTGACCCAAGGTAGAAATGGTGCTAAGCGCGTGTACCGAGGTGAAAAGACAATTTTGAGTCTATAGCTAATTAAATGAAGCAAACTTAGCAACACCATTTCATTGGAAGAGGTCACTCCTTGGCAAATGCAATAAATACACGCACTTAGCACCGTTTCTTCCTTGAGTACGAAGAAAGAGATAGAGAGGAGTAAAAAAAATACACTTATAGCCAACCTTGTTGTAGTATGAGTGACTAAGTGATGACTATGTATGACATGCCAACATCAGATAGCCTAACGCAGCGTGTTAAATCTCCAAGGGCGCGACCACGCGAGCGACGCGACGGTCGTGGTAGGCGCGACCATGATACGGGCTGCTGGCAGCCCTTGGATCTAAGATCAAACGGTCGCATGCTAAGTTGCTGAAAATTTACAGAATAACCCTCCAGGATAGGATATTCACCCATAGGTCTAGAATCACGCCATGCAACCGTTCGATCTCAGATCCAAGGGCTCTCGGAAGCCCGTATCATGGGAGAATGGAAAGCCACTACCCTGCCGTTGGCACGCTGGCAGTTTGCTCCTACTCGTCCCCGCACGTCCTTCAATACTACGGCGGTTCGCTCCTAGTCGTCCCGTCCATTCACATTACCACAATTCCACTAATCCTAACCCTCCTCCCAAATCCATGGCGTCCCAAATCTCCATGCTCGGCGGTGAGTACAAGGTTAGAACCATCACCGGCGATGAGTTCGACGTCATCTACACCCGTTCTTCTGCGACGGTGAAAGGATGCCTTTCTCGCTTCAGACGCATGTTCGAAAACTCAGATGATGAGTGGGTCGCTGGGCTAGATGTTGAGTACACCACAGTCCTGGGACGAGAGAACGATCTAAAGGACGAAGAGAGGAAGAAGCCCGCCGTGATCCAGGTTTGCGTGCATGACTTATGCTTGGTCTACCACATATGCCATGCCGACGTTGAGTGCCAGGATTTTAAGGACTTCCTCGGGAGCAACCTAGTCAAATTCGTTACTGTAGACTTTGGTAACGACAAAGAAGTCCTGCGTTGGGTAGGCCTCGTTGTAGGCAACACCTTCGACCTCCAGAAGAATCGGCTGGTGTCCTCTCTTCAGCCTTCAATGCTGACCTTGGCAGGAGCCATGGTTCATCCTTCGTACGGTAAACTGGAGAAACCTCCATACACGTTTCATCGTCATGCATGGCAGCGGAATGTACTAGATATAGATCACATCCACTACGCTGCAATGGATGGCTACCTTTGCTTCAATATCTACAAGGGTTGGATGAAGAGCAACAGCCAAGTGTGTGGTTCAAGCAAAGAAGTATCTGCCAAGAGGAAGAGGGACAAGGACGAAGTCGAGGACGTGGACGAGGACTCCGAGTAAGGTGGCAGTGTCGTTGCTCATGGTGGTTCTAATGCAGTGTCTATCAGAATAGTTGCAAAGTTTAATTTCAGGTGTGCTTAATTTAATTTGAGGGGTGTGTTGTGCTGAGCCCCCAGCAGAACTATGTTATGTTTCTTCTCGTTACTTTAACTCTTCAATACATACATACTAGTATTTCTTACATTTCATCTTTTAGTTGGTATAGTACTCGTTTCTTCACATTATATACGTACAATATATATGGCCAACATAGCCAGCAGTTTAGTTGTCAAAGAATTTCAGGGTGCTTAGTTTTGTCAAAGAATTCCAGGATGCTTAGAGGGTGCTTGGATCCAAGGGACTTATTTTAGTCTGCCTAAAAATAGTCTCTTTAAGAGGCTAAAGTTCCAAGCACCCATGACTAAAGAGGGGCTAAAACTAGTCTTGAGACTATATTTTTTTAGTTAGGGGTACCCCTACTAAAATGTGGATTAGTCCTCTCTCTACTCATTTAACTCCTCTCCTTTAACACAGGCGAGTTCTGGATTGGAGGGTTTGGAGGATAATAAATGCTCATTAACTTGATTTTAGCCTTTTTAGTATTTGGATCCAAGCATGGGTGAGGCTAGCATGTTTTAGTCCCACTACTTTTAGTCATGGGACTAAAACGTATCCAAGCACCCTCTTAGTTTTATTTGAGGGGTGGGTTGTGCTGGACACCATTATTGTGACTAGCCTTTTTAATAGTACTATATGCATAATTTGGCGATGAGCGCTCTCTATATGTACCACCTTTTTTTTAATTTCAAGTTTTGCTCCATGGCGCAATCCATCGATACAACTGTTGTACAAAAGTATACATTTTTTAAAAGGCTAGAGGGCGGGGCAGTCTAGCTTGGTCGGTTTCACGAGAGGCGAGGGCCTTTGTGATTTGACGGCTCATTACTGCTGGAAGGCGGGGCCTTGTGATTTGACTGCTCGTATAAATGCGCCGACGACCTGGTCGAGGAGGAGCAAAGAACCGTGCGGTATACTCAAGTTTTTCCACTGGAGTAGTACTGCGACAGAGGAGCACGAAACACGGCAGCCCAGTGCCATATGGCGATAAAAAATGTTCTAATTTGCTAGTCATCTCATTGTTAGCTTTGTTCTATTCATTCCCTCAAAAAAACATTGTTCTCTTCATGCCTCGCAGAGAACGTGACACGTGCGGCGAAACACCCGAAGCAAAAGATGAAACACATGAGCAAAAGAAGAAGGAAGATTATCACCCCAAATGATCTAATTCGCCGCAGAGTCGTAACTGCTTCTTCATCGCCTCCACGACCTCCATCTCCTTGCGCGTCTCCTCCGCCATCTTCATCATTCTGTCCATGACGCGGCATTTCTCGACGCGAGCCTTCATCATCTGTTCTACGACCATATTACGTACCTTGACAGCAGCCGGGTGCTCGATGCGGAGCTTCGCCAACTCTTCCTTCTGTTCTATGGCGAGGGCTTGCAGCATCTTCATCGAGGAACTACTATTCTCATGCAGCTTCTTCCAGCCGACGTTCTTCTCCTTCAACAGGTCTATCTCGTGGCAGAGCTTCGCATTGTCCTCCCGAAGTCGCAGGATTTCACCGGTCGCCTTCTTCTCCGAGGCAATGCTCTTCTTCAGCAGCATCACCACGCCCGCGGTCAACTCACCCTGCTGATTGAGTTCAGTGGGCATGTCGACGAGGCTCTCCTTCAGCAACTCCATCAAGCCTTGGATGAACACCTTCTGCTTATTGAGCTGATTGGGCATGCCGTCGAGGGATAACGACTCCAGCTCCGCCGGCTCGGCATGTTCGCCTCCGCGGCTAGGGCACTCCTGGGAGCCTTCGCCTGCCCGTGAGAAATCTTTCGAGGTCTCTGCGTGGCGGTGAGCCCTCTCTTTTTTTCGCAGCCTTGGTTGCCGCTCCCTTGTTACGAGTAGTTCTCGACCTAGAGCTCTGCTCACCGGCCATGGCAACGACGGACAAAGAAGAAGCACTTATGAGGAGGAAAGGTAGAGTGATTTTTGGTTAGGTAGTTCCCCTTTTTATAACCTAAGTACTAGCACTAGTACTAATACCTGCATAGCGGGAACACGTTCAGGTTTGGTACATACTACTAGTAGGTGTGAGCAGGCTTTCCAATGTGATGGGAACAAGGTAAAGATTAATTGATGGTTTTGGTTTCGAGGCCCGAAACGGCTCCCGATGAGTTTAGCGGAACATAAATTTCAAGTACTACACTGCTCAAATGCGTAAATATTATGTTACTGTCAAAAATTGGCACAAAATACGAAGGAGACCAATGGAAGTACTACTAGCAACCCACGATTTAACTACTCGCATGCGCGCAGTGGAGTAATAATGTCTTTCTTCCGCCCTCACGTCCACTCAATTTGCATGCGCTGTATTAATTGACCATCAATGAAGTGAACGACTTTACAGGCGTCAAATTATCACATGGGGTGGATCTTGGTACAAAATTGCGTCCGCCCGTGTACCTGCATGTGCGTGCGAGGAATGAGTGCGTGCATGGCGTGCGTGCACATCTTCGCTTCATGCATGTACCGCCAGTATGGCTCAGGGAGGACGAGTACATTCTTTTGGAACCAGCAGCACGTCACTGTGATCAATCCACGCAAGGAGGTCGCGACAACGCCTACACATGTGCCATGTGGCTTCATGAATTGTAAGAGAGACACTGTGTAGCGTGCCATTGGTATTCTAATTTACGTGTTTTGCACAAACTCGAAGTACTAGTAAGGTACACGTGCATTGCACGCATCAGATTTTGCAACCAAATTATGAATAAATACCACACTATAGCATGTAAGCTCTGAGTCATATATGCCTGATGTAGCCCTTCGTTTAATTCTTATAGTTCATCTCATTCAAAATCAATTAGTTTTTATAAAAAGCTAAGAACGCGGGAATAGGAAAAACATGGGATTATAGTGGAATGTCGTTTTGAATCCTAGAGGATTGTACGAGTGTTTGATTGTGCATAGAAAAAACGCAAAATTCTTTCAAAGAGGTTTGAGTGGATGGGATGTTCCTATGAAATCTAGTGCAAATGAATCATATGGAAAAATTCCTATGGTTTACAATCCTACGAATCAAACAACCAAGATAGGAAAAAATCCTAATGATTAGAATCCTCCAAAATTCCTTTGAGAATCCTTTGAATCAAAGAAGCCCTTAATCTATTTTATGATTCATGGAATTGTGCGTTGTAAAGCATAAAGTAAAAACAAATAATGGCAATTCAACTAGAAAAAAGTTTGGGCAGTTATGATACGGAAGATTCTAGAACAAAAGAGAACCACTGTTGTTTTGAGGTTTGTGCATTATGCTTAAGTTCAACCATGGAGTCTGCTAGATTGTACATGTGGAAAAATCCGGTGGGGGGCTAGAAGATGGTGCGAGGGGCCGAGTGGAGGGAGACTATGAAGGAATGCACAAGTGCGAGATTGATATTTAGAGAGAGGGGGCGAACACGTGCGCTGATGCGGCGGAGCCATGAAAAATAAATGAGCTAGGGGGCCAAGCATTGCTAATCCTTTACGAGGAGGGTCAATTCATGAATTTAAACCATTTTTAGCAGCAATTGTCTAATGATCACATTCATATTAGCCTTGATATATAGTGATGTTAGGGGGGAGGGGGCAGGGCCCTTACTGCCCCCTGTCTTTGCCATTGTGCACGCGTCTGAGAGATGAAGCGGAAGGCATGGATGATGAGAGGAGGACGTTGGATACATAATTAATGTGGGTGTATTAGCTATATATGTTAATTCTATATAGAGAGGTATAGATTGATCGATGTGGACATGGGAAAGAGGGTGAGACCTCACTAGATATATCGATTGATTGATTTGTGTGGAAAACTATGAAAGACCTAGCTATATACACACATACATAGAGGAACATCGATCATTGCGCATGCACCCGTGAGAGATAAAGAATGCCCGATATGATGGAGAGGGGGATGTGTGTTGGTGTGTGCCTTCATGGAAGACCGACCTGAAGAAAAAGATTGCATGCGTGCGATGGATAATGCCGACTGGTAGTGTGTGTGCATGCATGCACGAGAGAAAGTTAGTGGTACAATTATAAAGACAAGACTACTGTGTGGGTGTAAAAGAATAGCTGAATAGGTGAGGTCACAATCAATGTAAAGTTGAATTCAAATATTTGAATAAGAGATCCTGATGTTTGAAACCCATGCATGCATGAATATAACGGAGATCTGCGCGGTGTGGTTTGGAAACGAGCATGTTGTAATGTATACACATTGAACAAGGTCAGACTGTTTTGAATTTGAGATACCGATGGCAGACATCATTTGGCCACGTCACATCCGTGCATGGACACACTATTCTAATTGGAGATGATGGGCGGCTTTTGCATCACATATCTATATCTATACCCCTATATATATATATATTATATTTTATATTTTTTATATTGTGTGCGGGTAACTTTAACTTTGAAAGATGGTCGTTGGATGAGGCGAATCCGATGGTCCAAAGATGGCAAATTTGAGCACTACTGGCCATTGGATATCATCTAGATTACACCAGATTTCGCCACATGTATAATCTAGAAGACTCCATGGTTGAACTTAAGCATAATGCACAAACATCAAAACACAAGCACTTCTTATTTGTTCTAGAATCTTCCGTATCATAATTGCCCAAATGTTTTTCTACATGATTTGCCATTATTTGTTTTTTACTTTATGTCTTATGACGCACAATTCCATGAATCTTAAAATAGATTAGCTTTCTTATAAAAACTAGATGATTTAGAATGAAATGAACTATAAGAATTAAACGAACATCTACATCATGCATATATGACTCAAAGCTTGCATGCTATAATGTGGTATTTATTCATAATTTGGTTGCCAAATCTCATGCGTGCAATGCACGTGTACCTTACTCTAGTCTAAATGGTGTTTGTGTGTGTGTTGTGCGTGTTGAGGTGCAAATTGTCTTTTTTTTGGGTACACGTTAAGCTTGTTCTTCCGAAATTTCAAGCCGCGCCTTGTTATGCCGAAAATTCAAGCTAGCGTCTCTGTCTATCGTGCTGCAAAACTCCCGCCTCTTCAACCCGCGCCTTGTTAGCCCGAAATATTTAAGATATATCTTTGTCTCATTGTGCTCCGACAACTCCCTCCATCTCAACCCACGCCATGCTATTCCGAAATTACAACGCGTGCGAAAACTCCCACCTGTGAAATCCCGACACGCGAAATGCCCGTGGTACCCCTGAACTGAAAGAACCGCCTCAAATCGGTGGGGTACTTTCGTAACTTACCCCACATTTCAGACAAGCGCGTCTCTAAGCCATGATTCCCCACTGCCATCTCATCCGCCCACCCATTCGTACACCGAGGCCGTGAAAACCCGCGACGAAACCCCACACCCTGCTCCGTCCGCCATCCAGCCGGAGCCTCTTCCCCGACGACGTCCTCTACAGCAACACTTCGACGTCCCTCATCCATCGTACCGGATGAGGATCCGTCGTCGATCTCATCGTCCCGCCGGTTCAGCCACCCCGTCCTCCACCTCCAAGGAGCTGCCCTGACGTTCCCCTCTTCTTTCGCGCCACCTCCATTCCCACACCGCTGTCTTCACCTGCACCATCGGAAGAGCATCATCATCACCGTTTCCTCGGATGAAGCTGCTGCTTAATCGGCGCCACCAAAGAGGTTGTACACTAATCGCCGCATTTTCTTCTTGATTCGATCTCACGGTGCTGCCGGCGATCGGTCCCGAGCCGACACGACGATCGGTCCCGAGCCGACACGGCGCGGCTCCATCCACGGCTGCGTCGCCGGCCACTTCCTCCACGGCGTCGCTCCCTCGGCGGCGACGTCCACATCAGTAGGACCTGCTGCTGCTTTAGCTCTCGCTCGCGCTGCTGCTCTGCTCTTGCTCTCGGTCCCCTGCCTGGTCTGCTCTTGCTATTGCTCTTGCTCGCGCTGCTGCTCTCGCTCTTGCTCTTGCTTGCGATGCTGCTCCAATTTAGCTACACTTCAGTCGACTGAATCGATTTTTGGGTTAGTCGATTTTCAGGGGGTGGGGGGGCTCGCTGGGGTAAAGGAAGAACCAGCCACAGCGGGAAGGGGGGCTCGCCGGAGAGGTACCCCACTATCTATCTTAGGGTTCAGGATGGGGGCGGTGGTCGCCGGCGGTGGCGGGGCGTTGGCGGGGCGGTGGCGTGCGGTTTGCCGGAGAAAAAGCTCGGCACGGGGGGGGGGGGGGCTAGAGGGATGGACGGGGCGGCGGCGGACCGGCGGTGGGGAGTGTTTTCGGGGCGGGCGGGGCGGCGCACCGCCGGTCGCGGGCGGCGGGGGGCTGCTATTTGGCCGGCTCAGGGGGGTGGAGGTTGAAGATGAACCGCAGGCCCTTGATTTCGTATCCAACGGCTGCAAAATCGACTGACCACAGATGAAAAAGTTAGTCGACCAACGTGTAGTCTCACCTTGCTAGTTTCGACAGCAAAATTCAGTTTCGACAGCAAAATTCAGTTTCGACAGTTAAGTTCAGTTTCGACAGTTAAGTTCAGTTTCGACAGTTAAATTCAGTTTCGACAGTTAAGTTCAGAGATGAGCGGCTGATTTATTTTACATCTAGCACTCTGTGGTTATGTATTTTACGTCATGTATTGGAGATGCTATTAGAATTCCACTCAGATTAACGTTGTTCGTTGTCTCTCTTGTCCTGCTTCAGCCTCGGCGTCGTACAACTCACCGGAGCTGCTGGAACAACGAAACCCTCCATCACAGCGGAGCAGTACCTCGGGCTCCATCTCCAGACGCCTAAGATCTTATTCCCCTCCTCTGACAGCCAAGTCAGCCGGAGCATCCTCACCGGCCAACCCAATCACGCTGAGATCGACATGGCTTCGCCAAAGAGGTTGTACACTTGTTGCATCTCTTTTTTACTCTACATGTTATATATATTGTCCACTGAGCACTCGTAGTAACCGGAAATACGATTATTTTATCCTACTATATGACAAGCAGTGAGGCACCAAGCAACTTAGCTATCCGTGATGGACTCTCTTGAACGCCATCATTATTTATCTCTGCGTGTTTCAGCTGTGCATTTGTCGATGGGCCTGGGAGTTGAGCTAGTATGGCAGTGGCCTGGGTCCAAAGTAATAGATGTAGCACAAAAACATTTTTTTAGTGTAGGATTTTCCTTGCTCAAGCCTGCCTACTAGAATCGCCAGTGCTTGAAAGGAAAAGTGAATGAAAAACATCGGAATTGGAAAGTTTCCTATGGTACTACTTTTCATGAATTTGGTGCAAAGGAATGGAGCAAAGGAAAACTGTAGGATTTGTTCCTTTAGTGTCTCCTTGAAAGAAAAACCATAGGAATTCTAATTTCCACTTCTCCTCCTTTTCATATTCCTATTCATCAAGCACAAGACTAAGAGATAGTAGCATAATAGCATTATAACCGTACATTTTCTTGTGGTTTGACTTAATCTCACCATGCTTTTTTGCATCCTGTGATCTTCCAATTGTTGTGAATCAAACACCCAGATTGGCAGAAATCCTGTGTTTTTAAATTCTCTGTTTTGCACGTGCATTCCTATCCTATTCCTGTCTATTTCCTATCCCTGCATTTTTAGTATCCTCAAATTCAAACAAGCCCTTACTCAATTACTTCTGTTACAGATATGTGTCAAAGAAAACCTTGTGTGGTTTGTCCTGCTCCCGCGGCGCTATGTTCCACCCCAGCTCAGCTGCTCCAACGACGGAAGGGTTCACCACAACAGGGATCCGCTCTCTAGACTGTCTTTTGCCGCCTTAGATCTTCTTCCCCACCGCCGGCAGCCACGGCAACTGCATTACCATCATCAACTGAGCAGATGACCTTGAGGACTACACGGGTCCGCAAGAGAGGTCTCACTCTTCTGTGTCTGCTTACGTTATGCGTTGCTTAATATGACGACATGCTACATTATCGTCGTGTTCACCTATTAGACTCCGAGTCAGGTCCAAACTAATGCTGAAACTTGAGTTTTTAAATGGTTGTGGGGTACATATTGGGGCAGCAATCAATACTATATGTCTACTATCTAGTTAATCTCCGGTGTCTACTATGAGTTTCATGTTGGGTGCAAACAAACATTAAAGGAGCCATTATCTGTATTTTTTTAACTAAAGCTATTATCTTCCTGCTATCATTGGTTTTGGGTCTATCCACAGTTTGCTACCATCACTCTGGATTTGTGCATGCACTCCTTACATAATCTCACTATGTTTTATTCCTATGCATGCTAGTTATTGTACACAATGGAACTGATCATGTAGAGTAAAAGAGACGAGACTTGTGTGGCAATAAAATTTCATGCAGACGTCGTTCCATGGTGGGCGCAAAGGCAGCCCCCCTCCACCCATTTCGGATCGTAATCAAGAGGAAGATAACTGTTATGAGGGGGATTCAGAAGGAGAAGACCACTCCTATTTACCCCATGAGGTCTTCGCTCTAACTTGGCATGCTGATGTTGGTAATATCATGCATTTGGTCCTTGCATTGCTTACTGTATACATTAAAGATGTCATCTGCTTAGTTTAGACATGCTTTGTGTCAATGCCATCTATTTAGTTTCTTTATCATATATGTGAATCATGCAATGCCATCTTGTCTAGCCAGGCATCATATATGTGAATTTTGCAATGCCACCCTGGTTAGCCAGTCATCTTATATGTGAATTATATCATGCCATCCTTTTTTTATTACGTGTTAAATTTGTCAACAATTTTAGTACATTCAATTACTCTTCCTGTGCATCAGCAATTTGGCACGGTCATGGAAAAAATCTAGAGTGGAAACAAGGTTTACAGAGCAGACAATGCTATCTGACGAAGCGCATGCCTTGCTGGTTACCGATAGCTCCTTAGAGGAGGATTCAGAGATAGATGACTAGTCATATCCCCCCCCCCCCGAGGTGCATGCCCTAACTTGGCAGGGTTATGTTGCTCATATCGTGTGTATGGTATCTTGCATTGCTATGTCATTTGCTTAGTTTAGACATGCTTTGTGTGAATGCCACCTGTTTAGTGTCTAATTACCATATATGTGAATTATGCAATGCATCTTGTTGCAAGACATTACATATATGAATTATGCAATGTTATCTTGTTGCAAGGCATTATGTATGTGAATTATGCAATGCCATGCTGTTTAGGTGTAACGCCCCGAGACCGACGCTTCAGATGCCTTCCATGTATTTCGAGTTTCGCCGTGTGTTTCAATTGCTTTGTTGGATTCATCATGTCATCTCTTATATTGCATCATGTCATCATGTCAGCATGTCTTTTAATTTTTAAAACCTCAACTAAATAAATTGCATGGATCTTCGGTCCATTTAAATTGAGGGAACTCACATGGTGGATTCTCTTTAAAACATATACTCCCAATATTATTAGGGAGCTATAATAAATATTCCATTCTTTTGGAATTAACCATCACACACTTGCAAAAATAATTCCCATGCCTATTCCTCTTCGAGTTTGACCTTCAAATCTTGTCCACAATTCTTTATCTCTTTTATCGAGGCTCCTCCTAAATTCTAAACATTTTTGAACACTTCTAAATCCTAGTCTTTGTTCAAACCTTTTGAATTAAATTCAAATGACTTTGAATTTAATTCTTGCAATCTTGCCCACTCCATTTTTCTTGGGTCAAGCTCATTTTTATGAGTCCGGAAAAATAATCCTCTTGTCCAACTTCTTTCCCTATCCCTCTTTTTCTTTTCTTCTCCCTAATTCTTTTCTGTTAAAGAAAGTATGAGAGAGAGAGAGAGAGAGGAGAGAGAGCCCAGCCGCCCAATCGCACCGCACCGGCCCATTTGCCTCTCAAAGCCCAACCGCTGGTCTGTTAACCCTAGCCCGCTCGATCCCTCGCTCTCCTCATTCCCCCTCCTCGTTCCCTTCTGCCGCCACCACACACTCCCGCAGCGCCCGCTCCTCATCTCTCCCTCCTCGCGCTGCACCCCTCGCCCCGATCCCCTCGCCTCCTTCCTCCTCGATCCGGCCCGCCGCCGGCGCCCTGCCGCCACCTCCACCACCAGATCCGGCTGGCCTCCGCCGCCCTTGCCCGTTCCCGGCCGGTTCCCCGGCAGGGCCCCGTCCCCACCTCTGGCACGCCAAGCTCGCCGCCTCCCTGCCATATGGCCGCGCCTCCCTGCTGCCGAGGCCCCGCCGCCATGTCCCGCCTGCGGCGTCCTGGCGAGCGCCGGGTCGAACGGCAGCAGCTCCTCCTCGCCTCGTCCACGTCAATGGGGGCCGTGCCTTGGGCCTCTGCACCCCTCGCCGGAGTGAGCTCGTCCCCGCCGCGCCAAGCCCCTCTCCATCGACCCCACACGTCGTCGCAGAAACTTCGTCGCCGTCAGCCGGTGCAGCAGCGCCACCGCAGTACCACGACCGACCTCGCAGGCCACTCCACGCTTCTCCTGGATGCCCTTGTTTCCTCCTCTGTTCGGCCACAAGTGCATCGACCGGCGTACAGAGCACCGTGGCACTGGTTGCCTATATTTGCGGGTGCTTCGTTTCGTGCTTCATGGAAACGTCGCCAAGTACCTCTACGATAACTGTATCACCAAGATCACCCGGTCCAAGACCACCTCAAGTTCGTCTACATGAAACTGCCAAGCACCCCTTACGCACGGAGGCGCAAGACCGTCCCGGATATCGCCAAGTACCACGACAATATGAGTACAACTACCGTCGACGTGCATTTCGCCAAGTACCTCTCGGACCCGACAAGTACCCCGATGACGTGTGTACCACTACCGTTGACCCTCGAAGACCACGTGGACGTCAAGTTCCTCACTACGACCCCAAACATCTATGGATTGTGTACGACTACGTCCACTACGGCCGTGTACCACTACTTCCACCACCGTCGTGAGAACGTCTACTTCTTCTACATTGCACCGTACCTGAACCATCCCGTTTGAATGCTTCGAAGGTATAACCGCCGAGACGACCTTTCGAGAACGAATGTGTGTTGTATGAGATGCCCGTGTTCGAGTTGTTCCTTGCACGTTCCTCCTCGTTTGCCATGCCATCGATCCGTGGGAACCCGGTCGCCGGGATCACCCCACCATCTTGCATGTTCCGCACACTTGCTTCTTTTGCACCGATATCTCAATGAGCTACCGGAACCGTTATGTTGCCGTGGCATCATTTTCGGATTCGTTGCCGTGGCACCCCTTTCTTTCTACCACGGTGACAAATGCTTCATAACATGCTCATGTCTACATTTTCATAAAAATTTGCATAAACTTGCATATGTCATCCGCATCATAATAACAACATTTAAAATGTTTATATTTGATGTTTCCATTAATTTGCTAAATGCATATGGGGATTTACCGGAGTTGTCGTTTGTTGTTCCGGCCTCATTTAAATTGCCTAAATAGGTAGTTTTATTATGTTTCACCTCTTGCCATGTTAAGCAACATTTAATATTGATGTGTACATAACCGAGAGAGAACTAAATAATTGATGTGTTGTCTCGTCAATATGCAACTCGTTGCATATTGAGCTCCACTTAATTTGTAGTGTTGTTTGTTGCACTTTGCCATGTCATGCCTCATTAAATCGGACATGCATCATACTTGTTTATGCATCATGCCATGTGTATGTGGTGGTTGTTTACTATGTTGTTTGTTTGTTTCTGGGTTGCTTCTCTCGTTAGCTTCGGTTTTCGTTCCGGAGTTGTGAGGATTCGTTCGACTTCGTCCGTTTGTCTTCTTCATGGACTCGTTCTTCTTCCTTGCGGGATTTCAGGCAAGATGACCATACCCTCGAAATCACTTCTATCTTTGCTGGCTAGTTGCTCGCTCTTTTGCTATGCCTATTCTACGATGCCTACCACTTGCTTATCATGCCTCCCATATTGCCATGTCAAGCCTCTAACCATCCTTTCCTAGCAAACCATTGTTTGGCTATGTTACCGCTTTGCTCAGCCCCTCTTATAGTGTTGTTAGTTGCAGGTGAAGATGAAGTTTGTTCCTTGTTGGAACATGGAGATGTTGTTCCTTGTTGGAACATGTTTACTTGTTGGGATATCACAATACCTTTTATATGATTAATGCATCTATATACTTGGTAAAGGGTGGAAGGCTCGGCCTTATGCCTGGTGTTTTGTTCCACTCTTGACGCCCTAGTTTCCGTCATATCGGTATTATGTTCCCGGATTTTGCGTCCCTAACGCGGTTGGGTGATTTATGGGACCCCCTTGATAGTTCGCTTTGAATAAGACTCTTCCAGCAAGGCCCAACCTTGGTTTTACCATTTGCCTCACCACCACCTACTTTTCACTTGGGAGTCGCGCTCTCGAGGGTCATCTTTATTTAGCCCCCCCGGGCCAGTGCTTCTCTAAGTGCTGGTTCGAACCGAGCCGCCTGCGGGGCCACCTCGGGGAAACTCGAAGCCTGGTTTTACTTGTAGCATGTCTCATCCGGTGTTGCCCTGAGAACGAGATATGTGCAGCTCCTATCGAGATTGTCGGCGCATCGGGCGGTCTTGTTGGTCTTGTTTTACCATAGTCGAAATGTCTTGTAGCCGGGATCCCGAGACTGATCGGGTCTTCCCGGGGAGAAGGAATATCCTTCGTTGATCGCGAGAGCTTATCATGGGCTAAGTTGGGACACCCCTACAGGGCTTTGAACTTTCGAAAGCCGTGCCCGCGGTTATGTGGCAGATGGGAATTTGTTAATGTCCGGTTGTAGAAAACCTGAAGTTGATCTTAATTAAGATACATCAACCGTGTGTGTAACCGTGATGGTCTCTTCTCGGCGGAGTCCGGGAAGTGAACACGGTGTTGGAGTTATGCTTGACGTAGGTTGTTCTAGGATCACTTATTGATCATAGTTGTTCGACCGTGCTTTTGCCTCCTCTTCTCGCTCTCTTTTGCGTATGGTAGCCACTAGATATGCTAGTCGCTTGCTGCAGCTCCACCTCACTACCCTGTCCTACCTTTAAGCTTAAATAGTCTTGATCTCGCGGGTGTGAGATTGCTGAGTCCCCGTGACTCACAGATACTTCCAAAACCAGTTTGCAGGTGCCGACGAAACTGTCCAAGTGACGCACCCGAGCTCAAGGAGGAGCTCGATGAAGATCTTGTTCATTGTGTTGTTTCATTTCAGTTGATCAGTAGTGGAGCCCAGTTGGGACGATCGGGGATCTGTGTAGCATTTGGGGTAGTCTTCTTTTATTTTGGTTCCGTAGTCGGACCTTGATTGTATCTGTTTGATGTAATGCTTTACTCATGTATTGCGTGAAGTGGCGATTGTAAGCCAACTATGTATCTCTTTCCCTTATGTATTACATGGGTTGTGTGAAGATTACCTCACTTGTGACATTGCTTTCAATGCGGTTATGCCTCTAAGTCGTGCTTCGACACGTGGGAGATATAGCCGCATCGAGGGCGTTACATTAGGCAAGCGTCATATATGTGAATTATATCATGCCGTCCTTTTTTTTGTATTTCTCATTGCTTTTGTCGACAATGTTTGTATATTCAACTGCTCTTCCTGTGCATCAGCCATTTGAATTGGTGATGGAGAAATCTGGAGTGAAAACAAGGTGTTCAGAGCAGACAATGCTACCTGCTGAAGCAGATATCTTGCTGGTTACAGATAGCTCTTCAGAGGAGGATTTAGAGGCAGATGACCAGTCCTATTATCCCCCTGAGGTGTATGCTCAAACTTGGCAGGGTTATATTACTCATATAATGCATATGTTATATTGCAATGCTTAGTTTTTACATCATATACACAATATTGAATGCCATCTCCTTAGTTGACACATCATATATGCGATTGCTCTCTGCTCACTTCCTTAGTATATAAATCATATATTTGAATTATGTCATGCTATGATGTTTACATAGACAACATGTATCTGCATTATGGCATGACATCCCATTTTCTAAAGACATAATATAGTTATATCATCTCATCCTGTTTACATAGTCATCATATTTAAATTATGTCATTCTATCCGTGAATTATATCATGCCATCATGTTTCCATCGACGGCATGTTTGTGATTTATGGCATGCCCAACCACTTTAATAGACACATTGTATAGTTATATCATGTCATCCTGTTTACATAGTCATCATATTTTGAAGTATGTCATTCTATCATGTTTAGTTAGCCATCATACATGTGAAATTGTGTCATGCTATCCTGTTTAATTAGCCATCATATATGTGAAATTATGTCCTGCTATTCTGTTTGCTTAGACAACATAAATGTGAATTATTTCATGCCCTGTTTTCTTCCCTATTATCCGTTGCACCTGTCTATCTTACAATGTACCTTCAATTACTTTTCTTGTTTATCAGCCATTTCAATTGGAGGGAGTGATGGCAGTATCTGTGGGAGTAAAAACACTGTCTTCAGAAAATATCATGCTACCTGTCGATGCAGATAGAACCACGGTTGTACTTGCCCAAGAACCAGCCCCACCACACATAACCCACACTCGTGCAGATTGTACCCCTACCCAGTTGGACAGAGAACCAGCTACACCCCTTCTAACCCCAACCCCAGCAGATAGACACCCAGTTCCCGTTGACACAACACCGTCTCCACCACAGAGCACCCAAACACGAGCAGTTAGTAAGGCAACTATAGTGCCCAAATCACGAGGACCACCACTCCGAACCCGAAGTTAACGCTTAAAGTAGAAGAAGAATTGTTCTCAGGTCAGGTTCCGTAGCTATGGTTCATACTACTTTGCTCTTGCATCACTGTATTTACTGATACCAACTAATTTCAAATTTGAACGATGCAATTGAAACTCTAATGGCGCAACAGGTATGTTTTAAACCTGTTTCTTCAACTTGTTTGGCTGTTTGCTGTTGTAACTTGCTCTATGTTGATTTCAGTTTCAATTGAATAAACAGTTATGTTCTCATGCCATGCACATTACAAGTGTTGTTATTGCTGTGTAGTTTCCCACACTTATATTCTGTCTATGCTGCTTTGTCTTAAATAGATATGATTCGAACTGTATCTATCTTGATTTGGCAACATAAACTAGAATGATATAGACCATACCGTGACCATATTACATAGATATATGTTTTTTTCATGTTGTTATCCTGTCCACCTTACTACTGAACTGGTTTACCAAAATGAGTTTCATATACTACATTGTAAACCTGAGATGTGTTTGTTTGTTTCTCTTTTAGAACGCGGATACAATATTGGAGAAGAGTACCATGTTATGCAATGGTAAAGGAAGTAATGCAGATAAGGTTCAAGATAGTGAGACATCCCTGTTGGTCTCCAAGAAAGCTGATAAAAACTATATTGAAGACACTAAGACAACCCCAAAGTCCTGTCTTGATGTAGTGTTCGAGTTACTGGCTACCACTACTGGCACCAGCTCTTCGAACTCATTGCCTGAATCAGTTTGGCTTCTTGAGTCTCAACTTCAAGTTGAAAGACATCGATCAGATGTTATGTGACAGGAAGCCGAAGGACTGAGGAAGTCCCTGCAGAATTCAGAAGCATACTTTCTGGTGCAACAGCAAGCGCTGGAGGACTTAAGCGCCAAACAAGAGAAAGTTAATAAGCTTGCTAAGCATCTTGCCAGCATTATGGGTACCCAGGATATTGTTTCTTGAGCTCTTCTGAAGTGGTTTCAGTTCTGGACTTGTTTTGCTGCGGCGTTTATATGCTGTTGTGTTCCCTATATTTGCATTGGTGGTGAACTTTGATGCCCAGTGGATGTAATATGTGTAATAGCCGTGATAGCCTAGTGTAAGTTGCTTGCTTATTTATTTCCTTGTTGTCTTGTTTATTTGTTTGCTTGTAGTCAGTGCAGTTCTTTTTTTGCGGTTTGCTAGTGGCCGCAATAACCTATTTTTTAAAACTAGGCCACAATAACTATGGGCTAATATTTACTGTAGTGACACTGGGCCTCCTACGGGCCGTAGAAACTGTGGGCCTTCTACGGGCCGTATAAACAGTGGGCCTTCTACGGGCCGTAGAAGCAGTGGGCCTTCTACGGGCCGTAGAAACAATGGGCCTTCTACGGGCCGTTTCATCAATGGGCCTTCTATGGGTCGTATCATCAATGGGCCTTATACGGGTCGTATGATCGATTGGCCAAACATGGGCCAAACAGACCGCATTCTGGCCGTAAACAGGCTAGAGTTGGAATCGTCCGTTCATGGGCCGACCATAATGGGCCATCGTTAATAGGCCATATTTGATGACGCTATGAAAATGGCCCAACGTATTAACGGACCACAAACGGGCTGACTGTAACCACGGGCTGAATTTGGCCCACAAGCAGAAAATGACAGTAACGGGTCGTAAGTAAACGAATGCTGGAAATGAGCCCAAGAATAAATGGGCTCTGAGAAGGCCGAAAGATAACATGGGTTGGAAACGGCCCAACGGAATAACGGGCCGTTAATGGGTATAAAGTGATACACTGTTCATTACGGGCCAGTTTCACCACGGGCCGTTAATGGGTGTAAAGTGATACACTGTTCATTACGGGTCAGTTTCACCACGGGCCATTAATGGGTGTAAAGTGATACACTGTTCATTACGGGCCAGTTTCACCACGGGTCGTTAATAGGCCAAGAGTTACATAGGGCCTCATATGGGCCGAAAGACGTCATGGGCCATACATGGGCCAGAAGTGAAAACGGGCTGGAATCATATTGGATGGCCCACATGACGCTACTGGGCCTAATTCGGATAGGGCGTAAC
Source organism: Aegilops umbellulata (assembly GCA_032464435.1). Taxonomy (NCBI): domain Eukaryota; kingdom Viridiplantae; phylum Streptophyta; class Magnoliopsida; order Poales; family Poaceae; genus Aegilops; species Aegilops umbellulata. Next base: position 120,577,630 of record CP136054.1, on the reverse strand, counting down.
GGGCCTTGGGTTAGCGGGCTGTAAATGGGCTATATGCGAACAGGCTGTTAACACGCTTTCCATGGGCCGGCCCACCACCTTTTGACCAAGTCAAACGGGCTGGCCTTTTCACAGGAATGGGCTTCTGTTGGGCCGTGCCACGTGTCGACGTATCATAGGCGCCTATCTGACCCACTGACGAGCTGACACGTGTTTCGTCCGGCCAATAAGAATTTTACACGTGGAAATTTCCCATTGGTCGGGGCTGTTAACGGTTATCGGATGCAAAACCCGACCCGATAGCTTAACGGCGTTTCATTACGGTGGATGCCACGTGTTGGTCACCCTTGACGAAAGCACCTTTGTGACGCGTGTTTATCGTCATGGAAGTGGACACTTCCGTGATGATAATTTTGGTAATGTCATGGAACACTTCTACGACAGCACAGGTATGACTATCTTGATTCTGTCATAAATTTGTCATGGATGTACATGCATGACAAAAAACGCGACCTACTGTGACAAATACGTATCATCACGGAAGTGTATTTTTTTGTAGTGTAACCCTTTACGACAAACCTTTCTGTCACCACCATAATCGAGAAACATATCCTTATTCCACTAAGGATAATTTTGACTGCTGTCCAGTGATCTACTCCTAGATCACTATTGTACTCCCTTGTCAAAATCAGTGTAGGGTATACAATAGATCTGGTACACAACATGGCATACTTTATAGAACCTATGGCCAAGGCATAGGGAATGACTTTCATTCTCTTTCTATCTTCTGCCGTGGTCGGGCTTTGAGTCTTACTCAATTTCACACCTTGTAACACAGGCAAGAATTCTTTCTTTGACTATTCCATTTTGAACTACTTCAAAATCTTGTCAAGGTATGTACTTTTTGAAAAACTTATCAAGCGTCTTAATCTATCTCTATAGATCTTGATGCTCAATATGTAAGCAGCTTCACCGAGGTCTTTCTTCGAAAAACTCCTTTAAAACACTCCTTTATGCTTTGCAGAATAATTCTACATTATTTTCGATCAACATATGTCATTCACATATACTTATCAGAAATGTTGTAGTGCTCCCACTCACTTTCTTGTAAATACAGGCTTCACTGTAAGTCTGTATAAAACTATATCCTTTGATCAACTTATCAAAGCGTATATTCCAACTCCGAGATGCTTGCACCAGTCCATAGATGGATCGCTGGAGCTTGCATATTTTGTTAGCACCTTTAGGATTGACAAAACCTTTTGGTTGCATCATATACAACTCTTCTTTAATAAATACATTAAGGAATGCAGTTTTGTTTATCCATTTGCCAGATTTTATAAAATGCGGCAATTGCTAACATGATTCGTACAGACTTAAGCATAGATACGAGTGAGAAACTCTCATCGTAGTCAACACCTTGAACTTGTCGAAAACCTTTTGCGACAATTCTAGCTTTGTAGATAGTAACACTACTATCAGCGTCCATCTTCCTCTTGAAGATCCATTTAATCTCAATGGCTCGCCGATCATAGCGCAAGTCAATCAAAGTCCATACTTTGTTCTCATACATGGATCTTATCTCAGATTTCATGGCCTCAAGCCATTTCGTGGAATCTGGGCTCATCATCGCTTCCTCATAGTTCGTAGGTTTTTCATGGTCAAGTAACATGACCTCCAGAACAGGATTACCATACCACTCTGGTGCGGATCTCACTCTGGTTTACCTACGAGGTTCGGTAGTAACTTGATCTGAAGTTGCATGATGATCATCATTAGCTTCCTCACTAATTGGTGTAGTAGTCACAGGAACAGATTTCTGTGATGAACTACTTTCCAAATAAGGTGCAGGTACATTTACCTCATCAAGTTCTACTTTCCTCCCACTCACTTCTTTCGAGAGAAACTCCTTCTCTAGAAAGGATCCATTCTTAGCAACGAATGCCTTGCCTTCGGATCTGTGATAGAAGGTGTACCCAACTATCTTCTTTGGGTATCCTATGAAGACACATTTCTCCGATTTGGGTTTTAAGCTTATCAGTATGAAACTTTTTCACATAAGCATTGCAACCCCAAATTTTAAGAAACGACAACTTTGGTTTCTTGCCAAACCACAGTTCATATGGTGTCGTCTCAACGGATTTAGATGGTGCCCTTTTTAACGTGAATGCAGCTGTCTCTAATGCATACCCCAAAACGATAGTGGTAAATCGGTAAGAGACATCATAGATTGCACTATATCCAATAAAGTATGGTTATGATGTTCGGACACACCATTATGCGGTGGTGTTCCAGGTGGCGCGAATTTGTGAAACTATTCCACATTGTTTTAATTGAAGACCAAACTCGTAACTCAAATATTTGTCTCCATGATCAGATCGTAGAAACTTTATTTTCTTGTCATGATGATTTTCCACTTCACTCTGAAATTCTTTGAACTTTTCAAATGTTTCAGACTTATGTTTCATCAAGTAGATATACCCATATCTGCTCAAATCATCTGTGAAGGTCAGAAAATAACGATACCCGCTGCGAGCTTCAACACTCGTCGGATCGTATACATCAGTATGTATTATTTCCAATAAGCCAGTTGCTTGCTCCATTGTTCCGGAGAACGGAGTTTTAGTCATCTTGCCCATAAGGCATGGTCCGGAAGCATAAGTGATTCCAAAACCCCATCAGCATGGAGTTTCTTGATGCGCTTTACACCAATATGACCTAAACGGCAGTGCCACAAACAAGTTGCACTATCATTATTTACTTTGCATCTTTTGGCTTCAATATTATGAATATGTGTATTACTACGATCGAGATCCAACAAACATTTTTGTTGGTGGGTATGACCATAGAAGGTTTTTTATTCATGTAAACAGAACAACAATTGTTCTCTAACTTAAATGAATAACCGTATTGCAATGAACATGATCAAATCATATTCATGCTCAACGCAAACACCATATAACACTTATTTAGGTTCAACATTAATCCCGAAAGTATAGGGAGTGTGCGATGATGATCATATCAATCTTGGAACTGCTACCAACACACATCGTCACTTCACCCTTAACTAGTTGATGTTCATTCTGCAACTCCCTTTTTGAGTTACTACTCTTAGCAACTGAACCAGTATCAAATGTCGAGGGGTTGCTATAAACACTAGTAAAGTACACATCAATAACATGTATATCCAATATACCTTTGTTCACTTTGCCATCCTTCTTATCCGCCAAATACTTGGGGCAATCTGCTTCCAGTGACCAGTCCCTTTGCAGTAGAAGCACTTAGTCTCAGGTTTAGGTCCAGACTTGGGCTTCTTCACTTGAGCAGCAACTTGCTTGCCGTTCTTCTTGAAGTTCCCCTTCTTCCCTTTGCCCTTTTCTTGAAACTAGTGGTCTTGTTAACCATCAACACTTGATGTTTTTCTTGATTTCTACCTTCATTGATTTCAGCATCACGAAGAGCTTGGGAATCGTTTCCGTTATCCCTTGCATATTATAGTTCATCACGAAGTTCTACTAACTTGGTGATGGTGACTAGAGAATTCTATCAATCACTATCTTATCTGGAAGATTAACTCCCACTTGATTCAAGCGATTGTAGTACCCAGACAATCTGAGCACATGCTCACTGCTTGAGCTATTCTCCTCCATCTTTTAGCTATAGAACTTGTTGGAGATTGCATATCTCTCAACTCGGGTATTTGATTGAAACTTCAACTCCTGGAACATCTCATATGGTCCATGACGTTCAAAACATATTTGAAGTCCCGATTCTAAGCCGTTAAGCATGGTGCACTAAACTATCAAGTAGTCATCATATTGAGCTAGCCAAACGTTCATAACGTCTGCATCTGCTCCTGCAATAGGTCTGTCACCTAGTGGTGCATCAAGGACATAATTCTTCTGTGCAGCAATGAGGATAAACCTCAGATCACGGATCCAATCCGCATCATTGCTACTAACATCTTTCAACTTAGTTTTCTCTAGGAACACATATAAAACATAGGGAAGCAACAACGCGAGCTATTGATCTACAACATAGATATGCTAATACTACCAGGACTAAGTTCATGATAAATTAAAGTTCAGTTAATCATATTACTTAAGAACTCCCACTTAGATAGACATCCCTCTAATCATCTAAGTGATCACGTGATCCAAATCAACTAAACCATAACCGATCATCACGAGAAATGGAGTAGTTTTCAACGGTGAACATCACTATGTTGATCATATCTACTATATGATTCACGCTCGACCTTTCAGTCTCAGTGTTCTGAGGCCATATCTGCATATGCTAGGCTCGTCAAGTTTAACCTGAGTATTCTGCGTGTGCAAAACTGGCTTGCACCCGTTGTAAATGGAGTAGAGCTTATCACACCCGATCATCACGTGGTGTCTGGGCACGACGAACTTTGGCAACGGTGCATACTCAGGGAGAACACTTTTCTCTTGAAATTTAGTGAGAGATCATCTTATAATGCTACTGTCAATCAAAGCAAGATAAGATGCATAGAAGATAAACATCACATGCAATCAATATAAGTGATATGATATGGCCATCATCATCTTGTGCTTGTGATCTCCATCTTCGAAGCACCGTCATGATCACCATCGTCACTGGCGTGACACCTTGATCTCCATCGTAGCATCGTTGTCGTATCGCCAATCTTATGCTTCTACGACTACCGCTACCGCTTAGTGATAAAGTAAAGCATTACAGGGCGATTGCATTGCATACAATAAAGCGACAACCATATGGCTCCTGCCAGTTGCCGATAACTCGGTTACAAAACATGATCGTTTCATACAATAAAATTTAGCATCATGTCTTGACCATATCACATCACAACATGCCCTGCAAAAACAAGTTAGACGTCCTCTACTTTGTTGTTGCAAGTTTTACGTGGCTGCTACAGGCTTTAGCAAGAACCGTTCTTACCTACGCATCAAAACCACAATGATAGTTTGTCAAGTTGGTGCTGTTTTAACCTTCGCAAGGACTGGGCGTAGCCACACTCAGTTCAACTAAAGTTGGAGAAACTGACACCCGCCAGCCACCTATGTGCAAAGCACGTCGGTAGAACCAGTCTCGCATAAGCGTACGCGTAATGTCGGTCCGGGCCGCTTCATCCAACAATACCGCCGAACCAAAGTATGACATGCTGGTAAGCAGTATGACTTATATCGCCCACAACTCACTTGTGTTCTACTCATGCATATAACATCAACGCATAAAAACAGGCTGAGATACCACTCTTGGGGAACGTAGTAATTTCAAAAAAATCCTACGCACATGCAAGATCATGGTGATGCATAGCAACAAGAGGGGAGAGTGTTGTCCATGTACCCTCGTAGACCGAAAGCGGAAGCGTAAGCACAACGCAGTTGATGTAGTCGTACGTCTTCACGATCCGACCGATCAAGTACCGAACGCACGGCACCTCCAAGTTCAGCACACGTTCAGCCCGATGACGTCCCTCAAACTCCGATCCAGCCGAGTGTTGAGGGAGAGTTTCATCAGCACGTTGGTGTGGTGACGATGATGATGTTCTACCGACGCAGGGCTTCGCCTAAGCACTCTACAGTATTATCAAGGTGGACTATGGTGGAGGGGGGCACCGCGCACGGCTAAAAGATCAAACGATCAATTGTTGTGTCTCCAAGGGGTGCCCCCTTCCCGTATATAAAGGAGTGGAGGACGGGGAGGGCCGGCCCTCTCTATGGCGCGCCCTAGGAGGAGTCCTACTCCCACCAGGAGTAGGATTCCCCCCTTCCAAGTAGTACGAGTAGGAGTCAAGGAAAGGGGAGAGAGAAGAGAAGGAAGGAGGGGGCGCAGCCCCTCCCCTAGTCCAATTCAGACTAGGCCTTGGGGGGCGCCCAGCCTCTCCTCTCTCTTTCCCCTAAAGCCCAATAAGGCCCATATACTCCCCGGCGAATTCCCGTAACTCTCTGGTACTCCGAAAAAATACCCGAATCACTCAGAACCTTTCCGATGTCCGAATATAGTCGTCCAATATATCGTTCTTTACATCTCGACCATTTCGAGACTCCTCGTCATGTCCCCGATCTCATCCGGGACTCCGAACTACCTTCGGTACATCAGAACACATAAACTCGTAATATAACCGTCATCAAACTTTAAGCGTGCGGACCCTACGGGTTCGAGAACAATGTAGACATGACCGAGACACATCTCTGGTCAATAACCAATAGCGGAACCTGGATGCTCATATTGGCTCCCACATATTCTACGAAGATCTTTATCGGTTAAACCGCATAACAACACACTTTGTTCCCTTTGTCATCGGTATGTTACTTGCCCGAGATTCGATCGTGGTATCTCAATACCTAGTTCAATCTCGTTACCGGCAAGTCTCTTTACTCGTTCCGTAATACATCATCCCGCAACTAACTCATTAGTTACAATGCTTGCAAGGCTTATAGTGATGTACATTACTGAGTGGGCCCAGAGATACCTCTCCGACAATCGGAGTGACAAATCCTAATCTCGAAATACGCCAACCCAACAAGTACCTTCGGAGACACCTGTAGAGCACCTTTATAATCACCCAGTTACGTTGTGACATTTGGTAGCACACAAAGTGTTCCTCCGGTAAACGGAAGTTGCATAATCTCATAGTCATAGGAACATGTATAAGTCATGAAGAAAGCAATAGCAGAATACTAAACGATCAAGTGCTAAGCTAACGGAATGGGTCAAGTCAATCACATCATTCTCCTAATGATGTGATCCCATTAATCAAATCACAACTCATGTCTATGGCTAGGAAACATAACCATCTTTGATCAACGAGCTAGTCAAGTAGAGGCATACTAGTGACACTCTGTTTGTCTATGTATTCACACAAGTATTATGTTTCCGGTTAATACAATTCTAGCATGAATAATAAACATTTATCATGAAATAAGGAAATAAATAATAACTTTATTATTGCCTCTAGGGCATATTTCCTTCAAGTAGGACTAGACTGTGCGGAGTGCTGTGGAGAATTGATGCTCTTTTCCCCATGCGAGCTAGACTGTGTGGAGTATCGATGCTCTTTTGTTGGACTGTAATATGCACTAGATTATGTGACTCAAACTACAACGGAATTGTGGCTCCATTTAATTATGTGAATCCAAACTATACATGATAATTATTTTGTGTGCACTCATGAGGATTCTGGTGCATTGCCTTTGCTAATATGTAGACATGTGATTTTTTTAACTCCAACCATCTCTGCCATTTTGAAGACATGTGATTATATTTGGACCATTTTTTCAATTCAATCAACAAATATATCCGAGTTGGAGTTCATGTTACCAAAACAATATTCCAATTATTTTACATACATGTACAAGCACCTTGGGTCAAAATATCTACAAACTGCCAAACAACATTTGTTGTATGCAACATCTCTCACACAACCCCTGATGCAACATACCAAATGAGATTTGATCTTAGCCTACCCATATCATGCAGTCCATCAAATACACTTCTCTACTCCTTGCATCCACTCACCCTAGACAGTCTCAGCCAAGCTCTTTCATGCAATGCAGGCTAGAGCCCCAGGGAACCAAACACGCCCTAAGTGAACAACGACGTAAACCCATGTCCCGCCGGTGCGGCAAGTTGCAAAGCGTCAATGACTTGTTGACTTAGGTCATCTCCAACATGGACTCTCAAAACGCACATAAATGTTCAAATGTAGCTGCCTGGACTGCAGTTTGACATCCAACGTAGTATCCCATCAGTTCACTGACCTGTCTGGCTGTCCAATATCTCTCATATTCGACGCAAACCAGGGGGCTCTGCGGGCGTCCGATTCGCTGCCACGTACGCATCCGACACCTTGGACCCACCCAAAATCCTCTCTTGCTCCCGCTCCCTCTCCCGTCCGAAGCGGTTGCTGTGTATTCATGTCGGTCAGCGCCACATTCGTCGGCCTAGAGCGGATCCGACCTCTCAATGGAGATGGCATTGAAGCAGCGCACCGGCTAAGAGAGACGCCTGCGCCACTTCTAGGTCTTTGCGCATATTCATTCCCCGAAGAATGTGACTACATGCATGCAAACACAGCTGCCCAACCATCCGCTTGTCGGCATTAAATAGGTACATATACTGAGAATCCCACTCCGACATCTACATTAACACAACCCACAGATTGACCTATCTGGCACCCGCTATTTAAATGCGAACTCGCCAGGCACGATCCGCACTGCACCACATATGCTTACAATCCTCCTTCATGCACCATCTCTCTGCCATGATCGTGAGCTCTAGAGCGATGTGGGAGAGCCCCTCGATGGAGCAGAAGCACGAGGACCTGATGATGAGACAACGCCCCCACCCACGCCAGTGCATGACGGCTTCGCCATGGAGCAGGCGCAAGCCGCCCTTCAACGTCGTGATGGCAGAGGCTTGTCGGTGCCACAGGTGTCGGCGGTCTGGTAGGTGCAGGACGAGCAGCGCTATAACTCGCCCTCCTCGAGCATCACCGGTTGGTGGAGGGACAAATCTACGGTGAGTGTGGAGGCTGTGGCGGCCATGGCCGTGAGGACCCGAACTTCGTCGAGGAGTAGCGGGCGCTCTATGAGGCCGCGTGCAGCGCTCGCATAGCAGAGTCGAACGCGCATGCGGTCGTGGATGAGAGCACCGGCAACTACGTGCCATTGGTGCCACTAGGACCACGAGGCCGACCCGTCCATGCGCATCGTTGACCACACTTCCACCGACGACGGCCAAACCGCGGACTCAGATGAGAAAGAGTAGAACATGGGAGATGGCGGCGCCTTGTGTCCCATGTGGGCCAGTCTGTGTCGCATGTCTTACTTTTCCTTGTCAGTGTTCTGTAACTTCACTTTCCCACGGTCACCAAGGATGCCGAACATGCGAACAACAAGAACTTGAAGGACGGCCGCCGAAAAAGATTTTGACTAGGTTAACTTCCAGACGCTTTTCCTTAATGAAATATGTCGAAAATGTAATGAATGTATTCCGGTCTAAATAAAAACCACTCGCTTTGCATAAAAATTGCCTGTTTTGTTCAAACCTCGTTTGAAATATATGCAGACACAGATGAATGGTCGGACGCGTCCAACACACGTGTCCGCTTAAGAGGTCCACGTTTCGTCCCCTGCCTTCGCTCACGACCGAGCCTCTATATTGATCGTGCCGAGCAAACTGGCATTGTTGAAATTTACAGAGGAAGTAGTAGAGATTTTCATCTCCGTCAAACCCACCACCGCATTTTTCCCACAAACCCTAAACCCCTCTAGTGGCACCCGAGGCGATCTAGGGTTTGGACGTGGAACAAGCTTTTCTCCTGAGGATTCTCGTTGGGGTGAGATCGACTGAGCGGGGCCGGCGATGGCCACGCCGAGTGCAAGCGCAGGAGCAGGTGCGGCGGGCGACGATCAGTTCGCCCGCACCGCCAGACGGAAACTGGAGGAAGCTCTGGGCAAACTGGATATCTCTCAGGAAGAAGCTACTCCTCTGGTGATCGATGATCGAGTTAATAGCGGTTCGGCGAAGTGGTTGGTGGCTGGTAAAGTCCTCCATCGCAATCATCTTCACTTCAGGACAATCATCAATGCTCTTCGGCCGGCGTGGGGCAACCCACGAGGTTTGCAGCTTCGGTTCGTAGTAATCAACATGTTTGTTGCGGAGTTTGAAAACCAGCGAGATAGGGATCATGTTTGGAACGGGTTGCCATGGCATATCAGCAAGAATGTCGTGGTGCTCGCAGAATTTGATGAGTGCATGAGGCCCGACGAGGTGAAGTTTGATCGGTTGCATATTCGGGCTAGGGTTATGAATTTGCCCTATAATTTGAGGGACGAAGCTTGGCGGACTCCTATACCAAAGCAGATGGATCAGCATGCACAATTTGTCAAGTTTGATCATGACGGAGGGTTTCTGCGAGCAAGGATCACCATCGATGTTGAGAAGCCTCTCAGAAGGTGGATTCTCATTGATTCTGCAAGGAGGAAGAAGGTTGATATGTATGATATCCAATATGAGCAGTTGTCGTACTTTTGCTTCTCCTGTGGCAGATTGGGACAATCAGAATTATATTGTCAGACACCGGGATCCCGTGATGAGCAAGGGGAACTCCCGTTTGGTCCTGAGCTTCACACTCCGGACGAGTCCAGGAGACCGGCGACTAGCAAGAATTCCTCGCGAGATCCCAAGCAGGGTGCAAGTAACAAGCCGACTACTAGAAACTCAAGCACCAACAAGGATCCAGGCGAGGAGGTGGTCTCTCCCATGAAGCACAAACAGCCACCAAAGAGGAAAGATGCTCCTTCTCAAGTCTATAGACCGGTGGCCAAAACCTTCTCACTCACAGATGGAGGCGCGGGTGCATCAGATGGTGAGGCTGCCGCCCTAAAGGAAGACTCAACTTCGGCTAGTAATGATGGTGAGGGCAGCGAATTTGAACGTGTACCGAAGAAAAAGAAACCAACTCCAGATAATTCGGCAGCGGCGCGGTCTGCCCATCTCAATGAGTGTCTTGAGCTGGAACTGCTGGGGGCTTGGGAACCCCGAGGCAGTTTGGAAGCTTTGCAGCATTGTGAAGCAAGAAGGACCCACTCTACTCTTTGTAATGGAAACAAAAATCAGAGCGAAACGAGTAGAGGATTTAAAGCACTCTCTAGGTTTTGGAGGATGCTTTGCTGTGGACAGTGTTGGCCTTAGTGGCGGTATTGGTCTATTTTGGTCTCGGGATGTTATTGTGGAGTTGAAAAACTTCAGTCAAAAACACATTGATGTTGTTGTTCGGAACAACGATCAAAACAATTCGGTGTGGCGCTTCACAGGTTTTTATGGAGCACCGTGAGCGGAAGATCGTCACCATAGTTGGCGTTTTTTGTGCAATCTTCATCAGTTACCACACTCAGCTTGGATGTGTGTTGGTGATTTTAACGAGACCCTGGTTGTGTGTGAGCACTTTAGCAGAACTGCTCGGTCTGAGAGTCATATGCGAGCATTCAGGGAAGTCATTGACGATGTTTCCTTCCAGGACTTGGGCTGGTCAGGCACATCATACACATGGGACAACAATCAGTCCGGAGAGGCAAACATGAAGGCAAGGCTGGATCGAGCCATTGCAAATGAGGAGTTTAGACAAATATTCCAACATACAAGGGTCAGACATCCCCCTTCTGTCGAGTCCGATCATTGTTTTGTTGTGACCGAGTTCCGCAATAGCTTGTCAAAGAGAATAAGAAACAAGAAACAATTTCGTTATGAGAACGTCTGGCAAACGCGTGCAGATTATGATCGCCTGGTGACTGATACGTAGCGAGGCATTCAACGTGTCCCAGGGCTACGTGGTATATCCAACGCACTGGGTACACTTCGGGCTACCTTAGAGCCATGGGGAGCAAAGGAGTTTGGCTCCCTGACACGGACTGTTCGCAATCTTCAGAAGAAGCTCGAACACATCAGGTGTCATTCTATGGGCAGGGGCCCTTCGGACGAAGAGAGGAGAACAATCCAGAAATTGAAAGAGGCACTTCATCAGGAAGAAGTGTGGTTCCGGTAGCGCTCTCACGTCCCTTGGCTCTGGGAGGGGGATCGTAACATGTCATACTTCCAAGCGCAAGCCTCCTAGCGGAAACGCACAAATAAAATTCAGGGCCTGACGAGGGCTGACGGATCTGTGTGTGCAAACGAAAGCGAGGATAAGGCTGAAGTGCAAAGCTTCTATCAAAATCTGTATCAGTCACAAGGCTATTTGGACGCTGAAAATCTGTTATCATATGTTCATGTCAAAGTAACAAAGGCCATGAACGCGGAGTTAACAAAACCTTACACCGCCGACGAGGTGAGATCGGTGCTGTTTCAAATGGCATCGTCGAAAGCTCCCGGGGTGCACGACTTTACTGCTGGGTTCTACCAAAGACACTGGGATTTGTTGGGGGCGGCAGTGACCCAGGCAGTCTTGGATTTCCTAAATGGAGGTGAACTACCCTCTGGCTTGAATGATACATCCATCACTCTTATTACCCAAGGTCAGACACCCCCAAATGATCTCCCAATATCGCCTCATTGCTCTCTGTTCGGTTTTGTATAAGATAGCAGCCAAGGCTATCACTAACCGCATGAGAGGCATCATGGATAACGTTATTAGCGAGGAGCAAAGCGCCTTTGTGCCTGGCCGACTCATTACAGACAACATTTTAGTTGCATATGAAAGTGTGCACACAATGAAGAGAAGGAAGAAAGGCAAAAAAAATCTTGTGTGGTCAAGCTTGATATGATGAAGACTTACGACCGTGTCGAGTGGCACTTCCTTGAAGCAATATTGATCAGGTTGGGTTTCAATATTCCTTTTATCAGGCTGATTATGAAATGTGTCTCTTTTGTCCGGTTCTCCGTTCGGGTTAATGGTGAGCTACTTCCTTACTTCACGCCTTCAAGAGGGTTTCGGCAAGGAGATCCAGTTTTGCCATACCTATTTCTTCTCTGTGCAGAAGGATTCTCCTCATTGCTTAAGTATTACAATGGGGGAGTTGTTGATAGGGGCTTGAGGGTGAGCTAGAGATCACCTTGGGTGACCCATCTACTATTTGCTGATGATAGTATGATTTTCATTAATGCAAGCAATCCAAGTGCACTCCGTCTCAATGACATATTGTCCATCTATGGTGAGGCCTCAGGTCAGTGTGTAAATCGTGAAAAAAGTTCTATCTATTTCAGCACTAACACACCTCTCTCTCTGAGGCAACTTCTGAAGTCAACTTTGAATATCCAAGTTGAAGCGTTCAGTGAAAAATATCTCGGCCTCCCAACTGCTATGGGGCGCATTACAAGTGGCACATTTGAACACATCAGTGAGAGAGCCCGTGGCAAAATTCAAGGATGGTCAGAAAATTACTAGCTTGTGCCGGCCGTGAGGTCTTGTTGAAATCGGTGGTTCAGGCTATCCCGACCTACCCAATGAGCACTTTCTTACTGACAAAGAAAGTTTGCAAGAGCTTAACTTCTCCTATGGCAAAATATTTTTGGAGCAGTTCTCTGGATAAAAGTTCTATGCATTGGGTGTCCTGGAAAGAGCTGGCAACACCTAAGTGCAAAGGAGGGATGTGGTTTCGTGACCCGCATCAGTTTAATCTTGCCATGTTGGGCAAACAGGGTTGGCGATTAATGACAGACCCTACATCGCTGTGTGCTAGAGTTCTCAAGGGCCGCTACTTTCCCGACAGCGATTTTATGCATGCATCGGCTCCGAAGTCGGCCTCGGCCACTTGGAAGGCTATCATAGCGGGAAGAGAGGCTCTAGGGGCTGGGCCGATTTCTCGTGTTGGGGATGGCATCATGATAGCAGTTTGGACTAACAAATGGATTGCTGGTACCATATCTGTGAAACCAATGGATGTGGTTAGGGAGACTTTCATCGCCCCAGATGCCGAAGCCATTCTAAACATTCCTATCAGGCAAGGGGAAGGTGAGGATTATTTTGTGTGGGCATCCGAGAAATCAGGCAACTACACTGTGAAGACGGCGTACCGTGCTCTAATGACTCAGAAAGAGCGTTTGGCTCTAGAGGAAGGGACGGCTACCGGAACCTCAGTAGACGATCAACAGTTGTGGAAGGCCTTGTGGAAACTGAATGTCATACCGAAAGTGAGGGTTTTCTGGTGGAGAGTTCTTCGTGGAATTCTTCCGGATGAAGCCACTCTCAACTATCGTCATATTGCACCAATTAATCAGTGCAAAGTCTGCTTAGCAATGAGGGAGGATCTGGAGCATGCTCTCATTCATTGTTCCCATGTGCAACGCTTCTGGGACGAGGCATGTGCTTGGTTTGGTATTCGTCTCCCTCGCCTCCACCCGAATTCATGGGCTCGCGACATCACATGTGATACCCGGTTCTCTAAAGATGACCGAGCTAAGATCACCACTGTCATGTGGTTAATTTGGCACTCTCGTAACCGAATCAAACACGGCGAAGAGGGAAGGGATCCAACATCGATGATCAGAGCAATCAAGGAGGCTATTGCCCTCCTTCAGCTTCCGCGCAAGGCAGCCGCTATTTTACCTGGTTATGGCTGGCGACCACCTGATGATGCTACTGTAAAAATCACAACGGATGGAGCACTGAACTTTGCCGAGGGGCGGGGCGGTGCAGGTGGTGTCGCACGTTCTTCTTCGGCTTTGCTAGGTTCATGGTGCAAGCCATATATGGGGATTTCAGATCCCTTGATCATGGAAGCTTTCTCTTTGCGAGACGGAGTTTTATTCGCCACCCTTCGAGGACTCTCGCATGTGATAATGGAAGTTGACCACGCGGAGTTAGTGACACTCTGGAACACTCGCCACAATTCTCGCTCAATTGTGGCTCCGATTCTGCTAGAAATAGGAGAGCTTAGTAATCACTTTATTTCCTTTGATATACAGCATATTAATAGGTCAGCAAACTTACCGGTGCATCTTTGTACTAAGCATGCTTGCATTTTGAATGTGACCGACTGTTGGCTTAATGTAACTCCTAGCTTCCTAGTGACCAGCCTTATGGCTGACTGTCTTAGGAATGTTCTCATTTGAATAAAAGCTCTCTGAATTGCCCGCAAAAAAAAACTGGTATTGTTGTGTTGCACGTTGTCAAACACGGTGGTGGATGAATGGCCAGATAGTACTCCCTCTATCTAAACGCTCTTATATATTTTTACAGAGGAGGAAGTAGTTCACAACCACCGGTCTACAAAATCCTACAGTGGCAGGCGACCCAGAGGAGGCTAGTCTTGAAAATAGGCAACTGGTCTCAAAGCAAACACTTCGAGAAATGGTTTTCGCATGCGAGCCAAATGAAGGAAGACTTGTCGTAGTAGTATTGGGCATCGATAGCCCAGCGACTTTGGCTTGAACAGCCTATCCACCCGAGTCCACACATGGAAACGTCAAAAGACGAAGTTAGCAGCGTCATATACTTGGCAAAAGTGCTATGTTGAAAAACTCCGATCCAATTTGTACAACAAGTTCACGCAAATAGCGGTGCTACACTTGAAAATCCCGATTTTTACAACCCTTTCTTTTTCAGCTCTTCGCGTCAAGTAAAGTGGCTGTCGAACTAGGGGTAGATGTAACATCAGCTATCAGCGCCCCTTCATCAATTGGATAGGTGTAGCGACAATTGTTGCTTAGACGATGACTTCAGTCTTACTGTTGTATGACTTTGTAAGGTCATGTAAGAATAATTAATAAAGTGGCCGCATGCATCGTCCAGATGCAGAGGCCGGGGGTCAGCCTTCTTTTCTAAAGGAAATTAGGTTTGCCTAATATTCAGTACGATATCACCGATAGCATGTCTGTGTAAGACGCAAATAACAAAGAAATGCATACATGAACTGAATACCTAGAAACATATACTCCCTTCGTCCCATAATGTAAGATGTTTTTTGGAATATAGTAAAAGCAATTACAACTCAGGTACCTATTTTTTATACATTGTACAAGCCTTTCAAGTTCAGGATGGGCTTCCTCAAAGTAGTTATAGCAGCGGAGGAGTAAAATATGACTGTGGCACATAAACCAATTTTGGTCGCAGTTACCTCCATAGTTCTATCCTGCAATGTAGAAATCACAGTACTTGTACTGCGGAAACCTCTCCAGGCAATTCACAATGAAATTGTATGAATCATGAGGATTCACAATGAAATTGTATGAATCATGAGGTTCTGTAGTAGGTGGACAACTGAATAACAGAATCACAACCTCTTTAGTCTTTGCCCATATGAACACTTCACACTATCTACATACTCCTATTATTTACTAGGATGCCAATGGCAAGGTTGAAAGAGGAGACAACAGCATTCCAAAGGATTTTCTTGGAAAGAAACCACCCTGGTATTAACAGCCTTCCATGCCTGTAAAAAAAACAGCCTTCCATGCCGATGTAAAAAGAAAAAGAAATAGCCTTCTACGCCTTAATAAAGCCTGTCGCGGCACTGTGGAGAACCACAATGGCAGTATTTGACTTTTACTTCGCCATTCATGTCACGAACATGACCTATTTCGTAATTATAGTCATAAGTCAGCTCCTGTAGAGGTGAAATATTCTCAGCAGCAAAGAACATGATATGCGGCACTCTTTTGTCGTCATGGTCCCAAAGAATATTCTGTGCGTAGAGGTTTGGTGAACAGCTATGGTTGATGAATCTTCCAATATTACCATACTCAGCTGCATCTATTGTGAAGGCCCTATCATCGTCCATGGTCACAGAGCGAGGGCCAGAAGAACTCAGACCTGGAACAACTGATGGCATCCCTTTCCAGATATCATAGTTATGTCCTATGTCGAACAAGTATTCGTCATTCATTCTCTGGTTGGCTTCATCGCTATGTAACAGCTCGCCAACATACTCACATATAAAGCTGCCAGCAGAGATGGACCTTAGGGATCTTACACCCCAACCTGTCTTGGTTGTTCTGAATACTTCCAGTGGTATTTTCATACCATGCTGGCTGACCCTGCTATGGCATGAAGGAGGGCACCTACAGGATGGACCACACTCATATATGAGGGGTTTTGCATGGACAACTGCACCATTGAAGTTAAATGGGAATTCTCCTCCATTCTTCACAGCACAAGCACAGCTAGCAGAATCTGAGCAGCCATTGGTGCAGTCACAACCCTGATGACTTCTTTTTGCAGCTAAGGATGAACCTTTGATTCTAGTAATGTATTTAAATGATGCTGGACGTGCAGCATCAATATTATTGACCACACAGATGGGGATCTTCTCCTTCCCTTGCGATATATCTGCTATGCACAGGCCAGGACGCGCTGCAGACTTTCTCAACACTTTAGCAACATGCAGAGGTAACTCTGGTTGTCCAGAAATCTTCTGCAACCTGTATTTGAAGACCCTTGAACCTGGTAGACCTTCTTGCCAGCACTGCACCACATGATAGAGCCCATCGTAAGTAAATATTGAGACTTCTTTGGCCTTTGAATGACTACCTTCCTCTCTATTAGGACCTTTAAAACCATGAATTACTCGGACAGGCGTCTTTGTTTTGATACAATTCTTCAGGGCAAGGTTCCCGCGCACAAGCTTTTGATCCTCATTCTCCTTTTTGCCAGCAGGCTTTCCTCCAGAGCCAGTGTATATTATTTCACCTGAGCTCGACAAGTCGTCAGGGTAACCTCCAGACGCAACAATGCTTATGGCAATAGGCATATCATTATTATCCTTTGTGGTGTCAATGCCTCCTTGGTACGGGCGGTGAAGACCAACAATGGCCAACTCTACTCTGTATAAAAATTCATCACCAATTTCAACACCAGGAACTTTACCTACAATAGGCCCCTGTTTGGTAAAGCCCGGTAATTTTCTGATTAGTTTATCGGCGGCAAGATCAATTCTACGGCTCTTCAGCGAACCTTGTTCCACAGCTTGAACGATAGTCCTGCATATAAACTGAAACCTTCTGCAAATCATCCTGACTTTGCTCCGAGCATCAGCGGTCTGACCACCATGTTGCATGTGACGCCATGAGGGATCATTGAGGTACATCTCAAGCTTTCCTTCATGAACAGCTATTGCATTCAAAACATCATCATCTTCCAAGTGGGAAGCCTCTTCATGCTTCAATTTTTCCTTGCCATGCAATGCAGATGTAGAAATGGTATTCATGGGAAGATATTTACTTTGAGCTGGACCTTTTATCTTTAACTTCTTCCTGGGAGCAAAGGATTCGCTCATAGTGACAACAGACTCCTTGTCATTGCCCATAGAAAATGGTCTATCGAGATTAACCGGCGCGGACTTATGATTTGCTTCAACAGGTATTGCATTCAAAACTTCATCATCTTCCAAGTGGGAAGCCTCTTCATGCTTCAATTTTTCCTTGCTATGCAATACAGATGTAGAAATGGTATTCATGGGAAGATATTTACTTTGAGCTGGACCTTTTATCTTTAACTTCTTCGTGGGAGCAAAGGATTCGCTCATAGTGGCAACGGACTCCTTCTCCTTGCCCATAGAACACGGTCTATCCAGATTAACCAGCGCAGAATTATGATTTGCTTCAACAGGTAACCGAGATGTTTTTCTAGCTGTGAATGATACCACACGCCTCATGATACCGTCGCCATGTACCCCCGCTGCCACATCAAGAGGTGCACTACTTTCAGACACTTTCTTATCCCCAAGATATTCTTTCAGAGGATCTTCAGGAGAAGGTTTACTAGCACCCTTGGGTGAATTGCCTTCTTCAGGAGAATTTCTAGCTGTGAATGTTACCATACGTCTCATGATACCGTCGCCGTGTACCCCTGCTTCCACTTCAAGAGGTGCACTTTTCATGCTACAACTTTCAGACACTTTCTTATCCGCAAGATATTCTTTCAGAGGATCTTCAGGAGGAGGTTTACTAGCAGCCTTGGGTGAATTGCCTTCGCATTTTTTCATCACCTTGAGATCTTCAGCAACTTCCCATGATACACTCTCCCCCTTGTGCTCCAGCATGTTCACAGGGATCTTCTCATTAGAAAAATGCCTCACGGGAGGTTCCGCATCAACCATTGACGGCACAACACACTCAAGGGTACCAGCTGTAAGCTCATGCAGGCTATTATTGTGAGTAACTGGGTTCTCTTGGAGGACATGGTCAGGCTCCGTAGGAAGCTCACCTTCCTCCAATTCCTGTACCTCTACTATTACATCCAAAGCATTCTTGCCGACCGCTTCTGTAGTATCCCCAAGACATTCTTTCAGAGGAGCTTCAGCAGAAAGTTTACTAGCAGCCTTGGGTGAACTGCCTTCGCGTTTGTTCATCATCTTGAGATCTTCAGCAACTTCCCATGATACACTCGCCCCCTTGCGCTGCAGCATGTGCACTGAGATCTTTTCATCAAGTCCATCAGCCGTAAGCTCATGCATGATATTGCTGTGAGTAACTGGAAACTCTTGGAGAACATGATCAGGCTCCGGAGGAATCTCACCCTCCTCCAGTTCCTGTACCTCTACTATTGCATCCAAAGCATTCTTGCTGACCGCTTCTGTAGTGCCCATGGCAGTGGCACACACATTGGAACACCGGCCGTCCTCCAATGCACCCAAACCACCACCAGGAGGCAGGGCTTCAAACTGGAAACCAGCCTCATCACCTCCTCTGCTAGCAAGTGGAAGCACCACCACGTCCCTCCCGCAGCCTGGAGGGAACCGGCGGTTGGCAGATATCATCCTCCGCTTCGCTAGCAATCGCGAGATTGGCCGTGTCCTTCCCCTGTCTTTCACCACCAAATCAGCACCTATTTCTGTGCCATCCGAAGATTTCACCTCCGCGGCCTCTGGACCACGATGATCCCCATCTGACACTGGAGCGCAACTATCAGAAGCCGTCACCTTCTCCGGCACAGGTACATCAGCATTGGCAGGCGCAGTTTGCAGCGGCAAGCCACCCTCCTCTCTGGCACTGCTGCCCGCGGGACGAGCACCACGGGAAGGTGCAGTTCCAACCCGCAAACCGTCGTCGTCGCCGCCCACGATCAGAGGCGGCGCGTCCCTCCCGCAGCCAGGTGGAAAGTGTCGCACGGCGGACACGGCCCTCCGCTTGGGCGGCGGACGCGCGGGGAACTCCGAACCCCTCTTCCTTTGTAGTTCACCGCCTCCGCATCCCCTCTCCTTCAGAGCCACCAGGCCAGAAACCCCCGCCGCGCTGTCCCCGACAAAACCGCCGGATACCGCGACGTCATCCCCTCCCGCCGCAACCGTCACCTCCTGGCGCTCCGCTCCGTCACCGCCCCCTTGGCGTCGCCCACGGGCAACCTCCGCCTCGCCGCGCACCCGCACGTCGGCCCCGCCCGCGGCGAGAGGAGGAGGAGGAACAGGTGGATGCGGCGAAGGTCGAGGAAGCGCGGCCATGCGGTGTCCACCGCAGAGTTGTGGAAAGCAGCGCTCCGCGGACACGGCCGTCGGCTTCGGCGGCCGCGCGGCGTGGAACATCTCGTCGCGGCGGTCAGTCCCGCCGGTCGATCGACGCGCCTGCAAGTACCCCAGCCGCACAAGTGGCGAAAAATTAAAACCCGAATTACGAACCGTTACGACACGACGGTGCAAAACGAAGCGGCGGAGGAGGCCTGGGGACGGTTTGGAGTGTGCTCACCTGTCGGCGGCGACCGACGGCGGAGGCGGCGGGGACGCCGGCGAGGTCGGACTCGGAGGCGCGCCGGGGTAATTTGGGGATGGGGAGGGAATGGAATGCCGGACTGGTGTGGGTCTCTGCGCTCGGGTTTTGATGAGAAACGCTCTCTTCGCCGGCTCGCACACACTGGTTTGACAGGTGTCGGGCTCGGGTGACCGGGCTAGCAAGGTCGGAGTTGGACTTTGACTCGAGCCTGAGGTGGACTGCACTGGACCGGCTCGTCTCCGCGCAAGCCGCAAGGCGCAACGGCTAGCTTTGCTATGCCGTGGGTGTGTGTGTGGCGTGCGTGACCCAACCATTGATTTTTCTGTTGTGGAAATAATGACCCTTTATTTTAAGTCCGGAAAATAATAGCAATGATTTTTTTGACGGATAATATCGATGATTTATTGTGGAAATAATGACCCTTATAATAATGATTTGACTCATTATACTTACTCCTAAACGGTAGCCATAAATCTTACATCCTGGTAAAAACTCGCTAAGTATCAAATCGACACTCGCATTAAGCTGGGATAAGATTAGACTCCCCAAGTCCAAAGATGGTATTGGTTTCCGTGATAAGCGTGCTTTTAATCAAGCCTTGCTAGAAAAGCAAGTTAGGCGTGTGCTTGATTTCTTTTTTTGCGGGTATTGGCGTTTGCGGGCATTGATCACACCAGAGCGCAATTGTCGCTTTTTGGCTAGCTGATTTTCTTTGATGAGTACGGTGCTTGAGACATGAATTCTCGTTTTTTACCTATGGATGTCTCAGAGTTATTGAAAAATCACAAATCGCCAAGACATCGCATGGACTTCTTTACTTGGCAACCTAAGAAAAATGGGCAGTTTACTTTGAAGAGTGCTTATCAGCTTGCGACCGTTGATCACGATGAAGCCTTCAGCGAGGGAGTGTTTAGTAGCTCAAGCGAGATATATCATTATGGAATTGTATCTAGAGGTCGTCAGAGCCACACACACAAAAAAAATAACGGTCTGGAAGGCTGCGACGGGGCACTGGCTACACGCGGCACATGCCTCATGTGTAGTGTGGAAGGCAAAAGCAACTACCATGTTGGTTGTGTGAAGGCATGATCGAAAGATTTGGAAACTTCTGCGGTGTTTGTGCCCTTCACCTGTTAATGATCGATTGGTAGATAATGGGAAGGAGTGGTTGTTGAATTTTCCGCTAGATTGCACGAATACCAATAGGGACATGGTGATTGTGCTTATATGCCCTATCTAACAACTACGAAATGATTTGATACGTGATAAGGAGGTCCCTCCGGTAGAAATTATGATCGAGTTCCTGACTTAATATCCATTGGTTATTCCCAAAAAATATAGCATGGAGGAAATTGTGAAGGGGAAGATGCATGTGATAACGAAATTGTCCAGGAGAAGAAAGCCCCCTCTCCGTCCTTGCGATAGCCTCCATCGCTAGCAAATTATGCTGCCCTACCCGTGAACAGTTCATTCTCGGCAATAGACGGTGCGGCATCGGCTGGTATGATCTTGAGAAGATAGGACATATCTGTCATCTTTGCGCCTTTTTGCGGTTTTATCGCTATGTGCTCAATTGCAATGATGTACTGAAAGTGGAGCTACATGCGCTCATTCAAGGGATGTGGCACGCATGTACATGCGCACATTAATCATTGTTCAGTCTGGCTCTTTGAAGGCTCTTGTTGTGTTATGAGGTGATGGACTATCTTGCTCGGCGTATGGGCACCTTGGTGCTAATGACCGATAGGGATTTTATTTCTCAAAAGCTTTGACGTGATCAAAATGGTGTGGTTGATCTGTTGACAAACTATAGTCGTACAAATTGTGTCACTGGTGTGTGACTCAACTAAGGCCCCTCATGTATTGAAGATCTTCTGCCTTTCAATTGTAACACTATAATTTCAGAATAAAAATCCTTTTCACCCCACAAAAATAAATAAATTCAACATCCGCAATTACTCGCTCCAATAGCAATGGTAAATGCAGATCAATATAACTTGCATGCAAAGCACTTCATGCATCCTATCCTAGTTTTATAAGGGAAAGAAAGAATTTTAGATGAAAAATCATGCAAATCACGATTTATTATCAGGAAGCTCTTCCCAGAAGAAGTCTGACAGCAGCCAATTGTTAGACCAGTTCGGAGACGTCGATGCAATTTTCATCTCACGGCCGAGATTCATTCCAAAATATGTGATGCATTCCAAAACTAACCTTTTTTCTAGCCATGTCTTTACCCATAATGCCTCCTGTATTAACTGGACCTTTCCCAAACGCACCCTCCCCTCGTTCCCATCCCCATCGTCTCCTCCATCAAGCTCGCCTCTCCCCTCGCCGCCCTAGATCCATCACCATGATTCAGCCAACCCCCTTTGGTCGTGAGATTCACTAACCCGGTGTGTCATCCCATCCAGCGACTGGCCCGACATTAGGCGCGACGAGCGAGCGAGCAACCCCATTGATGTCCTGGTCATCTACTCTAGATTTCGGTGAACAAGGTCTCTATGGACCTACCCCGCCACCACGCTCCATCTCCACCGGCCTGCTTCCCCAGCGACGACCACCTTCCATTCCTTCGCTTCATAAAATTGCGCTAACCACTACTGCTTCGATCTTGTCGGTGTGCTGCATATCTTATCTCATCTCATCGACATGGTGAACGTTGCTTTGTAGTGGCTATGATCTAGAGGCTTCATCTCGGTTGCTTCCCGCCATCGATGCCACTAGTCCCTCAAAGTTAGCGGCTCCACGCCTTAGATTGTGCTTGATTGTAACAAATGCAACGCTTCGGGGCTATGTAAATTAAGTTTCTTAGAACCACATATGTGCTTTGGTACCATATGTCACATGATTCGAACTTATGCATAATAAGTTTCCAAGTGTCTACATATGTGCTTCATCCTTTGCACGACAATACAATGCTTCGGTAATACTTTATTCATGTTTCCAACAATTATCAAATAGTGTTTTCAATGACTCACTACCGTCTCAATGCATCAATATTACCTGTGAAACACTTCTCAAATAAACACAATATGCCTCCCATAACATACCCAAAAAGCAAAGTTTTGGTACTACATCGGCATTCTTCAACCACCATAAAAACATGTTTCAGATTAAACCATACGTGCTTCCTAGAACAATATGAATCGTAATAGTGCGTGGAGAAAAATGTGACTAAGAATGAAGCATCTATATCTATACCAATATAAAAAGACACAAAGGGGCAGATCCAACAAATCTCAGCCATCCAACGACCTATATTTCTTCAATGACGAGCGCTCAACATGTTTAGTGTGCAATTAATAATATACCAAATATGGACTATCCACGTAATTAACGCGTAATCGATATACTACTTAATATCAACATGCCAATGAATTTTCAGCCTACTATCAACTTGCAATTAATTTTTTGTCTGACATCAACGTGCATTGCACGCATGCATTTACTAGTATCTTGTAGTGTTAGAAGCATGTTCATCATATGATGGACATGAATGAAATTTATAATGAAAGGAAGCAGCATGTGTACGCAGAAATATGTGTGATTATTGAAACCTCATACATGGAAGCAACTTTTTTTTGCGAGGGTACGCAAATTGCGTACCTTAACTTTATAGAAGGAGAGAAATAAGACATACAACAACGTCTACCACTCGTTGCGAACAACGAAGGCGACCAACTCCACACCCGGTTCGAACAAGGACAACCAAACACAATAACACAACTACGACACAAAAAGCCTACCCAACACCGAGCCCCTCGCCGCGTCTCGGCCGACACTCAAGACCTCCGAAGAACAGCAATTCCAGCTTCCTTGGATTAGCCAGCGACGACCGTACATGGCGCCGGAGGAGAAAGATCCGGGCAGCAATGAACACCGGAGGAGCGCATCATGGGACCTCGAGCCTCCTAGCACAATGCTCCCAACAAAGTAACAACCTCAAACACGTTGCCATCATGTCGACCCTACGAATCAAGGCTTTCGCCCCGGAGACAGCTGCCGATACGAGGTCGCGAGGAAGATGGCGTTGCACTCGACGAAGCCTCCAAGAAGGTGAATGACACCCGCGGGTGCCATCAACGCCGGTCCGGCCACAACCGAACATGATTTTCATCCGTAGCGCTGCATGTTGGTGTCAAAACCGGCGGATCTCAGGTAGGGGGTCCCGAACTGTGCGTCAAGGTCGGATGGTAACAGGAGACAAGGGACACTTTATTTTACCCAGGTTCGGGCCCTCTCGGTGGAGGTAAAACCCTACTCCTGCTAGATTAATATTGATGATATGGGTAGTACAAGAGTGGATATACCACGAGATCAAGGAGGCTAAACCCTAGAAGCTAGCCTATGGAATGATTGTGTATGATGATGGTTGTCCTACGGACTACAACCCTCCGGTTTATATAGACACCGGATAGGGTTAGGGTTTCACAGAGTCGGTAACAATGGTAGGAGATCTTGAATATCCGCACGCCTAGCTTGCCTTCCATGCCAAGAAAAGATCCTTCCGGACACGGGGCGAAGTCTTCAATCTTGTATCTTCATAGTCCTGGAGTCCGGCTGAAGGTATAGTCCGGCTATCCGAACACCCCCTAATCCAGGACTCCCTCAGTAGCCCCCGAACCAGGCTTCAATGACGACGAGCCCGGCGCACAAATTGTCTTCGGCATTGCAAGGCAGGTTCCTCCTCCGAATCCCGTGTACCTGTATGAATAATGTCCAATTTTTGTAATGTAGCGCTCCTCGGCTTCAGTGCCCAATAATGGCCGTCTTCCATGTGTTGAACGAATGCGAAAAGCCTGGGGTGTTTTTACATCCATACCCTTAGTCATATAAACGAGCCGCCTATTTAACGGGATGGGGATTTAGATCCAAACCACATCTTCTCCTCTCCGTGAGTTATCATTAGAGCGTCTCCAGCAAAGGTCCATTCCAACATGGCCAGCCATTGCAGCTCCTCCCCTCGCCCCTCCAGTCCTAAACCCGGAGACTGGGAGGGTTGCACCATCCCACACAGCGAGTTAGTGTCGCTGCAGGCCAAGGGATTTCTCCCCCAGGCATACATGGTCCCGGTCCGAGCCGGACTCGCCACCTATAATGGCGGAAAGCAAGCGGAGAGCATCCCCAATCCTTCTAAAGGAGAGCGGGTGTGCCTCGTCCCTTATCTATTAAGGGGACTGGGATTTCCAATTCATCCATTCCTCCGCGGGCTTCTGGAGTTCTACGGCCTCCAGCTGCACAATCTCACGCCCGGCTCCGTACTACATATTGCGGGCTTCGTTGCCATTTGCGAGCTATTTTTAGGCGTCGAGGCTCATTTCGCGCTGTGGAAGAGGTTGTTCTTCTTGGCGCCCCGCTCTCAAGAGGGGTCTATTTATCAAGTGGGCGGAGCCGAAGTATGGCGCATCGCCGGGACCGGATACCTATCCGGAACCTCAAAAAAGGCGTCCGAGGACTGGCCTTCCGAATGGTTTTATATAGATGACGTCTCTCTGCCGGACCCTATCCGGGTCGGTCTCCCCGAGTTCAACAGTGCTCCATTGAAGAAACGCCTGAGCTGGCGTCCGCGGAGCTCTCAGAGAGAAAACGACAGAGAAGTCCTTTACCTGACGGGCCGGATAAGACTGTTGGCTCATTCCGGACTAACCATGATTGGAGTCATGCCCACATGCATTATGCGGGGGGGGGGGGGGGGAGGGGCAGCCGCTTCAATATAGAGGCCACCCCATGTGGGATTTCAACGGGGAGGATGACGCCACCCGTTATGGCCGTAAGGGGCCAGCCACAGCTGCCGCTCTAGTAAAGATTTTAACATCTTTGTACGAGGGAGAAAAAGAGGACTTCCTCCGCGTCAACCCGCGGGCCGGATTCACTATGTACGAACCTCCAAGTTGGGTAAGTGAACAATTGCACTTGCCTTTCTGTTTAACGCTCCCATGACTAGGTACGTAGTCTGACGACTTCAATGCAGGAACTGTGACAGGAAGTAAAGGATATCAATAGCCGCCCTCCACAGCCTGAGGACCCAGAACGGTCCCTCGATCCGGACTCCGAAGAGGATCCAGACATATCTATGGAGCTTATCGACGGGGTGTTCCACCAGTTAAGCAAGGATGATACCTTGGCGGCCATTACGGCTGATTACCCCGGGTTAATCCCGGCCTCCCAGGTGAAAGAAACCGGAGTGTTTATTCTCTCAAGAGAGATTCCATTCTCACATATTCCGGCGTTTCAAACGACAACCATATTTTGCAGGGGAGATTTCCGAGGCGGGAGGCCGATCCTGCGGCGGCTAGCCAACGAGGGGCCGTAGGGCCCCGTGGGGCAAAAAGAAATGTAGTCCGGACTGAGATTCCGGCACAAAGGTATAACACGCCCTCTGTTTCCCTGGTGTTATTCTGTCAAGGCATATTAACATTCGTGCTGTTTCCAGGACGAAGAGGCCTCGCCGGACTATGTCCGGAGAGGTTGCCAATCGAGCCTCCACTAGCCAGGCTCCAACGTCTGGTCCGGAAGCAGGGACGAGCACCAGGCGCGCACCGGACGCTCCTCCAACAGAGGATTCAGACCGGCTGTCTGCCACAAATTCAGAAGTGGAGAGTGCCATGAACCACAGGCGTCGCCGGACAGTTCTACGCGACGCTTGTTTCTCCCGAGAGGCTTTAGATGCCTTTAATTCGGGAGATGCGTACCTTCGTGCCGCTCAAGATGGTTTAGCCAGAGCCACGGAACAGTATGTGAAAGACATACGGGTAAGAAATTTTTGGTTAAATATATATATATATATATATATATACCAGTAGCCCCCGAGACTTGAAACAGTTAAAGTAACTGATTTAAGGATCGTATAACATGCAGGTTCTTACAGAGAAGAACACTGTGCTGTCCCAGGAGCTGGAAAAGTGCAAGGCCCAACTAGAGGCCGCACTAGCCGCAACAGGGGAGCCCAAAGGGACCCCCTCAGGTAAGATACACTTCGAAAGATTAGTATTGTGCGGCTTGGGTGCAAATCTGACAATTCATGTTGCAGATGGCGTCGGACTTGATCCGGAGAAGCAACAACTCTTACGCTGGTTAAAGGCCGGTGAGAGTATGTTGACAAGGGTGAGGCAAGAGAAGAATGATCTTCAGGATGCCAACACCAAGCTGGATGTTGAACTGAAGGACGTTCGTGGCCAGCTGTCGGACTCCACGAAGGAGAATCAGCGGCTTCGACGCGGCATATTTAGTAAGTGCTTGAACGAACTTTGAAAAATGAGTTCGGCGAGGAAGTCGAATAACAGAGTATTGTCTGTAGGTATGCTCACAGGTCGTCCTGCAGAGGAGATGCCCGGTTCTACGGGTGACCTACTTCCCGAACTCCTGCAACTGCACGAGCGAATTCGGCAGGCGATGCGAG
The DNA here is from genome assembly GCA_032464435.1 of Aegilops umbellulata. Classification (NCBI taxonomy): domain Eukaryota; kingdom Viridiplantae; phylum Streptophyta; class Magnoliopsida; order Poales; family Poaceae; genus Aegilops; species Aegilops umbellulata. The sequence goes on along the minus strand of CP136054.1, from coordinate 120,550,101 downwards.
GCGTTGCCCAAGCCTTATGGCCTGCCCACCCCACGCCCGAGGGCCTTGGAGAGCTTGCGGAGAAGCTGAAGGGAGCTCGGTGGCGCTTCTGGTTGTGGAAGATATCAACCTGCCGACAAGGCGCTAGGGAGGCCTGGGCCATGGTGAAGACCCGCTTTACGAAGTCTGACCCCAATCACATGGCCGAGGTCGGACCGGTGGGGCCTGACGGGAAGGAGATCCCTGTGAGCTTAGTGTATGGCCACGTAGAATTGGCCGCAAAGTATTCTCAGCAGGACTGTAAATTAGACAGCCTGTTAGATGGTATAGAGGAGGAATACAATCAGTCAGGATGACTATGTAATTTATAATTGACATGTGAAATGCCTTCTAGCCAGATTGTAGATCGTTTGTCGTTGCCGACCTTTTCGCTTCAACCTCGGGACCTGACGGTCCGGAGTGTGTCTGAATACCATAACGGTTATATAAGAACCGAGGTATGCATGGAGACCAGGCGTAGGGGTCATTAGTGCTTTATCAGACAAGTGCCCAATTAGTTATGTTATATTACATGGTTAGTAAGAAACATCTTCCAGAGAGAATAGTTCCGTTAAGGGTTCCTTTCGCTGGGGTGGCGTGCCCTGAAGTGCACTTCCGGACTGCAAATGCAGGAAAACATCTGGGGGCATGTATAAGTAAAAAAGGTTCATCTTTAGTTCACCGACCGAATACTCCTTTAAGAACGCTAGCTTTCGGCTTCACCCAGTCTGAGGTACACATTCGGCTTATCCGGCAGTAGCAATCGCAGAGGTGCTCCCTTTACCGCCTAGCCGAACAATCGGGAATGTAGGGGTAAGCACAGGAGCCAGGCAACCCAGCTTGGCCAAAACTTAAGTCATATCGATGCATATAATGGTGAAGAAAAGGTGCATGCGGAAGTCTGACGCATGCGTTGGGTGTGAAACCCATATAAACAAGCTTCTGCTAAAGAAGCCCCCAGGTTTAAGGAGCGCTGGTAGCGCGTCACATGATGAGCCTTTAAGGGCTAGAAAAGGAAAGAGTGGGAGGAGACAAAATAAAAACAGAAATATATATGTAAAAGTGGACAGAGGAAGGAGACAAACTCAGAGTTCGGCGCTAGGCATAGAATCTTCGGAGACGTGTGGCATTCCATGGGTTCGGCTCGAGTCGGTTGTCTGACGCATCTCACAGGCGGTATGCTCCACCAGTGAGGACTTGGTCAATTATGAAGGGACCTTCCCATTTGGGCTTGAGTTTGTCCTTTTTCTTATCCGGCAGGCGTAGAACTAGTTCGCCAACATTGTAATTTTTGGCCCGTACTTCTCTGCTTTGATATCTTCGAGCCTGCTATTGATAAAATGCGGAACGGGCTTTAGCCACGTCGCGCTCCTCCTCTAGGGCGTCCAGGTTGTCCTGCCGATCAAGCTCGGCTTCTCTTTCTTCGTACATGCGCACTCGAGGCGAGTCATGAATTATGTCGCAGGGCAGAACTGCCTCGGCGCAATACACCATAAAGAATGGTGTGAATCCGGTGGTACGATTCGGCGTGGTTCGCAGCCCCCAGAGTACGGAGTCGAGCTCCTCTACCCAGTGCATATTAGATTCCTTGAGGGACCTCACTAGTCTGGGTTTGATACCGCTCATGATGAGACCATTTGCACGTTCGACCTGACCATTAGTTTGTGGGTGATAGACAGAAGCATAATCGAGCTTAATGCCCATGTTTTTGCACCACAGCTTTACTTCGTCAGAGGTGAAGTTTGTGCCGTTATCGGTGATAATGCTGTGGGGGACACCGTAACGGTGTACTACCCCGGATATGAAGTCTATCACAGGTCCGGATTCGGCCGTCTTAACAGGCTTGGCTTCTATCCATTTGGTGAATTTATCCACCATGACCAATAAGTATTTTTTCTTGTGGGTTCCACCTTTAAGGGGTCCTACCATGTAAAGCCTGAAGGAAATATGCCCTAGAGGCAATAATAAAGTTATTATTTATTTCCTTATATCATGATAAATGTTTATTATTCATGCTAGAATTGTATTAATTGGAAACATAATACATGTGTGAATACATAAACAAACAGAGTGTCACTAGTATGCCTCTACTTGACTAGCTCATTAATCAAAGATGGTTATGTTTCCTAACCATGAACAAAGAGTTGTTATTTGATTAACGAGATCACATCATTAGTTGAATGATCTGATTGACATGACCCATTCCATTAGCATAGCACCCGATTGTTTAGTATGTTGCTATTGCTTTTATCCATGACTTATACATGTTCCTTTAACTATGAGATTATGCAACTCCCGTTTACCGTAGGAACACTTTGTGTGCTACCAAACGTCACAACGTAACTGGGTGATTATAAAGGTGCTCTACAGGTGTCTCCGAAGGTACATATTGGGTTGGCGTATTTCGAGATTAGGATTTGTCACTCCGATTGTCGGAGAGGTATCTCAGGGCCTTCTCGGTAATGCACATCACATAAAGCCTTGCAAGCATTGCAACCAATGAGTTAGTTGCGAGATGATGTATTACGGAACGAGTAAAGAGACTTGCCGGTAACGAGATTGAACTAGGTATTGGATACCGACGATCGAATCTCGGGCAAGTAACATACCGATGACAAAGGGAACAACGTATGTTGTTATGCGGTCTGACCGATAAAGATCTTTGTAGAATATGTAGGAACCAATATGGGCATCCAGGTCCCGCTATTGGTTATTGACCGGAGACATGTCTCGGTCATGTCTACATTGTTCTCGAACCGTAGGGTCCGCACGCTTAACGTTACGATGACAGTTATTATGAGTTTATGCATTTTGATGTACCGAAGGAGTTCGGAGTCCCGGATGTGATCACGGACATGACGAGGATTCTCGAAATGGTCGAGACGTAAAGAATGATATATTGGAAGCCTATGTTTGGACATCGGATGCATTCCAGGTGAAATCAGGATTTTACCGAAATACCGGGAGGGTTACCGGAACCCCCCGGGAGCATAATGGGCCTACATGGGCCTTGGAGGAGAGGTGAGAGGGCTGCCCTCATGGGCTGCGCACCTCCCCCCTTCCCCTAGTCCTATTAGGACTAGGAAAGGTGGGCGCCCCCCTCTCTCTCTCCCCCTTGGAGAATCCTAGTCCAACTAGGATTGGGGGGGGGGGGAATCCTACTCCCAGAGGGAGTAGGACTCTCCTGGCGCGCCAGGCTTGGCCGGCCAGCCCCTCCCCCTTGGCTCCTTTATATACGGGGGCAGGGGGCACCCCAAAGGGACACAAGTTGATCTACGGATCGTTCCTTAGCCGTGTGCGGTGCCCCCTTCCACCAAATTCCACCTCGGTCATATCGTTGTAGTGCTTAGGCGAAGCCCTGCGCCGGTAACACATCAAAATCGTCACCACGCCGTCGTGCTGACGGAAATCTTCCCCGACGCTTTGCTGGATCGGAGCCCGGGGATCGTCATCGAGCTGAACGTGTGCCAAGAACTCGGAGGTGCCGGAGTAACGGTGCTGTGATCGGTTGGATCGCGAGGAGAACGTACGACTACTTCCTCTACGTTGTGTCAACGCTTCCGCTTCGGTCTACGAGGGTACGTAGACGACACTCTCCCCTCTCGTTGCTATGCATCACCATGATCTTGCGTGTGCGTAGGAATTTTTTTGAAATTACTACGTTCCCCAACAGTGGCATCCGAGCCTAGGTTTTATGGTTTGATGTTATTTGCACGAGTAGAACACAAGTGAGTTGTGGACGATACAAGTCATACTGCCTACCAGCATGTCATACTTTGGTTCAGCGGTATTGTTGGACGAGACGATCCGGACCAACCTTACGCGTACTCTTACGCGAGACCGGTTCCCTCGACGTGCTTTGCACATAGATGGCTTGCGGAAGACTGTCTCTCCAACTTTAGTTGAACCGAGTGTGACTACGCCCGGTCCTTGAGAAGGTTAAAACGGAGTCTATTTGACAAACTATCGTTGTGGTTTTGATGCGTAGGTAAGATGAGTTCTTGCTTAAGCCCGTAGCAGCCACGTAAAACTTGCAACAACAAAGTAGAGGACGTCTAACTTGTTTTTGCAGGGCATGTTGTGATGTGATATGGTCAAGACATGATGCTAAATTTTATTGTATGAGATGATCATGTTTTGTAACCGAGTTATCGGCAACTGGCAGGAGCCATATGGTTGTCGCTTTATTGTATGCAATGCAATCGCGATGTAATGCTTTACTTTATTACTAAGCGGTAGTGATAGTCGTGGAAGCATAAGATTGGCGAGACGACAACGATGCTACGATGGAGATCAAGGTGTCACGCCGGTGACGATGGTGATCATGACGGTGCTTCGAAGATGGAGATCACAAGCACGAGATGATGATGGCCATATCATATCACTTATATTGATTGCATGTGATGTTTATCTTTTATGCATCTTATCTTGCTTTGATTGGCGGTAGCATTATAAGATGATCTCTCACTAATTATCAAGAAGTGTTCTCCCTGAGTATGCACCGTTGCGAAAGTTCTTCGTGCTGAGACACCACGTGATGATCGGGTGTGATAGGCTCTACGTTCAAATACAACGGGTGCAAAACAGTTGCACACGCGGAATACTCAGGTTATACTTGACGAGCCTAGCATATAACAGATATGGCCTCGGAACACGGAGACCGAAAGGTCGAGCGTGAATCATATAGTAGATATGATCAACATAGTGATGTTCACCATTGAAACTACTCCATCTCACGTGATGATCGGACATGGTTTAGTTGATTTGGATCACGTGATCACTTAGAGGATTAGAGGGATGTCTATCTAAGTGGGAGTTCTTAAGTAATATGATTAATTGAACTTTAATTTATCATGAACTTAGTCCTGGTAGTATTAGCATATCTATGTTGTAGATCAATAGCTCGCGTTGTTACTTCCCTATGTTTATTTTGATATGTTCCTAGAGAAAATTGTGTTGAAAAATCTTAGTAGCAATGATGTGGATTGGATCCGTGATCTGAGGTTTATCCTCATTGCTGCACAGAAGAATTATGTCCTTGATGCACCGCTAGGTGACGGACCTATTGCAGGAGCAGATGCAGACATTATGAACGTTTTGCTAGCTCAATATGATGACTACTTAATAGTTTAGTGCACCATGCTTAACTGCTTAGAATCGGGACTTCAAAGACGTTTTGAACGTCATGGAGCATATGAGATGTTCTAGGAGTTGAAGTTAATATTTCAAGCAAATACCCGAGTTGAGAGATATGAAGTCTCCAACAAGTTCTATAGCTAAAAGATGGAGGAGAATCGCTCAACTAGTGAGCATGTGCTCAGATTGTCTGGGTACTACAATCGCTTGAATCAAGTGGGAGTTAATCTTCCAGATAAGATAGTGATTGACAGAATTCTCTAGTCACCATCACCAAGTTAGTAGAACTTCGTGATGAACTATAATATGCAAGGGATAACGGAAAATATTCCCAAGCTCTTCGCGATGCTAAAATCAGCGAAGGTAGAAATCAAAGAAAAACATCAAGTGTTGATGGTTGACAAGATCACTAGTTTCATGAAAAGGGCAAAAGGAAAGAAGGGAAACTTCAAGAAGAACGGCAAGCAAGTTGCTGCTCAAGTGAAAAAGCCCAAGTATGGTCCTAAGCCTGAGACTAAGTGCTTCTACTGCAAAGGGACTGGTCACTGGAAGCGGAACTACCCCAAGTGATTGGCGGATAAGAAGGATGGCAAAGTGAACATAAGTATATTTGATATACATGTTATTGATGTGTACTTTACTAGTGTTCATAGCAACCCCTCAGTATTTGGTACTAGTTCAAGTTGCTAAGATTAGTAACTCGAAACGGGAGTTGCAGAATGAACAAAAACTAGTTAAAGGGCAAGGTGACGATGTGTGTTGGAAGTGGTTCCAAGATTGATATGATCATCATCACACACTCCCTATACTTTGGGGATTAGTGTTGAAACTAAATAAGTGTTATTTGGTGTTTGCGTTGAGCATGAATATGATTTGATCATGTTAATTGCAATACAGTTATTCATTTAAGTAAGAGAATAAATTGTTGTTCTGTTTACATGAATAAAACCTTCTATGGTCATACACACCAATGAAAATAGTTCATTGGATCTCGATCGCAGTGATACACATATTCATAATATTGAAACCAAAAGATGCGAAGTTAATGATGATAGTGCAACCTATTTGTGGCACTGCCGTTTAGGTCATATTGGTGTAAAGCGCATGAAGAAACTCCATGCTGATGGGATTTTGGAATCACTTGATTATGAATCACTTGATGCTTGCGAACCATGCCTCTTGGGCAAGATGACTAAAACGCCGTTCTCCGGAACAATGGAGCAAGCAATAGATTTGTTGGAAATCATACATACTGATGTATGTGGTCCGATGAATATTAAGGCTCGCGACAAGTATCATTATTTTCAGAACTTCACAGATGATTTAAGCAGATATGGGTATATCTACTTAATGAAACATAAGTCTGAAACGTTTGAAAAGTTCAAAGAATTTCAGAGTGAAGTGGATAATCATCGTAACAAGAAAATAAAAAATTTCTACGATATGATCGCAGAGGTAAAATATTTGAGTTACGAGTTTTGGCCTTCAGTTAAAACCGTGTGGAATAGTTTCACAAATTCATGCCACCTGGAACACCACAGCATAATGGTGTGTCCGAACGTCATAACCGTACTTTATTGGATATAGTACAATCTATGATGTTTCTTACCGATTTACCAATATCGTTTTGGGATCATGCATTAGAGACAGCTGCATTCACATTAAAAGGGGCACCATCTAAGTCCGTTGAGACGACACAATATGAACTGTGGTTTAGCAAGAAACCAAAGTTGTCGTTTCTTAAAGTTTGGGGTTGTGATGCTTATATGGAAAAGTTTCATCCTGATAAGCTCAAACCCAAATCGGAGAAATATGTCTTCATAGGATACCCAAAGGAAATTGTTGGGTACACCTTCTATCACAGATCCAAAGGCAAGACATTTGTTGCTGAGAATGGATCCTTTCTAGAGAAGGAGATTCTCTCGAAAGAAGTGAGTGGGAGGAAAGTAAAAACTTGATAAGGTAATTGTACCTTCTCCCTTATTGGAAAGTAGTTCATCACAGAAATCTGTTCTTGTGACTACTACACCAATGAGTAAGGAAGCTAATGATGATGATCATGTAACTTCAAGATCAAGTTACTACCGAATCTCGTAAGTAAACTAGAGTGAGATCCGCACCAGAGTGGTACGGTAATCCTGTTCTGGAAGTCATGTTACTAGACCATGACGAACTTGCGAACTATGAGGAAGCGATGATGAGCCCAGATTCCGCAAAATGGTTAGAGGCCATGAAATCTGAGATATGATCCATGTATGAGAACAAAGTATGGACTTTGATGGATTTGCCCAATGATCGGCAAGCCAAAGAAAATAAATGGATCTTGAAGAGGAAGACGGACACTGATAGTAGTGTTATTATCTACAAAGCTAGAATTGTCGCAAAAGGTTTTCGACAAGTTCAAGGTGTTGACTACGATGAGAGTTTCTCACTCGTATCTATGCTTAAGTCTGTCCGAATCATGTTAGCAATTGCCGCATTTTATGAAATCCGGCAAATGGATAAACAAAACTACATTCCTTAATGGATTTATTAAAGAAGAGTTGTATACGATGCAACTAGAAGGTTTTGTCGATCCTGAAGGTGTTAACAAAATATGCAAGCTCCAGCGATCCATCTATGGACTGGTGCAAGCATCTCGGAGTTGGAATATATGCTTTGATAAGTTGATCAAAGCATATAGTTTTATACAGACTTGCAGTGAAGCCTGTATTTACAAGAAAGTGAGTGGGAGCACTACAGCATTTCTGATAAGTATATGTAAATGACATATTATTGATCGGAAATAATGTAGAATTATTCTGTAAAGCATAAAGGAGTATTTGAAAGGAGATTTTCAAAGAAAGACCTCGGGGAAGCTACTTACATATCGAGCATCAAGATCTATAGAGATAGATCGAGACGCTTGATAAGTTTTTTCAATGAGTACATACCTTGACAAGATTTTGAAGTAGTTCAAAATGGAACAGTCAAAGAAAGAGTTCTTGCCTGTGTTACAAAGTGTGAAATTGAGTAAGACTCAAAGCCCGACCACGGCAGAAGATAGAAAGAGAATGAAAGTCATTCCCTATGCTTTGGCCATAGGTTCTATAAAGTATGCCATGCTGTGTACCAGACCTATTGTATACCCTACCCTGAGATTGGCACGGGAGTACAATAGTGATCTAGGAGTAGATCACTGGACGGCGGTCAAAATTATCCTTAGTGGAATAAGGATATGTTTCTCGATTATGGAGGTGACAAAAAGGTTCGTCGTAAAAGGTTACGTCGATGCAAGTTTTGACACTAATCTAGATGACTCTAAGTCTCAATCTTGATACATATTGAAAGTGGGAGCAATTAGCTAAAGTAGCTCTGTGCAAAGCATTATAGACATAGAAAATTGCAAAATACATAACGGATCTGAATGTGGCAGATCCGTTGACTAAATTTCTCTCACAAGCAAAACATGATCACACCTTAGTACTCTTTGGGTGTTAATTACATAGCGATGTAAACTAGATTACTGAATCTAGTAAACCCTTTGGGTGTCGGTCACATAGCGATGTGAACTATGGGTGTTAATCACATGATGATGTGAACTATTGATGTTAATCACATGGTGATGTGATCTAGATTATTGACTCTAGTGCAAGTGGGAGACTGAAGGAAATATGCCCTAGAGGCAATAATAAAGTTATTATTTATTTCCTTATATCATGATAAATGTTTATTATTCATGCTAGAATTGTATTAATTGGAAACATAATACATGTGTGAATACATAAACAAACAGAGTGTCACTAGTATGCCTCTACTTGACTAGCTCATTAATCAAAGATGGTTATGTTTCCTAACCATGAACAAAGAGTTGTTATTTGATTAACGAGATCACATCATTAGTTGAATGATCTGATTGACATGACCCATTCCATTAGCATAGCACCCGATCGTTTAGTATGTTGCTATTGCTTTTATCCATGACTTATACATGTTCCTTTAACTATGAGATTATGCAACTCCCGTTTACCGTAGGAACACTTTGTGTGCTACCAAACGTCACAACGTAACTGGGTGATTATAAAGGTGCTCTACAGGTGTCTCCGAAGGTACATATTGGGTTGGCGTATTTCGAGATTAGGATTTGTCACTCCGATTGTCGGAGAGGTATCTCAGGGCCTTCTCGGTAATGCACATCACATAAAGCCTTGCAAGCATTGCAACCAATGAGTTAGTTGCGAGATGATGTATTACGGAACGAGTAAAGAGACTTGCCGGTAACGATATTGAACTAGGTATTGGATACCGACGATCGAATCTCGGGCAAGTAACATACCGATGACAAAGGGAACAACGTATGTTGTTATGCGGTCTGACCGATAAAGATCTTCGTAGAATATGTAGGAACCAATATGGGCATCCAGGTCCCGCTATTGGTTATTGACCGGAGACATGTCTCGGTCATGTCTACATTGTTCTCGAACCGTAGGGTCCGCACGCTTAACGTTACGATGACAGTTATTATGAGTTTATGCATTTTGATGTACCGAAGGAGTTCGGAGTCCCGGATGTGATCACGGACATGACGAGGAGTCTCGAAATGGTCGAGACGTAAAGAATGATATATTGGAAGCCTATGTTTGGACATCGGATGCATTCCAGGTGAAATCAGGATTTTACCGGAATACCGGGAGGGTTACCGGAACCCCCCGGGAGCATAATGGGCCAACATGGGCCTTGGAGGAGAGGTGAGAGGGCTGCCCTCATGGGCTGCGCGCCTCCCCCCTTCCCCTAGTCCTATTAGGACTAGGAAAGGTGGGCGTCCCCCTCTCTCTCTCTCTCCCCCTTGGAGAATCCTAGTCCAACTAGGATTGGGGGGGGGGGGAATCCTACTCCCAGAGGGAGTAGGACTCTCCTGGCGCGCCAGGCTTGGCCGGCCAGCCCCTCCCCCTTGGCTCCTTTATATACGGGGGCAGGGGGCACCCCAAAGGGACACAAGTTGATCTACGGATCGTTCCTTAGCCGTGTGCGGTGCCCCCTTCCACCAAATTCCACCTCGGTCATATCGTTGCAGTGCTTAGGCGAAGCCCTGCACCGGTAACACATCAAGATCGTCACCACGCCGTCGTGCTGACGGAACTCTTCCCCGACGCTTTGCTGGATCGGAGCCCGGGGATCGTCATCGAGCTGAACGTGTGCCAAGAACTCGGAGGTGCCGGAGTAACGGTGCTGTGATCGGTTGGATCGCGAGGAGAACGTACGACTACTTCCTCTACGTTGTGTCAACGCTTCCGCTTCGGTCTACGAGGGTACGTAGACGACACTCTCCCCTCTCGTTGCTATGCATCACCATGATCTTGCGTGTGCATAGGAAATTTTTTGAAATTACTACGTTCCCCAACAAAGCCCCCATACCGCAAAAGGCCAAGTGATGGGGGTAGTTTGGAGGGCGTTGGGCGGCATATGGCTTTGGTTTGCAAAGAGCTGGCAACCGACGCATCGTCTAAGTCATGGGCGTCTGCTCGGGCTGTCGGCCAATAAAAGCCTGTACGGTAAGCCTTGCTTACAAGGGATCGAGCTGCAGCGTGGTGGCCACCGAGTCCTGCATGAATTTCAGCCAACAGACACCGCCCTTCCTCTTCGGAGATACATCTTTGAAGGATTCCGGTAGTACTTTTCTTATAGAGCTCTCCCTCGTGGACTTTATAGGCTTTAGATCGCCGCACTTTGCAGCGTGCCTCGTTTTGGTCCTCTGGGAGTTCCTGCCTAGTAAGGTAGGCGAGGAATGGTTCTGTCCACGGGGCGATGACCGCCATTATTACGTGGGCTGAGGGTGTGATTTCGGTGGCAGGGCCTTCGATTATGTCAGATTGTTCGGCGTCAGGCTATGCGGTTGTGTTCGGACTGTGGTCCGAGGGTTCCCCCTCCCATGCTACAGATGGCTTGAATATTCTCTCTAAGAAGATGTTGGGGGACTGCATCTCGTTTTGCTCCGATACGTGCCAGGACGTCCGCTGCCTGATTATTTTCTCGGGCTATATGGTGAAACTCCAGTCCTTCGAACCGAACTGACATTTTTAGGACGGCATTGCAATAAGCTGCCATTTTTGGGTCTTTGGCGTCGAAGTCGCCATTTATTTGGGATATCGCGAGGTTGGAGTCCCCGCGTACTTCCAGGCGTTGAATGCCCATGGATACTGCCATCCGGAGACCATGTAGAAGGGCCTCATATTCGGTTGCATTGTTGGAGTCCGCGTACATTATTTGGAGTACATATTGGACTGTGTCACCTGTAGGGGACGTCAAAACGATGCCAGCCCCCAGTCTGGCCAGCATTTTGGATCCGTTGAAATGCATGATCCAGTTGGAATATGTGCCGTACTCTTTAGGGAGTTCGGCCTCTGTCCATTCGGCGACGAAGTCGGCTAGGACTTGCAATTTAATTGCTCGTCGTGGTTTGTAGGTTATGTCGAATGCGAGGAGCTCTATGGCCCATTTAGCTATCCGGCCCGTTGCATCGCGGTTGTTGATAATATCATTGAGTGGTACTTCCGAGGCTACTATTATGGAACACTCTTGAAAGTAGTGTCGTAGCTTCCGGGATGCCATGAACACCGTGTATGCAATCTTTTGGTAATGCGGGTACCGTGATTTGCATGGTGTAAGGACAGTGGACACGTAGTAAACTGGCCTTTGAAGGGGGAGTTTGTGTCCGTCCGTTGCCCGCTCGACGACGAGTACTGCGCTAACAACTTGATGAGTTGCGGCAATGTACAATAGCATGGGTTCGCCAGTGTTCGGCGCGGCCAGAACTGGGTTTGTTGCCAAGATGGCCTTTATTTCCTCGAGTTCGGCCGTGGCAGCTTCCGTCCACTCAAAGTGTTCGGTGCGCCTAAGGAGGCGGTAAAGGGGCAATGCCTTTTCTCCCAAGCGGGAGATAAAGCGGCTTAGAGCCGCCACGCATCCGGTGAGTTTCTGTATTTGTTTGAGGTCTTTTGGGACATCCAATTATGACAACGCTCGGATTTTAGCTGGATTTGCTTCAATTCCTCTACCGGATACAATGAATCCCAGTAGCTTTCCGGCTGGAACGCCGAAAACGCATTTTTCCGGATTGAGCTTAATGTCATATTTTCGGAGGTTGTCGAATGTAAGCCTCAGGTCGTCTACTAGAGATTCGACATGTCTTGATTTAATGACCACATCATCTACATACGCCTCCACTGTTTTGCCGATCTGGTTTGCCAAACATGTTTGAATCATGCGCTGATATGTCGCGTCGGCGTTTTTTAGTCCAAAGGGCATCGTGTTGAAGCAGAATGGGTCGTATGGTGTGATGAATGCTGTTGCGGCTTGGTCTGATTCTGCCATCTTGATTTGATGGTAACCGGAGTATGCGTCGAGGAAGCACAGGGAATCGTGTCCTGCAGTGGCATCGATGATTTGATCTATTCGAGGGAGGGGAAATGGATCCTTTGGGCAAGCCTTATTAAGGTCTTTGAAATCGACACACAGGCGCCAGGATTTGTCCTTCTTTGGTACCATCACCAGGTTTGCTAGCCAGTCCGGGTGTTTTATATCTCTAATGAATCCGGCCTCCAATAACTTGGCTAGCTCCTCTCCCATAGCCTGTCTCTTTGGTTCAGAGAAACGCCGAAGGGTTTGTTTGACAGGTTTGATCCTTTCTGGATATTTAAGCTATGTTCTGCCAGCCTGCGTGGGATTCCTGGCATATCTGAGGGGTGCCAAGCAAAAATGTCCCAGTTCTCTCGTAGGAACTCTCGCAGTGCGGCGTCTACATCAGGGTTCAGTCGTGCCCCGATGGAGGCTGTTTTATTGGGGTCCGTTGGATGGACCTGGAATTTGACTATTTCGTCCGCTGGTTTGAAGGATGTGGATTTGGGTCTCTTATCGAGTATCACATCATCCCTGTTAACCGTGGATCGCAGCGCAGTCAGTTCTTCGGCCGCTAAGGTTTCTGATAGTGCCTCGAGGGCCAATGCGGCTGTCTTGTTTTCGGCGTGGAGTGCTATGTCCGGATCACTAGCGAGAGTGATAATTCCGTTTGGCCCAGGCATCTTAAGCTTCATGTACCCGTAATGGGGTATAGCTTGGAAAACTGTAAAAGCCTCCCGTCCTAGTATAGCGTGGTATCCGCTTTTGAACGGGGCCACCTGGAACGTGATCTGTTCGGACCTGTAATTATCCGGCGTGCCGAATACCACATCTAGTGTGATCTTTCCGGTGCAGCGCGCTTCCTGGCTGGGGATTATTCCTCTAAAAGTTGTGCTGCTTCGCTCAATGCGGTTCCAGTCTATTTCCATCTTTTGGAGGGTTTCCTCGTAGATGAGGTTCAATCCGTTGCCTCCGTCCATGAGTACCTTTGCGAGGCGACAGCCGTCCACTATGGGACTGAGGACCAGTGCGGCTGGTGCTTTGGCTGTTCGAAATTTAGGTTCGTCACTTGCGTTGAAGGTGATAGCAGTATTACTCCATGGATTTATTGTCGCTACTTGATAGACTTCAGTGAGGCTGCGGAGTATTCTTTTTCGCATGTTATTTGATGCAAAAGTCTCAAAGACTGTGAGAACGGAACTGAAATTCCCTGGCTGGTTTCCTTCGACCTCTGGAATTAGGAGATCCTCGCCAATTTTGGCCACCTGCCGGAGTATCCAACATGCCCTGAGGCTGTGAGTTGGGGTGGCGTCCGTTGCACTATGAATCTTGCAGGGTCCATCTAACCACTTTTCCAGTACGGTTCCATGCCCCCTAGAGGGTTTTGATTTTTTGGTGTTTAGTCTGGGCGCCTTACTGTGGTACGCCCTCTTGATTCGGACGGGATTGCTATTCAAGGCCGGATTGTCCCAAAATTTAATTTCGGTTTTCCAAACACTTTCCATCGCACAGTATTTTTGTACTATGGACGCCTAGTCAGCAAAGCGTGTAATATTACGACGACTTACGGTGTTGAGTATTCCCTTGTCCGTGCAGTTACTGCAAAAGATTGAAATTGCGTCTTCCTCTCGGCAGTCCTTTATCCTGTTCATAAGCAGGAGGAATCTGGCCCAGTAACGATGTACTGTTTCTTCGGGCATCTGCCTAATTTGGGAGAGATCTCTTAAGATCGGGTGGGCGGATGTCGTTGAATCTGAGACTTCGCCCGGTTTGCTGTTCGGAAGCCGAAGAACTTCCGGATTCTGAGATCCGGAGTCTTGGATGTTATCCGATTTGCCTGATTTTAAGCTCAGGTCTTGGATTGTACCCTCCCCTCCGCGGATATCCGGCATGGAGGGTTCAGGAATTCGGACGTGGCTAGTCCTTAAGATAGAAGAAGGGTCGCCGCATTGTGTCTCCACCACAGCAACGTGGTGGGTGACTTGGGGAGAGTTAATTTCCCTTAGATCAGGTTTAAGCCCAACCTGGTCGTAATTTGTAGCGACCCCCAGGGCGGCGATGCGATCCAAGAGCTCGTTTACGGAAGAGAGCTCCATCGGATCCAGCTGCTCGGCAAGTTCCGAGCTGACGTGGAGGTTGCTTTAGATGACCCGAGAGGTCACCGTCGGCGCAACGGTCGAACAGGCGGTCATGAGAAAACCACCTAGCCGGAGGGTTTGGCCGATAGCCAAGGCTCCCGTAGTAACGGCGCCGTCTTTAAAGACGGGAAAAGGCATCCTTCCTGATCGCGACGGCACAGAGGAACTCTCAATGAAAGCACCAATGTCGGTGTCAAAACCGGCGGATCTCGGGTAGGGGGTCCCGAACTGTGCGTCAAGGTCGGATGGTAACAGGAGACAAGGGACACTTTATTTTACCCAGGTTCGGGCCCTCTCGGTGGAGGTAAAACCCTACTCCTGCTAGATTAATATTGATGATATGGGTAGTACAAGAGTGGATCTACCACGAGATCAAGGAGGCTAAACCCTAGAAGCTAGCCTATGGTATGATTGTGTATGATGATGGTTGTCCTACGGACTACAACCCTCCGGTTTATATAGACACCGGATAGGGTTAGGGTTACACAGAGTCGGTTACAATGGTAGGAGATCTTGAATATCCGCATGCCTAGCTTGCCTTTCACGCCAAGAAAAGATCCTTCCGGACACGGGGCAAAGTCTTCAATCTTGTATCTTCATAGTCCTGTAGTCCGGCTGAAGGTATAGTCCGGCTATCCGAACACCCCCTAATCCAGGACTCCCTCACTGCACATCTCCACGTCTCCAAGATCCCGGCCAGTCCCGATCAGATACCTCACACCGCCGTCACCGCAACAGCTTGCCATCGAAGCCCCCCTCACTGCCGAGGGAACACGCCTAAAGCCATCACCTTCAACATCGACTAGGAGCCACAACAACCACCGAGCGGTGCAAAGCCAGTTCCGACGGCCTTCACCCGCGCCAGGGGACTGCCACCAGAATGGACCCGACTCGCACCTCTGACCACACGCCGGCACCCACACCGCCGAGGCGTCGCCGCACGCCTCACACGGCAGCAACCGAACGCCCGCTGCCCGCCAAGACCCTTCCTGGCAAGGCCTCGCTGTGCCGCCGCCGCCATGGCTGCGCTCGCACCGCCGCCACCGCCAGTGCCGGTGCACCACCTACACCCTCCAACCTGCTAAGCTCCACGCAAGGATCCAGAGACAATCGCCGCACTCCCTGCAGTGAGCACCAGGCTGGCCAACGCCGAAGAAGCACCAGATCCGGACCGAGATCCCCGGATCCGCGCTCCAGGCGCCGCCAGCCAGCACCACCGGCCCGCTGCTAGCCAACCACCACCGGTAGCTAGTCGCAGCAGAGCCACGGGAACACCACGCCACGCCTAACAAAGGTCACAGCCCTGAACCCCGCCGCCCAGATCTAGCCAAGGTGGATCCCAGGTCCCGGGCTGCACCAGCCGTCGAGGCAGCACCACCGGCAGCAGGCGCCTCACCACCTCCGGCGCCGAGCAGGGACGCCACCATGCCTCCACCGCACCACGCCACCAAGGTACCAGTGGCCAGATCCAAGCCGTCGTTGGGGGAGGAAGGAGAGCTGCGCCGGGGAGATGCCCCACGGCCGCCGGCACTGCCAGGGCATTGCCCCGCAGTGGACCACGACTGCGGCGAGGGAGGGAGGCGGGGAAGTGGGCGTCGGCGGCGGGGCGGATAGGGTTCCCCCCGTGTCGCCTCAGTATGGAAGCAACATGACTAGCGAAAATTTGTTTGAAAAACTGAATGAAAGTAAGCATCCCGTGTACGGAGAAATATGCATGATACATGAACCTCATATATGGAAGCAACGTGAATGGAGGAAGTTCCTTTGGAAAACTACCAAGGGAGTGCGCATACGTGTTTACAGGGACCTCGGATATGGCAGAATTGTGCATACAGAAAATTTGTTTCAACAACTGCCAAGGGGGGCGATTGGCAGGTCGACCACTAACGCGGGTCCACCACATCAGGAACACCCAAGGGCGACGGGGAAGGCGATCACGAGGCAATTTCTAGGCCGCCGCAAGGGTTAGGTTTTTCGCACGCGGGTGAGATTGGATCTCCGGTGACTGTTCGAGCGGCAACGACGCTGTTCCCGCAGTTGATCGGCGAAGGTTTGCAGGAGCGCACGCGTGGTGTTTCCATGGCGGCAAACAGAGTCAGAGGGCGGCCACCTCGAGTCAGGAGGCCACTCCCCGAAAGGAAACGACGCCGACTTCCGCGCCGGCTGCAGCGGGGGGATCAACGGTCTGGGGCGCTTCAGCGTCCTCGGCTGATGGCAAGACTACGACGGAAGCTGCCAGCCTCTCAGAGAGCTTTCGAGGGCTGGTTCTGACAGACAAGGAGTGGCAAGGTTTCATCTTCTCAGATCCAGGGATCCAAGCAAAGACGGTGAAGTGGTCAGTGGTGGGGAAAGTATTCTCGTTGAGGCCTATTAACAAAACTGCACTAGAAAGGGCGATGCCACGGACGTGGGGACTTCACAAGGAGGCAAAGTTCAAGGATATTAGCAACAACATTTTTGAGGTGAGGTTTGGCAGCGAAGGGGACTGGCGTTATGCTCTTAACAATGGCTCGTGTCAAAGGATTATGTGGGAGATGTTCGTCCTTCCAAGATGGTCTTTGTCGGTGTCAAAACCGGCGAATCTCGGGTAGGGGGTCCCGAACTGTGCGTCTAGGCGGATGGTAACAGGAGACGAGGGACACAATGTTTTTACCCAGGTTCGGGCCCTCTCGATGGAGGTAAAACCCTACTCCTGCTTGATTAATATTGATAATATGGGTAGTACAAGAGTAGATCTACCACAAGATCGGAGAGGCTAAACCCTAGAAGCTAGCCTATGGTATGATTGTTGTTGTGTCCTACAGACTAAACCCTCTGGTTTATATAGACACCAGAGGGGGCTAGGGTTACACAGAGTTGGTTACAATGGGAGGAGATCTACATATCCGTATTGCCAAGCTTGCCTTCCACGCCAAGGAAAGTCCCATCCGGACACGGGACGAAGTCTTCAATCTTGTATCTTCATAGTCCAAGAGTCCGGCCAAAGGTTATAGTCCGGCTATCCGGACACCCCCTAATCCAGGACTCCCTCAGTAGCCCCCGAACTAGGCTTCAATGACGATGGTCCGGTGCGCAGATTGTCTTCGGCATTGCAAGACAGGTTCTTCTCCAAATTCCGTATACTAGCTAAATAGTGTCCGGTTTCTTGTAAATGCTGCGCTCCTTGGCTTCCACGCCCAGTAATGGCCACCTTCCACATGTCAAGCGAATGTGAAGAGCCAGGGTATTTTTACATTTACCCCCCTAGCTATGTAAATGAGCTGCCTATTAAAGAGACGAGGATTCAGATCCAAATCCCACCATCCTCCCTTAGCGAGCGTTCATCGGAGCGCATCCGACAGAGATCCATTCCATCGTGGCCAGTCGACATAGCCCCTCCTCTCGCTTCCCCCGCCCCAAGCCTGGCGATTGGGAGAGATGTTCCGTCCCGCACAACAAACTAGTGACGCTTCAGACCAAGGGATTTCTCCCCCCAGCCTACATGGTCCCGGTTCGAGCCGGGCTCGCCACCTATAATGGCGGAGAGCCTTCCCAACCCCTCCAAGGGAGAGCGGATATGCCTTGTCCCTCATTTGATAAGAGGGCTCGGCTTTCCAATTCATCCGTTTCTCCGGGGGCTCCTGGAGTTCTACGGCCTCCAGTTGCACAGCCTTACGCCTGCCTCCATATTGCATATCGCGGGCTTCGTAGCCCTTTGCGAGCTGTTTTTGGGCTGCAAGGCTCATTTTGCACTGTGGAAGAAGTTGTTCTGCCTGGTGCTCCGTTCTCAGAAGGGGTCAATATATCAAGTGGGCGGAGCCGAATTGTGGCGCATCACCAGGACCGGATATTTATCCAGAACCCCAAAGAAGGCATCCAAAGACTGGCCTTCAGAATGGTTTTATATAGAAGACGTCCCCCTCCCGGATCCTATTCGGATCGGCCTCCCTGAGTTCGACAATGCTCCTTTGAAGAAGCGCCTGAGCTGGCGTCCACGGAGCCCCCAGGAGGAAGATGACAGGGACGTTCTTTACCCGATGAGCTGGATAAGGTCGTTAGCTCAATCCGGATTGACCATGATTGAGGTCATGGCCATATGCATTATGCGGGGGTGCAGCCGCTTCAGTATAGAGGTCACCCCATGTGTGATTTCCACGGGGAGGATGACGCCACCTGCTGCGGCCGTAAGGGGCCGGAATCGGCTGCTGCTCTAATAAAGATCTTGTCCACTTTGTACAAGGGAGAAGAGGAGGAATTCCTCCGCGTCAATCCACGAGGCGTACTTTCTATGTACAATCCTCCGAGCTGGGTAAGCTGACACTTTTTCTTGCCCATCAGTTCCATATTTCACATAGTTAAGTATTTTATCTTGCTTCAACGCAGGAGCTGCGCAAGGCTGTAAGGGAGATAAACAACCCTCCTCCACAACCCGAGGATCCGGAACGATCCCTCGACCTGGCCTCCCAAGAGGATCCAGACATATCTATGGAGCTGATCGATAGGGTATTTTACCAATTGAGCAACGACAACGCCTTGGTGGCCATTACGGCCGATTATTCTGGGCTACTTCCAGCCTCACAGGTAACTGAGACCAAAGTCCCAACACTTCGAGAAGGATCCGTCCTTGCGTATTTTTGATTACCGTATACCAACGGTGTTTTGCAGGGGAGGCCCTCGATGCGGAATACGGAGCCTGCGGCGACTAGCCAACAAGGGGCCACGAGGCCAGGCAGGCTGAAAAGACACGTAGTTCGGATTGAGACACCGGCGCAGCGGTATGGCGCGCCGTCTTATTCCAAGATATTATTCCCAGAGGCATACTAACGCCCGTGCTTTCTTTAGGAAAAAGAACGCTCGCTGGTGAAAAAGAGTTCAGTGAGGAAGTCGGCTGACAGAGTTATGTCTGTAGGTATGCTAACAGGTCGTCCTGCGGAGGAAATGCCCGGTTCTACGGGTGACCTTCTTCTCGAGCTCTCACAACTGCACGAACGAGTTCGGCAGGTGATGCAAGGGGTCGCCCAGGCCTTGTGGCCATCCTATCCATGCCTGAAGGCCTTGGAGAGCTTGCAGAGAAGCTAAAGGGAGCGCGACGGTGCTTCAGGTTATGGAAGATGTCGGCCTGCCGTCAAGGTGCCAGGGAAGCCTGGGCCATGGTGAAGACGCGATACACGAAGGCTGACCCAAACCACATGGCCGAGGTCGGACCCGTGGGGCCCGACGGGAAGGAGATCCCTGTGAGCTTAGTGTACGGCCAAGTAGAATTGGACGCAAAGTATTCCCAACAGGACTGTAGACTAGACAGCCTGTTGGATGGTATAGAAGAGGAATTTAACCAGTCAAATTGACGATGTAATTTAAAGTGACATGTATAATGCCTTCTAGCCGGATTGTAGATCGTTTGTCATGGCGGACCTTTTCGCTTCGACCTCTGGACCCGACAGTCCGGAGTGAATCCAAATACCCTCGCGGTTATAGAAAACCGGGGCATGCGTGGAAACCGGGCGTAGGGGTCATTAGTGCTTGAAAAGACAAGTGCCCAACTAGTTATGTTATATTACATGGTTAGTAAGAAACATCTTCCAGGGAGAATAGTTC
Organism: Aegilops umbellulata; assembly: GCA_032464435.1. Lineage (NCBI taxonomy): Eukaryota > Viridiplantae > Streptophyta > Magnoliopsida > Poales > Poaceae > Aegilops > Aegilops umbellulata. The sequence continues at coordinate 120,529,861 of CP136054.1, read as the reverse complement.
CGTTAGGGGTTCCTTTCCCTGGGTATGCATGCCCTAAAGTGCATGTCCGGGCTGCGGAAAAAATCGTAGTAAAAAACATCTGGGGGCATGTATAGAAAATGGTTAAAATCGTCTTTTGCTCACCGACCGGATATTCTCTTAAGAACGCTTGCTTTCGGCTTCACCCAGTCTGAGGTACACATCCGGCTGACCCGACAGTAACAATGGCAGAGGTGCTCCCCTTATGCCCTAGCCGAATTAACGGGAACGTAGGGCATAAATACAAGAGGCAGGCAACCCAGCTTGGCCAAAACTTAAGTCATATCGATGCATATAATGGTGAATAAAAGGTACATGCAGAAGTATAACACATGTCTTGGGCATGAAGCCCGTATGAATAAGCTTCTGTTAAAGAAGCCCCCAGGGATAATGAGCGCGGATAGCGCGTCAGTTGTGTGCAAACAAGGCACAAATGGGCCCTTAAAGGCTATGAGAGAAAAGAAGGGGGGAAGGAGAGAAATATAAGACAGATAGTATATGAAAAATGGACAGAGGAAGGAGACGAACACAGAGTCCGACGCTAGGCGTAGAATCTTCGGAGTTGGGCCGCGTTCCATGGGTTCGGCTCGAGTCGATTGTCCGATGCATCCCGCAGACGGTACGCTCCACCGGTCAGGACTTGGTCAACAATGAAGGGACCCTCCCATTTGGGCTTGAGTTTGTCCTTTTTCTTATCCGGCAGGCATAGAACTAACTTGCCAACATTGTAAGTTTTGGCCCGTACTTCTCTGCTTTGGTATCTTTGAGCCTGCTGTTGATAGAATGTGGAACGGGCTTTTGCCACGTCACGCTCCTCCTCCAAGGCGTCCAAACTGTCCTGCCGATCGAGCTCGGCTTCTCTTTCTTCATACATGCACACTCAAGGTGAGTCATGGATTATATCGCAAGGCAGAACCGCCTCTGCGTCGTATACCATAAAGAATGGTGTGTATCCGGTAGTGCGATTCGGCGTGGTCCGCAGCCCCCAGAGTACGGAGTCGAGCTCCTCTACCCAATGCGTGTTAGATTCCTTGAGGGACCGCACTAATCTGGGTTTGATGCCACTCATGATAAGACCATTTGCTCGCTTGACCTGACCGTTAGTTTGCGGGTGATAGACTGAAGCATAATCGAGCTTGATGCCCATATTTTTGCACCAGAGTTTTACCTCGTCGGCCGTAAAGTTCGTGCCGTTATCAGTGATGATGTTGTGGGGGACGCCGTAATGGTGTACGACCCCAGATATGAAGTCTATCACTGGTCCGGATTCGGTCGTCTTAACAGGCTTGGCATCTATCCATTTGGTGAACTTATCCACCATGACCAGCAAGTATTTTTTCTTGTGGGTTCCTCCCTTAAGGGGTCCAACCATGTCAAGCCCCCAGACCGCAAAGGGCCAAGTGATGGGGATAGTTTGGAGGGCGGTGGGTGGCATATGGCTTTGGTTTGCGAAAAGCTGGCAACCAACGCAGCGTTGGACTAAGTCCTGAGCGTCTGCCCGGGCCGTCGGCCAATAAAAGCCTGCACGGAAGGCCTTGCTTACAAGGGCCCGGGCTGCAGCGTGGTGGCCGCCGAGTCCGGCATGAATTTCTGCCAGAAGATCCCGCCCTTTCTCTTCGGAGATGCACCTTTGAAGGACTCCGGTGGTGCTTTTCTTATAAAGCTCTCACTCATGGACTTTATAGGCTTTAGATCACCGCACTATGCGGCGTGCCTCGTTTTGGTCCTCTGGGAGTTCCTGCCTAGTTAGGTAGGCTAGGAATGGTTCTGTCCACGGGGCGATGACGACCATTATTGCGTGGGCTGAAGATGTTATTTCGGTGGCAGAGCCTCCGATTATGTCAGAGTGTTCGGTATCGGGTAGTGCGGTTGAGTCTGGGCTATTATTGCTGGTTCCCCCTCCCATACTACGGATGGCTTGAACAGCCTGTCCAAAAAGATGTTGGGGGGGGGGACAGCATCGCGTTTTGCACCGATGCGTTCCAGGACATCTGCCGCCTGATTGTTTTCCCGGGCTATATGGTGAAATTCGAGCCCCTCAAACCGAGCTGACATTTTTAGGAGGGCGTTGCGATAAGCTGCCATTTTCAGATCCTTGGCATCAAAGTCTCCATTTATTTGGGATATCGCGAGGTTCGAATCCCCGCACACCTCTAGGCGTTGAATGCCCATGGATACTGCCATCCGAAGACCATGTAGAAGAGCCTCATATTCGGCTGCGTTGTTGGAGTCCGTGTACATTATCTGGAGTACGTATTGAACTCTATCTCCTGTTGGGGACGTCAAAACGACGCCAGCCCCCAGGCCAGCCAACATTTTTGAGCCGTCGAAATGCATGATCCAGTTGGAGTATGTGCCGTACTCTTTAGGGAGTTCGGATTCTGTCCATTCGGCGACGAAGTCGGCCAATACTTGCGACTTAATAGCTCGCTGTGGCTTGTAAATTATGTCGAACGGGAGGAGCTCAATGGCCCATTTGGCAATCCGGCCTGTCGCGTCGCGGTTGTTTATAATATCATTAAGTGGCACTTCCGAGGCTACCGTTATCGAACACTCTTGAAAGTAGTGTTGCAGCTTCCGGGATGCCCTGAATACCGCGTACGCAATCTTTTGATAATGCGGGTACCGTGACTTATATGGAGTAAGGACAGTGGATACGTAGTAAACCGGCTTTTGAAGGGGGAATTGATGTCCGTCCGTTTCTCGTTCGACGACGAGCATTGCGCTCACAACTTGATGAGTTGCCGCAATGTATAATAGCATTGGTTCGCCAATGTTTGGCACGGCCAGGACTGGGTTGGTTGCCAATATGGCTTTTATTTCTTCCATTCCAGCTGTGGCAGCATCCGTCCACTCGAAGTGTTTGGTGCGCCGAAGGAGGCGATAAAGGGGTAATGCCTTTTCTCGCAGGCGGGAGATGAAGCGGCTTAGAGCCGCTATGCATCCATTCAATTTTTGTATTTGTTTGAGGTCCTTTAGGATATCCAATTGTGACAGAGCTCGGATCTTGGCCGGATTTGCTTCAATTCCTCTACCGGATACAATGAAGCCCAAGAGCTTTCCGGCTGGTACGCCGAAAACACATTTTTCCGGGTTGAGCTTGATGTCATATGTTCGGAGGTTATCGAACGTGAGCCTCAAGTTGTCTACTAGGGATTCAACATGTTTGGTTTTGACGACCACATCATCTACGTATGCCTCCACTGTTTTGCCGATCTGGTTTGCCAGACATGTCTGAATCATGCACTGATATGTTGCGCCGGCGTTTTTGAGCCCAAAGGGCATTGTGTTGAAGCAGAAGGGGCCGTATGGTGTGATGAATGCCGTTGCAGCTTGGTCTGGCTCCGTCATCTTGATTTGATGGTAGCCGGAGTATGTGTCGAGGAAACACAATGAATCGTGTCCAGCGGTAGCGTCGATAATTTGATCGATGCGGGGGAGGGGGAAGGGATCCTTTGGGCAAGCCTTGTTTAGGTCTTTAAAATCGACGCACAGGCGCCATGATTTGTCCTTTTTTGGTACCATCACCAGGTTTGCTAGCCAGTCCGGATGTTTTATTTCTCTGATGAATCCGGCCTCCAATAACTTGGCTAGCTCCTCTCCCATGGCTTGTCTCTTAGGTTCAGAGAAACGCCGAAGAGCCTGCTTGACTGGCTTGAATCCTTTTAGAATATTTAGGCTGTGCTCGGCCAGCCTGCGTGGGACTACTGGCATGTTTGAAGGGTGCCATGCAAAAATGTCCCAGTTCTCGCGTAGGAACTCTCGTAGTGCGGAGTCTACATCAGGGTTTAATTGTACCCCGATGGAAGCTATTTTTGTAGGGTCTGTTGGATGGACTTGGAGTTTGACTATCTCGTCCGTCGATTTAAAGGAGGTGGACTTGGATCTTTTATCGAGTATCACATCGTGCCTGTTCACTGTGGAGTGGAGCGCAGTCAGTTCCTCAGTCGCTAGGGCTTCAGATAGTGCCTCGAGGGCCAGTGCGGCTGTCTTATTTTCGGCGTGGAGTGCTATGTCCGGATCACTGGCAAGAGTGATGATTCCGTTGGGCCCGGGCATTTTGAGCTTCATGTACCCGTAATGGGGTATGGCTTGGAAGATTGTAAACGCCTCTCGCCCCAACAGAGCGTGGTATCCGCTGCTGAACGGGGCCACTTGGAACGTAACCTCTTCGGACCTGTAATTATCTGGCATGCCGAACACCACATCTAGTGTGATTTTTCCTGTACAGCGCGCTTCCCGACTGGGGATTATTCCTCTAAAGGTTGTGCTGCTTCACTCAATGCGGTTCCAGTCTATTTCCATTTTTTGAAGCGTTTCCTCATAAATGAGGTTCAATTCGCTGCCACCGTCCATGAGTACCTTGGTGAGTCGAAAGCCGTCCACTATTGGACTGAGGACCAATGCTGCTGGTGCCCCGGCTGTTCGGAATTTAGGTTCGTCACTAGCATTAAAAGTAATAGCCTTGTCACTCCATGGGTTTATTGTTGCTACGTGGTAGACTTCGGCAAGGCTGCGAAGTGTTTGTTTTCGCATATTATTTGATGCGGAAGTCTCTAAGACTGTTAATACCGTACTGGTATCCCTGCGATGGTGCTTTGTGGCTTCTGAATTTAGAAGATCTTCGCCACTTTTGGCTACCTGCCGGAGTATGCAACATGCTCTAAGGCTATGAGTTGGTATGGCGCCCTCTGTACTGTGAATTTTGCGGGGTCCATTGAGCCATCCCTCCACTACAGTTCCATGCCCTATAGAGGGTTTTTGCTTTTTGGTGTTCAACCCAGGTGTTTGGTGATAATGCACCATTTTATTTTGGACTGGGTTCGTATTCAGGGCCGGATTGTCCCAAAATTTTATTTCGGTTTTCCAGACGCTTTCCATCGCACAGTACTTTCGTACTATGGACGCTAAGTCGGCGAAGCGTGTAAATTCACGGCGACTTATGGCGTTGAGGATTCCCTTGTCCGTGCAATTATTGCAGAAGAATGAGATTGCGTCTTCCTCGCGACAATCCTTGATCCTGTTCTTTACCAGGAGGAATCTGGCCCAATAATGGTGTACCGTTTCTTGGGGTTCTTGCCTAATTTGGGATATCTCGCTTATGTTTGGGTGGGTGGCTGGAATTGAATCCGAAACCTCACCCAATCTGAGACTCAGGGGCCAGGGAGTTTCTGAACTCGGAAGTTTGGATTCTTGGATGTTTCCCAATGAATCTGGCCCGCTGCCTGACTCTAGGTTCAGGGCTTGAGTGACTTCCTCCCCTTCGCGGGTATCCGGCTTGGAGGGCTCGGGAATCCGGACATAGCTAGTCCTTAAGATAGATGAAGGGTCGCCGCATTGTTCCTCCACCACTGCAACGTGATGAGTAACCTTTGGAGAGTTGATCTCTCTAAGATCGGTTTAGGCCCAATATGATCGTAGTCTGTAGCGACTCCCAGGGCGACGATGCGATCCAAGAGCTCGTTTAGGGAAGAGAGCTCCATTGGATCTAACTGCTCGGCGAATTCCGAGTTGACGTGAAGATTGCTTTTGATGACCCGAGAAGTCATCGTCGATGCAGCGGCCGAACAGGCGGTCATAAGAAAACCACCTAGCCGGAGAGTTTGGCCGACAGCCAAAGCTCCCTTAGCAACAGTGCCATTTTTAAAGACGGGACGAGGCATCCTTCCTGATGGCGACGGCACAGCGGAACTCTCAATGAAAGCACCAATGTCGGTGTCAAAACCGGCTAATCTCGGGTAGGGGGTCCCGAACTGTGCGTCTAGGCGGATGGTGACAGGAGACGAGGGACACAATGTTTTTACCTAGGTTTGGGTCCTCTCGATGGAGGTAAAACCCTACTCCTGCTTGATTAATATTGATGATATGGGTAGTACAAGAGTAGATCTACCACGAGATCGGAGAGGCTAAACCCTAGAAGCTAGCCTATGGTATGATTGTTGTTGTGTCCTATGGACTAAACCCTCCGGTTTATATAGACACCGGAGGGGGCTAGGGTTACACAGAGTCAGTTACAATGGGAGGAGATCTACATATCCGTATTGCCAAGCTTGCCTTCCACGCCAAGGAAAGTCCCATCCGGGCACGGGACGAAGTCTTCAATCTTGTATCTTCATAGTCCAAGAGTCCGGCCAAAGGTTATACTCCGGCTATCCGGACACCCCCTAATCCAGGACTCCCTCAGTCTTTGATATGGTGGAGATGTGGGTGAGAGTCCCGGATCTGCCTTTTGATATGAGGACGGAATCTTTTGGCGAAGCTTTGGGAGGTTGGTTGGGAGAAGTGGTCAAAGTAGATGTTGAGAAAGATGGTTTTGCTAAAGGGAAGTATCTTAGAGTGCGGGCCAAAATTTCAATCTTTGAACCCTTGATTCGTCGAGCTCGTCTAAGGACCTCACTGGAGGACTTGGAGGGGGCTTGGTATGACTTTACCTATGAAAAGATCCCGCCCTTTTGCTTTGATTGTCGTAGACTTGTGCATGGCAAGGGCGTGTGTGAGCCACCGGTGGATCGATCAAGTCAATGGGGCCTCTGGCTTAGGGCCTCACCAGGAAGAGGTTCTTCATCTCTAAAGGAGAACTCGCATGTGGGGGCGTCCAGCTCTTTTAGTGGTGGGGGCTCACGTTCGGAGGACAAGGAAAAATCACAATACAGTCATGCTTCGGTACGGGAACAACCTGTTGAGAGGAATTTAAACACGGTTTTTTCACATACGGCTAACTCTCGCACTGGCGGAGTGTAGTCGAAAGAGTAGAGGGAGGTTAACAGCCCAACGAAGAGAACAACCGATATGGATGACATGCACAGTAGTGACCTGAGGAGGAAGTTGGAGCAGAAAAAGGAACAGTAGCTAAGGGCTGAGCTGACTAAAAGACAAGAAGTGGGGAGGAGTGGTTCTCCACGTCGGGAACAGTGCCATGCAACATCTAAACCCGACCCACGGCAACACGCCTCTGCTCCGGAAGGGGGCTGGCGCCATGCAGGCGCGTATCGCGAGGCCGATCGTCATGCAGATCGTGGGGTGGAGGAGAGGCACCATTCAGCTTCCCACTTTGATGATCGGAATGACCGGTCTGGCCGGAGAGATTTCTTCAGCCATGTTGCACCAGGCCAGCGGGATCGAACAAAGGGCAGATATATTCGGAGGCCAAGGTACCAAGGTGAAATGGAGAGGGGCTCGTACCAGATTTATAGAGAGAAGGAGTCCGGAAAAAAGAGGGCCCCAAAGCAGGTGTGGGTAGCTAAAGGTGACCCTGATAGACAAGTTCATCACGATACATTCATTCGCGAGACAAGGCAGAAGACAACTTCTGTTTTTGATCGTATAGAGGACACTAATGCATCGGCGGACCTCGCAAGGCGGGGCCACTGGGACCAATGAATTGCTTGGCCTGGAACTGTCAAGGACTGGGGTTGGACTCGACAGTAGGCGAACTTCGGGACCTCATACGGTCACACAACCCAGCAGTGGTTTTTCTGTTAGAAACAAAAAAGAGTGCAAAGGCAATGGAGAGGATGAAGTGGAGACTTGGTTTAAGAAGCGGTGTGGCTGTGGATTGCAATGGGAGAAGTGGAGGTCTTGCTCTATGGTGGAGAGAACACATACAGGTTACTGTTAGGCCATGGTGCGAGTACTTTATTGATGCAGAGATTATTTCAGATGGGCATACTTGGAGATTCATTGGAATCTACGGGAATCCTAGAACGGAGTTGAGAAAGAAGACTTAGGATGCGATAAGGTATCTAAAGGCCCAGGATGAGCTGCCATGGCTATGTGTAGGGGACTTCAATGAAATTCTTGTGAGATCAGAACAAAGTGGTGGCAACCCTAGGAGCTTCTCCCAAATGCAGGCTTTCAATGATTGCCTAACTGACTGCGGTTTGGCAGACTTGGGTTTCTCGGGCTACAGATATACACGGGACAACAAGCAAGCGAACCAGGACAACATACAAGTGAGGCTAGACAAGGCAACATGCACTAGTGACTTTATGGGTTTGTTCCCAGGTACGGCTGTGGAGAACATTCTCATAGAGGAATCGAATCATATGGCAGTCCTGGTGCATGTTCGAGACATGGAGACAACACAACCGAGGGGGGACCGCCCCTTTCAGTTCGAGGAGATGTGGCTGCAGCATGAAGGCTATGAGGCGATGATGCAACATGCTTGGAGCAATTGCAGGGGAAGAACAAGTTCCCCGGAGCAGTATGCGACAGGTTACATGAAATAACGAAATCGCTGCGAGGATGGGGACGCATGGTCTTTGGGTCGGTTCGACGACAGATTCAAAGGATGAAAAAAGATTTGTTGGATGCCAAAGAACGCGCATTAGTCACTGGATTAACGGCGGAAGTGCGTGATATAGAGAGTCAACTAAATGAAGTTTATGAGAGAGAGGAATTATGCAAAAACAACGTTCTCATGTACACTGGCTCAAGGTGGGGGACCGGAACACTCGGTATTTTCAGAACCGGGCCTCCCATCGAAAGAGGAAGAACACGGTGAACGCGTTGAGGCGGGAGAATGGTACGAGATGTACGGATGATGATGGCATGCGGGAGTTGGCGGCTACGTTCTATGAGAAGCTTTTTGCGTCGGAGGGATCTGTCCAGGCAGAGAGACCCCTAGATCTTTTTGATCCTGTCATGTTTGAGATATGAATGCCAGGTTGACGACTCCTATATGGGATGGGGAGATTGAGCGTGCTCTGTTTCAGATGGGGCCTACGAAAGCACCCGGCCCGGATGGCCTGCCTGCCTTGTTTTATCAGAGACACTGGTCACTGTTAAAGGAGGATGTGTGTGCGGCGGTTAGGGGCTTTCTGTCGGGGGAGGCTACTCCGGATTCATTCAATGACACTGTAATTGTGATGATACCTAAAGTTAGCTCACCGGAGCTGATGTCTCAGTTTAGGCCAATAAGTTTGTGTAATGTGCTCTATAAGGTTGCTACTAAAGTTTTGGCCAACAGGCTCAAGGTGATCTTACCTGTGTTGATATCTGAGGAGCAGAGTGCGTTCATACCAGGGAGGCTCATGACAAATAATGTTTTAGTGGCCTATGAATGTACTCATGCCATTAGGACGAGGAAGAGGAAGACGCCGTTGTGTGAAGTGAAGCTAGATATGATGAAGGCGTATGATCGCGTTGAATGGATTTTCTTAGAATATATGCTAGCTCGATTTGGTTTTGACCATAGGTGGATCCAGCTGGTTATGCGATGTGTCACCTCAGCATGCTTCTCTGTCAAACTTAATGGTGGTTTCGTGAGGATCTTTCCTTCCCTCCAGGGGACTACGCCAGGGAGATCCATTCTCTCCATACATGTTCTTGTTTTGTGTCGAAGGATTTTTTGCATTACTAAGAGCTACACAACATGATAATAAACTCAAAGGGGTGTCATTTGGGAGCACTGCCCCCCACGTCACTCACCTTCTCTTTGCAGACGACAACATTGTCTTCCTGGAGGGGAACCATGGCAGTTTTGAGGCACTAAGGGACATAATTCAGGTTTATGAGGAAGCCTCACGACAGAAGGTCAATTTGCAAAAGTCATCGGTTTTATTTGGGAAAGGGTGTAGAGATGCGAGTAAGGCTGATTTACTTGGAGTGATTGGGATCAACTCCGAAGCTTTGAGTGAAAGGTACTTAGGATTGCCGACACTGGTCGGTAGGTCCAAAGAGGGGACTTTTAAATATGTCAAAGAGAGTTCAGCTGGAAAAGTTACAGGGAGGAAGGGTCAAGGGCTGTCAAAGGCGGCACGAGAGGTCCTCGTCAAGTCAGGACTCCAAGCTACGCCAACTCTCACCATGAGCTGCTTCCAATTCACCAAGAAAATGTGCCGGAACCTGACCTCTATTTCGTCTAACTTTTGGTGGGGAGAAGCTAATGGGGAGAGGAGGGTGCACTGGCTTGCATGGAAAAAGATGTGTAGGGCGAAGCGAGAAGGAGGAATGGGATTTCGGGATCCAGAGGTGTTTAACCAAGCCCTGCTTGCCAAAAAAGCTTGGCGAGTGCTGCAGTGCCCAGATTCATTGTGTGTTAGGGTGCTCAAGCCAATGTATTTCCCCCAGGGATCGATTTTGAATGCCGCTTGCCCTACGGGTGGCTCGTTCACTTTCAGAAGCATTATACATGGGCGTGAGCTACTGCGTGAAGGATTAGCGTGGAGGATTGGGGATGGCACATCCATAAAAATCCACCATGACAACTGGCTCCCGCGCCAGGGCAGCCTTAAGCCACTTGGGCAGCATTACATTGTAGGTATCACTCATGTGCGCCACCCCCTGGATGAATCAGGTGTTGCATGGGCCATGAACAAAGTGGAGAGGATGTTTACTCCTGGGGATGCTGAGGATATAAAGCATGTTGTGATTGGCGGACCGAACATGAGGTACTACATGGCGTGGAACTTCACCAACAATGGACTTTTTTCAGTCAAGTCGGCATATCACGTATGTATGAGTTTAAGTGGCATCAAGATCGGACAACCGGGTTCTTCGATGCCAAGCAGGGAGCATAAATTGTGGCTAGCTTTGTGGGACACTAATGCTCCGGGGAAGGCGAAGATTCATGCATGGCGAGTGTTGAAGAACGGGCTGGCTATCAACACGGAGCTGCATAGGCGTCGGATAAGGACGGGAGTGTTCTGTTGCACCTGTGTCGCGAGGAGACCACGTACCACCGATTCTGGGCGTGCCCCCATTCAGTGTTGTTTTGGAAACACCTGTGTGAAGACAAGGGAGAACCGGTGGTGCAGCCGTCAATGATGGACGGCTCACTTAACAACCTTGTTGCCTGGCTCAAGTCCTAGTTTGCCGACGTGGGAGCGGCAGAACGCGAGACGACGATTCACGCGCTGTACGGTCTATGGTGTGCAAGAAATGAAACAAGAGATGGGAAGAGGAACCAAGAAGCCCGCGAGCTGGCCGAGAGAGTGCACACACACATACAGGAGTGGCGCCATGTTCATGTGAAGGAGCCGATGATCAAGGAACCAAGGAGACCGGAGATGTGGCAGCCGCCGGAGCCTGGGTGGATCAAGGCGAATGCGGATGGAGCTATGGCTAGGGCGCATGACAGTGGGAGGAGGAGGAGTGGTCCTTAGGGATCACCACAGTGCTTTTCGGGGAGGGACTTCTGTCTTCTTCCAGAGCATCACTAATCCCTTAATCGCAAGGAGTGAAGTGTAGTTGGCACTCGACACGGACGTTCATCGCCTTCATGTGAAACTGGATAATCAAGAGGTGGTGACAATGCTCAATGAATAACGAAGGAATCTTTCCACTTTTGGTCCGGTCGTGGAGGAGATAAAGGAGATGTTGAGGACTCGTCAAGAGTTCAGAGTCGCATGGGTTCGGCGCTCCGCAAATGCAGCAACGCATGGTTTAGCTAGAGAGGGGGTTTGCAATGAGACTTCTAATTTTTATGTTTTCCTCCGGATTGTATTATTTAGGTTGTAGCGGACGAGATCCCGAACTTTGATTAAGTTTTAATAAAGTTGCAAGTTCCCCTAAAAAAACAACTGCCAATGGGGTGTGGACATTATTTTAGGGATGCATCCAACGGTCTAGAACTTTTTGATCCAACGCCCATCTACTGCTCCGACAGGAAGCTACACATGAGTAGTCTTTTTTTTGGATAAGAGGGCAGACCGCCGTCTACCTTATATATTCCAAAACCAGACCAAGGTCTGCGGATTGTCAGTTTACAAAGAAATGCAAGCTAGCTAGCTGCATCGAAAAGGAGGAGGAAAGAGGTACATCAGGGTGTAGCTAACTTAGGAAGCGGTCGAAAGAAACTCCGATTTACATTGGAGGAAAGCTCTCAAGGAAATATCATTCGATTGGGCGCACCAAAGGTGTAACATCTCAGCTATAGCTGCCCCAAGAACCTCAGATGGTGTGGTCTTATTGTCAAAAACCTGAGCGTTGCATACCATCCATAGTTGAGCAGCACATGCAGCAATCAAAACTGTCCAATGGCTGGCAACTTCCTTCATTGTGAACACGAAATCCTTCAGGGAAGGTGATGAATTGGCCTGGTGGAGTAGTCCAAGCTTCTGCCATAAGCAATGAGCTGGTGCACATCGCAGTACGATGTGATCAATAGTTTCCTCTGCCGGGCATAAGTCATAGAAGGGATGCTGAATATTGTTCCATTGCTTACGCATCATTGTCGTTCTGACGTTCAGACTGTGAGCTAGCCAGAGAAAAACCTTCCATCTATTGGGGATCACTTTATTCCAGATTATGTCTTCCGGTGCCCATCGGACCCCTCTGAAGGTAAGCAAAGCATAGTAATTGCTAGCCATTGCAGGTTTGCCAGTGTAGGTGTGGACACGGGAGTCAGAGGAGCTTGCAGAAGGGGCGTGTACGGAGGCAAGCAGCTCTTGTAGAGTTTGAAGCTCCGAAGCAGCAGTCCAGGAGAGGTTTGGATGAAGTTGCAACGTCCAGTGATTAAGGTATTGCGAGGCCACCTAGCATTGCTTATCCTTGGCAAAAGAGAAAAGTGTGGGGAAGAGTTGATTGAGGCGGCCAGCACAACAACACTTGTCTTGCCAAAAAGCCGTTAGTTTCCCATCTCCGACACGACAGAAAGAAGTTTGCTGCACCATCGGAATATATTTTGCTAAAGCTCTCCAAAAGGGTGTGTCAGTGGCCTTAAGTTTGTCACGCAAGCTCTTGCGCAAATATCTATGCTGGAACCACTGATAGCAAGGGACCGATGAATCTTGTAGGATCCGGTTGGTGAACTTGCAAAGCATCGCATCATTGTGAGCCTCTAGATCCCTGATCCCTAGGCCACCGCTTTGCTTGGTCGAGACAACCTGATCCCAAGCAACCAAGCAGTCAGCTCACTGTCTCTCCGCCTTCTTCTGCCATAGAGAATTCCTTCGTAGTTTGTCGACCTTTGCTATGCTGCTCTTGTTCCACTTTATACAGGTCAGAAAATCTCCATGTTGATCGTATCTTTCATACGACTCATGTTCGACCTTTCGATCTCTTGTGTTCCGAGGCCATGTCTGTACATGCTAGGCTCGTCAAGTTAACCTAAGTGTTTGCATGTGTAAATCTGTCTTACACCCGTTGTATGTGAACGTTGGAATCTATCACACCCGATCATCACGTGGTGCTTCGAAACAACGAACTGTCGCAACGGCGCACAGTTAGGGGGAACACTTTCTTGAAATTTATTATGAGGGATCATCTTATTTACTACCGTCGTTCTAAGTAAACAAGATGCAAAAACATGATAAACATCACATGCAATCAAATAATAGTGACATGATATGGCCAATATCATATAGCTCCTTTGATCTCCATCTTGGGGCTCCATGATCATCTTGTCACCGGTATGACACCATGATCTCCATCATCATGATCTCCATCATCGTGTCTCCATGAAGTTGCTCGCCAACTATTACTTCTACTACTACGGCTGACACGTTTAGCAATAAACTAAAGTAATTTACATGGCGTTTCTCAATGACACGCAGGTCATACAAAAAAATAAAGATAACTCCTATGGCTCCTGCCAGTTGTCATACTCATCGACATGCAAGTTGTGATTCCTATTACAAGAACATGATCTCATACATCACTTATATATCATTCATCATTCATCACAACTTTGGCCATATCACATCACAAAACACTTGCTGCAAAAACAAGTTAGACGTCCTCTAATTGTTGTTGCAACTTTTACGTGGCTGCAATAGGGTTCTAGCACGAATGTTTTCTTACCTACATGAAAGCCACAATGTGATTTGTCAACTTCTATTTACCCTTCATAAGGACCCTTTTCGTCGAATCCTCTCCAACTAAAGTGGGAGAGACAGACACCCGCTAGCCACCTTATGCAACTAGTAAATGTCAGTCGGTGGAACCTGTCTCACGTAAGCGTACATGTAAGGTCGGTCCGGGCCGCTTCATCCCACAATACCGCTGAAGCAAAATAAGACTAGTAGCGGCAAGAAAGTTGACAACATCTACGGAGATCCAAATCTACTGAGGGAGTCGTACTCGTCGTGATCCAAATCACCGGAGATCCTAGCGCCGAACGGACGGCACCTCCGCGTTCAACACACGTACGGTTAGCGTGACGTCTCCTCCTTCTTGATCCAGCAAGGGGGAAGGAGAGGTTGATGAAGATCCAGCAGCACGACGGCGTGGTGGTGGATGCAGCAGTCACCGCAGTAGGGCATCACCGAGCTTCTGCGAGAGGGAGAGGTGTAGCAGGGGAGAGGGAGGTGCCAAGACTTCAGGGTCCAGCTGCCCTCCCTCCCCCCTTTATATAGGTCCCCTGGGGGGCGGCCCTGGGAGATGGGATCTCCTAGGGGGCGGCGGCCAAGGGGGGTGGAGTGCCCCCCAAGGCAAGTGGGGCGCCCCCCACCCTAGGGTTGCCAACCCTAGGCGCAAGGGGCCCAAGGGGGGGTGCACCAGCCCACTATGGGCTGGTTCCCCTCCCCACTTCAGCCCATGGGGCCCTCCGGGATGGGTGGCCCCACCCGATGGACCCCAGGGACCCATCCGGTGGTCCCGGTACAATACTGGTGACCCCGAATTCTCCCGATGGCCGAAACTCCACTTCCTATATATAATTCTTTACCTCCGGACCATTTCGGAACTCCTCGTGACGTCCGGGATCTCATCCGGGACTCCGAACAACTTTCGGATCACTGCATACTCATCTCTATACAACCCTAGCGTCACCGAACCTTAAGTGTGTAGACCCTACGGGTTTGGGAGACACGCAGACATGACCGAGACAACTCTCTGGCCAATAACCAACAGCGGGATCTGGATACCCATGTTGGCTCCCACATGCTCCTCGATGATCTCATCGGATGAACCACGATGTCGAGGATTCAAGCAACCCCGTATATGATTCCCTTTGTCAATCGGTATTTTACTTGCCCGAGATTCGATCGTCGGTATCCCAATACCTCGTTCAATCTCGTTACCGTCAAGTCACTTTACTCGTACCGTAATGCATGATCCCGTGGTCAAACACTTTGATCACATTGAGCTCATTATGATTATGCATTACCGAGTGGGCCCAGAGATACCTCTCCGTCATACGGAGTGACAAATCCCAGTCTCGATCCGTGTCAACCCAACAGACACTTTCGGAGATACCCGTAGTACACCTTTATAGTCACCCAGTTACGTTGTGACATTTGGTACACCCAAAGCACTCCTACAGTATCCGGGAGTTACACGATCTCATGGTCTAAGGAAAAGATACTTGACATTGGAAAAGCTCTAGCAAACGAACTATACGATCTTGTGCTATGCTTAGGATTGGGTCTTGTCCATCACATCATTCTCCTAATGATGTGATCTCGTTATCAATGACATCAAATGTCCATAGTCAGGAAACCATGACTATCTGTTGATCAACGAGCTAGTCAACTAGAGGCTTACTAGGGACATGTTGGTGTCTATGTATTCACACGTGTATTACGATTTCCGGATAACACAATTATAGCATGAATAAAAGACAATTATCATGAACAAGGAAAAATAATAATAATCCTTTTATTATTGCCTCTAGGGCATATTTCCAACATAGGTATCTTCCTTTTCTGCGCGCAAGCTTTGTGGTTGCATGCAAGCGGAGCACGAACTCCAAGTCTATAAGCCTGCGCCTCTCCTCTATAGCATTCAAAAAATCCACCAACAATTTATTGTTATCAATAAGGAGCTGTAGATTTCCTTTGTTTTTAGCCCACTGCCTGATGCCTGCCCGTAGCCGCCTAAGCTTGAAATTCAGCCTGGAAGCAGCTGAAGAAAACTGACGATGGCCGGCTTGCCAGGAGTTCAACACAAGCTGTTTAAGCTCGGGAATATGCAACCAATGGTTCTCAAAGTGAAAAAAATTGGCAGTGGGTAGAGCAGTTCCAAAATCAATGCAAATAGACACATGGTCTGAGGTGACCAACGAGACGGATGTAGTTGTGGTGTCAAAGAAAGCCAAACTCCAATCCGCGTTAATGAGAACTCGGTCTAGCTTGACCAATGTCGGATCTCTGCGCTTATTAGACCATGTGAACAGCCTGTTAACAATGTTGATGTCCATCAACCCATGACCATTAATCCAGTCGTTGAACTCTTCCATTAAGGACCAGCTGACTCGATCATTATTCTTCTCAAAAGCATATCTGTACATGTTGAAGTCCCCATGTCGGTGTCAAAACCGCCGGATCTTGGGTAGGGGGTCCCGAACTATGCGTCTATGGTGGATGGTAACACGAGGCAAGGGACACAATGTTTACCCAGGTTCGGGCCCTTAGGATGGAGGTAATACCCTACTTCCTGCTTGATTGATCTTGATGATATGAGTAGTACAAGAGTTGATCTACCACGAGATCGTAGAGGCTAAACCCTAGAAGCTAGCCTATGGTATGATTGTTGTTGTCCTACGGACTAAACCCTCCGGTTTATATAGACACCGAAGGGGGCTAGGGTTACACAGAGTCGGTTACAATGGGAGGAGATCTACATATCCGTATCGCCAAGCTTGCCTTCCATGCTAAGAGAGTCCCATCCGGACACGAGACGAAGTCTTCAATCTTGTATCTTCATAGTCCAATAGTCCGGCCAAAGGATATAGTCCGGCTGTCCGGATACCCCCTAATCCAGGACTCCCTCAGTAGCCCCCGAACCAGGCTTCAATGACGATGAGTCCGGCGCGCAGATTGTCTTCGGCATTGCAAGGCGGGTTCTTCTCCAAATCCCGAATACCTGTTGAATAGTGTTCGGCTTCTCATAAATACTTGCGCTTCTTGGCTTCCACGCCCAATAATGGCCATCTTCCATGTGTCGAACGAATGCGATAAGCCAGGGCATTTTTACATTTACCACCCTAGCTACGTGAACAAACTGCCTACTTAAAGAGACGAGGATTCTTAGATCCAAATCACACAATTCTTCAGCGAGCATTCATTGGAGCGCGCCTGAGAGAAATCCATCCCAACATGGCCGGCCAGCGCAGCTCCTCCTCTCGCTCCCGTAGCCCTAAGCCCGGAGATTGGATGAAGTGTTCCGTCCCGCATAGCCAATTAGTGAAGCTACAGACCCAAGGATTCCTCCCCCCAGCGTACTGATAACCCACAAGTATAGTGGATCGCAACAGTTTTCGATAAGTAAGAGTGTCGAACCCAACATTGAGCTAAAGGTAGAACAAATGTTCCCTCAAGTTCTATCGACCATCGATACAACTCTACGCATGCTTGACGTTCGCTTTACCTAGAACAAGAATGAAACTAGAAGTACTTTGTAGGTGTTTTTGAGTAAGCTTGCAAGAAAGTAAAGAGCACAAAAATAAAACTAGGGGCTGTTTAGATGAAGACACAACTAAATTAGTTTTAGTAGAGAGCTTTTGTCAACAAGAAGGTTATTTGTCCCTAGGCAATCGATAACTAGACCGGAAATCATCATTGCAATTTTATTTGAGGGAGAGGCATAAGCTAACATACTTTGTCTACTTGGATCATATGCACTTATGATTGGAACTCTAGCAAGCATCTGCAACTACTAAAGATTCATTAAGGTAAAACCCAACCATAGCATTAAAGTATCAAGTCCCCTTTATCCCATACGCAAACAACCTACTTACTCGGGTCTGTGCTTCTGTCACTCACGCCACCCACCATAAGCAAATCATAAGCATATTGCAAACCCTACAGCAGGAATCCCTCACGCTTGCGTGACACGGAGAGCACCATAGGACAGCACCAATAACAAAACATACAACTCAAACCAATCACGATCATCAAATAGCCATTAGGACAAAACAGATCTACTCAAACATCATAGGACAACCATACATCATTGGGAAATAATATATAGCATTGAGCACCATGTTTAGGTAGAGATTACAACGGGTAAGAGAGAGGTTACACCGCTGCATAGAGGGGGGAAGAGTTGGTGATGATGGCGGTGAAGTTGTTGGTGAAGATGACGGTGATGATGATGGCCCCTGGCGGCGTTCCGGCGCCACCGGAAGCAAGGGGGAGAGGGCCCCCCTTCTTCTTCTCCTTCCTTGACCTCCTACCTAGATGGGAGAAGGGTTTCCCCTCTGGTCCTTGGCTCCCATGGCGTGGGAGGGGCGAGAGCCCCTTCGAGATTGGATCTATCTCTCTGTCTCTCTCTGTTTCTGCGTTCTGTTTTCTGGCCCTTCACCGTTTCTTAAATATCCGGAGATCCGTAACTCCAATTGGGGTGAATCTTTCGCTCAGATCTTTCTCATAAAATTATCATTCTTGCGGCAAAAGAAGAGCGTCAACCGCCTTACGGGGTGGCCACGAGGGTCAGGGGCGCGCCTGACACCCTGGGGCGCGCCCCCCTACCTCGTGCCCCCCTCGGACACCGTTTCGCGTTGATTTTACTTCCCAAAAATCATAAATATTCCAAAATAATTCTCCGTCCGTTTTTATCCCGTTTGGACTCCGTTTGATATTGGGTTTCTGCGAAACAAAAAACATGCAACAAACAGGAACTGGCACTGGGCACTGGCTCAATATGTTAGTCCCAAAAATAGTATAAAAAGTTGCCAAAAAGTATATGGAAGTTGTAGAATATTGGCATGGAACAACCAAAAATTATAGATACGACGGAGACGTATCAGCATCCCCAAGCTTAATTCCTGCTCGTCCTCGAGTAGGTAAATGACAAAAAAGATAATTTTTGATGTGGAATGCTACCTAGCATAATCTTGATCATATATCTAATCATGGCATGAATATTAAGACACGAGTGATTCAAGGCAATAGTCTATCATTTGACATTTAAGACAATAATACTTCAAGCATACCAACCAAGCAATTATGTCTTATTGAAATAACATAGCCAAAGAAAGCTCATCCCTACAGAATCATATAGTGTGGCTATGCTCCATCTTCACCACACAAAGCATTCACATCATGCACAACCCCGATGACAAGCCAAACAATTGTTTCATACTTTTGACATTCTCAAACCTTTTCAACTTTCACGCAATACATGAGCGTGAGCCATGGACATAGCACTATAGGTGGAATAGAATATGATGATGTGGGTTATGTGGAGAAGACAAAAAAGGAGAAAGTCTCACATCAACTAGGCGTATCAACGGGCTATGGAGATGCCCATCAATAGATATCAATGTGAGGAGTAGGGACTACCATGCAACGGATGCACTAGAGCTATAAGTATATGAAAGCTCAAACTGAAACTAAGTGGGTGTGCATCCAACTTGCTTGCTCATGAAGACCTAGGGCACTTGAGGAAGCCCATCGTTGGAATATACAAGCCAAGTTCTATAATGAAAATTCCCACTAGTATATGAAAGTGATAAATCAAGAGACTCTCTATATGAAGAACATGGTGCTACTCTGAAGCACAGGTGTGATAAAAGGATAGTAACATTGCCACTTCTCTCTTTTTCTCTCATTTTTTTGGGCCTTCTCTTTTTTTGGCCTTTCTCTTTTTTTTCGTCCGGAGTCTCATCCCGACTTGTCGGGGAATCATAGTCTCCATCATCCTTTCCTCACCGGGGCAATGCTCTAATAATGATGATCATCACACTTTTATTTACTTACAACTCAATATTACAACTTGATATCTAGAACAAAGATATGACTCTATATGAATGCCTCTGGCGGTGTACCGGGATGTGCAATGATCTAGCGTAGCAATTACATCAAAAAACGGACAAGCCATGAAAACATCATGCTAGATATCTTACGATCATGCAAAGCAATATGACAATAAATGCTCAAGTCATGTATATGATGATGATGGAAGTTGCATGGCAATATATCTCGGAATGGCTATGGAAATGCCATAATAGGTAGGTATGGTGGCTGTTTTGAGGAAGATATAAGGAGGTTTATGTGTGATAGAGCGTATCATATCATGGGGTTTGGATGCACCGGTGAAGTTTGCACCAACTCTCGAGGTGAGAAAGGGCAATGCACAGTACTGAAGTGGCTAGCAATGATGGAAGGGTGAGAGTGCGTATAATCCATGGACTCAACATTAGTCATAAAGAACTCACATACTTATTGCAAAAATCTATTGGTCATCGAAACAAAGTACTACGTGCATGCTCCTAGGGGGATAGATTGGTAGGAAGAGACCATCGCTCATCCCCGACCGCCACTCATAAGGAAGACAATCAATAAACACCTCATGCTCCGACTTTGTTACATAACGGTTCACCATACATGCATGCTATGGGACTTGCAAACCTCAACAAAAGTATTCCTCAATTTCACAATTGCTCAACTAGCACGACTCTAATATCACCACCTTTATATTGCAAAACTATTGCAAGGAATCAAACATATCATATTCAGTGATCTACAAGTTTTGTGTAGGATTTTATGACTAACCATGTGAATGACCAGTTCCTGTCATCTCTCTAAATAGATATAAGTGAAGCACGAGAGTTTAATTCTTTCTACAATAGGCATGCCCATGCTCTAACAAATATAAGTGAAGCAAAATAGCATTCTACAAATGGCGGTTATCTAAGTGAAGAGAAACAGGCAATCAAAACTTCAAATGATATAAGTGAAGCACATGAAGCATACTATAAAGCCATACTCAACAAATATAAGTGAAGTGCAATGATCATTCTATAAATCAACCAAGGACTATCTCATACCAGCATGGTCCATAAAATAAAAATAAAAACCTAAAGCAAAAGAGGCTCCAAGATCGCACATATTGCATGAACGAAACGAATCTGAAAACATACCGATATTTGTTGAACAAAGAGGGGATGCCTCCCCAGCATCCCCAAGCTTAGACGCTTGAGTCTCCTTGAATATGTACTTGGGGTGCCTCGGGCATCCCCAAGCATGAGCTCTTGCCTTTCTTCCTTCTTCTCACATCGAAACCTTCTCAATCATCGAAAACTTCATCCACACAAAACTTCAACAGAAAACTCGGTAAGATCCGTTAGTATAATAAAGCAAATCACTACTCTAAGTATTGTTGCAAACCAATTCATATTTTGTTTTTGCATTGTGTCTACTGTAGTATAACTTTTTCATGGCTTAATCCACTGATATAAATTGATAGTTTCATCAAAACAAGCAAACTATGCATCAAAACAGAATCTGTCTAAAACAGAACATTTTGTAGCAATCTGAACATTCACCATACTTATGGTACTTGAACAATTCTTACAAAATTAGGAAAAATAAACAATTTGTACGGCAAGACAGTGCAAAAAGAATCAGAACCATTTGACGTTCCAGTAAAAAATTACAATTCATGCACTACAGCCAAAGTTTCTGTCGTGCACCGCACAAACCAACAAGCATCGTAAACATCCTAAAGGCAAACCTTGGCACATTATTTTTATAATACAATGGAATTGTACAAGGGGATAATTATTTTGGTTTAAAAGTTTCTGTAATTAAGATTCACAAAGTTCCCATGGGCATGAACAAAGTTCAAGGACGTCCCCCATTTTCACAATGCTCGTCTCTCTCACTTTCACTTTTCTTTTTGAAAAAGTTTTGGGTTCCCCTCTTTATTTTTGTTATTTTTAAACTATATGAAAGCACTCAACAGAAATAAATGACTCTCTAAAACTTCCGGGTTGTCTCCCTGACAGCGCTTTCTTTAAAGCCATTAAGCTAGGCATATAGTGCTCAAGTAGTGAATCCACCCGGATCCCAAGGTATATCAAAGCCAATTTTAATTAGCAATGATTTGTAATTTAGTAGTGAGCACAAAGTAACATATATCAAGAAATGACGAAGTCTAACTCTCTTCCTATGCATCGGCATGTCATAAAAGAACAATTCATGCACACAAAGTAAATGCCAATGCATAGTATAAACAGTTTCTTGTAATTTTATCGTGTTGGAGACATAGAGAGGTGGAGACATAGTTCCTCTCTCATAATAATTGCAAGTAGGAGCAGCAAGCACATGCATATTATATTCATCAAAATCATCATGTGCAACGGTAAAAGGCAACCCATCAATGTAATCCTTAATAAGTGCAAACTTCTCCGATATAGTGTAGTTTGGAGAATTCAAAAAGATAATAGGACTATCATGAGTGGGTGCAATAGCAAAAATTTCATGTTTAACATAAGGAACTATAGCAAGTTCATCTCCATAAGAATAATTCATATTGGCATCCTGGCCACAAGCATAGCAAGCATCATCAAAAAGGGATTTTTTAAGAGAATCAATGGGATCATAACAATCATCATAGCAATCATCCTTCGGTAAGCACGAAGGGGAACTAAACAATGTATGAGTTGAAGAGTTACTCTCATTAGAAGGTGGGCACGGGTGATCAATCCGCTCTTCCTCCTTTTGTTCTTCGCTCTCCTCCTCATCTTTTTCATCCAATGAGCTCACAGTTTCATCAATTTCTTCTTCCATAGATTCTTGCAAAATATTAGTCTCTTCTTGGATAGCGGAGTAGTTCTCAATATATGATTTAACATAAGCATTAGAAGCATAATTATCATAGCAATATTTAAGTATGGCAAAATTTTCAGATTCGTAAAGAGTAGCACCATACTTTTCAATCAAAGAAGCAATTTCATAAGCACCCGTAAAAGCAACAAATTCTTCAATTTGTTGAACATCATAGTAACTATAAACACCCTTAGCATACGATGATAAGATTCCATTATCAATAAACTCACATTGGTTGGGAAGGTGTTTCTTAGGGTTTTCAGAACAACAAGTAAAATCATAATAATAGCATAAATTCCAAGCATAGCATTGCAAACGATGAATTTGATCCAATAAACGTTTCCCTTTTTTAGATATACAGTGTCTCACATAACAAGCATGCTCATCTAAAGATTTGCCCTCAACTAAGCTAGTTGGGGTTTCGGCACGAGCACATAGGGATCGAAGATGATCCAAGTAATAAGCTTCAGCGGTGTGATAGATTTTGAGTGGTTCTTCAACCATTGGTTCAGTAGGTACAGCTTTTTTTTTGTATTTTGCGTTTCCTACCCATAACTAAAGATAGAAAACAACTAAGAGCAGCAAATAAAAATTACTTAGTGATAAAGCAAACAAGCACACACGAGAATATTCACCCCACGCTATTGCATCCCGGCAAAGGCGCCAGAAAAAGGTCTTGATAACCCACAAGTATAGGGGATCGCAACAGTTTTTGATAAGTAAGAGTGTCGAACCCAACGAGGAGCTAAAGGTAGAACAAATATTCCCTCAAGTTCTATCGACCACCATACAACTCTACGCACGCTTGACGTTCGCTTTACCTAGAACAAGAATGAAACTAGAAGTACTTTGTAGGTGTTTTTGGGTAAGCTTGCAACAAAGTAAAGAGCACGAAAATAAAACTAGGGGCTGTTTAGATGAAGACACAACTAAATTAGTTTTAGTAGAGAGCTTTTGTCAACAAGAAGGTTATTTGTCCCTAGGCAATCGATAACTAGACCGGAAATCATCATTGCAATTTTATTTGAGGGAGAGGCATAAGCTAACATACTTTCTCTACTTGGATCATATGCACTTATGATTGGAACTCTAGCAAGCATCCGCAACTACTAAAGATTCATTAAGGTAAAACCAAACCATAGCATTAAAGTATCAAGTCCTCTTTATCCCATACGCAAACAACCTACTTACTCGGGTCTGTGCTTCTGTCACTCACGCCACCCACCATAAGCAAATCATAAGCATATTGCAAACCCTACAAGGGGAATCCCTCACGCTTGCGCGACATGGAGAGCACCATAGGACGACACCAATAACAAAACATACAACTCAAACCAATCACGATCATCAAATAGCCATTAGGACAAAAGAGATCTACTCAAACATCATAGGATAGCCATACATCATTGGGAAATAATATATAGCGTTGAGCACCATGTTTAGGTAGAGATTATAGCGGGTAAGAGAGAGGTTACACCGCTGCATAGAGGTGGGAAGAGTTGGTGATGATGGCGGTGAAGTTGTTGGTGAAGATGACGGTGATGATGATGGCCCCCGGCGGTGTTCCGGCGCCACCAGAAGCAAGGGGGAGAGGGCCCCCCTTCTTCTTCTTCTTCCTTGACCTCCTCCCTAGATGGGAGAAGGGTTTCCCCTCTTGTCCTTGGCTCCCATGGCGTGGGAGGGGCGAGAGCCCTTCGAGATTGGATCTATCCCTCTGTCTCTCTCTGTTTCTGCTTTCTGTTTTTTGGCCGTTCACCGTTTCTTAAATATCCGGAGATCCGTAACTCCGATTGGGGTGAATCTTTCGCTCAGATCCTTCTCATAAAATTATCTTTCTTGCGGCAAAAGAAGAGCATCAACCGCCTTACGAGGTGGCCACGAGGGTCAGGGGCGCGCCTGACACCCTGGGGTGCGCCCCCTACCTCGTGCCCCCCTCAGACACTGTCTCGCGTTGATTTTACTTCCCAAAAATCATAAATATTCCAAAATAATTCTCCGTCCGTTTTTATCCTGTTTGGACTCCGTTTGATATTGGGTTTCTGCGAAACAAAAAACATGCAACAAACAGGAACTGGCACTGGGCACTGGATCAATATGTTAGTCCCAAAAATAGTATAAAAAGTTGCCAAAAAGTATATGGAAGTTGTAGAATATTGGCATGGAACAATAAAAAATTATAGATACGACGGAGACCTATCACGTACATGGTCCCTGTTTGAGCCGGGCTCGCCACCTATAATGGCGGAGAGCAAGCGGAGAGCTTTCCCGACCCCTCTAAGGGGGAGCGGGTATGCCTCGTTCCTTATTTATTAAGGGGACTTGGATTTCCAATCCATCCGTTCCTACGAGGGCACCTGGAGTTTTACGACCTCCAATTGCATAATCTCACCCCTGCCTCCATATTACACATCGCTGGTTATGTGGCCCTTTGTGAGCTGTTTCTGGGCTGCGGAGCTCATTTCGCGCTGTGGAAAAGGCTATTCTGCCTTGTGCCCCGTACACAGAGGGGCTCAATATTTCAAGTGGGCGGAGCCGAAATATGGCGCATCGCTGGGACCGGATACCTATCCGGTACCTCGAAGAAGACGTCTGAAGACTGGCCTTCAGAGTGGTTCTATATAGAGGACGTCCCTCTTCCAGATCCTATTCGGATTGGCCTTCCCAAGTTCAATAATGCTCCTCTGAAGAAGCGCCTAAGCTGGTGACCAAGGAACCCTCAGGAGGAAGATGATAGAGACGTTTCTTACCTGATGGGCCGGATAAAGACACTGGCTCTATCAGGACTGACTACAACCGAGGTTATGTCAATATGCATTATGCAAGGAGTGCATCCGCTTCAATATCGAGGCCACCCTATGTGGGATTTTAACGGGGAAGACGATGCCACCCGCTGCGGCCGTAAGGGGCCGGACTCAGTTGCTGCTCTGGCAAAAATTCTGTTCGGTTTGTACAAGGGAGAGGAAGAGGAGTTCCTCTGCATCAAGCCGCGGGACGGATTCTCCATGTACAATCCTCCGAGATGGGTAAGCTGCCACTTTTTATACCCATCTTTTCCGCATTTTTGCAATAAATATTTCATCTCGCCGTCTCACCGCAAGCTGCGTAAAGCCGTAGGGGGGATCAGCAGCCCACCTCCACAACCAGAGGATCCCGAACGGTGCCACGACCCCGGCCTTAAAGAAGATCCGGACGTATTTGTGGAGCTGATTGACAGAATATTCTATCAATTAAGCTCTGACGAGGCCATGGTGGCTATCACAGCCGACTATCCCGAACTACTCCCTGCTTTACGGGTAAGTGAGACGAGAGTCCCGACCTTTGAAAAGAATCCCTTTGTACGCTCTTCACCTACCGTATCTGTACGGTGTTTTACAGGGAAGGTCCTCCGGACACCATGCCGAGCCCGTGGCGAGTTGCCAACAAGGGGTGCTGAAGCCAGGTAGGCTGAAAAGGAAAGCGGTTTGGACTGAGACACCGGCGCAGAGGTATGATATAAAACCTCGCCCCGTGGGTGTTGTCTTTAAAAACATAATAACACCCATGTTTCCCAGAAGGAAAAACACTCGCCGGACTATATCCGGAGAAGTTGCCGATCACGCCTCCACTAGACGGGCTCCAGGGCCGGACACGGAGGCGGGGCACACGTTGGATGTTCCTCCTACAAAGGATGCGGATAAAATATCTGCTACAAATTCCGAAGTGGAGAGCGCCATGAATCACAGGCGTCGCCGGGCCATACTCCGTGATGTTTGTTTCTCTCAAGAGGCGTTTAACGCCTTCAACTCGGGAGACGCGTACATATGTGCCGCTCAAAACGGTCTTGCCACAGCCACAGACCGGTATGTAAAGGATATACGGGTAAGAAAATTTGATGATTATATATATCGGTAGCCCCTGAGACTTGAAGCAGTTGGCACAACTGATTTAAGGATCATTATTGATGCAGGTTCTTACAGAGAAGAATATCCAATTGTCTCAAGAGCTGGAAGAGTACAAGGCCCAGCTACGGGCCGCAATGGCTACATTGAAGGAGTCCGAGAAGGCCCCCTCTGGTGACACCTGCTTTAAAGAATGACAGGTACCATATAGGATGCGGCATGCACGCAGTTCTGACAATAAATATTGCAGATGACGTCGGAGTGAATCTGGATGAGCAACATGTCATACGGCAGCTAAAGGCTGGCAAGCGCATGCTTACAAAGGTTAGGCAGGAGAAAACAATCTCCAAGATTCCAATACCCAGCTGAGTGTGGAACTAAAGGATGTTCGTGCCCAGCTGTCGGACTCCGTGAAGGAGAATAAGCGACTTCAACGCGGCATTTTCAGTAAGTGCTTGAGCAAACTTTAAAAAGAGTTCGGCGAAGAAGCCAGCTAATAGAGTTATGTCTGTAGGTATGCTGACGGGTCGTCCCGCGAATGAGATGCCCGGGTCTGCGGGTGATCTTCTACCAGAGCTCTCACAACTGCACGAACAAGTTCGGCAGGTGATGCAAGGTATTGCACAGGCCTTGTGGCCATCCGTCTCCCTGCCCGAAGGCCTTGGAGAGCTTGCGGAGAAGCTCAAGGGAGCGCGACGGCGCTTCCGATTATGGAAGATATCGGCCTGCCATCAAGGTGCCAGAGAAGCCTGGGCCATGGTGAAGACATGGTATACCAAGGCTGACCGAAACCACATGGCCGAGGTCGGACCTGTGGGGCCCGATGGGAAAGAAATCCCTGTCAGTTCGGTGTATCACCAAGTAGAGTTAGCCGCAAAGTATTCCCAACAGGATTGTAGGCTAGACAGCCTGTTGGATGGTATAGAAGAAGAATTTAATCAGTCTAAGTGACTATGTAATTTAAATGACATGTAGAATGTCTCTAGCCGGATTGTAAATCATTTGTCATGGTGGACCTTTTCGCTTCAACCTCTGGACCGGATAGTCCGGAGTGTATCCGAATACCCGCTCAGTTATGTAAAAATCGGGGTATGCGTGACCAGGCGTAGG
The DNA here is from genome assembly GCA_032464435.1 of Aegilops umbellulata. Classification (NCBI taxonomy): domain Eukaryota; kingdom Viridiplantae; phylum Streptophyta; class Magnoliopsida; order Poales; family Poaceae; genus Aegilops; species Aegilops umbellulata. Next base: position 120,502,419 of record CP136054.1, on the reverse strand, counting down.
GGTCATAAGTGCTTGAACATACAAGTACCCAACTAGTTATGTTATATTACATGGGTAGTAAGAAACATCTTCCAGGGAGAATAGTTCCGTTAAGGGTTGCTTTCCCTGGGTACGCATGCCCTAATGTGCATGTCCGAACTGCGAGAAGAGACACAGGCAAAAACATCTGGGGGCAAGTGGAATAAATAAAAAGTCATCTTTTATTCACCGACCGAATATTCCCTTAAGAACGCTAGCTTTCGGCTTCACCCAGTCTAAGGTACACATCCGGCTAACCCGGCAGTAATAATCGCAGACGTGCTCCCCTTATGACCTAGCCGAATTAACGGGAATGTAGGGCATAAATGCAAGAGCCAGGCAACCCATCTTGGCCAAAACTTAAGTCATATCGATGCATATAGTGGCGAAAAAGGTACGTGCGGAAGAATAACACATGTGCGGGGCATGAAGCCCATAAAATAATTAAGCTTCTGCGCACGAAGCCCCTAGGTATAATGAGCACGGCTGGCGCATCAAGAGTGTGTAATCAAAACACATTTTAGCCCTCCAAGGCCTCGAAAGAAAAAGGGGAAGAAAGAAAGAAAAGACAAATAACGAATGTATAAAAATTTGATAGAGGTAAGGAGACGAACACGAAGTCCGGCACTAGGCATAGAATCTTTGGAGTCTGGCTGCGTTCCATGGATTTGGCTCGAGTCGATTGTCCGATGCATCCCGCAGATGGTACGCTCCACCGGTAAAAACCTGGTCAATAACAAAGGGACCTTCCCATCTGGGCTTGAGCTTGTCCTTTTTCTTCTCCGATAGGCGTAGAACGAGTTCGCCAACATTATAAGTTTTGTCCCGTACTTCTCTGCTTTGGTATCTTCTAGCCTGTTGCTGATAGAATGTGGAACGGGCTTTTGCCACGTCACGCTCCTCCTCGAGGGCGTCCGAACTGTCCTGCCGATCGAGCTCGGCCTCTCTTTCTTCATACATGCGCACTCGAGGTGAGTCATGAATTATGTCGCAGGGCAGAACCGCCTCTACGCCGTACACCATAAAGAACGGTGTGTATCCGGTAGTGCGATTCAGCGTGGTCCGCAGCCCCCAGAGTACGGAGTCGAGCTCCTCTACCCAGTGTGTGTTAGATTCCTTTAAGGACCGCACTAATCTGGGTTTGATGCCGCTCATGATAAGACCATTTGCTCGCTCGACTTGACCGTTAGTTTGTGGATGATAGACAGAAGCATAATCGAGCTTGATGCCCATGTTGCTGCACCATAGTTTCACCTTGTCGGCAGTGAAGTTCGTGCCGTTGTCAGTGATGATGCTGTGGTGGACACCATAATGGTATACAACCCCGAATATGAAGTGTATCACTGGTCCAGATTCGGCCGTTTTAACAGGTTTGGCTTCTATCCATTTGGTGAATTTATCCACCATTACCAGTAAGTATTTTTTCTTATGGGTTCCCCCTTTAATTAAGGGGTCCAACCATGTCAAGCCCCCAGACCGCAAAAGGCCGGGTAATGGGGATTGTTTGCAGGGAGACGGGTGGCATATGGCTTTGGTTTGCAAAAAGCTAGCAACCGACGCAGCGTTGGACCAAGTCCTGTGCATCTGCCCGGGTCGTCGGCCAATAAAATCATGTACGGAAGGCCTTACTTACGTGGGCTCGGGCTGCGGCGTGGTGGCCACCGAGTCCGGCGTGGATTTCTGCCAGAAGCTTCCGCCCTTCCTCTTTGGAGATGCACCTTTGAAGGACTCCGGTGGTGCTTTTCTTATAGAGCTCTCCCTCGTGGACCTTGTAAGCTTTAGATCACCGCACAATGCAGCGTGCCTCATTTTGGTCCTCGGGAAGTTCCTGCCTAGTTAGGTAGGCCAGGAATGGTTTAGTCCATGGGGCGATGACGGCCATTATTATGTGGGTTGAAGGTGTTATTCCGGTGGTGGAGCCATCGATTATGTCAGAGTGTTCGGTATCTGGCGTTGTAGCCGGGTCCGGGCTGTTGTTGCTGGTTTCCCCTTCCCATACCACGGATGGCTTGAACAGCCTTTCCAAGAATATGTTGGGTGGGACCGGATCGCGCTTAGCGCCAATATGGGCGAGGATATCCGCCGCCTGATTGTTTTCCCGAGCCACATGGTGGAATTCGAGCCCCTCGAACCGAGCTGACATCTTGAGGACGGCATTGCGATAAGCCGCCATTTTCGGATCTTTAGCGTTGAAGTCTCTATTTATTTGGGATATTGCGAGGTTCGAGTCCCCGCGCACCTCCAGGCGTTGAATGCCCATGGAAACTGCCATCCGGAGACCATGTAACAGGGCCTCGTATTCGGCTGCATTGTTGGAGCCTGTGTACAGTATTTGGAGTACATATTGGACTGTATCTCCGGTAGGGGAGGTCAGGACGACGCCAGCCCCCAGACCGGCCAACATTTTAGAGTCGTCGAAGTGCATAATCCAATTGGAGTATGCGCTGTACTCTTTAGGGAGTTTGGCTTCTGTCCATCCGGCGACAAAATCGGCCAATACCTGTGACTTAATAGCTCGCCGAGGTTTATATGTTATGTCGAACGGGAGGAGCTCAATGGCCCATTTTGGCAATCCGGCCTGTGGCGTCGCGGTTGTTTATTATGTCGTTCAGTGGCACTTCCGAGGCCACTGTAATTGAACACTCTTGAAAGTAGTGTCGTAGTTTCCAGGATGCCATGAATACCGCATACGCTATCTTTTGATAATGCGGGTACCGTGATTTGCATGGAGTGAGGACAGTGGATACATAATATACCGGCTTTTGAAGGGGGAATTTATGTTCGTCCGTTTCTCGTTCGACGACGAGCACTGCGCTTATGACTTGATGAGTCGCCGCTATATATAGCAGCATTGGTTCGCCGATGTTTGGCACGGCCAGGATTGGGTTGGTGGCCAGTATGGCTTTTATTTCTTCCAATCCGTCCGTGGCAGCATCCGTCCACTCGAAGTGTTCAGTGCGCCGAAGAAGGCGATAAAGGGGTCGTGCCTTTTCTCCTAATCGGGAGATGAAGCGGCTTAAGGCCGCAACGCATCCAGTTAATTTCTGGAATATTTTGAGGTCTGTTGGGATGGCCAACTATGACAGGGCTCAGATTTTAGCCGGATTTGCTTCAATTCCTCTACTGGAGACGAGGAAAATCAGGAGCTTTCCGGCGGGCACGCCAAAAACGCATTTTTTTCGGATTGAGCTTGATGTCGTATGTTCGGAGGTTGTCGAATGTGAGCCTCAAGTCGTCTATTAAAGAGTCGACGTGTCTGGTTTTGACGACCACATCGTATACGTATGCTTCCACTGTTTTGCCTATCCGCTTTTCCAGGCATGTCTGAATCATGCGTTGATACGTTGCACCGGCGTTCTTAAGCCCGAAAGGCATTGTGTTGAAACAGAAGGGGCCGTATGGCGTGATAAACGCCGTTGCGGCTTGGTCGGACTCCGCCATCTTGATTTGGTGGTAGCCGGAGTACGCGTCGAGGAAGCACAATGAGTCGTGTCCCGCAGTGGCGTCGATAATTTGATCAATGCGGGGGAGGGGGAAGGGATCCTTTGGGCAAGCTTTATTGAGGTCTTTGAAATCGACACATAGGCGCCAGGATTTGTCCTTCTTTGGTACCATCACCAGGTTTGCTAGCCAGTCCGGGTGTTTTATTTCTCTGATGAATCCGGCCTCCAATAACTTGGCTAGCTCCTCACCCATAGCTTGTCGCTTAGGTGCAGAAAAACACCGAAGAGTCTTCTTGACCGGCTTGAATCCTTTTAGAATATTAAGGCTATGCTCGGCGAACCTGCGTGAGATTCCTGGCATATCTGATGGGTGCCAGGCAAATATATCCCTGTCCTCGCGCAGGAACTCCCGTAGTGTGGCGTCCACAACAGGGTTTAACTGTGCCCCAATTGAGGCTGTTTTGGTAGGGTCCATTGGGTGGACTTGGAATTTGACTATTTTGTCTGCTGGTTTGAAAGAGGTGGACTTGGATCTCTTGTTGAGTATCACGTTGTCCCTGTCCACGGTCGAGCGTAGCGCAGTTAACTCCTCTGCCGCAGGGCTTCGGATAGTGCCTCGAGGGCTAGTGCGGCTGTTTTGTTTTCAGCGCGGAGCGCTATGTCCGGATCACTAGCTAGAGTGATAATTCCATTGGGCCCAGGCATTTTGAGCTTCATGTGCCCATAATGGGGTATAGCTTGGAAGATCGTGAATGACTCCCGCCCTAGAAGGGCGTGGTATCCGCTACTGAAACGGGCCACTTGGAATGTGATTTCTTCGGACCTGTAATTTTCCGGTGTGCCGAATACCACATCTAGTATGATTTTCCTAGCGCAACGTGCCTCCCGACTGGGGATGATTCCTCTAAATGTTGTGCTGCTTTGCTCAATGCGGTTCCAGTCTATTTCCATTTTTTGAAGAGTTTCCTCGTAAATGATGTTTAATCCACTTCCGCCGTCCATGAGCACTTTAGTGAGCCGAAAGCCGTCCACAATTGGAATAAGGACTAATGCGGCTGGTACTCGGGCTGTTCGGAATTTAGGTTCGTCACTGGCACTGAAGGTGATAGCCGTGTCGCTCCATGGATTTATTGCTGCCACCTGGCAGATCTCAGCAAGGCTGCGGAGTGCTCGCTTGCGCCTATTATTTGAGGTGAATGTCTCGAAGACTGTTAAAACCGTATTGTAATCCACGGGATGTTGCTCTGCGGTGTTTTGAATGAGGAGATCCTTGCCACTCTTAGCAACCTGCCAGAGTACCCAACATGCTCTAAGGCTGTGTGTTGGTGTGGTATCCACCGTATTGTGAATTGTGCAGGGTCCGTTAAGCCATCCCTCCAATACGATTCCATGCCCTGTAGTGGGCTTTTGCTTTTTTGCGATTGAATCAGGTGACTTACAAGGGTGCACCCTTTTAATTCGGACTAGGTGTTTGATCAGAGCCGGATCATCCCAAAATTTTGTTTTGGTTCTCCAGGCACTTTCCATCGCACAGTACTTCCGTACTATGGCCGCCAAGTCAGCGAAGTGTGCTATGTCATGGCGACTTATGGCATTAAGGATTCCCTTGTCCGTGCAATTATTGCAAAAGAATGAGATTGTGTCTTCCTCGTGACAGCCCTTGACCTTGTTCATTACAAGGAGGAATCTGGCCCAGTAGTGATGTACTGTTTCCTGGGGCTCTTGCCTAATGTGGGAGAGATTGCTTATATCTGGGTGGGTGGGTAGACTTGAGTCCAGACCCTGACCCGATCTGAGACCCAGGGGCAGGGGAGTTTCCGATCTGGGAAGTTCGGGCTCCGGGATGTTGCCTGATAGGTCTGGCCCACTGCCTGATTCTAGGTTCAAGGCGTGGGAGATGTCCTTCCGTATACGGGTATCCGGATCAGAGAGCTCTGGAATCCGGGAATAGTTTGTCCTCAAGATTGAGGAAGAATTGCCGCATTGTTCCTCCACCACCGCTATCTGATGGGTGACCGGAGGAGAGTTAATCTCCCTTTGGTCGGGTTTAAGCCCAATCCGATCGTAGTCTGTAGCGACTCCCAAAGCGGCGATGTGATCCAAGAGCTCGTTTAGGGAGGAGATCTCAATTGGATCTATCTGCTCGGCAAGTTCCGAGCTGACGTGGAGGCTATTCTCGATGACCCGAGAAGTCATCGTCGGCGCCGCAGCCGAATGGGCGGTCATGACGAAACCGCCTAGCCGGAGAGTCTGGCCGACAGCCAGGGCTCCCCCAGAGGTGACGCTGTCCTTGACAACGAGACGAGACATGCTTCCTTACGGTGACGGCATAGTGGAACTCTCAATGAAAGCACCAATGTCGGTGTCAAAACCGGCGAATTTCGGGTAGGGGGTCCCGAACTATGCGTCTAAGGTGGATGGTAACAGGAGGCAAGGGACACAATGTTTACCCAGGTTCGGACCCTCACGATGGAGGTAATACCACTACAAAAAAAGACACATCCGTGACATTTTGGTCCGAATGAAAAAAAATTCTGTCATACATATGACACTTCTATGACGATAATTGTTACAAAACCCGGTATCATCATAGATGTGGTGGGCTCCTACTTCTATGACAAAAAATCATGACAGAAAATGGGCTTTTCGTCCTGGGCGGGCCGGAGACGCAGCTGCATCACATTCTTTGGGCCGTCCATGACTGGAAAAACCGTGGTAGAAGCGAGGGGGAGGAAAATTTCGGGGAGTTCCCGGTTACGGTGGGAGGTCGGGGGCCGAGCGATGCGCGTTTCTCTCGTACACATACGCACGTGTGTGCGAGGCGTTGGCTCTAACTGAACCCGAGCGAGGCGTTGGGCTCTAACTGAACCCAAGCGATTGCACTGCAGGCTACACGTTACTGAACCCGAGCGATCAATCGATGGCTGTTAACTGAACCCGATCGAGTGATTCCTTGGCTACTATTGCTAACTGAAGCCGGTCGATGGGATGAACTGTGAGCGTTGCGGAGGGGTTTGGATGAATAGTGAGCGGTGGCGTTGCCTCTGGATGAACAGGACCCTGTGGTGTGGTGGAGGGCTGGATGAACAGTAGACGGTGGGGGGGTGCCCGTGGAGGGGTGGATGAACAGGACCCCGTGGTGTGGAGGGTAGGATGAACCGTAGACAGTGGAGGGGTGCGCATGGAGGGGTGGTTGAACAGGACCCCGTGGTGTGGAGGGCTGGATGAACAGTGGATGGTGGAGGGGTGGTTGAACAGTAGCTGGTGGAGTAGCGCGCGGTGGAGGCTGGATGAATAGGAGCCCGTGGAGGCTGGAGGAGGTCAACGGTGGATGAACAGTAGCTCGTGGAGGCTGGAGGGGGTCGACGGTTGAGATGAATAGTATTCCGTGGAGTCCCGTTTTGCGGTACGCCACACCCTTCCCGATGAACAGGACCCCATTTCGACCGTAGCGCTCCAACACAAGTCCGTTTCCTCCATTTTGCGGTACGCCACACCCCTCCCGATCAACAGGACCCCTGTTTCGACCGTAGGAGGTCCATTTCCTCCGTTTTGTGGTACGCCACACCCCTCCCGATCAATAGGACCCCCGTTTCGACCGTAGGAGGTCAGTTTCCTCCGTTGTGCGGTACGCCACACCCCTCTCGATCAACATGACCCCCGTTTCGACCGTAGGAGGTCCGTTTCCTCCGTTGTGCGGTACGCCAGGCCTCGTTTCCATCGCCTCTTCCGTCCAAGCGCTCCCGATGAACACGACCACGCATTCCGTTCCGACCCATGAACACGACAACGACGCTGTTTCTCCGTTCGGACCCAGCCATGTTCACGAGCCCTCGCCGTACGTATGCGTGAGTAGGCGTTCGAGACCCCGCCCGTATGTACACATACGTGGCCATATTTTCTTTCTTGCACCCTGGCCGCCTCTACTACGACACGTACGCGCCTCTACATCCACCAGTATATATGTACGTACACGTTGGCGACCAGAATGACAACGCTTTGTACGCTTCGACCAGGTGGCTCCCGACTGTCAGGCACTTCCTTGCCTGCGAAGATGTAGCTGGTGGGTCCCAGCAGTCAGGAGGCGAAATACGGTGGCCCGTCCGGTGGGTCCCCGCTGTCAGGTGGAGGAATAATTATTTTGCACGTAATAAGGAGGCACTTCCTTGCTGCGGACGTGGACCCAGCTGTCAGCCTCTCCACGTACAGTACTCTTCCGATGGAAGTCGTTCCTTTACCACGTTGACCACGCCGCGCGGAGAGCACCACGGCGGTGGACGACGGCGAGGCCTAGGAAGGGGACGACGTGGCAGCGGAAGCCCGCGCGAAGAGGAGTACGAGGGTTCACTTGTTCGGCTGCGGTGTGAGGCTGCCGTCGCCGCAGGGCCTGGCTAGCAGTGGGAATAGTAGGGGCGGTGAGGCCTCCACGGCAGCACAGCCGGCCACGGGAGGCAGGAGCATGCGGCACGACCGGCGCTACTTTGGGCGGCTGGAGCAAGAAGACCAGAGGTTGAAGAAGCACTACGGCCGTTGGATGGACATCGTTATTTTGCGCATAATAAGGAGGCACTTCCTTGCGTGCGAAGATATACCTTTTGGGTCCGACCTGTCAGCGGGGGGACCGTTTTTTAGTCCATTTGGTGGGCTGGGTGAAACAATGATGTAGCATCTATGCAGCCCGTTTAAATCCCATTTGCATTTTTCTTGAAATCCGCGGACTTGCTGGGCTGGGTGAAAATATCATGTCGGGCTAGACGGAGAAATGTTATAAAACATAAACACATGATTGCATGTCAGTAAAATCTTTGCAAGCTTATGTACGCAATCACTAGGAGTTAACTTGCCAAGTTATATATAAACAATTGTTATTATTATTTTGTAAGAACTTTCAACTTACGAAAGAAAATATCATTTTAATTTGATGAGTTAATAGTACGTGGGGTATTATTATTTTTTAGGCTAGACGTGGGACAGTTGAGTTGGTTATAGGGGAAAGTACTGGGAGAAAACTCAGTTTACATCGAAAAAGAAAGTGGGAGAAAATTCAGAGACCTGCTGGGTCCACACGAGGAGGGGAGTATGTTGGGAGGAAGGAGATTCAAAGCACAGCAGCCGAGTGAACTAGTTTTTTTACGGACAAGTGAACTAGTTTACATACATAAGCAAATAGCCACTAAAAAAAGCAATCAGGTTAATGGGTTCTTAAAAGAAATATTTCGGACAAAACAGATAATTATGACACATAGGCTAATGCATGAAACACTCAGATGATAAAGGTGCTTATAAATAGATAAAGTACAACATCTAGACCTTCCTGGCACGCTTGATCATGACGCTGCGGCTGTTCGTGTACTCGTCGATTACGGGAAGCAGACACGCCCTCATGTCCAAGATCTGCCTGTACATGTCGTAACATCCGTATGCGTCCTTGGCCGCGTAGGTTATGTAGGCTAGATTCAGAGGTACCTCCCACATGTTCAGGTCGTCTTCTTTCGCGTTGGCGTATCAGGGGTCGATGATGGTATCAGCGAGGTCAACCACGGAGTCCTTCTCCTGCCCGTTGCTGTTGATCTTGTATTGCTTCTGGATGTCGTCAAGCTTGTTGCACCAGATGGCCGAATCGTCGCGTTCTTCCTTCTCTCCATCGTAGCGAAGGTGCAGTCGGCGCTGCCGATGAAATGGGCGAATGCTCCAGAACCTAGTGCAGCCATAGGACAGAGGCGAGGCAGAGCTTCACCGAGTCCGTATCGTTCGTGTACATCACATTCAACTTGGTGCAGCCATAGGACTGAACGGAGAACTCAATGGGGAACTCCTTGCTAAAGTCCATATCCAGCAGGCTCACCCCTCGGATCGCCATTGGAGTATCTTCGAGTGAACGAGTGTGTAGGCGGTGACAGCAGTTCATTTTTCAGCTCCTGGGGAACTGGATTCAACAGTAAGCTGAGTGTGTACAGGCGACAACAGTTACTACCCCTCCCTCGTCCGTTGCACGCCCGGCAGAAGATGCACCCTCGGCCACACGTCGGTTCACGAGCGGGTCTGTATTGGTACTGTAATAACAGGAGCTAGTGGTCACTTTACTTAACTTTAATAAGCTCTAATAGAAATTTATACTTAAAACAAGCAATGCATTCACTCGTTCTATCAGTGCCACAGGATCAACATGCACAACAATTAGAATTATTATTCTTAGGACGCACACGATCAACACGTTTGTCGCACTTTCACAAAGATAATACTACCAAGTTTGAACTGTTTGTTATGGTTGTTGTCCTCTACATCATCATGCCGTGTTTCCCAGCTTGCAAGATTCAGAACCAACAAATAAGATCCAAATAATAAGTACAACAAAGATGCCTACGCATCTCATTGATTCCTAGCTTGCAAGATTCAAAACCAACAAATAAGATTCAAATAATAAGTACAACAAAGATGCCTACACATCTCACTGATTTCCAGCTTGCAAGATTCAGAACCAACCCATTGGAGCCTTTTGATAAAGTGAATATCGGGATTAAATCCATCTTCGCTAGCCATGTCATACAATCGAAGAACTTGGCGAATGCTCTTGACCGTCACAACATCTGTAGTTGAGTATTCCTGTTTGCATAGCACAAACCAGGAGAGCATGATTTCACTTTAATAGTGGCCTCCTTTACTCAACCTGCACCTCCACTCGGATGAAGCCTGCCTTGAGTTCCATGATTCAATTCATGCGCCTTTTTCTACAGTTCACCTGAAATGAAGCAAATATTGCATCATTCAGCTAGCAAGAAGTACTTGCTCTCGTGAGCTGGCAGGTTCTTCTTTAGTAGTTGCACTAAAATTGAGGAACATTAAGGTTGGTTGTCCGGCTCATGTAAGGTGCAACTATAATTTTGTTATCCTTTTGTGCAGTTCCACTAAAATAAAGTGCCATTGTGGTGACAGTGACGGCTCATCTTGCAAAGGCTAATAAAATGTTGCACGAGATTACCAGCAGAACTAGACGGAGATTTTGGAAACTCCAATCACCATTTTGTGCAGTTCCACCAAAATTGAGAGATGTTGCCCACGTAACATTTTAGTTGAACTGCACAAGACACTCATTCCAAAAAAAGTGTTTTGTGTAGTTCACCAAAAGGTCACAATAGCAACAAGGTGAAATGGACATCCCTATTTGCACAAAAAGATAGAAAGTAAACAGTTGCTGGTCAATAAGAATATACGAAACATATACAAAATGAAAAGAAGCATCTTAATTATGTTCATGGCAATCACGCAAGGACAGTAGAAATTTTAAAACGTCAGCAATGCTTCATGTTACCAGAAGCATTACGATCAACAATGAGATTCCTCAAATATGGGATTACTTTAATGGTGGCATTGCTTGTTTACCAGACACAGTAAATCAACAGCAGCTAAAGAGTTGGTTTAAGGGCATGGGACCATGGGGACACCAGGACACTCAGCAGCGTAAAGGAGCAACTTACTTATCATACTGGGGAAAACAGCAGGAGTGCCATTTGTAACACAGTTTAATTGCATCTTATCACTGGAGGCATTAGATTAACAATAACACTGGTTAGACATGTCCCTAAGGTAACAGTGTGATCGCTTCATTTTACATGCGCCCTTACATTAACAACAGCAAAAGGTTGGAATAAGGACATGCGACAGTGGACGCATCAGCACAATGTACCTACAAGGAGGCATAAAGTGGTGATGCCGAGTTTGTTCATGCTATGTGAGGGCAGCAAACCTAATCCTGGAGACCTTGTACTATGTGAGGGCAGCAAATCTAATCCTGGAGACCTTTTACTATGTGAGGGCAGCAAATCTAATCCTGGAGACCTTTTACTATGTGAGGGCAGCAAATCTAATCCTGGAGACCTTTTACTATGTGAGGGCAGCAAATCTAATCCTGAGACCTTTTACTATGTGAGGGCAGCAAATCTAATCCTGGAGACCTTTTACTATGTGATGGCAGCAAATCTAATCCTGGACATACTCTGTTGACTTGTCCACCAGCCGCCACTTTCTATCCTTTTTTCAACCAATAATAGATTTGTTCCTTATCCAGTTTGTACTGTGTTTTCCCATTATTTCCCTTTTCAGCCAAGAGACCGGTTGGGTATCCGGTCTCTACTACTTTCACCATATTATTTCCTCTTTGAATCAAGTCCTAGATTCATGCTACAAATTTCCCCCCTTTCTTCGTTGTTTGAACAAAGCCCTAGATTCGAATGCATGAAGTAGCTTTACCTCTAATAATACTAAAAATTTAGGTGGTTTTGGAAGAGCTGATGGGAGTAGAAAAAATGCACATGCAGACACGTGGGGAGCTGGGGCAGTAGAGCAAGGCCGCTTGCGAAGAACTTATACCTGAGGGTCGCCGGGATGTCGGCGGCGGCAGGTCGGATCTGTGGACAATACGGCAGGGAGGAAGAAGGGTCAGAGGACCTCCCGAGCCGGCGCTTTGTTGGAGAGAACGGCACGGGCAGAGGATCGGGCCCCTCCGGCAGCTGTGGGTTTCCTCCCTCGGCGGCGATGACCGCGTGAACGATGCACCTTTTAGTCCTCTACACACACCGGCCGAAGGGATCCGGCCGGATTTGTGACCAGCGGTGAGCAGAGAGAAAATTTCGCTACCGCTGTCTTGTTTATATCTGGAGAGGATGAGAGAATGAAGAGAGCATCCCTAGTAAAGCAAGCACTCAGGCCCCTGCGTCCATATATAGTGGAGTGATTATCTTTTTCTCTCCACAACAAGCGTTTCAATTTGTGTACGTGGCATTAAAAAAAGAAACTCTCTATTTAAGGTGACTACTGTATGACTCCTACTTACTACTACTAGTAGTACTACAGTATTGTTCACTTGTGCTCCCGCCCCTCCATTCATTGAACAACCCCACGGGTGAATAAACATACAATACTTACTGTATTTATATAGAATGAACAAGCTCGAACTATTTTTGCGTAGTTAAAAGTTGAGGGCGGGGCTTTTCCCGGGCAGTACGCGCGGTAGTTTTTGGGTAGGCGGTTTGACAGAGAGGCGAGGAGGGTGAGCGAGTGGGGCTGTGCGATTTGACGGCGCGTTACTGCTGGAAAGACTTGTGATATGACCACTCACTATAGTCATGAATTACTGGCGCTCCGACCGGGGTGATGCCCCCCTTCCGTTCCGCGTTCTAATCTGGTGCATGACACGTCGACCCGGATGCTGGCTCTCCCACATGTCGGAGTAGTAAGAAGGAGCAAAGAATGATGCGGTATATACTAGTACTATACTACTCCGTACTACTCAGGTCGGAGGAGTGCGAACCACGCAGCCCAGTGAACCAGCAGTGCGAACCCGGTGGGAGGGGTGGGTTTTCTCAACTGCGGCCCCATCTCACAGTGAAAACATTATGACTGGAATAAAAATGCCATATGCTCCCTCCGTTCATAAATATAAGCCTTTTTAGATACTATTTCAAATGGAATACAACATACAGATGTATGTAGACATAGTTTAGAGTGTAGATTCACTCATTTTGCTCCGTATGTAGTAGTCACTTGCTGGAATCTTTAGGAAGACTTATATTTGGGAACGAAGGGAGTACTATACTAATAAAACATTAAGGCCACGAGGTGATGCAGTGCTGGTTACAGGAGGCAAGAAGAAGAGATGCATCCATCAACGACGTCCACCTCCTCGACTCAGGGCGCCGGCCCACCGAACGGCGCCTAAGTAGCAGCGGCTTTCGTGGCCAGGTCGACGTGCTTCTGAACAATGGCGTCCAAAGATTCCATCCGCTGGAAGAAGGCCAACGTCTTTCTATCCTCGCTTGCCTTGTAGTGGCCTATGTAGACGATTTCCTCGTAGACGTGGATGTTCATGTCGACGGTTTCTTGCATGGCGAGGCGCTGCGCGGCGAGCGCGGCCTCGAGGTGCACATTCTTCGTTGCGACCTCCGGCACCTGCAGGGCCACCAGGGCTTGAAAGAGTTCGTCACCATGGAGGCCGAAGAGGGTGGCAGGCAATGAGGAGCCTGGGCGCGCGGGCTGGAGCAGTACGGCAAGGTTGTCCGCACGCTTCTTGACGGCGGTGAACTTGCGGATGGAGTTGACCATCATGTCATCCATGCGAGAGGCGAAGCCGGCATCGGCGAGGGCTACGATTCCTGCGGTCGCCAGCACCGTCTGGAAACGCTGCATGGTGCGGGGCCGCAGGCCGGCGCCTTGGATGATTTGGCACAGCCGACTGCCGCTCGCGTCCATCACCTCCATAGGTGCTTGTGGCTTATGGTCACTTGGTCTTGGATTGGAGTGAGGAGTGTTGCGCAGAGACTTGGGAGTCGATGGATTGGAGTGGTGGGGCGCCTTTATTATATGAGAGTCCAAACTCTGTTGCATCACATCATGCTGGCTCTATTATGCTTCTCCAATTAATTCCCTCTGCATGTAATTGAGGATGCATCATTGACCGTTCAATTTCTCGGGAACCGCTACCCTCTCCCTCCTTGGCATTGAAGCACCTATGGACCCGTCGACGACGAGGTGCCTATGGTGACTTCGTAAATTTCAAGATGACAGTGTCATGCGTGTGTGCGTTCATAGGGGTGAGTGTATGCGCGTGTATATGAGCGCTTGCGTCTGTACTATGTAAAAAAACGTAAATGCGTGTCAAAAAGAGACTAGTCAGTATACTCAATACTGTGCACCTCGGAGAGGAAAACGATAGAACTAGTACGTACTATTTATTTACGGTATAGATTCACTCATTTTGCTCCATATGTACCCCGTCTCGGTGTAGTCTAGTCACTTGTTGAAATCTCTAGAAGGGCAAATACTCCTTTCTGGTTTACAGGGCTATACTAACAAGTAGTTGTACGTACTAGTACAATAGTGGGCTCACATAGCAATTTTGTCTCATGCAAGAGCCTGGCTATATGCGTGCTCCAATGTTCGCAACTGCAACGTTCGGTTTGCACTTGGCTCTTCGCCTCTTTGAGAAGACGAAAAATGATGTTACTACTACTGCTTCTACAGTGTCGAATCCACTGCTGCATGTCCGTCCACCGCGAGCGGGACGGACAGCTTGTTGTAGAAGTACTACTAAGTAAAAGCCTGTCCTCGTTTGCGAGCAACCATGCGCATGGGTGAGGGAGAAGGCGTGTAGTAAAATCAAGCTTCTCCTCGTTGTATGAGTTGACGCGACACATCATAGCACTGGCCCCACATGCTTGCCTCTAAACTTGGCTGAAAGACCCGCAGTGTACAATATATTTGCTGCAACCTCTAACATTTACCCACCACAAAAAAACTTCGAGACGGCCACATAGCATGGAGCTGACCCCAACGATTTTAAGCTTACAGGCACGGTACACGATATCCTAGACTACTCTACACATGAAACTCCCATACGAGCGTCCGGGCTGCGCTTGGCTCTTCGCCTCTTCGGGAAATCGAACAATGATGGAGTACTACTGCACTGGCTTCAACATGCGGAACACGGCGGTGGACCCCGTACTTTCGTCGGTGAGGGTGGAGTGCCTGCACGAAGGCTGTGGGCTCTACGTCACTTACCACAAGCTCGCCGATCACCAGAGCGTGTGTCCGCTCGCGCCATGCAAATGCCCTGTGCCCTTCTGCGGCTACGAACGCCCGCCGCCGGCGCTCTACCACCACATCAGCACCACGCATCCCATGCCCGTGCACAGGATCCAGTATGGCAAGGTGCTTCAGCTGCAAGTGCCACTGTCGGAGCCACGGCTCTTGCTGTTCGCGGAGGAGGACCACCGCGCGTTTTTCTTGGTCGGCGGCGTGCTCGACATCGGCTCGCCTATCATCGTGTCGGTCGTCTGCATCAGAGCGGGGGCGTCCCCACTGCCGCACTACATGGCCAAGCTGTGGGCGAACGGCCCGCCGGGGGAGCCCAAAGGCACGACCGACGTCGTCAAGGTGGAAATGGAGGTGACAAGCAGCAAGGATCCCGGCGACGTCGACGTGCAGGAGCTGACCTTCTTGACAGTTCCGCCCAAGCTGCTGGCCGGGGCTAAGCTTGTGTCCCTCCACATTCAGATTGACAAGCTCACGTCCTAAATGTTTCTACAGTGCCTTCTGTTTATCTTAGTAATATGCTAATATAGGGATTACCTTGGTCTACTTTAGCTTAAGAAATGGTGGGTTTTGGTGGCGATAAAAAATTATGTTTATCAATGCATTAATTGCAATGCATGCATGCATAAAGTACATGCATTGGTCAATTTTCTCTTAATACTTGCATGCAATGATTTAATGCACCTTGGAATCTGAACATGTGTTGGGGAACAACCAAATTGAGCCTTATAAAATGGAAAAACTAAAATTATGAGATAAGCCCTATAAAACCGGAAAGGAGAGAGTAGAAAAAGAAGTACTCCATCTGGGAATAGTGCCGCACTTCGAACTTGAACCGTCAATAAATTTTGAGCTTGCGTCTCGTCACATTCCAAATTACTCAACGCTATATTGAATTGCAAACCTGTTCACACCGATCACAACCTAAACGGTTTCCCACTTAGGAGCGTATTAGTACTCGGTTATAAATACTAGTATGCCAAGATGACAGCGCATTCCTCCTCAACTCCTCATCCACAAAAACAAACAAGCCATTCAGAATCCTTCCCTTGCGTCTGCCATGGCCAGTGTGAGTTCTAGGTCGAGAGATTGCCACCAGGGAGAGGCGAGCATGGAAGCGTAAGCATGAGAGATGTCCCGCCTCGCTGCAAGAGCAGCCGACATGTCCCGCCGCACGGAAGTAGCAGCACAGAGGTCCTGTCGCGCCGCTGAAGCAGCACGGCGGTCCCGCGGCGCCGTCGATGCAGCAGTCTGGTCCGGCCGCGCCGCGGAAGCAGCAGAGATGTCCCGCCGCGCCATGAATGCGGCAAAGATGTCCTGCCGCGCCGCGACGGCCTGGGAAAATTTCTCGTGTGCTGGCGACGACTGTTACAGGCGCATGCATGCGATCGTCCATGGCCAGATGGATCAGATGTCCATTTTGCGAGGTTGTAGGGAGACATGAAAGCCTCGTTTGAACAGGCTATCGGTGCACTAAGGGAGGGCAATGAGAGGCTCTGGGCCGAGTGAGACCTGCTGAGGGAGAAGATCGTCCGAAGTGCAGACCAGCAGGAGGAGACCAGTGCCTTGTTGAAGAGGACCGGCGTCATCGTCAAGAAACTTATGGACGAGAATGACATGATCTGCAACGAGCGCCAAAGGCTGGTGGAGGAATCCGTGGATGTTCTCAAGCATCGTCTTGAGGACACGAAAGAGCTCATCTCCGCTCGCCACGGAGACTAGTTCCCGCAGCCTGCAGCAACGCATCAAGAAAGTAGAGATCAGCGAGCCAGATCCTTGTCTTCCTTCTTCTTTTGCCCTTGTGTATTTCGGGCGTAGCCGCATGTGGCTTTTTAAATTATCTTTCTAATTATGTAAGACAATTAATCGTCCTTATATTTCTGTGGAAGATCAATGTTGCGAGCCTGGGATGAAGAAAACTCTTGCTGTGGCGACCCTGGTGTTGTTGTTCTTCTAGTTGCTGCTGGGCTTCCTTCAGTTTCCTGGTTTCTTTTGATGTAATAATAGGTTTAGGATGTGTATTGTGTCGTCGGTTGTAATGTTGGGTTCTAGCGCGGATGTTTGGCCTTTGTTGGCCTCTTGGGATGTTGCGATTTCAATCTGGTAGCTTTTAGTCCTTCGTGTTAGGCTGGAGTTGTGCCAAACTTCTTGTGAATTGTGGTGGTTTTCAGTAATGAAAATCGGAAGGGACAAGCCTTTCTTTGATCAAAAAAATAATAATCGTCCTTATATATTCATCAGTCTTGCTATAAGTCACAGTAGATGCTATATTGGTCCGTCGGATCTTACATCAAGATCCGTACTTTCAGATTTTCTTTTTTCTCTCTTAAATCTCAGTCGAGTGAGACATAGCCACACCATTAAACAGAGGCTCGGGCGCCATTAATGGAGACCTTGGGAGAGAGGTGGACGGCAGATGGAGGTCAAAGGGCTCTCCTCCCGATAAGCACGCGCAGGGGTCTGATCGCACGCCTCTCGTACTACTCAA
Source organism: Aegilops umbellulata (assembly GCA_032464435.1). NCBI lineage: Eukaryota > Viridiplantae > Streptophyta > Magnoliopsida > Poales > Poaceae > Aegilops > Aegilops umbellulata. Next base: position 120,484,884 of record CP136054.1, on the reverse strand, counting down.
ATAGCTACCCTGCACGGCGCCTCCTAGCTAATAAAAAATGGGGACGCATGGCGGCACATAAATGGTACTAGTAAGTAGAACGCCCACGGTTTCAACAATACTTGTGTTTCCGATTGTAACGTGACAACACTTATTCCAAAATGACTTTGTTGATTGTTAATGTGTGCGCCTTCGCAAATCAGACTACAAATTTACCACAGCATGTTGGTGCCATGTCATGGCTCCAATCCAAGTTTCATTATTTTCATGTGTGTTTTGGATTTACAGGAATTAAAAAACTAAGTTTCTCAATGTTTCCAACCCAGCCACGACGCCCAGAATTTTGAATTTCATTCCCATTTCTTGCATGTAACCTAGAAATTTACCCGAGGACACACATGTGATTTTTCAACCAACTTTGGTGCACTGGAACATGTGCTTGTATTTCAAATTTGAATTATGCACACAAAGGTGACACGTTCCCACCCAGAACTACGAGCCTTCTTGAGAGAAGCTCCAATTTGCAAGAAGCTTATACCAAAATTTGTTCCTATTCGGCCAATTTTTTTACCACGGCATGGTACTACCATCACATGACACCATGCCAAGTTTCATGATTTTAAAACCAAGTTTCTCAATGTTCTCGACCGAGCCACGATGCCCAGATGATTGAATTTGATTCTCATTTTTTGCATGGGACCTAGAAATTCACCCGAGGACACAAGTGTGATTTTTCAACCAACTTTGGTGCACGGGAGCATGTGCTTGTAGTTCAAATTTGAATTATGCACATTAAATGACCAAAAACTCAATTAATGTGTAAATAAGGCCAAACGAAGCCGGAATAATTCCAAAATTTAACAGGGCACTCATGTAGTTCTATGTTGCCTTTGTAAATAAACTCAAGGGGTACAACGTATATCGTTTCGCACTCAAAGGTGGCACGTTCCCTCTCAGAACCACGAGCCTTCTTGAGAGAAGCTTGGGTTTGCAAGAAGCTTATACCAAAATCTGTTCCTATTCGACCAATTTTTTTACCACAACATGGTAGTACCATGACATGACATCCATGCCAAGTTTCATGATTTTCAGACGTGTTTTGGATTTACAAGAATTTTAAAACCAAGTTTCTCAATGTTCTCGGCCGAGCCACGATGCCCAGATGTTTGAATTTGATTCTCATTTCTTGCATGGGACCTAGAAATTCACCCGAGGACACAAATGTGATTTTTCAACCAACTTTGGTGCACGAGAGCATGTGCTTGTAGTTCAAATTTGACTTATGCACATTAAATGACCAGAAACTAAATTAATGTATAAAAAACGACAAACGAACCCGGAATAATTCCAAAATTTAACAGGGCACTAATGTAGTTCTATGTTGCCTTTGTTAAGAAACTCAAAGGGGGGGCAGCGTATATCGTTTCACACTCAAAGGTGGCACGTTCCCTCTTAGAACCACGAGCTGCCAAATCGGCCCAATTTTTTACCACAACATGTTAGTGCCATGACATGACACCATGCCAAGTTTCATGATTTCCAGGCGAGTTTTGGATTTACATGAATTTAAAATCAAAGTTTCTCGATTTTCTCGGCCGAGTCATGATGCCCAGATGTTTGAATTTCATTCTCATTTCTTCCATGGGACCTAGAAATTCAACCAATGACACACATGTGATTTTTCAACCCACTTTGGTGCACCGGAGCATGTGCATGCAATTCATATTTAGATTATGCACATTAAAAGTCCAGAAACTCAATTAATGTATAAAAATGCCAAATGAACCCAAAATAATTCCAAAATTTAATAGGGCACTCATATAGTTCTATGTTGCCTCTGTAAATAAAATCAGGGGGGAGGCAGCGTATATCGTTTCGCACACAAAGGTGACACGTTCCCTCTCGGAACCACGAGGCTTGTTGAGAGAATCTCAGGTTTTGCAAGAGGCTTATACGAAAACTTGTCCCAATTCAGCCAAAAATTATACGTATGAAAACAGGGTTTAGATTATCCCAAACATCTCGCTACCTAGACCAATAATGTACTATGATTTGAATTCAACATAAAATGGATACAAGTATTTGAATTGGAGACCGTATGGTACATGTAGTTCATAGTGAAATATGATTACTGCTATATGTATGTTTTTTGTTATCAAGATAATATTTAAATTATTGTATAACTTGACAACAATCGTATTCAAATAAGGAAAATTGATTCAAATTTAGTCCATATGGTAGACGACAATATATATGTTCACATGCTGGAGTAAAATGTTCATATATGATGGAAGATCAAAATGTACGACTACATCAATTATAAACCGCAAGGTCACCTAACGATATATTCGAATTCAACATAACGTGGATTCAAAAATTGAAATTCGAGATCATGGCATCTGTAACATATAAAAAGGGACATTACTCTTTCTTTGGTGGGAATTGATTTGTTTTTTGTTCTTGTTGAGGGAAGTGCGAATCGATTTGGTACTGTGCAGGGTAATCTTGTTCTCCCGATTTTTTTACATTTTTCTTGTAGTTTTTTCAATGGCATCTATAGCAATATAGTAAAAGGGGACATGACTCTCTTGTGTCTTGTATGAATTGTTTTTTTACAGGTTAAATTTGTTCTGCCGAACAAGGAATCCGCACCTTGTTATCCCGAAATTTTTAAGATCGAGTATCTTTTTTCTCACCTGCTTTGAAACTCCCGCTTCTTCAACCCGCGCCGCGCCTTGTTATCCCGAAATTCGGACGCGCGCGAGAACTCCCTCCTCATCCGAAATCGCTCCCGCAGCTCAGACACGCGAAATCCCCCTTCTACCCCTCAGCCGGAAATGAAGCTCCACGTCGTGGTGTCAAAACCGGTGGGGGTACGCTGGTAACTTACCCTACATTTCGGACAAGCGCGTCCCTAAGCTTGGCTCCCCCTCCCCCTTCACCCCCCATTTGTACACCGAGGCCGCCAAAACCCGCGAAACCCCACGCTCCTCCGTCGGCCTCCCGACCGCCGCCCAGCCGAAGACTCTTCCCCGACTACATCGTCCACCGCAACAGCTCACCGTCCCTCATCCACCGCACCGGACGAGGATCCGTTGTCGATCTAGTCGTCCCACTGGATCAGCCGCCCCGTCCTCCGCCTCCAAGGAGCTGCCCCGACGTTCGCCTCGTCTTTCGTGCCACCTCAATCCCCACAGCGCCGTCTTGACCTGCCCCACCGAAACCGCAGCACCCTCACCAATTCCTCCGATGAAGCCGAGGCCAACTCGGCGCAACCAAGGAGGTTCTGCACTCACCGCTGCATTTTATCTTTTATTCGATCTCACGGGGCTGCCGGTGCTCGATACCGAGCAGACATGGCGTGTCTCCATCGACGGCACCATCGCCGGCACATCATCCATGGCGTCTCTCCCCCATGTCGTTGCTTCCTCGGTGGCGACTTCCACAACGGCACTAGCTGCAGCTGCTCCGGCTCTCGCTCGCGCTGCAACTCTGTTCTTGCTATCGGTCGCGCTGCTGCACTGCTCCTGCTTTCGTTCGTGCCGCTGCTCTGCTCTTGCTCTCGCTTGCGCTGCTGCTGCCGCACGACCTCCGACAGCTATAGGAGTTGCTGCTTTAGCACTCGCTCGCGGTGCTATTGCACGACTTGCTCTCTGCTAGTGTGTTCCCTGCTCGAGCGTCTGCTGATTTAGATCACTGCTTCTCTGCTACTAGTGCGCGAACGCCCTAAACATCTATTGCAATGCTCTGTTACTAGTTCAATCAGTTTCGACAGTAAAATTCAGTTTCAACTGTGAATTTCATTTTCTTCAGTTAAGTTCAGAGTGAACAGTACTTATAGCATCTGTCGGAGCGGCCGTGGCGCGGCTAATGTGTTTTACATCTAGCACTTTTTGGTGATGTATTTTACATCATCTATTGCAGATGATATTAGGGTCCCACTTTAGATTAACGTTTTCTGTCTTGTCATGCTTCAGCCTCATCGCTGTACACCTTAGTGGAGCTGCTCCAACGATGGAACCGTCCATCACAACGGAGCAGTACCCTCGGCGCCGTTTCCAGAGGCCTCGGATCTTCTTCCCCACCTCCGACAGTCACACCAGCATCATCACCATCCTCCACGTCCAACCCAATGATGCTGAGGTCCACAAGGCTATGCCAAAGAGGTTGTACACTCGTGGCATCACTTTGTTTCTCCATTCCTCTATTCTTCCAATTCATGTGAGCCAAACACACAGGTTGACTGAAATCCTATGTTTCCAAATGCTCCGCTTTGCACGTGCATTCCTATCCTATTCCTGTGTTTTTCCTGTCCCTGCATTTATAGAATCATCCCATTCTAAGGAGCCTTACAGATTTACTTCATTTTCAGATAGGCGTCAAAGAAAACTCTGTGTGTTATGTCCTGCTCCTGTCGTGCCGTCATCCACCCCACCTGAGGTGCACCATCGACATAAGCGTTCACTGCAGCAGAGATCCCCCCTACAGACTTCCTTTCGCCACCTCAGATCATCTTCCCCGTTGCCGGCAGCCACGCCAACCGCATTACCATCACCGACTGAGCAGATGAACCTGAGGACTACACAGTTCCGGAAGAGAGGTCGCAGTCTTTCGTGTTTGCTTACGTTATACATCGGTTATTATTACCTGCTACTTTATCATTCAATCTTGAGTTTTGAATTGCCCATGGGTCTCATATCGAGCCAGCAACGAATAGTATTTGTCTACTATCTGGTTCATCTGGGGTCTTCTATGTGGTTCATGTTGGGTGGGCAACAAACAATAGATGATCCATTATCTATCTTTTTAAACTGAAGCTACAATGTACCTGGTATCATTAGTTTTGGATCCATCCACTTGTTTGCTACCATCAGTCTTGATTTTTGCATGCACCCCTTAGGCCTTACAAAATTTAACTATTTTTATTGTTATGCATGTCAGATATTGTACACAATCATACTGAACATGTAGAGAAAAAGAGAAGACCGTTGTGTGCGAATATAATGTCATGCAGACGCTGCTCCATGGTGGGCGAAGTGCCCCCCTCCTGCATTTCCAGATTGTATTCCAGAGGAAGATAACTATTCAGATGGAGATTCAGAAGGAGCCGACCACGCCTGTTTACCACCTGAGGTGTTTGCTCTAACCTGGCATGCTGATGTTGGTCATATCATGCATATGGCGCCTTGCATTGCTTACATTATACATCTTATATGTCATCAGCTTAGTTTAGATTTGCTTTGTGTGAATGCCACCTGTTTGGTTTCTATATCATACTCCCACCATTCCTAAATATTTGTCTTTTTAGAGATTTCAACAAGTGACTACATACGGAACAAAATGAGTGAATCTACACTAAAATATGTCTTTCTACATCCGTATGTGGTAGTCCATTTGAAATCTCTAAAAAGATAATTATTTAGGAACGGAGGGAGTATATGGGAATTATGCAATGCCATCTTCTTTAGCCAGGCATCATATACGTGAATCATGCAATGCCATCCTGTTTAGCCAGTCATCGTATATGTGAATTGTATCGTGCCATATTTTTTTCCATAATGTATTCCATTTGTCAACAATGTTAATACATTCATCTACTCTTCCTGTCCAGCAGCCATGTGAGTCGGTCATTGGAAAATCTGGAGTGAAAACAAGGTCTTCTGAGCAGTCAGTGCTACCCGTCGATGCAGATTTCTTGCTGGTTACAGATAGCTCATCAGAGGAGGATTCAAAGAGAGATGACCAGTCGTATTCCCCTTCCCCCGAGGTGCATGCTCTAACTTGGTTGGGTTATATTGCTCATATCTTGCATATCTTGCATTGCCATGCCATCTGCTTAGATTAGACATGCTTTGTGTGAATGCCTCATGTTTGCTTTCTATATCAGATATGTGAATTATGCAATGCCATGTTTTTCAGCCAGTTATCATATATGTGAATTATGCACCGCCATGGAGCCAGGCATCATATATGTGAATTATCTCATGCCATCTTTTTTTCATTGCGTATTCCATTCGTCGACAATCTGTGTATATTGAACTACTCTTCATGTGTATCAGCCATTTGAGCCGGTTATGGAAAAATCTGGAGTGAAAACAAGGTCTTCAGAGCGGGCAATGGTACCTGTTGAAGCATATATCTCGATGGTTACAGGGAGCTCCTCAGAGGAGGATTTAGAGACAGATGAGCAGTCCTATATCCCACCTGAGGTGTATGCTCTAAGTTGCAATATTTATATTTCTCATATGATGCATATGGTGTCTTGCATTGCTTAGTTTAGACATTATATGCACACTATTGAATTCTATCTGCTTAGTTTAGAGATCATACATGCGAGTGCCAGTTGCTTAGTATATGAATCAATTATATCAATTATATCATGCCATCCTGTATACTTAGACATCATGTATGTGAATTATTTCATCCCAACCTATTTTAGAAAGACATCATATAGTTTTGTCATGTCATCCTGTTTAGGTGCTCATCATATGTTGAATTATGCCATTATATCCTGTTAAGTTATCCATCATATATCTGAAACTGTGTCATGCTATCCTGTTTAGCTAGGCATCATATATGTAAAATTGTGTCATGCTGTCCTGTTTGGTTAGACAACATACATGTGATTACCACATCTGTCTATCATACAATGTCTGTACGTTCAATTTCTTTTCTTGTTTATCAGCCATTTGAATTGGAGGGGGTGATGGCAGTATCTAAGGGAGCAAAAACCCATTCTTCACAAAAGACAGTGCTACCCGTTGATGTAGATAGAACCATGGTTGTACTGGCCCACAAACTAGCCCCACCACACATAATCGAGACTCTTCCAGATTGCACACTTACACCATTGGGCAGAGAACCAGCTACAACCCATCTAACCGCAACCCCAGTGGATAGTAACCCACTTATAGTTGACAAAGCACCATGTCCACCACAGAGTACCTCCACACGAGCAGTTTGTAAAGCTACTGCAGTGCCCAAAGCACGAAGACCACCACAGCTAACCCAAACTCCACGTTTAAAGCAGAAGAGCAACTGTTCTCAAGTCAGATTCCGTAGCTATGGTCCATACTCCTTTGCTATTGCATCACTGTATGTACTCATACCAACTACTTTCGAATTTGAAGGATCCAATTGAAACTCCAATGGCGCAACAGGTATGTTTTAAACCTATTTCTTTAACTGGATTGCTGTTCTAACTTCTTGCTCTATTTTGATTTCAGTTTAAGTTGCATAAACAGTTATGTTCTCATGTGGTGCACATTACAAGTGCTGCCAATGCTGTGTAGTTTCTCACACTTATATTCTGTCTATGATGATGTGTCTTAAAAATATATGAGTTGAACTGTGTCTCTATCTTGATTAGGGAACATAAACTAGAATGATATGGACAATACAGTGACCATAGAACATAGATATATGTTTGTTTCATGTTGTTATCCTGTCCACCTTACTACTGAACCAGTTTACCAAAATGAGTTTCGTATACTACAAGCTAAGCCTGTGATGTGTCTGCTTGTTTCTCTTATAGTATGCAAATAGAATATTGGAGAAGAGCACCCCACTATGCAATGGTAGAGAAAGTAATGCAGATAAGGTTCAAGATAGTGAGACAACCCTGTTAGTCTCCAAGAAAGGTGATAAAAACGATCTTGTAGACAGTGAGAAAACCCCACAGTCCTGCGTTGATGTAGTGTTTGAGTTACTGGCTAGTACCGCTGGTACAAGCTCTTCCAACTCGCTGCCTGAATCACTTCGGCTTCTTCAGTCTCAGCTACAAGCTAAAAGGCATCAGTCAGCTATGCTGCGGCAAGAAGCCGAAGGACTGAGGAAGTCCTTGCAGAATTCAGATGCGTACTTTCTTGTGCAACAGCAAGCGCTGGAGGATTTAAGCGCCAAACAAGAGAAAGTTAATAAGCTTGCTAAGCATCTTGCCAGCATTATGGGTACCTAGGATATTGTTTCTTGAGCTCTTCTGAAGTGGTTTCAGTTCTGGACTTGTTTTGCTGCGGCGTTTATATGCTGGTGTGTTCCCTATATTTGCACTGGTGGTGAACTTTGATGCCCAGTGGATGTAATATGTGTAATAGCCGTGATAGCCTAGCATAAGTTGCTTGCTTATTTATTTCCTTGTTTTGTTTAATTGTTTGCTTGTAGTCAGTGTAGTTCTTTTCCGTGGTTTGCTAGTGGCTGCAATAACCTATTTTTTCAAACTAGGCCACATTAACCATGGGCTAATATTTACTATAGTGACACTGGGCCTCCTACGGGCCGTAGAAACAGTGGGCCTTCTACGGGCTGTAGAAACAATAGGCCTTCTACGGGCCGTAGAAACAATGGGCCTTCTACGGGTCGTATCATCAATGGGCCTTATACAGGCCGTATGATCGATTTGCCAAACATGGGCCAATAACAGGCCTCATTATGGCCGTAAACGAGCTAGAGTTGGAATCGTACATTCATGGGCCGACCATAAGGGGCCATCGTTAATAGGACGTATTTGATGACGCTATGAAAACGGCCCAACGAATTGACGGACCATAAACGGGCCGACTGTAACCACGGGCTGAATTTGGCCCACAAGCAGAAAATGACAGTAACGGGCCGTAAGTAAACGAATGCTGGAAATGAGCCCAAGAATAAATGGGCTCTGAGAAGGCCGAAAGATAACATGGGCTGGAAACGGCCCAATGGAATAACGGGCCGTTAATGGGTATAAAGTGATACACTGTTCATCACAGGCCAGTTTCACCACGGGCCGTTAATGGGTGTAAAGTGATACACTGTTCATTATGGGCCAGTTTCACCACAGGCCGTTAGTAGGCCAAGAGTTACATAGGGCCTCATATGGGCCGAAAGACGTCATGGGCCATACATGGGCCAGAAGTGAAAACGGGCTGGAATCGTATTGGATGGCCCAGATGATGCTACTGGGCCTAATTCGGATAGGGCCTAACGGGCCTTGGGTTAGCGGGCTGTAAATGGGCTATATTCGAACATGCCGTTAATAAGCTTTCCATGGGCCTGCCCGCCAGCTTTTGACCAAGTCAAACAGGCCGGCCTTTACACAGGAATGGGCCTCTGTTGGGCCGTGCCACGTGTCGACGTATCATAGGCGCCTATCTGACCCACTGACAAGCTGACACGTGTTTCGTCCGGCCAATAAGAATTTTACACGTGGAAATTTCCCATTGGTCGGGGCTGTTAACGGGTTATCGGATCCAAAACCCGACCCGATAGCTTAACGGCGTTCCGTTATGGTGGATGCCACATGTCGGTCACCCTTGACGAAAGCACTTCTGTGACGCGCGATTTATCGTCATGGAAGTGGACACTTCCGTGTTGATAATTTTGGTAATGTCATGGAACACTTCTATGACAGCATAGGTATGACTATCTAGATTCTGTCATAAATTTGTCATGGATGTACATGCATGACAAAAAAGCGACCTACTGTGACAAACACGTATCATCACGGAAGTGTATTTTTTTTGTAGTGCACCCTACTTCCTGCTTGATTGATCTTGATGATATGAGTAGTACAAGAGTTGATCTACCACGAGACCGTAGAGGCTAAACCCTAGAAGCTAGCCTATGGTATGATTGTTGTTGTCCTACGGACTAAACCCTCCGGTTTATATAGACAATGGAGGGGGCTAGGGTTATAGAGAGTCGGTTACAATGGGAGGAGATCTACATATCCGTATCGCCAAGCTTGCCTTCCACGCCAAGAGAGTCCCATCCGGACACGAGACGAAGTTTTCAATCTTGTATCTTCATAGTCCAACTGTCTAGCCAAAGGATATAGTCCGGCTGTCCGGATACCCCCCAATCCAGGACTCCCTCACCCCAACTAACATCCAAGCACCGGCAATCAAAGCGGACAAGCAGTCAAGCGAGCTGAAGAAGTTCGGTCACTGGCTTGCCTCCCAAGGAGCATAAACCACTATTAGGAAAAAGTTGGTGTCATCAGAGGCTGACGAGAAGGTTACTATCAAAGAGAACTCATCTTGCGCCATGACAGTTCGAGTGACCGTTGAATCCCAGGCAACAAGAATCCCACCACAGGAGCCCTGCGCTGGCTGAGAGCAGAAGTTGCAAAGTGACGCTGGAAGAAACTTCTTGATCACAAAAGCATCAACAACAGTGATCTTGGTCTCTTGTAAACATACAATGTTGGGCTTGCAAGAGGCAATGGCGTCTTTGACGAGACAGTGCTTGATGCGGTCACCCAAGCCACGAACATTCTAGTTAGTGATAATCATAAGAGCTGTGCGGCCGCCGAGAGGACCCGAAGGTCAGGGAATGCAATAGGTAATAGAAAGAAGCATGTCATGCATCAATATAACAACAGGAGCTTACAAACAGAAACAGAAACGGACCAACGACGACAGCACACTGGACGACGCGACAACAGACGCAGCCAAAAGGGCCGCAAACACCCGAGGAGAACAACAAAACAAGAAGAACAAGACGACTCCCGACAGGCCGGAAGCAACTACCACGATGCAACAGCTCCTGACTACAAGGCAGAAGGCCAACTAATGCAGACACGGTCCTGCAGGTCCTACTTATTGAGATCTAGCGAGCGCACTGGAGAGGCAGCCACCCAAGCAGAAGAAAGGGCTTCGGCCTCCCTACTTATGCCCTCCGCATCAAGGTCACAACAGTCCGCAAATGCTTTGAGCTTGTTCTTTCCCAGCGGCTTAGGCGTGCCTTTGAGCAGGAGCTGAATCAGAGAAGACACATCACGCAGCTTCTTGGCGCGCTTGGAGGAGGCGGAGCATCCCGACGAGCGACCCGAGGACGAGCCAAAGGAGGAAGAGATGGCCATCCGCGCCTTCCGCTTAGTGGCGCGCTCGACGCAGTCCACTCTAGGCCCATCCAGCAGGTTGAGGAGCCTGGGGCTGCGCCGCGGAAGCATCGGCGCCTGGCCCACTTTCTTAACAGCGGTGGCAGGCAGCTCCACCTCCAGCCCCGCCGCACCGCCAGGGATAGCTGGGCTTGTCGCCCGCACCGCTCCTGGCTGTACATCGAGGTCTTGAGCCCTTTCCTTGCCGTCCTCACCCACCGGCACCTCCGGCGATCCCAGACGGATGGGGTGCTCGAGGGAGTTATCAACTCGAGGCTCGACCCGCGGCGCCGAGAATAGGGGCAGCAGCGCTGGGTAGCCCCTTAGCTGAGAGACCTTGGGCTCCTCAGGCGGGGCGCGACACCCACAAGTATAGCGAGCAATGGCAGCAGGCAGGGAGTAGCAGCAGGCAGGGAGTAGCAGTAGGCATGGAACAGAGGGGTGCCAGCAAAAGGAGAGCCACAGACTCCACATGCGCTGACTCGGAGCGAGCAGTTAAGGAATGCGGTGGTGGGGGGAGCGGGCAGATGGGTGGCGAGATGAGCCAGAGCTGGCACTGAAGTCGCAAGAAAGCTGTGGAGGGCGGCGGGGATGGTGGGAGTGCGGTGGTGTCATCATGGGACGTGGCTAAGGAAAGCGTGGGCCCCACGTGCCCAAAGATGCTGGCAGGCACATTAGCTTTGGATGGAAAGCGACAGTCTACAGAGGGGAGCAAAGGCAAGGTACGCCCGCAGGTGAGTTCAGGAGATGAAGAGGAGTCCAAGTCGAAAACTTTCGGCCAGAACTTGGAAAGGAGAGAGTTGCAGCTCTCCCGAGATTGCATGCCCGTGGTGAGGTCGAAAGGGGGAAGTAACCGTCGTCGAGCATGGCCGGTCCCACCGTGACAGCACCTTCCACGACCCTGGCTGGGCTCAGCTCCAAGCGGAAGAAGAAAGCGGTTTTGTCCACATCGAAGAAGGTGACCGCATGCGGCCTGGAAACGGGGGCTGCCACCAGCTGCCGCTTCACGTGGCTGTCCTTCTCCGAATCCGCATCGAAGTCAGACGCGTCAAGCGTGCCCATCGAGGACGGCACCTTGAGCGCAGGCTTGGCGGAGAGCTTGAGCAGGGCTAGGAAGTCGCCGAAGGACGCAGCCATGGGGTGGTTGTAGGCGCGGAAGGCTCTCTCCGCCGCCGCAGGCAGGCCGCGGGAGGCCCTCCGTTAGACACGCCCACCGGCAGACGACGCATCGGGGCGACCCCACGGGGGCAAGCGAGCATGCCCGCCACTGGGCGGCTGGCCATCGCTCGGCGAGGCAGCAGGGTTGCCAAGGGAGCGTGCCACATCCCATATCTCATTGATGTAGATGTCGGCGTAGGTGCCGGTGCCATTGATCTTGTGGAAGGCGATGTGGTGGGGGATGTGGCTAAGAGCTTCAACCTTAGCAAGGGCGAAGATGCCAGCGAAATCATGGCCATGAATACTGGCGTGCTCGACGTTGATCAGGCCAGCAAAACCCAACAAACTGGAGGCAACACCTCGCCGATTCCAGAGCTCCAATGGCATCTTCTCGAGAGAGAGGTAGACAATGTGGCGATAGGCAAAGGAGAAGGCGTTGCTGCCTGCGTGGTGCGGCAGGATCTCGACTCTATGTGAGCCCGCATCGAGTTGGCTAGCATGCAGAGCCTTCATCTGGTCGCATTCACGCTGAAACATAGCGAAAGCGGTGGCGGTGGAGGAGCTAGCAAAGCGCACAAGAGTGATGCCGAGACGCTGGTGGAAAAGGCGGCGCAGCCAGGACAAGAAGTTGGGCATGGTGGGAGCGATCTTGATGATGCATACAAGGGAGTTACGGTCATGTACAAAGGGGTAGTGCACGTCCACAAAGGTGGGGCGACCACAGACCACAGGCTCCATGGCTGGGGAGGGAGCGACAGGAAGCGAAGTGGGGGTGAACGGGATGATGGCAACACACCAGTTGGGAGAGGAGGAGGGAGCAGGAGGCGGAGACGGAGGCGGTGGAGAAGCTTGGCGGGAGGAGGAAGAAGAAGGGTGTCTGGTTTTATAGACTAGGCAGGGGGGGCGCTCTGAGCAGGAGTGGCGAGTATGGCCGGTGCGTCTGCAATGCCAACACACCAAATGGATCGCGGCAGTCAACTTTTCGGTGCCGATAGGAGAGGCATCTAAAGCAGCGCCAGTGCAGGTCTATAGGGATAGGAGGATAATAGCGCTACCTGGGAGTGGGGGAGGCAGAATTGCGTGGGGGCGAACCAGGGCATGGATTGGCAGGAGCGCCTCCCTGTACGAGGAGCGCGATAGGGCCAAAGGGACGGTGACATCTTTGATCGACCCCGAGGCATTGGAAGCAGAAGAGCCAAGTTGGTCGGGCCCCCCAAACTGCGTTGTCCGCACCGGCGCATGATGGTCTGGCAGCAAGGATGCCACGACACCATGCAAAGAGTTGCATTGATGTCCGCCCCTGGACTATCAGCGCCATAAACCACGCACAAAGCCGTGCCCGAGTCAGACCCGGATAGGGCAGGAGAGATACGGAAAGGGGCGGGATCTGGAAGAGCAGGAGCAGATCACGGGGAAGCTGGCGCACCCGAAAACGCAGGGCGAGGAGGAGTCACGCGGCCGGTCTCAATGGGCGTGCATGCAACAGGGCACGCATAGACTGGGTCCGCAGAGGCCAGAACGGTAGGATTTGACCAGAGATCGTGATTCTTGGCCCCAAGTTTACCCGGGAAACCAAACTCCACACAGATAGGCCCAACATGCCAAAGCCCATGAAGCACGATCTCAGCGGCAACCTCGCGACAGGCCACTTCAAATTCAAAAGAGGTGGGGCCGAGCGCAATGGCCCGGAACCCTGCTGGCAAGCCACCAAACTAGCCATGCAGAAGCTGAGCGAAGAACTCCAGTGAGAGGAGCACACCGTCGCTGACAACGAACGCCGCAAGGCGCACCGGGGAGAACAATCTCGATAGCGCGCAGACGGAGCCGCAGCCATATCTGGCCCACATAGCATCCTCAAAGCGGGCTCCAGGACACTCAACAAAACCAGCACAAGCAGGACCAACACCCCCAGGACGACCAGACCCTAGCATGATCAAGGGAGGAAGTGCAGCAGCATGCATCAAAGGAAGAAGGGAAGCGAGCACTTAGCTGAAAGAGGTCACCCCAAGACGTAGCAATGTCACATAGTCGGCAACGTGCCAACTCTGCCCCAGCTAGTCCCGCGCTCCGGCGCGGTGAGCGACGGGCCCGCCTAAGACAGCTCCCAAGGCTGTGCAGCGTCGTAGGAGAAGCGGCCTGGCAACCAGACAGCATCCCCGCGGCAGGCACGGGCACTCCCGCCAGTGGCTGGAATGAAGCGGTCTCAGCCAAGGATGGCGACGGCGATGGTGGGAGAGTCGGACGACGGCGATGACGACGGCGGGGTGTCTAATATCGGTGGCCGCCGCAAGCCGGAGTGGCCAGCGACGGGAAGGTGGCCGCCGTAGGCCGGAGGGGCAAACGGCGGGTTAGCTCATCACACATGAGTAGTCTGACAGATAGTGGTGCCCTTTATTATTTGTAAGTGATAAATCTCTCAAATCCTCTGGCCATGTTTCCACTTCAAGCAACATTTTCCTTTGATTGGTTGATCTTTTTATTTTATTTTTGCAATACTAGTTCATCGGTGAGAGTAGTTCATTGGTTGATCAAACTTTTGGATTTGTGTGACTATAAGGGATTCTTTGATTCTCAAGATTCAAAAGGGAAGGAAAAAAAAAGACGCGGGAGTGTAATATCACGTCCATTTGAATCCTAAATGTGTTTCCTGTGATTACATCACAAGGACAACAAGAGATTTCTTTCAAAAGGAATGAGTGGATGCAAATATTTCTTACAAAATATAGATCATACTTATCCTGAGGGGAACTCATGCAACCGATGTTGGCCTTGTTTCTTCAAAATAATATCTCTTCAAAATATAGAACATGCGTTTTGTAAACTCTCTAACTATTATTTCTTCAAAATAATATCATGAGAAGAATCTTGAGTATTTTATTTCCTAAACATAGATTAAGGTATACCAACCCTCTGAGCAACACCCATTGAAATATGGGCCACATAAAGTTATAGAAACATATGAGGTAGATAGAATGGATGAGGGAAAGATGAAATCTCGCATCTTTTTCCTTTTTCATGCATTTGATGAGACGGGCAAATGAATCGGGTAAATGGGGGGACCATACCAACGGAGTTGGACCATGGAACCGCAAACGAAAAATTCATAGTATCACGCACATGCCAAGCCCGTCCGTCTGCTCGATTTGCCTCGCGATTCGTGAAGTAGTTGGATTCCTCTCGAAGCACAATGAATCTTAAGTTTCGGTCGTTGTCGGTGTCAAAACCGGCGGATCTCGGGTAGGGGGTCCCGAACTATGCGTCTAGGAGGATGGTAACAGGAGACAAGGGACACGATGTTTTTACCCAGGTTCGGGCCCTCTCGATGGAGGTAAAACCCTACTCCTGCTTGATTAATATTGATGATATGGGTAGTACAAGAGTAGATGTACCACGAGATCAAGGAGGCTAAACCCTAGAAGCTAGCCTATGGTATGATTGTTGTTCTGTTGTTCGTCCTACGGACTAAAACCCTCCGGTTTATATAGACACCGGAGAGGGCTAGGGTTACACAGAGTCGGTTACAATGGTAGCAGATCTACATATCCGTATCGCCAAGCTTGCCTTCCACGCCAAGGAAAGTCCCTTCCGGACACGGGACGAAGTCTTCAATCTTGTATCTTCATGGTCCAGGAGTCCGGCCAAAGGTATAGTCCAGCTATCCGCACACCCCCTAATCCAGGACTCCCTCATTAGCCCCCGAACCAGGCTTCAATGATGACGAGTCCGGCGGGCAAATCGTCTTCGGCATTGCAAGGCGGGTTCTCCTCCAAATTCCGTGTACCTGTTGAATAATGTCTGGTTTCTTGTAAATGTTGCGCTCCTTGGCTTCTACGCCCAATAATGGCCGTCTTCCACGTGTCAAATGAATACGAAAAGTCTGGGTGTTTTTACATTCACACCCCTAGCCGCGTAAATGAGACGCATATTTAAAGGGACGAGGATTTAGATCCAAACCACACCTTCTCCCCTCCGCGAGTATTCATTAGAGCGCATCCGACAAAGGTCCATCCCACCATGGCCAGCCGTCGCAACTCCTCCTCTCTCCCTTCCAGCCCTCAGCCTGGAGATTGGGAGAGATGCTCCATCCCACACAGCGAGCTAGTGACGCTCCAGACCAAGGGATTTCTCCCCCGGCCTATATGGTCCCGGTTTAAGCCAGACTTGCCACCTATAATGGCGGAGAGCAAGCGGAGAGTGCCCCTAATCCCTCCAAAGGAGAGCGGGTATGCCTTATCCCTTATTTAATAAGAGGGCTCGGATTTCCAATTCATCCGCTTCTCCGGGGGCTCCTGGAGTTCTATGGCCTCTAGCTACACAACCTCACGCATGCCTCCATATTGCATATCGCGGGCTTCGTAGCCCTCTGCGAGCTGTTTTTGGGTGTTGAGGCTCATTTTGCGCTGTGGAAGAGGCTATTCTGCCTGGTGCCCCGTTCTCAGGAGGGGTCCATATATCAAGTGGGCGGAGCCGAAGTGTGGCGCATCGCCGGGACCGGATATCTATCCGGAACCCCAAAGAAGGCGTCCGAGAATTGGCCTTCGGAATGGTTTTATATAGAGGACATCTCGTTGTCGGATCCTGTTCGGATCGGCCTCCCTAAGTCCGACACTGCTCGCCTGAAGAAGCGCCTAAGCTGGTGTCCACGGAGCCCTCGGAGGGAAAGTGACAAGGACGTCCTTTACCTGATGGGCCGGATAAGATTATTAGCTCATTCTGGACTAACCATGACTGGAGTCATGGCCGCATGCATCATGCGGGGGGTGCAGCCGCTTTAGTATAGAGGCCACCCCATGTGGGACTTCAACGGGGCGGATGACGCCACCCGTCACGGCCATAAGGGGCCGGACTCGGCTGCCGCTCTGATAAAGATCTTGTCCGCTTTGTACAAGGGAGAAGAGGAGGAATTTCTCCGCGTCAACCCACAGGGTGAATTTACTATGTACAATCCTCCGAGTTGGGTAAGTGGACACTTTTACTTGCCCATCCGTTTTATATTCCCATCGTTTAAGTATATAGTCTAATGACTTCAATGCAGGAACTGCGCCAGGCTGTTAAAGAAATAAACAGCCCTCCTCCACAGCCCGGGGATCCGGGACGGTCCCTCGACCCGGCCTCCCAAGAGGATCCAGACTTATCTGTGGAGCTGATCGATGGAGTGTTCCATCAATTGAGCAAGGACAACGCTTTGGTGACCATTACAGCCGATTACCCAGGGCTAATCCCGGCCTCCCAGGTAACTGAGACCGAAGTCCGAGTACCTCGAAAAGGGGTCCACCCTCGCGTGTTTTCAGTTTCCTGATTACAACCATGTTTTGCAGGGGAGGTTTTTGAGACGGGAGGCCGAGCCTGCGGCGACAAGCCAACGAGGGGCTGCAGGGCCCTGTGGGCAGAAAAGAAGTGCGGTCCAGATCGAGGCGTCGGTGCAAAGGTATAGCGCGCCCTCTTATTCCCAGGTGTTATTCCTTCTAGGCATATTAACACTCGCGCTCTCTTTAGGACAAAGAGACCTCGTCGGACTATATCCGGAGAGGCTGCCAATTGCGCCTCCACCAGCCAGGCTCCAAAGCCTGGTCCAGAGGCGGAGGCGAACACGAGGCATGCACCGGACGCTCCTCCGACAGAGGATGCGGACAGGCTGTCTGCCACTAATTCTGAGGTGGAGAGTGCCCTGAACCACAGGTGTCGCCGGACAGTTCTCCGCAATGCTTGTTTCTCCCAAGAGGCGTTGGATGCCTTCAATTTGGGAGACGCGTACCTCCGTGCCGCTCAAAATGGTCTAGCCAGAGCCACTGAGCAATATGTAAAAGACATACTGGTGAGAAAAATTAATGGTTATATATATCAGTAGCCCCCGAGACTTGAAACAGTTAGAAGAGCTGATTTAAGGATCATTTAATAATGCAGGGTCTTGCGGAAAAGAATACCCAACTGTCCCAGGAGCTAGAGGAGTGCAAAGCCCAACTTGAGGCCGCACTAGCCGCGACAGGGGAGCCCAAGGAGACCCCCGTTGGTAATATATACTTCCAAAATATAAGTATTTTGTGAAGTGCGGCGTGTGTGCAAATCTGATAAATGAAATTGCAGATGGCACCGGATTAGATCCGGAAAAGCAACAACTCCTACGCCAGTTAAAGGCTGGTGAGAGCATGCTGACAAAGGTGAGGCGGGAGAAGAATGATCTCCAAGATGCCAACACCAAGCTGGGCGTTGAACTGAAAGATGTTCGTGATCAGCTGTCGGACTCCGTTAAGGAGAATCAGCGGCTTCGGCGCGGCATATTTAGTAAGTGCTTAAATGAACCTTTTGAAAAAAAATAGAGTTCGGCGAGGAATTCGACTAACAGAGTAATGTCTGTAGGTGTGCTAACAGGTCGTCCTGCAGAGGAGATGCCCGGTTCTACGGGTGACCTTCTTCCCGAGCTCTCGCAACTGCACGAGCGAGTTCGGCAGGTGATGCAAGGCGTCGCCCAGGCCTTGTGGCCATCCATCTCCATGCCCGAAGGCCTTGGAGAGCTTGCAGAGAAGCTGAAGGGAGCGCGGCGGCGCTTCCGATTGTGGAAGATATCGGCCTGCCGTCAAGGCGCTAGGGAGGCCTGGGCCATGGTGAAGACGCGGTACACGAAGGCTGACCCCAACCACATGGTCGAGGTCGGACTGTGGGGCCCGATGGGAAGGAGATCCCTGTAAGCTTAGTATACGGCCAAGTAGAATTGGCCGCAAAGTATTCCCAGCAGGACTGTAAACTAGACAGCTTGTTAGATGGTATTGAAGAGGAATACAATCAGTCAGAATGACTATGTAATTTTAATTGACATTTTTAATGCCTTCTAGCCAGATTGTAGATCGTTTGTCATGGCCGACCTTTTCGCTTCAACCTCGGGACCTAATGGTCCGGAGTGTGTCTGAATACCCTCGCGGTTATATAAGAACCGGGGTATGCATGGAGACTAGGCGTAGGGGTCATTAGTGCTTGAATAGACAATTGCCCAACTAGTTATGTTATATTACATGGTTAGTAAGAAACATCTTCCAGGGAGAATAGTTCCGTTAAGGGTTCCTTTCCCCGGGAGGCATGCCCTAAAGTGCATGTCCATTCTGCGAAAAAGACGCAGGAAAAAGCATCTGGGGGCACATAAATAAATAAGTGAAAAGATCATATTTTAGGTCACCGACCGAATATTCCCTTAAGAATTCTAGCTTTCGGCATCACCCAGTCTGAGGTACACATCCGGCTGACCCGGCAGTAATAATCGCAGAGGTGCTCCCTTTACCACCTAGCCAAACAATCGGGAACGTAGGGGTAAGCACAGGAGCCAAGCAACCCAGCTTGGCCAAAACTTAAGTCATATCGATGCATATAATGGTGAAACAAAAGGTACATGCCGAAGTGTGACACATGTGTTGGGCATAAAGCCCGTATAAATAAGCTTCTGTTAAAAGAAGCCCCCAGGTTTAATGAGTGCGAATAGCACGTCATTTGATGAGCCGTTAAAGGCTATAAGAGAAAGGGAGAGGAGAAGGAGAGAAATGTAAGACAGACAGTATATAAAAAATGGACAGAGGAAAGAGACGAACACAGAGTCCGGCGCTAGGCATAGAATCTTCGGAGACGGGCTGCGTTCCATGGGTTCGGCTCGAGTCGGTTATCCCATGCATCTCGCAGGCGGTACGCTCCACCAGTAAGGACTTGGTCAATTATGAAGGGACCTTCCCACTTGGGCTTGAGTTTGTCCTTTTTCTTGTCCGGCAGGCGTAGAACTAATTCGCAACGTTGTAATTTTTGGCCCGTACTTCTCTGCTTTCGTATCTTCGAGCCTACTATTGATAGAATGCGGAACGGGCTTTTGCCACGTCACGCTCCTCCTCTAAGGCGTCCAAACTGTCCTGCCGGTCGAGCTCGGCTTCTCTTTCTTCATACATGCGCACTCGAGGTGAGTCATGAATTATGTCGCAAGGCAAAACTACCTCTGCGTCGTACACCATGAAGAATGGTGTGTATCCGGTGGTGCGATTCGGCGTGGTCCGCAGCCCCCAGAGTACGGAGTCGAGCTCCTCTACCAAGTGCGTGTTAGATTCCTTGAGGGACCGCACTAATCTGGGTTTGATGCCGCTCATGATAAGACCATTTGCACGTTCGACCTGGCCGTTAGTTTGTGGGTGATAGACGGAAGCATAATCGAGCTTGATGCCCATGTTTTTGCACCAGAGTTTTACCTCGTCGGCCATAAAGTTCGTGCTGTTATCAGTGATGATGCTATGGGGGACGCTGTAACGGTGTACAACCTCGGATATAAAGTCTATCACTGGTCCGTATTCGGCCGTCTTAACAGGCTTGGCTTCTATCCATTTGGTGAACTTATCCACCATGACCAGTAAGTATTTTTCTTGTGGGTTCCGCCTTTAAGGGGTCCAACCATGTCAAGCCCCCAGACCGCGAAGGGCCAAGTTATGGGGATAGTTTGGAGGGCGGTGGGTGGCATGTGGCTTTGGTTTGCAAAAAGCTGGCAACCGACGCATCGTTGGACTAAGTCATGGGCGTCTTCCCGGGCCGTCGGCCAATAAAAGCCTGTACGGAAGGCCTTGCTTACAAGGGACCGAGCTGCGGCGTGATGAACACCGAGTCCGGCATGAATTTCAGCCAGAAGGTTTCGTCCTTCCTCTTCGGAGATGCACCTTTGAAGGACTCCGGTAGTGCTTTTTTTATAAAGCTCTCCCTCATGGACTTTGTAGGCTTTAGATCGCCGCACTATGCAGCGTGCCTCGTTTTGGTCCTCGGGGAGTTCCTGCCTAGTAAGGTAGGCTAGGAAAGGTTCTGTCCACGGGGCAATGAAGGCCATTATTACGTGGGCTGAAGGTGTGTCATTGGCAGAGCCTCCAATTATGTCAGATTGTTCGGTATCGCGCAGTGCGGTTGGGTCCGGGCTGTTATTGCCGGGTTCCCATTCCCATGCTACGGATGGCCTGAACAGCCTTTCCAAGAAGATGTTGGGGGGGGGGGGGGGACTACATTGCGTTTTGCGCCGATGCGTGCCAGGACATCTGCCGCCTGATTATTTTCTCGGGCTATATGGTGAAATTCGAGCCCTTCGAACCGAGCTGACATTTTTAAGACGGCATTGCGGTAAGCTGCCATTTTTGGATCCTTGGCATCGAAGTCTCCATTTATTTGGGATATCGTGAGATTCGAATCCCCGCGCACCTCTAGGCATTGAATGCCCATGGATACTGCCATCCGGAGACCATGTAAAAGGGCCTCATATTCGGCTGCATTGTTGGAGTCGGTGTACATAATATGGAGTACGTATTGAACCGTGTCTCCTCTGGGGGACGTCAGAACGACGCCAACCCCTAGGCCGGCCAACATTTTGGAGCCGTCGAAATGCATGATCCAGTTTGAATATGTGTCGTACTCTTTAGGGAGCTCGGCCTCCGTCCATTCTGCGACAAAGTCGGCCAAAACTTGCGACTTGATAGCTCGTCGTGGCTTATAAGTTATGTCGAACGGGAGGAGCTCAATGGCCCATTTTGCAATCTGGCCCGTCGCGTCACGGTTATTTATAATATCGTTAAGTGGTACCAAGGCTACTGTTATTGAACACTCTTGAAAGTAGTGTCGCAGCTTCCGGGATGCCATGAATACCGCGTACGCTATCTTTTGATAATGTGGGTACCGTGATTTGCACGGAGTGAGGACAGTGGAAACATAATAGACCGACTTTTGAAGGGGGAATTTGTGTCCGTCCGCTTCTCGTTTGACGACGAGCACTGCGCTTACAACCTGATGGGTTGCTGCAATGTACAATAGCATTGGTTCGCCAATGTTTGGCGCGGCCAGGACTGGGTTTGTTTCCAATACGGCTTTTATTTTGTCGAGTCCTGCCGTGGCGGCGTCCGTCCACTCGAAGTGTTCGGTGCACCAAAGGAGGCGGTAGAGGGGTAGTGCCTTTTCTCCCAAGCGGGAGATAAAGCGGCTTAGAGCCGCCACACATCCGGTTAATTTTTGTATTTGTTTGAGGTCCTTTGGGATATCCAATTGTGCGAGATCTCGGATCTTGGCCGGATTTGCTTCAATTCCTCTACCTGATACAATGAAGCCCAAGAGCTTTCTGGCTGGAACGCCGAAAACACATTTTTTCGGATTGAGCTTGATATCGTATGTTCGGAGGTTATCAAATGTGAGCCTCAAGTCGTCTACTAGAGACTCGACATGTCTTGTTTTAACGACCATGTCATCCACGTAAGCCTCCACTGTTTTGCCGATCTGGTTTGCCAGACATGTCTGAATCATGCGCTGATATGTTGCGCCGGCGTTTTTGAGCCCAAAGGGCATTGTGTTGAAGCAAAATGGGTCGTATGGTGTGATGAATGCCGTTGCAGCTTGGTCGGACTCTGCCATCTTGATTTGATGGTAACCGGAATATGCGTCGAGGAAACACAACGAATCGTGTCCTGCGGTAGCGTCGATAATTTGATCGATGTGGGGTAGAGGGAAGGGATCCTTTGGGCAAGCCTTGTTAAGCTCTTTAAAATTGACGCATAGGCGCCAGGATTTGTCCTTCTTTGGTACCATCACCAGGTTTGCTAACCAGTCTGGATGTTTTATATCTCTGATGAATCCGGCCTCCAATAGCTTGGCTAGCTCCTCTCCCATGGTTTGTCTCTTAGGTTCGGAAAAACTCCGGAGAGCCTGTTTGACGGGTTTGAATCCTTTTAGGATATTTAAGCTGTGTTCGGCAAGCCTGTGTGGGATTCCTGGCATGTCTGAAGGGTGCCAGGCGAAAATGTCCCGGTTCTCACGTAGAAACTCTCGTAGTGCGATGTCTACACCAGGGTTTAATTGTGCCCCGATGGAAGCTGTTTTATTGGGGTCCGTTGGATGGACTTGGAATTTGACTATTTCGTCCGCTGGTTTAAAGGAGGTGGACTTGGATCTTTTGTCGAGTATCATATCGTCCCTGTTCACCGTGGAGCACAGCGCAGTCAGCTCCTCAGCCACTAGGGCTTCGGAGAGTGCCTCAAGGGCCAGTGCGGCTGTCTTATTTTCGGCGCGGAGTGCTATGTCCGGATCACTAGCGAGAGTGATAATTCCGTTCGGCCCGGGCATCTTGAGCTTCATGTACCCATAATGGGGTATTGCTTGGAAGATTGTAAACGCTTCCCGCCCTAGCAGAGCGTGGTATCCGCTACTGAACGGGGCCACTTGGAACGTGACCTCTTCGGACCTGTAATTATCCGGTGTGCCGAACACCACATCTAGTGTGATTTTTCCTGTACAGCGCGCTTCCTGACTGGGGATTATTCCTCTAAAGGTTGTGCTGCTTCGCTCAATGCGGTTCCAGTCTATTTCCATTTTTTGAAGGGTTTCCTCGTAAATGAGGTTCAATCCGCTGCCTCCATCCATGAGTACCTTGGTAAGGCGAAAGCCGTCCACTATTGGACTAAGGACCAATGCGGCTGGTGCTCGGGCTGTTCGGAATTTAGGTTCATCACTGGCATTGAAAGTAATAGCCGTGTCACTCCATGGGTTTATTGTTGCTACTTGGTAGACTTCGGCAAGGCTGCGGAGTTTTCTTTTTCGCATATTATTTGATGCGAAAGTCTCAAAGACTGTTAATACCGTACCGGTGTCTCCGGGGTGGCTTCCTGTGGCCTCCGGAATTAGAAGATCTTCGCCAATTTTGGCCACCTGCCGGAGTATCCAACATGCTCTTAGGCTGTGAGTTGGTGTGGCGCCCTCTGTACTGTGAATTTACAGGGTCCATTAAGACATCCTTCCAGTATGGTTCCATGCCCTGTAGAGGGTTTTTGCTTTTTGGTGTTTAACTCGGGTGTCCGGCAATGATGCACCCTTTTATTTCGGACTGGGTTTGTCTTCAGGGCCGGATTATCCCAAAATTTTACTTCGGTTTTCCAGGCGCTTTCCATCACACAGTACTTTCGTACTATGGACGCCAAGTTAGCGAAGCGTGTAATATCACGGCGACTTATGGCGTTGAGGATTCCCTTGTCCGTGCAATTATTGTAGAAGAATGAGATTGCGTCTTCCTCGCGGCAGTCCTTGATCCTGTTCATAACCAGGAGGAATCTTCCCCAGTAATGATGTACTGTTTCTTCTGGCCTTTGCCTAATTTGGGATAGATCGCATATGTTCGGGTGGGTGGGTGGAATTAAATCCGAAACCTCACCCAATCTGAGACTCAGAGGCCAAGAAGTTTCCGAACTCGAGAGTTTGGATTCTTGGATGTTATCCGATGAATCTAGCCCGTTGCCCGTCTCTAAGTTCGGGTCTTGAGTAATGTCCTCCCCTCCACGGATATCCGGCTTGGAGGGATCGGGAACCCGGACGTAGCTGGTCCTTAAGATAGATGAAGGGTCGCCTCACTGTCCCTCTACCATGGCAACGTGATGGGTGACCTGGGGAGAGTTGATCTCTCTCAGATCGGGTTTAGGCACGATCTGGTCATAATCTGTAGCGACTCCCAGGGCGGCGATGCGATCCAAGAGCTCGTTTATGGAAGAGAGCTCCATTGGATCTAACTGCTCGGCAAGTTCCGAGCTGACATGAAGATTGCTTTTGATGACCCGAGAGGTCTTCGTCGGCGCAGCAGCCAAACAGGCGGTCATAAGAAAACCACATAGCCGGAGAGTTTGGCCGATAGCCAAAGCTCCCTTAGCGACGGTGCCGTCTTTAAAGACGGGATGAGGCATCCTTCCTGATGGCGATGGCATAGAGGAACTCTCAATGAAAGCACCAATGTCGGTGTCAAAACCGGCGGATCTCGGGTAGGGGGTTCCAAACTGTGCGTCTAGGCGGATGGTAACAGGAGACAAGGGACACGATGTTTTTACCCAGGTTCGGGCCCTCTCGATGGAGGTAAAACCCTACTCCTGCTTGATTAATATTGATGATATGGGTAGTACAAGAGTAGATCTACCACGAGATCAAGGAGGATAAACCCTAGAAGCTAGCCTCAGTCGTTGAAACTTACGATTTTTTATCTGAAATTTACGATTTTCACATTCACCTTTACAGAGTTTCATAGATAAAAATTTAAAATATTTTTTGTTGGTTGCAGGGGGAAAATCATGATTTTATTCTTTGTGCGTACTAAGTTTCAAGAGTTGAAACTTAACATTTATTTTTAAAACGCATTCAAAATGAATCTTATTTGAAACCCCTCGTCACGAGAAACACAAATATGGAGACATAACTTAATTTAGACTTTCCATTCCACTCAATACCTCCGGGGGAAACCCTAGATCAGCTGATCAGATGTTGGCGGCAATCATGTGTCACTACCTGATGCCCACAAGTATAGGGGATCTATCGTAGTCCTTTCAATAAGTAAGAGTGTCGAACCCAACGAGGAGCAGAAGGAAATGATAAGCGGTTTTCAGCAAGGCATTTTCTACAAGCACTGAAATAATAGGTAACAGATAGTTTTGTGATAAGATAACTGGTAACGAGCAACAAGTAACAAAAGCAAATAAAGTGCAGCAAGGTGGACCAATCCTTTTTGTAGCAAAGGACAAGCCTGGAGAAACTCTTATATGGAGAAAAGTGCTCTCGAGGACACATGGGAATATCGTCAAGCTAGTTTTCATCACGTTCATATGATTCACGTTCGGTACTTTGATAATTTGATATGTGGGTGGACCGGTGCTTGGGTGTTGTTCTTACTTGAACAAGCATCCCACTTATGATTAACCTCTATTGCAAGCATCCGCAACTACAACAAAAGTATTAAGGTAAACCTAACCATAACATGAAACATGTGGATCCAAATCAACCCCTTACGAAGCAACGCATAAACTAGGGTTTAAGCTTAGAAACCCATCATCTACTTATTACTTCCCAATGCCTTCCTCTAGGCCCAAATAATGGTGAAGTGTCATGTAGTCAATGTTCACATTGATGGGGAACGTAGTAATTTCAAAAAAAATCCTACGCACACGCAAGATCATGGTGATGCATAGCAACGAGAGGGGAGAGTGTTGTCTACGTACCCTCGTAGACCGAAGCGGAAGCGTTGACACAACGTAGAGGAAGTAGTCGTACGTCCTCCTCCCGATCCGACCGATCCAAGCGCCATTACTCCGGCGCCTCCGAGTTCTTGACACACGTACAGCTCGATAACGTTCTCCGGGCTCCGATCCAGCAAAGCTCTCGGGGAAGAGTTTCGTCAGCACGATGGCGTGGTGACGATCTTGATGAACTACCGACGCAGGGCTTCGCCTAAGCACTGCAACAATATGACCGAGGTGGAATATGGTGGAGGGGGCACCGCACACGGCTGAGGAACGATCACGAAGATCAACTTGTGTGTTCTAGGGTGCCCCCCTGCCCCCGTATATAAAGGAGCAAGGGGGGAGGCCGGCCAGCCCTATGGGGCGCGCCAAAGGGAGGGGGAGTCCTCCTCCTAGTGGGAGTAGGACTCCCCTTTCCTAGTCCAACTAGGAAGAGAGAGGGGGAAGGAAAAAGAGGGAGAGGGAGAGGGAAAGGGGGGCCGCGCCCTCCCCCCATCCTTGTCCAATTCGGACTCCCAATGGGGGGCGCGCGCCACCTCCTGGTCGCAGCCCTCTCTCTCCCCTCGGGCCCAATAAGGCCCATTACTTCCCCGGGGGGTTCCGGTAACCCCTCCGGCACTCCGGTTTTATCCGAAACCACTCGGAACCATTCCGATGTCCGAATATAGTCGTCCAATATATCAATCTTTATGTCTTGACCATTCCGAGACTCCTCGTCATGTCTGCGATCTCATCCGGGACTCCAAACTAACTTCGGTACATCAAAATGCATAAACTCATAATAACTGTCATCGTAACCTTAAGCGTGCGGACCCTACGGTTCGAGAACAGTGTAGACATGACTGAGACAATTCTCTGGTCAATAACCAATAGCGGGACCTGGATGCCCATATTGGCTCCTACACATTCTACGAAGGTCTTTATCGGTCAGACCGCATAACAACATACGTTGTTCCCTTTGTCATCGGTATGTTACTTGCCCGAGATTCGATCGTTGGTATCCAATACCTAGTTCAATCTCGTTGCCGGCAAGTCTCTTTACTCGTTCCGTAATACATCATCTTGCAACTAACTTATTAGTTGCAATGCTTGCAAGGCTTATGTGATGTGCATTACGGAGAGGGCCCAGAGATACCTCTCCGACAATCGGAGTGACAAATCCTAATCTCGAAATACGCCAACCCAACATCTACCTTTGGAGACACCTGTAGAGCTCCTTTATAATCACCCAGTTACGTTGTGACGTTTGGTAGCACACAAAGTGTTCCTCCGGCAAACGGGAGTTGCATAATCTCATAGTCATAGGAACATGTATAAGTCATGAAGAAAGCAATAGCAACATACTAAACGATCGGGTGTTAAGCTAATGGAATGGGTCATGTCAATCACATCATTCTCCTAATGATGTGATCCCGTTAATCAAATGACAACTCATGTCTATAGCTAGGAAACATAACCATCTTTGATCAACGAGCTAGTCAAGTAGAGGCATACTAGTGACACTCTGTTTGTCTATGTATTCACACATGTATCATGTTTCCGGTTGATACAATTCTAGCATGAATAATAAACATTTATCATGAAATAAGGAAATAAATAATAACTTTATTATTGCCTCTAGGGCATATTTCCTTCACACATAACAACACTAGAGGAGAGACATCATACATCTCATCAAAATATCGAACGAATACCAAATTCACATGACTACTAATAGCAAGACTTCTGCCATGTCCTCAGGAACAAACGTAACTACTCATAAAGCATATTCATGTTCATAATCAGAGGAGTATTAATATGCATAAAGGATCTGAACATATGATCTTCCACCAAATAAACCAACTAGCATCAACTACAAGGAGTAATCAACACTACTAGCAACCTACAGGTACAAATCCCGAACTTGGAGACAAGAAATGGATACAAGAGATGAACTAGGGTTTTGAGAGGAGATGGTGCTGGTGAAGATGTTTATGGAGTTTGACCTCTCCCGATGAGAGGAGCGTTGGTGATGACGATGGCGATGATTTCCCCCTCCCGGAGGGAAGTGTCCCCGGTAGAACAGCTCTGCCGGAGCCCTACATTGGTTCCGCCAAGGTTCTGCCTCGTGGCGGCGGAGTCTCGTCCCAAAAGGTTGCTTCTGATTTTTCTTCGGGCGAAAGACTTCATTTAGTAGAAGATGGTCACCGGAGGGCCACCAGGGGACCCATGAGGCAGGGGCGCGCCCAGGGGGTAGGGCGCGCCCCCACCCTCATGGGCAGGTGATGTCTACTACACAACCTTCTTCTTGTAGACGTTGTTGGGCCTCCAAGTGCAGAGGTTTGTAGGATAGTAGCAAATTTCCTCAAGTGGATGACCTAAGGTTTATCAATCCGTGGGAGGCGTGGGATGAAGATGGTCTCTCTTAAGCAACCCTGCAACCAAATAACCAAGAGTCTCTTGTGTCCCCAACACACCTAATACAATGGTAAATTGTATAGGTGCACTAGTTCGGCGAAGAGATGGTGATACAAGTGCAATATGGATGGTAGATATAGGTTTTTGTAATATGAAAATATAAAAACAGCAAGGTAACTAATGATAAAAGTGAGCACAAAAGGTATTGCAATGATAGGAAACAAGGCCTAGGGTTCATACTTCCACTAGTGCAAGTTCTCTCAACAATAATAACATAGTTGGATCATATAACTATCCCTCAACATGCAACAAAGAGTCACTCCAAAGTCACTAATAGCGGAGAACAAATGAAGAGATTATGGTAGGGTACGAAACCACCTCAAAGTTATTCTTTCCAATCAATCTGTTGGGCTATTCCTATAAGTGTCACAAACAACCCTAGAGTTCGTACTAGAATAACACCTTAAGATACAAATCAACCAAAACCCTAATGTCACCTAGATACTCCAATGTCACCTCAAGTATCTGTGGGTATAATTATACGATATGCATCACACAATCTCAGATTCATCTATACAATCCAACACAAAGTACTTCAAAGAGTGCCCCAAAGTTTATATCGGAGAATCAAGACGAAAACGTGTGCCAACCCCTATGCATAGGTTCATGGGCGGAACCCGCAAGTTGATCACCAAAACATACATCAAGTGAATCACGTGATATCCCATTGTCACCACAGATACGCACGACAAGACATACATCAAGTGTTCTCAAGTCATTAAAGACTCAATCCGATAAGATAACTTCAAAGGGAAAACAAAATCCATTACAAGAGAGTAGAGGGGGAGAACCAACATAAGATCCAACTATAATAGCAAAGTTCGCGATACATCAAGATCGTGCCAAATCAAGAACACGAGAGAGAGAGAGAGAGAGAGAGAGAGAGAGAGAGATCAAACACATAGCTACTGGTACATACCCTCAGCTCCGAGGGTGAACTACTCCCTCCTCGTCATGGAGAGCACCGGGATGATGAAGATGGCCACCAGTGAGGGTTCCTCCCCTCCGGCAGTGTGCTGGAACAGGGTCCCGATTGGTTTTTGGTGGCCACAGAGGCTTGCGGCGGCTGAACTCCCGATCTAATCTCCGTTCTGGAAGTTTTAGGGTACGTAGGTATATATGGGTGAAAGAAGTACGTCGGTGGACCGAAGGGGGGCCCACGAGGTAGGGGGTGCGCCCTCCACCCTCGTGGCCACCTCCCTCCTTTCCTAACGTGCACTCCAAGATTTTCCGGTAGATTTCCTTCCAAAAATAACTTCTCCAATTGATTTCGTTCTGTTTCCACTCCGTCTGATATTCCTTTTCTTCGAAACACTGAAATAGGCAAAAAACAGCAATTCTGGGCTGGGCCTCCGGTTAATAGGTTAGTCCCAAAAATAATATAAAAGTGGATAATAAAGCCCAATATTGTCCAAAATAGTAGATAATATAGCATGGAGCAATCAAAAATTATAGATACGTTGGAGACGTATCAAGCATCCCCAAGCTTAATTCCTGCTCGTCCTCGAGTAGGTAAATGATAAAAAAAGATAATTTTTGATGTGTAATGCTAGTTGGCATAATTTCATTGTAATTCTTCTTAATTGTGATATGAATATTCAGATCCGAAAGATTCAAGACAAAAGTTCATATTGACATAAAAGTAATAATACTTCAAGCATACTAACTAAGCAATTATGTCTTCTCAAAATAAAATGGCCAAAGAAAGTTCATCCCTACAAAATCATATAGTTTAGTCATGCTCCATTTTCGTCACACAAGAATGCTCTCATCATGCACAACCCCGATGACAAGCCAAGAAATTGTTTCATACTTTAGTAATCTCAAACTTATAAACCTTCACGCAATACATGAGCGTGAGCCATGGATATAGCACTATGGGTGGAATAGAATATAATGATGGGGGTTATGTGGAGAAGACAAAAGAGGAGAAAGTCTCACATCAACGAGGCTAATCAATGAGCTATGGAGATGCCCATCGATTGATGTTAATGCAAGGAGTAGGGATTGCCATGCAACAGATGCACTAGAGCTATAAATGTATGAAAGCTCAACAAAAGAAACTAAGTGGGTGTGCATCCAACTTGCTTGCTCACGAAGACCTAGGGGACTTGAGGAGGCCCATCGTTGGAATATACAATCCAAGTTCTATAATGAAAAATTCCCACTAGTATATGAAAATGACAAAACAAGAAACTCTCTATCATGAAGATTATGGCGCTACTTTGAAGCACAAGTGTGGAAAAGGATAGTAACATTGTCCCTTCTCTCTTTTTCTCTCATTTTTTGGGCCTTCTCTTTTTTTATGGCCTTTCTCCTTTTTTATTTTTTTATTTATTCCTCACTTGGGACAATGCTCTAGAAAATTATGATCATCACACTTCTATTTATTTACAACCTAATGATTACAACTCGATACTAGAACAAAGTATGACTCTATATGAATGCCTCCGGCGGTGTACCGGGATATGCAATGAATCAAGAGTGACATGTATGAAAGAATTATGAACGGTTGCTTTGCCACGAATACTATGTCAACTACATGATCATGCTAGCAATATGACAATGATGTATGTGTCACGATGAGCGGTATGATGGAAAGTTGCATGGCAATATATCTCGGAATGGCTATGGAAATGCCATAATTGGTAGGTATGGTGGCTTGTAGCGACCAGACCTCAAACAGTCTGATCTCTGTGCTCAGGTGTCATCCCTGGATCAGTAATGCTGACACCACACAGTACTCGAAGGATTTATAACAGAGTAGCAATCACACACTTATTACATTGAATGTCTCAAAAGAGAACTTAATACAATAAATATGGCATAAGGCCATCTAATAACGATAACAGCGGAAGGCTTGGAAGATAAGCGAGTCCATCAACTCCAACGGCATCACTGAGTATAGAACCACGACCTAAAGGCACCTTACTCGTCGTCTGAAAAGTCTGCAACATGAAACGTTGCAGCCCGAGAACGGGTCAGCACATGGAATATGCTGGCAATGTAACACATAGAGAGTAATGAAAAATTTAAGCCTATACTGCATGCATATATGGCTGGTGGAAAAGCTCTATGGTTACAGTTTTGCATAAAGCCAATTTTTCCCTACTGCAAAGGAATAAATTTTATTTAACTACCATGGTGGTTGTTAAACATTGAGAATGGTTGACAGCATCCTCAATCCCAATTAAAGTAATCATCATTAAAACCCAACAACATTATTTATAGTAACATGATGAGATTCACATGATATCCAAGTACTAGATACTCAAAACGTCCATAACCGGGGACACGGCTAACCATTATTAGTTTATACACTCTGCAGAGGTTTGCGCACTTTTCCCCACAAGACTCGATCGCCTCCGTTGGATTTCTCGCACTACAAGGTGTTTGAGAAACGGATGACCGAGACATCGTCTTTCAGAAGTGCTAGCACCTTATGGTCGGGTAGACCATACCAACCTACATCCCCTACATCAGCTAGTCTACCACTGTAAGAGTTCACACGACTTAATCAACTATGCTAGAGCCCATAGTAGCTTGTGGCTGCACACGGAAGTTTCTAGTATGAATAATCTCATGATCCCTTTGAGCTTGGGTGGCGGTCCAAAAAGAAACAGGCAATCCTGGAATACCCAGGTACCTCAATCCACCCAGATGTGTGTTTAAGTTGCCACCTTAAATAAACTATTAATTAACAATCTCACATCTGTCATGGATATCACTCACCCAATCCACGTCTACTAGCATAGCATGGCATAATAAGCAAACGTAGAAGTAACTCCCAAAGGTTTGATAATAAAACAGGTAATAGGTACTACCTCAACTACTTCCCATCCCACAATTTAATTAGATCCTAATCATGCAATGTTTGAGGATTGATCTAATGCAATAAAACTGGGTAGTAAAGAGGTATGATCAAAGTGTTACTTGCCTTGTTGATGATCCGCGAAACCTAGAGATTCGAAGTAACAGGCGGCGCACTCCGGGTACTCTATCGCGAACAAACAAACAAGCATACAATAAGTACTCATATAATGCACAGCTAAAACTCAAATAAAAGATCTAATCAGAAAGTTCAACTTAAGAACTCCGGTTTGCAAAAAGAATCAAATCAAACGAAGCAACGAAAGTCAAACGGCGAAAGAAACAAACTTCGTTTTACTAATCCGGACCTAAGTCAAATTTTACAGAAACAAAAAATGGTTTAAGTTGGTTAAATGGATAGAGGGTTTTGATACGAAACTCGAGGCGCTTGAATCGCCTGATTCCGATAAACGAGCAAAAAGTTATACTAAAACGAAAATCGGATCAGAAATCGCGATCAGAAATAATCACGGAAAATCCGAGAAAAAGAAAAACGACGAACGGATTAACGAATGAACGTTCGTTATCTGGATCTAAACGACGAACTCGTTCGTTAAAACGAACGAACGAGCGAACGCTCGCTAATTAACCTAAACCAGAAAAAAACCGATCTAATAAAAAACAAAACTAAAAAAATAAACCGCGGCGTTAAAAAACCCGGGCGGTTTTCTAAGGAAAACCGTCGGCGACGGCGGCTACCTCGGAGACGGGTCCGGCGGCGGCGGGGCGGCTCCGGCGAGGCGGCGCGGGGCGGCGGGGCGGCGAGGCGGCGCGGGGCGGCGGGGCGGCGACAGCAGCGGCGGCGGCGGCTAAGGTTAGGGCGCCGCGCGGGCTGCTGGGCGGCGGGGCTCGGGCGGCCGGCTTATAAGGGCTGCCCCGGGCGGAGTCCCGCTCGGATACAGCCCGGAGTCGGTTCGCGTTTTTTTAAATAATTACGCGCAGAAAAGTAAATAAAAGAAATACTAAACAGACTCCAAAATCCCGAAATAAAATTTCCCCGACTTCTAAAATCAAGCCGGACAAAGTGAACATTTATTTGGGGCCTAAATGCAATTCTGAAAAACGCATATTTTTCCTAAATTCAAATAAAATAGCGAAAAACTCCGGAATAAAATCTTATTTGATTTTATTATTAAACCCTCAATATTTCTATATTTTGGGAAAGTCATTTTATTCCCTCTCTCATATTTTTGTAATAGGAATAATTGATGATAAAATAATTATAATCAAATGATCCTATTCTCAAAATTTGAGAAAACTCAAATATGAAAATAACGAAATCCCTAACTCTCTCCGTGGGTCCTTGAGTTGCGTAGAATTTCTAGGATCAAAACCAAAAGCAAATAAAATATGATATGCATTGATGATCTAATGTATAACATTTCAAATTGAAAATTTGGGATGTTACATGGCTGTTTTGAGGAAGATATAAGGAGGTTTATGTGTGAAAGAGCGTATCATATCACGGGGTTTGGATGCACCGGCGAAGTTTGCACCAACTCTCAATGTGAGAAAGGGCAATGCACGGTACCGAAGAGGCAAGCAATGATGGAAGGGTGATAGTGCGTATAATCCATATACTCAACATTAGTCATAAAGAACTCACATACTTATTACAAAAGTCTACAAGTCATCAAAAACCAAAGCACTACGCGTATGCTCCTAGAGGGATAGATTGGTAGGAAAAGACCATCGCTTGTCTCCGACCGCCACTCATAAGGAGGACAATCAAATAACACCTCATGTTTCAAATTTGTTACATAACGTTTACCATACGTGCATGCTACGGGACTTGCAAACTTCAACACAAGCATTTCTAAAATTCACAACTACTCAACTAGCACGACTTTGATATTATTACCTCCATATCTCAAAACAATCATCAAGCATCAAACTTCTCTTAGTATTCAAAACACTCATAATAAAGTTTTTACTAATCTTGAATACGTAGCATATTAGGATTAAGCACATTACCATGCTATTTAAGACTCTCAAAATAATATAAGTGAAGCATGAGAGTTCATCTATTTCTTCAAAATAAAACTACCATCATGCTCTAAAATATATAAGTGAAGCACTAGAGCAAACAACAAACTACTCCGAAAGATATAAGTGAAGATCGATGAGTAGTCGAATAATTATGCAACCATGTGAAGACTCTCTAACATTTAAGAATTTCAGGTCTTGAAACTTTATTCAAACAGCAAGCAAAGCTAAAGAGAATAAAATGACGCTCCAAGCAAAACACATATCATGTGGTGAATAAAAATATAGCTCCAAGTAAAGTTACCGATGAACGAAGACGAAAGAGGGGATGCCTTCCGGGGCATCCCCAAGCTTAGATGATTGGTTATCCTTGAATATTACCTTGGGGTGCCTTGGGCATCCCCAAGCTTTGGCTCTTGCCACTCCTTATTCCGTAGTCCATCAAATCTTTACCCAAAACTTGAAAACTTCACAACACAAAACTTAACAGAAAACTCGTGACCTCCGTTAGTGAAAGAAAACAAAACACCACTTCATGGTACTGTAATGAACTCATTATTTATATATATATATATATATATATATATATATATATATATATATATATTGGTGTTAAACCTAATGTATTCCAACTTCTCTATTGTTTATAAACTCTTTTACTAGCCATAGATTCATCAAAATAAGCAAACAACACACGAAAAACAGAATCTGTCAAAAACAGAACAGTCTGTAGTAATCTGTAACTAACGCAAACTTATGGAACTCCAAAAATTATAAAATAAATTGGTGGACCTGAGGGATTTGTCTAGTAATCATCTGCAAAAAGAATCAACTAAATAGCACTCTCCAGTAAAAAGATTTAGCTAATCTCGTGAGCGCTAAAGTTTCTGTTTTTTACAGCATGATCATAAAGACTTCACCCAAGTCTTCCCAAAGGTTCTACTTGGCACAAACACTAATTAAAACATAAAACCACATATAAACAGAAGATATATGGATTATATATTCCTAAACAGAACCAAAAATCAAGAAACTAAAATAAAATTGGGTTGCCTCCCAACAAGCGCTATCGTTTAATGCCCCTAGCTAGGCATGATGATTTCAATGATGCTCACATAAAAGATAAGAATTGAAACATAAAAAGAGCATCATGAAGAATATGACTAGCACATTTAAGTATAACCCACTTCCTATGCATAGGGATTTTGTAAGCAAACAACTTATGGGAACAATAATCAACTTGCATAGGAAGGTAAAATAAGCATAACTTCAAAACTTTAAGCACATAGAGAGGAAACTTGATATTATTGCAATTCCTGCAAGCATATGTTCCTCCCTCATAATAATTTTTAGTAGCATCATGAATGAATTCAACAATATAACCAGCACCTAAAGCATTCTTTTCATGACCTACAAGCATACAAATTTTATTACTCTCCACATAAACAAAATTCTTCTCATGAACAATAGTGGGAGCAAACTCAACAAAATAACTATTATGTGATTGACAATTTAGATCAAGATGACAAGTTTCATGGTTATCATTATTCTTTAAAGCATATGTGTCATCACAATAATCATCATAGATAGGAGGCATGCTTTCATCATAGTAAATTTGCTCATCAAATCTTGGGGGACAAAAAATATCATCTTCATCAAACATAGCTTCCCCAAGCTTGTGGCTTTGCATATCATTAGCATCATGGATATTCAAGGAATTCATACTAATAACATTGCAATCATGCTCATCATTCACATATTTTATGCCAATCATTCTATGTAATTCTTCTTGTAGCACCTGAGCACAATTTTCCTTCCCATCATTTTCACGAAAGACAATAAAAAGATGAAGCATATGAGGTAAACTCAATTCCATTTTTTTGTGGTTTTCTTTTATGGACTAAACTATTGCTAAAACAAGAAACAAAAATATTTGATTGCAAGATCAAAAGATATACCTTCAAGCACTCACCACCCCGGCAACGGCGCCAGAAAAGAAATTGATGTCTACTACACAACCTTCTTCTTGTAGACGTTGTTGGGCCTCCAAGTGCAGAGGTTTGTAGGACAGTAGCAAATTTCCCTCAAGTGGATGACCAAAGGTTTATCAATCCGTGGGAGGCGTAGGATGAAGATGGTCTCTCTCAAGCAACCCTGCAACCAAATAACAAAGGGTATCTTGTGTCCCCAACACACCCAATACAATGGTACATTGTATAGGTGCACTAGTTCGGCGAAGAGATGGTGATACAAGTGCAATATGGATGGTAGATATAGGTTTTTGTAATCTGAAAAATATAAAAACAGAAAGGTAACTAATGATAAAAGTGAGCACAAAAGGTATTGCAATGATAGGAAACAAGGCCTAGGGTTCATACTTTCACTAGTGCAAGTTCTCTCAACAATAATAACAAAGTTGGATCATATAAATGTCCCTAAACATGCAACAAAGAGTCACTCCAAAGTCACTAATAGCGGAGAACAAACGAAGAGATTATGGCAGGGTACGAAACCACCTCAAAGTTATTCTTTCCAATCAATCTGTTGGGCTATTCCTATAAGTGTCACAAACAGCCCTAGAGTTCGTACTAGAATAACACCTTAAGATACAAACCTAAACCCTAATGCCACCTAGATACTCCAATGTCACCTCAAGTATCTGTGGGAATGATTATGCGATATGCATCTCACAATCTTAGATTCATCCAACACAAAGTACTTCAAAGAGTGTCCCAAAGTTTCTACTGGAGAATCAAGACGAAAACGTCTGCCAACCCCTATGCATAGGTTCATGGGCGGAACCCGCAAGTTGATCACCAAAACATACATCAAGTGAATCACGTGATATCCCATTGTCACCATAGATACGCACGGCAAGACATACATCAAGTGTTCTCAAGTCATTAAAGACTCAATCCAATAAGATAACTTCAAAGGGAAAACTCAATCCATTACAAGAGAGTAGAGGGGGAGAAGCAACATAAGATCCAACTATAATAACAAAGATCGCGATACATCAAGATCGTGCCAAATCAAGAACACGAGAGAGAGAGAGAGAGAGCAAACACATAGCTACTGGTACATACCCTCAGCCCCGAGGGTGAACTACTCCCTCCTCGTCATGGAGAGCGCCGGGATGATGAAGATGGCCACCGGTGAGGGTTCCCCCCCTCCGGCAGGGTGCCGGAACAGGGTCCCGATTGGTTTTTGGTGGCCACAGAGGCTTGCGGCGGCGGAACTCCTGATCTAATCTCCGTTCTAGAAGGTACGTAGGTATATATGGGTGAAAGATGTACGTCGGTGGACCGAAGGGGGGCCCACGAGGCAGGGGGCGCGCCATAGGAGGGGCGCCCTCCACCCTCGTGGCCACCTCCCTCCTTACCTGGCATGCACTCCAAGCTTTTCCGGTAGCTTTCCTTCCAAATATAACTTCTCCAGTTGATTTCGTTCCGTTTCGAGTCCGTCTGATATTCCTTTTCTTCAAAACACCGAAATAGGCAAAAAAATAGCAATTCTGGGCTGGGCCTCCGGTTAATAGGTTAGTCCCAAAAATAATATAAAAGTGGATAATAAAGCCCAATATTGTCCAAAACAATAGATAATATAACATGGAGCAATCAAAAATTATAGATACGTTGGAGACATATCAGCAGGGTGTAGCCCCCCTCTGGAACTTCTTACGCTCAATATTTTTTATATATTCTGAAAATAACTTCCGTGGAGTTTCAGGACTTTTGGAGTTGCGCAGAATAGATCTCTAATATTTGCTCCTTTTCCAGCCCAGAATTCCAGCTGCCAGCATTCTCCCTCCTTATGTAGACCTTGTAAAATAAGAGAGAATAGGCATAAGTATTGTGACATAACATGTGATAACAGCCCATAATGCAATAAATGTCAATATAAAATCATGATGCAAAATGAACGTATCAACTCCCCCAATCTTAGACCTCGCTTGTCCTCAAGCGAAAGCCGATAATGATAAATATGTCCAAAATAAAATACGGACATGAGGGCATCATGATTATTCTTATAACAGCAACATATATGATTTCTTATGCTCAAGTAATAATCTATTAACAATACAAAGTATGAATCAAAAACTTTATTGAGAACTAATAAACTATAATCTCAGTCATTGAAGCAATTGCAATTTATCATAACATCAGAAAGAGTCTATGACAGAGCTTTCTAGCAAGTCCACATACTCAACTATGATTTAGTCTTTCATAATTGCTAACACTCACTCAATACTTGTGGTTACGGAGTTTTAATCGGACACAGAGAAAGATAGGGGCTTATAGTTTCGCCTCCCAACCTTTTACCTCAGGGGTAATGTCAACAATAATAGTTCAAGCTAACCCACATCCAATTAGATATATGTATCAGGATCTTTCCAACATCATGTGCTTGCCAAAGGATAAAATGTAAAAAAGGAAAGGTGAAGATCACCATGACTCTTGCATAAAGTAGAAGATAATAATAAAAGATAAGCCCTTCGCAGAGGGAAGCAGAGGTTGCCATGCGCTTTCGGTGTTGGATGCACAAAATCTTAATGCGAAAGAATGTCACTTTATATTGCCACTTGTGATATGAACCTTTATTATGCAGTCCGTCGCTTTTATTTCTTCCACATCACAAGATCGTATAAAGCTTATTTCCTCCACACCAATCAATCATACATATTTAGAGAGCAATTTTTATTGCTTGCACCGATGACAACTTACTTGAAGGATCTTACTCAATCCATAGGTAAGTATGGTGGAATCTCATGACAAAACTGGTTTAAGGGTATTTGGAAGCACAGGTAGTATCTCTACTTGGTGCAAAGAATTTGGCTAGCATGAGGGGGAAAGGCAAGCTCAACATGTTGGATGATCCATGACAATATACTTTATCTCAGGTATAAGAAAACATAACCCATTACGTTGTCTTCCTTGTCCAACATCAACTCTTTAGCATGTCATATTTTAATGAGTGCTCCCAATCATAAAAGATGTCCAAGATAGTGTATTTATATGTGAGACCTCTCTTTCTTTATTACTTCCTATTAATTGCAACGATGACCAAAGCTATGTTTGTCAACTCCCAACAATTTTTAATCATCATACTCTTTCTATGTGAAGTCATTACTCTCAATAAGATCAATATGATCTCTTTGTTTCTTTTTATTCTTTTCTCTTTTCTTCTATTTACTCAAGATCATGGCAAAATAATCAAACCCTTGACTCAACACTAATTTTTATTATATAGCTCACAGACTCGATTACATAGAGAGATCATAAAGCAAAACTCAAAACTAGATCATGCCATAAACTTTATTCTACTAGATCAAGATACTACTAATAGGATTGAACTAAGAAAAAGGGTAAAGATAGGAGATGTGATGGTGATACGATACCGGGGCACCTCCCCCAAGCTTGGCAGTTGCCAAGGGGAGTGCCCATACCCATGTGATTATATCTCCTTTGTTGGTGAGGAAGGTGGCGGAGTTGTTGATGATGTGGGCTTGTCGTCCATCTTCCAAGGCATAGGCTCACCATCATAGAAGGATGATCGAGTCTCCGGAATCCTCAAATCTGCAGCCAAACTCATCCTCTTGAATCTATATTCATACTCACTGTTTTGGTTTTGCAGGTCATAGATTTGGGCTTGGAGGTGCTCGATCTTCTCGTGAAGCTTGAAGATGGTATCCCCAATGTTCTAGGCATCCAGCTTGTGGTTGTTGTTGAACTCCGCGATCATGATGTGGTTGGAGTTGAGTCCACGTCCCACCATCCCCTAGCACTTGAAAACTTGTTGCTCCATTGCTTCGAGCCTCGTCTCCAAGCTTCCGGTCCCCTTCGGTCCCTCAATATCGCGGATGTGTAGCAACCCAACACGCATCTCAATGGTTTGGGGGTGTCGCAGCACCTCCACGAGGTAAGGGTTGATGACCTTCTCGAAGAACTTGTCCTTGGGGGTACTTGGGGACGTCATGATAATCTAGATCTGTCAGAAAAACAACTCGAAAAAAGAACAGAGGATAATTGCGTGATACAGGAGTCAAAACCTTCGGGAGATTATATAATGAATTATTACCGACCAAAATACGTCAACCACATGATGATCATTAAGGTAAAACCCAACCATAGCATTAAGTATCATGTCCTCTTTACTCCCATACGTAACAACCTGATACGTCTCCAACATATCTATAATTTTTGATTGCTCCATGCTATATTATCTACTGTTTTGGACCATATTGGGCTTTATTTTCCACTTTTATATTACTTTTGGGACTAACCTATTAACCGGAGGCCCAGCCCAGAATTGTTGTTTTTTGCCTATTTCAGTGTTTCGAAGAAATGGAATATCAAACGGAGTCCAAACGGAATGAAACTTTCGGGAACGTGATTTTCTCAACAAATAAGATCCAGGAGACTTGGACCCTCCATCAAGAAAGGAGGGAGGTGGTCACGAGGGTGCAGGGCGCCCCCCCTAGGGCGCGCCCCCCTGCCTCGTGGCCCCCCTTTGCTCCACCGACGTACTCCCTCCTCCTATATATACCTACGTACCCCCAAACAATCAGATACGGAGCCAAAAACCTAATTCCACCGCCGCAACCTTCTGTACCCACGAGATCCCATCTTGGGGCCTGTTTTGGAGCTCCGCCGGAGAGGGCATCCACCACGGAGGGCTTCTACATCATCATAGCCCCTCCGATGAAGTATGAGTAGTTTACCTCAGACCTTCGGGTCCATAGTTGGTAGCTAGATGGCGTCTTCTCTCCTTTTGGATCTCAATACAATATTCTCCTCCTCTCTCGTGGAGATCTATTCGATGCAATCTTCTTTTGCGGTGTGTTTGTTGATACCGATGAATTGTGGGTTTATGATCAAGTCTATCTATGAACAATATTTGAATCTTCTCTGAATACTTTTATCTACGATTGGTTATCTTTGCAAGTCTCTTCGAATTATCTGTTTGGTTTGGCCTACTAGATTGGTTCTTCTTGCAATGGGAGAAGTGCTTAGCTTTGGGTTCAATCTTGCGGTGTCCTTACCCAGTGATAGTAGGGGCACAAGGCACGTATTGTATTGTTGCCATCGAGGATAACAAGATGGGGTTTTTATCATATTGCATGAAACTATCCCTCTACATCATGTCATCTTGCTTAAGGCGTTACTCTGTTTTTAACTTAATACTCTAGATGCATGCTGGATAGCGGTCGATGAGTGGAGTAATAGTAGTAGATGCAGGCAGGAGTCAGTCTACTTGTCTCGGACGTGATGCCTATATACATGATCATACCTAGATATTCTCATAACTATGCTCAATTCTGTCAATTGCTCAACAGTAATTTGTTCACCCACCGTAGAATACTTATGCTCTTGAGAGAAGCCACTAGTGAAATCTATGGGCCCCAGGTCTATTCTCATCATATCAATCTCCAATCACTTTATTATTTCTTTGTTTTTTTGCTTTACCTTTTATTTCACTTTGCATCTTTATATAAAAAATACCAAAAATATTATCTATCATCTCTATCAGATCTCACTCTCGTAAGTGGCCGTGAAGGGATTGACAACCCCTAATCGCGTTGGTTTCGTTGAGCTATTTGTTTTGTGTAGGTACGAGGGACTCGCGCGTAGCCTCCAACTGGATT
The DNA here is from genome assembly GCA_032464435.1 of Aegilops umbellulata. Lineage (NCBI taxonomy): Eukaryota > Viridiplantae > Streptophyta > Magnoliopsida > Poales > Poaceae > Aegilops > Aegilops umbellulata. The sequence continues at coordinate 120,442,907 of CP136054.1, read as the reverse complement.
AATACCTTGGTTCTCAAAAACTGAGGGAAATACTTACTTTACTCTGTTGCATCACCCTTTCCTCTTCAAGGAAATCCAACGCAGTGCTCAAGAGGTAGCAGGAGGATTTCTGGCGCCGTTGCCGGGGAGTCTATGCAAAAGTCAACATACCAAGTACCCATCACAATTCCTTATCTCTCGCATTACATTATTTGCCATTTGCCTCTCGTTTTCTTCTCCCCCACTTCACCCTTGCCGTTTTATTCGCCCTCTCTTTTCCATTTGCCTTCTTCTCGCTTGCCTTTTGTTTGCTCGTGTGTTGGTTTGCTTGCTCGTCACAATGGCTCAAGATAATACCAAATTGTGTGACTTTATCAATACCAACAATAATGAATTCCTTAGCACTCCGATTTCTCCTCTTACCAATACTGAATCTTGTGAAATCAATACTGCTTTGTTGAATCTTGTTATGAAAGATCAATTCGCTGGCCTTCCTAGTGAAGATGTCGCTACTCATCTAAATAGCTTCGTTGATTTATGTGATATGCAAAAGAAGAAAGATGTCGATAGTGATATTGTTAAATTGAAGCTATTTCCTTTTTTGCTTAGGGATCATGCTAAAGCTTGGTTTTCGTCTTTGCCTAAAAATAGTATTGATTCTTGGAACAAGTGCAAAGATGATTTTATCTCTAAGTATTTTCCTCCCGCTAAGATCATCTCTCTTAGAAATGATATTATGAATTTTAAGCAACTTGATCATGAAAATGTTGCGCAAGCTTGGGAGAGAATGAAATTAATGATACGTAATTGCCCTACTCATGGTTTGAACTTGTGGATGATTATACAAAAAAATTATGCCGGATTGAATTTTGCTTCTAGAAATCTTTTAGATTCCGCCGCGGGAGGCACTTTTATGGAAATAACTTTAGAAGATGCTACTAAACTCCTAGATAATATTATGGTTAATTATTCTCAATGGCGCACTAAAAGATCTACTAATAAAAAAGTGCATGCGATAGAAGAAATTAATGTTTTGAGTGAAAAGATGGATGAACTTATGAAATTATTTGCTACTAAGAGTGTTTCTTCTGATCCTAATATTATGCCTTTGTCTACTTTGATTGAGAATAATAATGAATCTATGGATGTGAATTTTGTTGGTAGGAATAATTTTGGTAACAACGCATATATAGGGAATTTTAATCCTAGGCCTTATCCTAGTAATCCTTCTAATAATTATGGAAATTCCTACAACAACTCTTATGGAAATTTTAATAAGATGCCCTCTGAATTTGAGAATAGTGTTAAAGAGTTTATGAATTCACAAAAGAATTTTAATGCTTTGCTTGAAGAGAAATTGCTTAAAGTTGATGATTTGGCTAGGAACGTTGATAGAATTTCTCTTGAGGTTGATTCTTTAAAGCTTAGATCTATTCCTCCTAAGCATGATATCAATGAGTATCTCAAACCTATGAGAATTTCCATTTATGAGTGCAAGGAAAGAACCGCTAGGATGCGTGCTACGAAAGATGCCTTTATTAAAGCGTGTTCTTCCAATTCCTATGAAAATCAAGATGAAGATCTAAAAGTTATTGATGTATCCCCTATTAGATCTTTGTTTTGCAATATGAATCTTGATGAAACTGAATATGATCTTCCTTTACCTAGAAGGCGTTCCAAAAATTCAGAGTTTTTAGATCTTGATGATGAAATTGATAAAAGTGGGATTGAAAAGAATAAAACTCTAGATGTTGCTAAACCCACTATTTTGGACTTCAAGGAATTTAATTATGAAAGTTGCTATTTAATTGATTGTATTTACTTGTTGCAATCCGTGCTAAATTCTCCTCATGCTTATAGTCAAAATGAAGCTTTTACCGAACATATCGTTGATGCCTTGATGCAATCTTATGAAGAAAAACTTGAGTTGAAAGTGTCTATCCCTAGAAAACTTTATGATGAGTGGAAACTAGTATTAAAATTAAAATTAAAGATCATGAGTTTTATGCTTTGTGTGATTTGGGTGCTAGTGTCTCCACTATTCCCAAAACTTTATGTGATTTGCTAGATTTCCGTGATTTTGATGATTGCTCTCTAAACTTGCACCTCGCGGATTCCACTATTAAGAAACCTATGGGAAGAATTAATGATGTTATTATTGTTGCAAATAGGAATTATGTGCCCGTAGATTTTATCGTTCTTGATATAGATTGCAATCCTTCTTGCCCTATTATTCTTGGTAGACCTTTCCTTAGAACGGTTGGTGCAATTATTGATATGAAGGAAGGGAATATTAGATTTCAATTTCCATTAAAAAAGGTCATGGAACACTTCCCAAGGAATAAAATAAAATTACCATATGAATCTATCTTGAGAGCCACTTATGGCTTGCCTACCAAAGATGGCAATACCTAGATCTATCCTTCCTTTTATGCCTAGCTAGGGGCGTTAAACGATAGCGCTTGTTGGGAGGCAACCCAATTTTATTTTTAGTTTTTTTTTGCTTTTGCTTCTATTTAGGAATAAATCTTTGTTCTAGCCTCTGGTTAGATGTGTTTTTATTAGTGTTTGTGCCAAGTTAAACCTATAGGATCTTCTTGGATGATAGTTATTTGATCTTGCCGTAATTTCCAGAAACTTTCTGTTCACGAAAACAATTGTTAAAAATCACCAAAACGTGATAAAATACTGATTCCAATTGATGATGATCAATAAACAAATTTCCTAGGTCTTCCTATTTTTGTAGATTTTTTGGAGTTCCAGAAGTTTGCGTTAGATACAGATTACTACAGACTGTTCTGTTTTTGACAGATTCTGTTTTTCGTGTGTTGTTTGCTTATTTTGATGAATCTATGGCTAGTAAAATAGTTTATAAACTATAGAGAAGTTGGAATATAGTAGGTTTAACACCAATATAAATAAAGAATGAGTTCATTATAGTACCTTGAAGTGGTCTTTTGTTTTCTTTCGCTAACGGAGCTCATGAGATTTCTGTTGAGTTTTGTGTTGTGAAGTTTTCAAGTTTTGGGTGAAATCTTTTGATGGATTATGGAACAAGAAGTGGAAAGAGCCTAATCTTGGGGATGCCCATGGCATCCCCAAGATAATTCAAGGACACTAAAAAGTCAAAGCTTGGGGATGCTCCGGAAGGCATCCCCTCTTTCGTCCAATTTCATCGGTAATTTTACTTGGAGCTATATTTTTATTCACCACATGATATGTGTTTTGCTTGGGGCATCTTGTATTATTTGAGTCTTTGCTTGTTAGTCTACCACAATCATCCTTGCTGTACACACCTTTAGAGAGATCCATACATGAATTGGAATTTGATAGAATACTCTATGTGCTTCACTTATATCTTTTGAGCTTTATAGTTTTGCTCTAGTGCTTCACTTATATCTTTTAGAGCATGGTGGTGGATTTGTTTTATAGAAACTGTTGGTCTCTCATGCTTCACTTAGATTATTTTGATATTCTTAAATATCATGGTAATTTTCTTAATAATAATAAGCTTGGTATTCAAGATTTGTAAAACTTTCTTTTGAGTGCGTTGAATACTAAGAAAGATTGATGATTGGTAATTGTTTTGAGATATGAAGATGGTGATATTAGAGTCATGCTAGTCGAGTAGTTATGAATCTGAGAAATACTTGTGTTAGAGTTTGTGATTCCCGTAGCATGCACGTATGGTGAACCGTTATGTGATGAAGTCGGAGCATGATTTATTTATTGATTGTCTTCCTTATGAGTGGCGGTCGGGGACGAGCGATGGTCTTTTCCTACCAATCTATCCCCCTATGAGCATGCGCGTAATACTTTACTTTGATAACTTCTAGATTTTTGCAATAAGTATATGAGTTCTTTATGACTAATGTTGAGTCCATGGATTATACGCACTTTCCTTCCTTCCACCATTGCTAGCCTCTCTAATACCGTGCACCTTTCGCCGGTATCATACACCCACCATATACCTTCCTCAAAACAGCCACCATACCTACCTATCATGGCATTTCCATAGCCATTCCGAGATATATTGCCATGCAACTTTCCACCGTTCCATTTATTATGACACGCTCCATCATTGTCATATTGCTAGCATGATCATGTAGTTGACATCGTATTTCTGACAAAGCCACTATTCATAATTCTTTCATACATGTCACTCTTAATTCATTACATATCCCGGTACACCGCCGGAGGCATTCATATAGAGTCATATTTTGTTCTAAGTATCGAGTTGTAATTGTTGAGTTGTAAGAAAAACAAAAGTGTGATGATCATCATTTTTAGAGCATTGTCCAAAGTGAGGAAAGGATGATGGAGACTATGATTCCCCCACAAGTCGGGATGAGACTCCGGACGAAAAAAAAGAGGCCATAAAAAAAGAAAAGGCCCAAATAAAAAATGAGAGAAAAATAGAGAAGGGACAATGTTACTATCCTTTTACCACACTTGTGCTTCAAAGTAGCACGATGATCTTCATGATAGAGAGTCTCTCATTTTGTCACTTTCATATACTAGTGGGAATTTTTCATTATAGAACTTGGCTTGTATATTCCAATGATGGGCTTCCTCAAAATGCCCTAGGTCTTCGTGAGCAAGTGAGTTGGATGCACACCCACTTAGTTTCTTTTGTTGAGCTTTCATATACTTATAGCTCTAGTGCATCCGTTGCATGACAATCCCTACTCACTCACATTGATATCTATTATTGGGCATCTCCATAGCCCGTTGATACGCCTAGTTGATGTGAGACTATCTTCTCCCTTTTTGTCTTCTCCACAACCACTTTCTATTCCACATATAGTGCTATATCCATGGCTCACTCTCATGTATTGCGTGAAGATCGAAAATGTTTTGAAAATGTCAAAAGTATGAAACAATTGCTTGGCTTGTCATCGGGGTTGTGCATGATTTAAATACTTTGTGTGGTGAAGATAGAGCATAGCCAGACTATATGATTTTGTAGGGATAACTTTCTTTGGCCATGTTATTTTGAGAAGACATAATAGCTTTGTTAGTATGCTTGAAGTATTTTTTTTATGTCAATATGAACTTTTGTATTGAATCTTTCGGGTCTGAATATTCATACCACAATTAAGAAGAATTACATTGAAATTATGCCAAGTAGCACTCCACATCAAAAATTCTCTTTTTATCATTTACCTACTCGAGGACGAGCAGGAATTAAGCTTGGGGATGCCTGATACGTCTCCAACATATCTATAATTTTTGATTGCTCCATGCTATATTATCTACTGTTTTGGACCATATTGGGCTTTATTTTCCACTTTTATGTTACTTTTGGGGCTAACCTATTAACCGGAGGCCCAGCCCAGAATTGCTGATTTTTGCCTATTTCAGTGTTTCGAAGAAACGAAATATCAAATGGAGTCCAAACGGAATGAAACTTTCAGGAACATGATTTTCTCAACAAATAAGATCTAGGAGACTTGGACCCTCCATCAAGAAAGGAGGGAGGCGGTCACGAGGGTGGAGGGCGCCCCCCCCCCCTAGGGTGCGCCCCCTACCTCGTGGGGCCCCCTTTGCTCCACCGACGTACTCCTTCCTCCTATATATACCTACGTACCCCCAAACAATCAGATACGGAGCCAAAAACCTAATTCCACCGCCGCAACCTTCTGTACCCATGAGATCCCATCTTGGGGCATGTTTCGGAGCTCCGCCGGAGAGGGCATCCACCACGGAGGGCTACTACATCATCATAGCCCCTCCGATGAAGTGTGAGTAGTTTACCTCAGACCTTCGGGTCCATAGTTAGTAGCTAGATGGCTTCTTCACTCTTTTTGGATCTCAATACAATGTTCTCCTCCTCTCTCGTGGAGATATATTCGATGTAATCTTGTTTTGCGGTGTGTTTGTTGAGACTGATGAATTGTGGGTTTATGATCAAGTCTATCTATGAACAATATTTGAATCTTCTCTGAATTCTTTTATGTATGATTGGTTATTTTTGCAAGTCTCTTCGAATTATCAGTTTGGTTTGGCCTACTAGATTGGTTCTTCTTGCAATGGGAGAAGTGCTTAGCTTTGGGTTCAATCTTGCGGTGTCCTTTCCCAGTGACAGTAGGGGCAGCAAGGCACGTATTGTATTGTTGCCATCGAGGATAACAAGATGGGGTTTTTATCATATTGCATGAAACTATCCATCTACATCATGTCATCTTGCTTAAGGCGTTACTCTGTTTTTAACTTAATACTCTAGATGCATGCTGGATAGCGGCCGATGAGTGGAGTAATAGTAGTAGATGCAGGCAGGAGTCGGTCTACTAGTCTCGGACGTGATTCCTATATACATGATCATACCTAGATATTCTCATAACTATGCTCAATTCTGTCAATTGCTCAATAGTAATTTGTTCACCCACCGTAGAATACTTATGCTCTTGAGAGAAGCCACTAGTGAAATCTATGGCCCCCGGGTCTATTCTCATCATATCAATCTCCAATCACTTTATTATTGCTTTGTTTTTTTACTTTATCTTTTATTTTACTTTGCATCTTTATATCAAAAATGCCAAAAATATTAGCTATCATCTCTATCAGATCTCACTCTCGTAAGTGGCCGTGAAGGGATTGACAACCCCTAATCGCGTTGGTTGCGTTGAGCTATTTGTTTTGTGTACGTACGAGGGACTCGCGCGTAGCCTCCTACTGGATTGATACCTTGGTTCTCCAAAACTGAGGGAAATACTTACTCTACTCTGCTGCATCACCCTTTCCTCTTCAAGGAAATCCAACGCAGTGCTCAAGAGGTAGCAGAAAGATTGCTGGCGCCGTTGCCGGGGAGTCTACGCAAAAGTCAACATACCAAGTACCCATCACAATTCCTTATCTCGCGCATTGCATTATTTGCCATTTGCCTCTCGTTTTCCTCTCCCCCACTTCACCCTTGCCATTTTATTCGCCCTCTCTTTTCCATTTGCCTTCTTCTCGCTTGCCTTTTGTTTGCTCGTGTGTTGGTTTGCTTGCTCGTCACAATGGCTCAAGATAATACCAAATTGTGTGACTTTACCAATACCAATAATAATGATTTCCTTAGCACTCCGATTGCTCCTCTTACCAATACTGAATCTTGTGAAATCAATACTGCTTTGTTAAATCTTGTTATGAAAGATCAATTCGCCGGCCTTCCTAGTGAAGATGCCGCTACTCATCTAAATAGCTTCGTTGATTTATGTGATATGCAAAAGAAGAAATATGTCGATAATGATATTGTTAAATTGAAGCTATTTCCTTTTTCTCTTAGAGATCGTGCTAAAGCTTGGTATTCGTCTTTGCCTAAAAATAGTATTGATTCTTGGAACAAGTGCAAAGATGCTTTTATCTCTAAGTATTTTCCTCTCGCTAAGATCATCTCTCTTAGAAACGATATTATGAATTTTAAGCAACTTGATCATGAACATGTTGCACAAGCTTGGCGGAGAATGAAATTAATGATACGTAATTGCGCTACTCAAGGTTTGAATTTACGGATAATTATACAAAAAAATTATGCCGGATTGAATTTTGCTTCTAGAAATCTTTTAGATTCGGTCGCGGGAGGTACTTTAAATTTATGGAAATCACTTTAGGAGATGCTACTAAACTCCTAGATAATATTATGGTTAATTATTCTCAATGGCACACTGAAAGATCTACTAATAAAAAAGTGCATGCGATAGAAGAAATTAATGTTTTGAGTGAAAAGATGGATGAAGTTATGAAATTATTTGCTACTAAGAGTGTTCCTTCTGATCCTAATTAATTTGAGTTCTCTATTACTCAATTCTACTTGACCACTGGACTGAGGGTGATAAGGAGATGCAATTCTATGATTAACATCATACTTACCAAGCATTTTTCGGAAAGCACCATGAATAAAATGTGAACCACCATTAGTCATTAAATATCTAGGGACTCCAAACCTCGGAAAAATAACTTCTTTAAGCATTTTAATAGAAGTGTTATGATCAGCACTACTAGTTGGAATAGGTTCTACCCACTTAGTAACGTAATCAACAGCAACTAGAATATGTGTGTATCCATTAGAGGCAGGAAAAGGTCCCATATAATCGAAGCCCCAAACATCAAATGGTTCAATAACAAGTGAATAGTTCATAGGCATTTCTTGACGTCTACTAATATTACCAATTCTTTGACATTCATCACAAGATAAGACAAACTTACGGGCATCCTTGAAGAGAGTAGGCCAATAAAAACCGGATTGCAATACCTTATGTGCAATTCTATCTCCAGCATGGTGTCCTCCATAAGCCTCGGAGCGACACTTGTGTAAGATCTGTTCCTGTTCATGCTCAGGTACACAACGTCTAATAACACCATCTACTCCTTCTTTATAAAGATGTGGGTCATCCCAAAAGTAATGCCTCAGATCATAGAAAAACCTTTTCTTTTGTTGGTATGTGAAACTAGGTGGTATAAATTTAGCAACAATATAATTAGCATAATCAGCATACCATGGAGCAGTACGAGAAGCATTTATGACATTTAATTGTTCATCAGGAAAGCTATCATCGATGGGTAGTGGGTCATCAAGCACATTTTCTAACCTAGACAAGTTGTCTGCAACGGGGTTCTCGGCTCCCTTTCTATCAACAATATGCAAATCAAATTCTTGTAGCAGGAGAACCCATCTAATAAGTCTAGGTTTAGCATCCTTCTTTTCCATAAGATATTTAATGGCAACATGATCCGTGTGAATAGTTACTTTAGAATCAACAATATATGGTCTAAACTTATCACAAGCAAATACAACTGCTAAGAATTCTTTTTCAGTAGTAGCATAATTTCTCTGAGCATTGTCTAGAGTTTTACTAGCATATTGAATAACATTTAATTTCTTATCAACTCTTTGCCCTAGAACAGCACCTACAGCATAATCACTAGCATCACACATAATTTCAAAGGGTAAATTCCAATCAGGTGGCTGAACAATAGGTGCAGAGATCAATGCTTTCTTGAGTATTTCAAATGCTTCTACACAATCATCATCAAAGACAAATGGTATATCTTTTTGTAACAAATTATTCAGAGGCCGAGAATTTTTGGAGAAGTCCTTAATGAACCTCCTATAAAAACCGGCATGACCAAGGAAACTTCTTATACATTTGATGTCCTTGGGACATGGCATCTGTTCAATAGCATCTACCTTGGCTTTATCAACTTCAATACCTCTTTCAGAAACTTTATGCCCCAAGACAATACCTTCATTAACCATAAAGTGGCGCTTTTCCCAATTCAAGACAAGATTAGTTTCTTCACATCTCTGCAAAACTCGATCAAGGTTGCTCAAGCAATCATCAAAAGAGGATCCATAAACGGAGAAATCGTCCATTAAAACCTCACAAATCTTTTCACAAAAGTCAGAGAATATAGCCATCATGCATCTTTGAAAGGTAGTAGGTGCATTACATAAACCAAAAGGCATACGTCTATAAGCAAAAGTACCAAAAGGGCAAGTAAAAGTAGTCTTTGATTGATCATTGGCTGACACGGGTATTTGAGAGAAACCAAAATAACCATCTAGAAAGCAAAAATGTGTATGTTTGGATAATCTTTCTAGCATTTGATCGATAAAAGGTAAGGGGTAATGATCTTTTTTTAGTAGCCTTATCTAATTTGCGGAAATCAATTACCATCCTATAACCTGTAATAATTCTTTGCGGAATCAATTCATCTTTATCATTAGGAACGACAGTAATACCTCCCTTCTTAGGGACACAATGGACAAGACTTACCCACTGACTATCAGCAACGGGATAAATTATACCTGCCTCAATGAGCTTTAGTATTTCTTTTCTTACCACTCCCTTCATCTTAGGATTCAGTCGTCGTTGATGATCACAAACTGGTTTGGCATCTTCCTCCAAATTTATTTTATGTTGACATAGAGTGGGACTAATGCCCTTAAGATCATCAAGAGTATACCCAATAGCAGCACGGTGCTTCTTCAGAGTTTTCAATAATCTCTCTTCTTCATGCTCTAAAAGGTTAGCACTAATAATAACAGGATATATCTTCTTTTCATCAAGATAAGCATATTTAATAGTATCAGACAATGATTTAAGCTCAAACACGGGATCACCCTTGGGTGGAGGAGGATCCCCTAGGATTTCAACAGGCAAGTTGTGTTTCAGGATGGGTTCTTGTTTAAAGAACACTTCATCTATTTCCCTTCTTTCATTCATAAACATATCATTTTCATGGTCTAGCAAATATTGTTCTAAAGGATCACTAGGAGGTACGACAATAGAAGCAAGACAAATAGTTTCATCTTTACTAGGCAATTCCTCTTCACGGCGTTGTCTATGAAATTTAGAGAAATTAAACTCATGAGACATATCACCCAAACCAATAGTAACAACATCCTTTTCGCAGTCTATCTTACCATTAACTGTGTTCAAGAAGGGTCTACCAAATATAATGGGACAAAAGCTATCTTCTGGGGAACCAAGAACAAGAAAATCAGCAGGATATTTAGTTTTCCCACACAAGACTTCAACATCTCTAACAATTCCCATTGGTGAAATAGTATCTCTATTGGCAAGTTCAATTGTGACATCAATATCTTCTATCTCAGCAGGTGCAATATCATGCATAATTTCTTTGTATAAGTCAAAAGGTATTGCACTAGCACTAGCACCCATATCACATAACCCATGATAACAATGATCTCCTATTTTAACATAAATAACAGGCATGCCTACCACACGTCTATGTTTATCTTTAGCACAAGGTTTGGCAATTCTAGTTTCATCATAGAAATAAATAACATGCCCATCAATATTATCAGCCAAGAGATATTTAACAATAGCAATATTAGGTTCAACTCTAATTTGCTCAGGAGGTGTATAAGTTCTAATATTGCTTTTATGGACCATAGTTGAAGCTTTAGCATGATCCTTTATCCTAACAGGGAAAGGTGGTTTCTCAACATAAGAAGTAGGAACAATAGGATCATTATAAGTGATAGTCTTTTCTTCAACTTTAATAAGTGCAGCTACTTTTACTTCTATGGGAGGATGGTATTTAAACCACTTCTCCTTTGGGAGATCAACTAAGTAGCAAAAGATTCACAGAAAGAGGCTACTATCTCAGAGTCAAGTCCATATTTAGTGCTAAACTTACGGAAGACATCGGTATCCATAAAAGATTTAATATAGTCAAACTTAGGTGTCATACCTGACTCCTTACCTTCGTCGAGATCCCAATCTTCATAGTTGCGTTTAATTTTTTTCCAATAAATCCCATTTGAATTCAATAGTCTTCATCATAAAAGAGACAGCACAAGAAGTATCGAGCATGGTGCGTTTGTTATCATAAAGCCGAGCATAAAAACTTTGAATAATTATTTCTCTTGGGAGATCATGATTGGGGCATGAATATAACATTGATTTAAGCCTCCTCCAAGCTTGAGCGATGCTTTCTCCTTCGCGAGGCCAAAAATTATATATATAATTGCGATCACGATGAAAAGATGCATAGGATAAAACTTCTGATGAAATTCCAATTTCAACCGTTTGTAGTTCCATGACCCCGTGTCATCACATAGCCTATACCATGTCAATGCACATTCCTTCAAAGATAAAGGGAAGACCTTCTTCTTAATAACATCTCCAGGCACACCTGCAAGCTTAAATAATCCACAAACTTCATCCACATATATTAGGTGCTCACCAGGATGCTTTGTTCCATCTCCTGCAAAAGGATTAGTTAGTAGTTTTTCTAACATACCCGAAGGAATTTCAAAGTAAACATTTTCATCTTCAGTAGGTTCAGTAGGTTGAGGAGCAACTCTTTGCTCTACTGGTCGGGGTGAAGATATCCCGAACAAGCCCCTCAGAGGATTACTTTCCATAGTACCAAGTGACAGTAAATTTCAGCACACTATATAAATTTTTCCTTACCAAATTCCACCTACCAAAGGCGCTTCACTCCCCGGCAACGGCGCCAGAAAAGAGTCTTGATGACCCACAAGTATAGGGGATCTATCGTAGTCCTTTCGATAAGTAAGAGTGTCGAACCCAACAAGGAGGAGAAGGAAATGATAAGCAGTTTTCAGCAAGGTATTTTCTGCAAGCACTGAAATAATAGGTAACAGATAGTTTTGTGATAAGATAATTGGTAACGAGCAACAAGTAACAAAAGTAAATAAAGTGCAGCAAGGTGGCCCAATCCTTTTTGTAGCAAAGGACAAGCCTGGACAAACTCTTATATGGAGAAAAGCGCTCCCGAGGACACATGGGAATATCGTCAAGCTAATTTTCATCACGTTCATATGATTCGCGCTTGGTACTTTGATAATTTGATATGTGGGTGGACCGGTGCTTGGGTGTTGTTCTTACTTGAACAAGCATCCCACTTATGATTAACCTCTATTGCAAGCATCCGCAACTAGAACAAAAGTATTAAGGTAAACCTAACCATAGCATGAAACATGTGGATCCAAATCAGCCCCTTACGAAGCAACGCATAAACTAGGGTTTAAGATTCTGTCACTCTAGCAACCCATCATCTACTTATTACTTTCCAATGCCTTCCTCTAGGCCCAAATAATGGTGAAGTGTCATGTAGTCGATGTTCACATAACACCACTAGAGGAGAGACAACATACATCTCATCAAAATATCGAACGAATACCAAATTCACATGACTACTAATAGCAAGACTTCTCCCATGTCCTCAGGAACAAACATAACTACTCACAAAGCACATTCATGTTCATAATCAGAGGAGTATTAATATGCATAAAGGATCTGAACATATGATCTTCCACCAAATAAACCAACTAGCATCAACTACAAGGAGTAATCAACACTAGTAGCAACCTACAGGTACCAATCCCGGACATGGAGACAAGAATTGGATACAAGAGATGAACTAGGGTTTTGAGAGGAGATGGTGCTTGTGAAGATGTTGATGGAGATTGCCCTCTCCCGATGAGAGGAGCGTTGGCGATGACGATGGCGATGATTTCCCCCTCCCGGAGGGAAGTGTCCCCGACAGAACATCTCTGCCGGAGCCCTAGATTGGTTCCGCCAAGGTTCCGCCTCGTGGCGGCGGAGTCTCGTCCCGAAAGGTTGCTTCTGATTTTTGTTCGGATGAAAGACTTCATATAGTAGAAGATGGTCATCGGAGGGCCACCAGGGTACCCACGAGGTAGGGGGCGCGCCCAGGGGTGTAGGGCGCGCCCCCACCCTCGTGGGCAGGGTGTGTCCCCCCTCTGGAACTTCTTGCGTTCAATATTTTTTATATACTCTGAAAATAACTTTCGTGGAGTTTCAGGACTTTTGGAGTTGCGCATAATAGATCTCTAATATTTGCTCCTTTTCCAGCCCAGAATTCCAGCTGCCAACATTCTCCCTCCTTATGTAGACCTTGTAAAATAAGAGAGAATAGGCATAAGTATTGTGACATAACGTGTGATAACAGCCCATAATGCAATAAATATCAATATAAAAGCATGATGCAAAATGGACGTATCACTACCCCCTTGGGGACGGCATTCTTGGAGGTGCACTCGGCTTCGCGGGACCAGCGGACGGCTTCTTCGGTGCTTCATCTTACACATTGATGGCGACAGATCTCGACGGTGTGGCGCGTTGCAGATTCGAAGTTCGATGTGCGAGGATGGACTCGCGTAGGAGGACGACGTTGTTTGGCGCCCTAGCAGCCATCGCCTCCAGGGGCGGCTCGGGCGCCCTAGCAGCCGTCGTCTCCAAGCCCTCCCTCCCCCCTGATTCTCCGCCACCGCCGGAGGAGGCTGGCGAGCGAAGCTCGCCCGACGGACGGCGGACCTTCCTCCTCTCCTCCTCTGGCCGAAACGTCATGGCGAACCTGGTCGCCCAGCGTGGAGGCGGAGTGGGCGTGATGGGGCGGCGGCCCGATCGGATACCGACGGCGGTTGTGCATCCACGGCTGCGGGGACAGGGTGGGGCCAGCCATGGCGGCTGGCGTCGACGGATCTGGGGCCCCCACCCCAGATCGGTTCCCCTCCAGATGGTGTGGGCTCGGGTGCCGGCCTGGCGGCCCTGAGCGGCGGTGGGCGCGCGTCGAGGTTGCCCCCACTCACCGGCGTGGTTGGGGGTGGCCAGAGGTGTGTGCGTGAGGCCGGCATCGTACGGAAGCGGCTCTGACATGCGCGGCGGTGGGAATCTGGCAGGCGGCGGTCGGGTGTGAATCCCGGTAGCGTCATCTCCGACTCGATCTGCTCCGGTTCGTGCTAGTTCCAATACCTACCCGGTGCTGGCTAGACGGATCTGGCGGGTGGGCATGGATCCGGGGGAAACTCCAGGCCGGCGTGGCGGCCGCACCAAAGTCGATGCCCTCGGCGCCGATTCCCTTCCTGGAGGCTTCAGTGTGGATCCTACGCCCCACCTCTGCCATGAGCGCAGGCGAAAGCCTCTGTTCCTCTGTTTGGGCGATGATGGCACTTTGGTGTCGTGTTCCTTCCTAAAGGCGTCGGCCGAGGACTGCTCAGGGTGGTGGAGTTGCTGGTAGTTCGGAGTCGACGCGAGACGGCATGTAGGTGGAGCGGTGTGGCATCAACAGTATCATCGACGGTGGGTCTCAGCGGCATGGCACAGTGGAGACTCGGCGTCCGATGCGCGGAGATGGACTCGCGCAGGAGGAGGAAGCTGTCTGGCGTCGTGGTGGCATCGACGGCAGCTAGACCGTGCAAGGTAGATGCAACAGTACAGCTCTAAAGATGGATTGGTGATAGGTGGCTGCCGCGGCCTCATACCCGGCAGGCGTCCTGGTTGAGGAGTGCGCCGGACCGGTGGATGCCCCATACCCGGCAGGCGTCCTGGATGGGACCTCTGATCTTAGATGTTAGGTTTGGCAGCGAAGTCTGTTTGGTATTAGGCCCAGACTATCAGCATCCCTTCATCATTTAGATAGGAATAGCGACAGATATTGCCTAGACAGTGAATTTAGTCTTGTTGTATTATAGTAGTTTGTAATGTCTTGTGTGAACAATTAATAAAGTGGCTGCATGCATCGTTCAAATGCAGAGGCGGGAGGTCCTCCTCCATTTCTAAAAAAATAAAAGTAAATTAGACTTGCTATTCAAAACATATAAAAGTTTGAAAATCGGAAACCATAAATAGAAAGCACGCCACGGTGAGACCTGCGTGTCACAAGTTCTCTCCTAACCACAACTAGAACTTTATTTCCAAGGATGATGCATTCATCACGTATCTTTACCAATCTGGTACCTGATCGTGCACAACCAGACAAACGAAGCCCATGCATGTACGATTTCGTGTCGAGTGAACACCATAAAACAACTGCATTCTAGGCCAGGATTTTAAATCTTCAGTACTGTTACAAAAATCTACGGGAAAGCTAACTGAGGCCGTTCGGTAGAAGAGCATGGCATTTCACTCCTTTCGTGTGAAAGGTGTTGAAGGGATAAGCTGGCCATTACGCGCCGTCGATTAGGAGATGAAACAAAAAGGGGAGGGAGGGTTTTATTCCAAGCTACGACATGTCCAAGTCTGTACAGTCTGTACAGCGTCGCCGAAGCAGATCTTGCATTCGTTTACGTATATACTATATCAAGATTGGGACCCTTGCTAGTACTGGTTATAGCAGCTAGCCGGCGTCTTTGATTCTTTCTTTGCGGGTCTTTGAAAGGAAGTGGGGTCTGGTAGGTAGGTTTCGCAGCATGTTCTCGGATGACAAATATAGAAGGCCAGCTATACTTCTGCGGAAATGGTGTAGTGGAGTAATAAAGTATACTGCTTGACTATAGTCTGTAGGACAGTAGGGAAGAAAACTCGCTTGCGTGGTCGGTCGCGCTTGCTCTTTTTATCACATTCACATTAACATCTGGCCAGTGATCACAATTAATGGTCTTTGTATTCGATTAGTATACAAGTGCTGGTAGGTTGAGCTAAGGTTTAGGATCCCGCACGCAGCCGTTGTATTCACCCAAAGCAATGTACAGAGTGCAAATAGAAGGAGCCTCAACTGCTCCCGTAGGTGTAGGCACGCAGGGCATTAGCAAGAAGAGAGGATCGTGATCCTGAGGACTAGGAGACGGTTACAACAGCATATGTTAGCAGTTTGTTTCCTCTAATGCATGTCTTCTGAAACATCTGTCAGACTATCGTCTATCGTATACCTCTTCCTCACACTTTATAGCATTTTTTTTTGAAGTTACACTTCATAGCGTTTAGCCGGCCACTTTGATTCTTTCTTTGCTGTGAGAAGGGTTCATCAAGGAGGTGTTGCACTTAGAATGGCTGGCAAATCAAATCATGATGCCAAAGAAGAAGAACTCTTGGTGCATGTGTATCGACTTCAAAAACATTAACCCGGCGTGTCCAAAATACCACTTCCCCCTTTCTCGCATTGACCAGATAGTAGACTCCATTGCTGGCTGCAAGGGATTATTTTTTTAGATGCTTATTAATTGTCATCAAATCAGACTGAAATAAAGTGATTAAATAAAAAGGGCCTTCATAATCATGTTTGGGCCTTTCTGTTATATAATGATGCCATTTGGACATAAGAATGCTCATGCTACTTATTAGCGTATGGTTCAAACTTGTTTGCACATGCAGATTAATAGAAATGCAAGGGATTATGTAGACGACATCGTCGTGGAGTCGTTCAAGGGATCCGATCTCCTGACTAGCCTTGGGGAAATGTTCAAAAATCTTTGAGCTTATGACATCAAGCTCAACCCACAAAAATACATTTTCATGGTGCCTGCGGGGAAGCTACTCGGTTATCTTGTTTGCGAACGAGGAATCAAAGCCAACACGGAGAATATCAATGTCATCATCAACATGAAGAAGCCAAATGTGCTTCATGACGTCCAAAAGCTAACTCACTGTCTAGTAGCTCCCAGACGGTTTATTTCCAAGCATGGTTTTTGTGTTTTTTGCTTTCTTTATTTCATTTTTTGATCTTTCTATTTTTAAAATAATCACAAAAAATGTTCAATGTATTCAAATTTGTTCATATTTTCTTAAAATGTTCAGATTTTCAAAAGATATTCGCATTTGTGTACATGACGTAGTTTTAAGAATTGACTAGCCACCGCGCCCGCGCAGGTCTCCAGGACGTAGTGCAGGGCTCGTAACCACTAGGCTACACTCACGCTCGTGTTAAACTGGATGGGCGCGTCGTACTTTAAGTATAAAATAGCTGGGTGTGCCCTATTTTTCTTTTCGTTCTACATTGTCTTCTACGTTATTCGGTTTTATTCCTTTTTTAATTTTTTGTTCTTTTTTTTCTCCTCCATTTGTTTTCATTGTTTTTTCTATTTGTTTCTTCTCCGATTTTTTCATTCTTTTCATTGGTCTTCTCCATTTTTTGTTTGGTTTTCATTTTTCTGGGTTTTCTTTTTTTCTTGTGCATTCTTTCTTTTCTTTTGTATTTTCTAATGTTTTTTTTTCACTCTACATTTGTGTACATGTCAAAAACATTTTTTTATACATGTTCAACATTGTCTTAACGCTTATTCAACATTTTTAAATACTTGTTCAACATATTAATAGTTATTCAGCATTTTTTAAGTACTTGTTCACTACTTTTAATACTTATTCAACATTTTTCCAAATACTCGTTTAACATTTTCCAAATACTCATTCAACATTTTTTAATAAATTTTCAAACTCGTTCAACATTTTTAATATGTATTCAACATTTTCAAAATTCTTGTTCAACATTTTCAAATACTTGGTCATTTCATATAGTCGTTTTAACATTTTTAATACATATTCAACATTTTTCATATACTTGTTCAACATTTTCCAAATAATTGTTCAAAAAATTTCAAATACTCGTTTCAACGTTTTTCAAATACTCATTCAACATTTGTTAATACTAATTCAACATTTTTCAAATACCTGTTCAACATTTTTAAAGGTTTATTAACATTTTTTCTATGTTTGTTAACCGAAATCATTCGGGGGAAAAGCATGTGAAAACCGAGTAAAAAGAAAAACACAGAAAAAGCATTTTGAATTAGACGAGTAAAAATGAAGGAAAAAAAGTTAAAACAGGAAGTAAGCATGGTAAAACCCAGCTCATTTCACCTTCTAGTAGGCCGTGCTCTCCATAATGTACAACAAGTTCCGTGTGTCGCATAGACGAGTAAAAATGAAGGAAAAGAAGAAAAAAAGTAAAAAACAGGAAAAGAAAGTAAGCATGGTAAAACCCAGCTCATATCTCCTTCTAGTATGCCGTGGTCTCCATAATGTACAACAAGTTTAGTAAAGTATGTCGCAGTGGCTACCAGCGCTGGGAGGAAACTAGTCGATCCTAGGATCGATCCTTCTAGTAGCACCACTTTTTTTTAACTATGTTTTTCTGAAATTTCTCGCTACAGTGGGCTGGCCCGATATGTAGCGGTCTAGGCGAGATTTCCCCCTCCTCTCGCGTAACGCGAGAAATAGGGGCGCCCACTGAGAAATAGAGGCTTCCTGAGTTCACTAGGTGTCCGGCGCCCAGCGAGAAAATAGGGGCTCCCTGAGTTCACTAGGTGCCCGACGCACGGGGCACGCCCTGCATGGGCTGACCCATTCGAAAAGTAGCGGTTGTCGTAGGGTCTATGTTTTTTGCTTTTTGTCAGAAATATGAAAATAATAAAATATTATGAAGTTTTGTTTTGGAAAACACGGATATATTCTTAGCTTTTTTGGAAAATCTAAACAATTTGCACAAATTGTGAGCATTTGGCTTCAGAAAACATAACATTACCTTTTTGAAAATGGGAACTTTTTTTGAAGTTTCGAACATTGTTTTGGAAAGAAACCAACAATGTTTGAGAATGTGAACAAATTTCAACAACATTTGAAAAAAAATATAATTTGATTTTTGTAATAATGCGAACAACATATTAAAACTGAATGCTTTTTTAAAAAATCATAAATTTTTAGAAAATGCTAAATATTCTTAATTCATATTTTTTTAAAGAAAAAATTGTAGAAAAAACAAAGAAGTAAAAAAACAGAAGGTAAACCGCAAACTGGTAAAAAAAGAGGTTCAAAACCGTCTAGAAGGTTCCCAAAACCGGCCAGGAACCATCCAGAAGGTTCCATGACTGGGTCTTCTACCACGTGTAGGAATCTACAAGTGGGCCAACCCATTTACCTGTTTGCTCATTCTGTTTCGTGCGTTTCTGCGGCAATGTGCCGAAGAGAGTGTGAGAGAGGAAATATGAAATAGGGGCCTTTAGTCAAATATGTGCTTGGTATTTTTCTTTTGCACATCAATAGAAACTTTGTGTGTTTCTCATACTAGTAAGTGTGCACGTGCAACACACGTTATAGCCTTAACATTAAAAGTTAGCATTCATTCAAGTTAGGAGACACATACTTAAACAAAGTAAAATAATTTTACCCTTACTTTATATTAAAAAATCTCACATGTCGATTAAAATGTTCAAAAAATTCAATCTAGTAGGTAATTGAGCATTTGAGCGTACTGATAAAGTATGTTCACATATCTCTGAAAAGCTATGAATACCTTTTTATGCTGAATATAAGAATGCCAAGAGCCATGACACTCCTTTTCGGTAGGAGACAAACATCCCAAAGATGATTATGGTGATGTTGATTAGTTCGCCAACAACACATGATAAACAGAAAGCAATTGTTTAACACGAGAAGCAAAAACAGGATAGCAAAGCGCACGTTAGCTTTTAGTCCATATTTTACAGTTTTACTTGCTCGAGTGAAGACATTCATTTAATCATATAAATGGAACAACCTTTTTAGCGTTGCGGCCAAAGTAGTAAACTGAGATGCATAGATTTATGCATGAGTCGGTGGGTAGCTCGGTACTGAATTTAACAAACCAAATGCAACAGAGATCTCAAAAGTACATGTAGTATAAAAAGTAGGCACAACCTTTGCCTCTTTACTGTCAATCTAATGCAAGTTCAATTGGTAAAGCCTGAATCCTTCTCCGCCACATCCTTACGGCACAATTCCACACAATCCATCAACCATTCTCAAAAGTTATAGAACTATCCAGATAATATTTTACATGTACAATGTGCCAAATCAAGTCATGAATGCTGGCACTGGTGCTACCACTTAGAGAGAGAACAAAAACTTAGAGAGAGAGAGAGAAAAAAACAGAACCTCCCCCACCCCACTCCATTTTTCTAAAAAAGAAATAAGAAAACAGAAAGTAAACCATAAACAATAAACAAAACAGTTGGGAACCGTCTAGAAGGTTCCCAAAACCGGTTAGGAACCATCCAGAAAGTTCCAAAACTAGGTCACGTACAAGTGGGCCGGCCCATTTACGTGTTTCTTACTGTGTTGATGCGTTTTTGCGGCAATCCGCCAAAGAGAGTATCGATGCGTTAATTTTTCCCTCTAGTTAGGGTTTCGAGTCTTTTCTCCCGGGGCGATCTTCGCCGCCGTCGAGGTTTTGCTCCCCTACCATCGATCAACCCCCGATCTCGCCCGTGTTGCTTTGGGGGCGGCCACTCAGGCGGTCTCTATAAGTGCATCTAGTGCCCCTTAGTGATTTTGGTGTATTGAAGACTTATAGGTTAAGGGACTAATGTGTTTATGAGTGTACACATGTCTATAAGTCTATGAGGAGTTTGATATTTACAGAAAAAGTCGACCCCTAAAAATGAAGTCCTTCGACAGAAGACTTTGGATTTCTGAAGACTTTGAAAGTGAAGAAATTGATGTGACCTTGAAGACTTGGTATTCATTCGAGGAACATGAAGCGTGAAGACTTTTGTTTTCGTAGTTTCATTTTCTCTTTCTTGAGTCATAGAAAACACCGTACTGTTAAAAGGGGTCTGTCGGTGTCAAACCGGCGGATCTCGGGTAGGGGGTCTGTAGGATCGAAAGTATGTCTAGAGGGGGGTGATTAGACTACTTGACCAAATAAAAATCTAGCCTTTTCCCAATTTTAGTTCTTGGCAGATTTAAGCTATCTTAGCACAAGTCAAGCAATCTTCACACAATTCAAGCAAGCATGCAAAAGAGTATATGAGCAGCGGAATGTAAAGCATGCAACTTGCAAGAATGTAAAGGGAAGGGTTTAGAGGATTCAAACGCAATTGGAGACACGGATGTTTTTGTCGTGGTTCCAATAGGTGGTGCTATCGTACATCCACGTTGATGGAGACTTCAACCCACGGAGGGTAACGGTTGCGCGAGTCCACGGAGGGCTCCACCCACGAAGGGTCCACGAAGAAGCAACCTTGTCTATTCCATCATGGCCGTCGCCCACGAAGGACTTGCCTCACTAGCGGTAGATCTTCACGAAGTAGGCAATCTCCTTGCCCTTACAAACTCCTTGGTTCAACTCCACAATCTTGTCGGAGGCTCCCAAGTGACACCTAGCCAATCTAGGAGACACCACTCTCCAAGAAGTAACAAATGGTGTGTTGATGATGAACTCCTTGCTCTTGTGCTTCAAATGATAGTCTCCCCAACACTCAACTCTCTCTCACAGGATTTGGATTTGGTGGAAAGAAGATTTGAGTGGAAAGCAACTTGGGGAAGGCTAGAGATCAAGATTCATATGGTAGGAATGGAATATCTTGACCTCAACACAAGTGTAGGTGGTTCTCTCTCAGAAAATGTGTATTGGAAGTGTAGATACGTTCTGATGGCTCTCTCCACGAATGAAGAGTGGGTGGATGGGTATATATAGCCTCCACACAAAATCTAACCGTTACACACAGTTTGCCAAACTTGGTGGGACTGAATGGTTAAACTCGGTCGGACCGATTCATCAAACCTAGTGACCGTTAGGATTTTCGGTGGGACTAAGATGCAACTCGGTAGGACCGATATGGTTAGGGTTAGGGCATAACGTAATCTCGGTGTGACCGATTTTGGTAATTAGCTAACCAAAGAGTTGGTCAGGTAAACTCGGTGGGACCGATTCGCTCATCTCGGTGAGACCGAAATGTTACAAAAGGGAAACAGAGAGTTTACGTTGCAATCTCCGTGGGACCGATCGCTCATCTCGGCAAGACCGAAACGTTACTAAGGGAAACAGAGAGATTACAATCCCATCTCGGTGAGACCGTGATCCCTATCGGTGAGACCGATTTGCCTAGGGTTTGTGGCAGTGGTTATGACATTTGAAACTCGGTGGCGCCGGATAGAAAGAATCGGTGGGGCCGAGTTTGACTTTTGGTTTAGGTCATATGTGGATGTGGGAAGGTAGTTGAGGATTTTGGAGCATATCACTAAGCACTTTGAGCAAGTAAGCCATTAAGCAACACCTCATCCCTCCTTAATAGTATTGGCTTTTCCTATAGACTCAATGTGATCTTGGATCACTAAAATATAAAATGTAGAGTCTTGAGCTTCAAGATTGAGCCAAACCTTTTGTCCTTAGAATTTTGAGGGATCCACTTTCCTCATCCATGCCATGCCATTCATTGAGCTTTTCCTGAAATATTAATCTTGGAATAATGTTAGCTCAATGAGCTATATGTTGTTAGGAATTACCAAAACCACCCAGGGATAGTTGCACTTTCAATCTCCCCCTTTTTGGTAATTGATGACAACATATAGATCAAAGCTTCGACAAATGATAATAAGAGTGAAACATCGTCGCTTTGAGAAGTATGTGATAAGCAAGAGCTCCCCCTAAATTTGTGCATAGTTTAAGATTTGCTTTGGACTGCAAATGCACAAGGAATTAGGATCATGGGTTACTCTTCCATGTCACATACATCTTGGTGGAGCGCTCAAAATGATAAGAATTAAATACATGCACTCATCATCAAGCAAAGTGAATGATCAACTAGGGATAAAATGATAGTATCATCCAACAAGCATTAATGTAGCATATGATCAAACACACATGATCATTCAAGTATCACAAGCAAGCATAAAGTATCTCAATCAAGCAAATAAAGTTCAACCACCAAAGCAAGAGAGAATAAAAAGCAACGCTCTCTCTCAAAGCCTATGATGTATACATTTTTCTCCCCCTTTGGCAACAAGTTACCAAAAAGTTCATAGAAAATGCATAGCACTAAAATGACTCTCAGGCTTGATCTTCAGGTGGTAGTGTCCGGATAACGCCAAGGACGAAGGCTTGAGTTGATGTAGATGGAGCTGGAGCTGGTGTAGGTGCTGGAGCTGGTTGCGCTGGAGCTGTAGCTGGTGCAGATGAAGTGACTCTGGTGTCTGATACTGGCACTGCAGATGATCTCTGAGCTCGAGGCACTCTGGCAAATGCATCAGTGGTTGTTCTGCCCTTCCTCTCCTGCATGTCATCCTGTAGTTGCTCCACAACTGACTGAATCTCAGTTACTTTCACATCTAGGTCATAGAACTTCTGCTCCATGATTCTTTCCAAGCTCTCCTAGTTTTGAGTTAGGGTGTCCAGTCCTTTCTCTATCCTTAGGGTGGATGCAATCAAGTAGCCAAGATGATCTTTCTTGCTCTTCAAAAAGTACTCAGATGCCTCCTCTTGAGTTGGCATCTTGGCAGCCTTCTCCATCTTTGCCTTCTCCTTCTTTGCTTGTGCTTGCACTGATGATGGTTCATCTTCATTCATCGCAACTTGGTTGTCCTCGAAGTCTGGGTAGATAGGCAAGTGTTCCTTATCCAACAAGTATGTGCCTTTGCCCATCTTTGAGTTTATCAACTCCTGAATTTGTGGGGCATATCCACAGCTTCTTTTCTGGTCAGCTGTTGTCCTCTTGATAGTCTCAACTATAAGGCTCATGACCTTAAACTTCTGTGGCACATCAAATATATGTAGCAAGTTAATTGCATGGCCTCTGATCATTCTATGATCACCAGACTTGGGCAAAAGAGTGTGCCTTAGGATCCAGTTGATTGTAGGCAGCCCTGACAACAAGTGTTTTACTGACCCAAACTGGTGAGTCTCAAGATCATCTTCAGGAATCTCCTTGTACATGTTTGCCATAGATTTGCGATCCATCTTCTTCTTGGCATAGACATCCAAGTCATCTTCTTCTTCCTTAGGAGCATTGATCAGATTTTCCTATTCCTCAATAGTTGAGTGGTACCTTGTACCTTCAGACATCCATACTATCGTGCCATCTGGATAGAGGTGTGCTGTGGAGTAGAATTGCATTATGAGCTCCTCATTCCACTTTGTGAGCTTCTTCCCAACAAAGTCTGCAACTCCACAAGCACTGAAGCTATCATACACTCCAGGATAGTGTTCTTCATTTTCCTTCATGTAGGTCCAGTCGACGCACCTCATATCACACACTATAGGTTTCTTGTCCAGCAGCACTGTCTCATAGAAATCTTGTTGTTCCTTTGTGTGGAACCTATAATCAACAACAGTTCTTCTTCTGGTAGCATATGGATCTGTCTCTCTCCATTTCCTCAGTCCTGAGTCTCTTCTGAGCTTCATGTTCTCAGCCACAGGATGAGCATTATTGTGGTCTGGAATCTTGGGCTTCAACTTTCTCAGAACATGCTCTTCATCATCTTCTTCTTCAACAACAGCTGTCTCAGGCACTGGGGCCTTGTTCTTCTCCTCTGCAGATATGTTTCTGGTGCTCCTCTTGGGTTTTGGCTTTGGAGCTGGAGCAGCAGACTTAGCAGCAACTTTGGGCTTAGATGATGTAGCCCTATCCCGATAGCATCACCCATGAGTTTCTGGGCCTTAGGTGCTGGTGCAGCAACCTCTTCCTCTTCCTCTTCTTCTTCAGAATCTCTCCTCATAGAGGGTTTGCCAAGAACTCTAGCAGTAGTGGTTCTGACTCTCCTTTTCTTCTTATCTCGGCCAACAGCTTCCTCTTCTGACTCAATGGTAAACTTCATGGTTTCTCCAGTGGCAACATTCCTAGGTTTGGAAGTGGGAACTCTCCTTGCAGGTGCCTTCTTCTGCATACCTGGCTTTGTGGCTGCAGCTGAGCCATATTCCTTCTTGAGCACCTTCTTTTTTGATGTGGCTTCCTCTTCCTCTGCCACATAATCTTCATCCTCAGACTTTGAAGTTATTTTCTTGCTTGCTCTAGTGGCAGCCTTTGGCAAATTGCTTGGGGTGCTTCTGCTACCCTCATCTGAGCTGCTAGAGGGACTAGTGCCCTCACTCATGTGCACCTGCTCCTCTGACTTGTTCTGGCTGTCACTCTGGTCAGACATATTGCAAACACTAACTGTAGACCCTGTGAATAGATTGTAGATGAGATAGAGTGGATGAGCATCACAAAATACAGAGATTTTTGCAAAAGAATGAGTCAAGAACTTAGTTTTAGTTTTCCACAGAAAGCATTTCGGATCAACCGATTTGCAAACTCGGTGATACCGAAGCAGCTGTTGGAACCAAAACTAGTGAACTCGGTCAGACCGAGTCACAGTTCGGTGGCACCGAGACTGCTAGGGTTTCACAAAGTCCTGAACTCGGTCACACCGATTTGCAATTCTCGGTCAGACTGAGAACCACATGTGCAATGGCCTGAGCCGAATCGGTGGTACCGAGTTCCACAACTCGGATGGTCCGAGATGGTTTCGGCGGAAACCTAAACCGAAATTGTCAATTCAACTCTAATCTACGGAATGTTTTGACTGGATAGAAGCGTTTCAATCGTGGCAAGATTCAGGATGAACACAATGTGCTAGGAATTGGACGGGGATAGCACTGTGATCGAGTCCATACCCTAGTTCGGCGATGAACTCGCTACGGCGGCAACGGCGGGAAGGAATTCCGTTGACGGCGGTGGAGACCAGCGACAGGAGGCGGCTGGCGACGAGGAGGACGATCCGGAGACCCAGGAGGCAGAGCGAGCTATGCGCGGGCGAAGGGGTTTCGGAGAAATTTCCAAAATTTTGCCCGTGAGTATATATAGCTCGACCCTATCGGTGTGACCGAGTGGAACAACTCGGTGGCACCGAGATGCATAACTGTTGACAGTTACGGCAACTCGGTGTGACCGAAAAGTTCAAATCGGTTGCACCGATATTGAACACCTAGATCGACTTAGTGATCTCGGTATGACCAAAATGGAGGAATCGGTCAGACCGAAACACACGAAGAAGTTTTGGAAGTTTAAGTCCATGACGAATCGGGGACTCCGAGTGCTCCTCACACAGAGTGGTTCGAATCTGACTTGATCAAATTTTGTGATGTAGCATGAATAGAGTTTGAGACGAGTAAAGCATAGATAGCTAGAGAAGGTTCTTAGGCATTCTTGTCCATCCACTTGGCAAAAGAAAATAAAATCAATCAATCAAAACAACAAGTGGATGTCCTCGAATGAGTAAAATATGCAATCAACATGCTCACACAATAAAATGGCAATTGAAATATGTGGCAAAGCATGCACAACCAATTCTAGCATCTATCAAACAATTGGCGATGACTAGGTCATCTATATATGAGTATATTGACTTAGGAGTCAAATGAGAACATTTGATCATAGGTCATACTCATCGTTTAAGCACAAATGGGGTTACCACTTTTACATAAAGCATTGTTGTGTTCACACCATTAGAGTTGCTTTAGCTCAATTCTTAGAGTAAAGCTCCCCCTAGATGTGAGATCCCCCCTAAGAGGGATGAACTAACCTTGGGTTTTATCGATGATGACTTCATGTAGATGTTGAAGATGTGGATGCTCAATGTTGATGTAGATCATTTGGAGCTATCCATTTGTGTGAGTTGTCCTTTCAATACCTACACGGTTTAGTCCCACAAGGAACAAACAAGGATATCCATAGACATAGAGTGATGCACACACAAGATGATGTCTATGAAAGCTTTTAGGTTACCTTGTCCCTTGTCTTACCAACAAGAGGGTTTGTGACTCCTTGAACTAGTGCAAGATGTGGAAGTTGATTGCACTTGTTCTTGCCAAGATGATAAGAGTGAAGTATGTTGGCGGAGTCACCCTCAAGAACTCTCTAGTTCTTCTTCTTCGGTATCCACACCATCTTGATGGGAATCCTCGGAGTTGTAGTTGTACTTGATGAAGTGGAACTTGATGTAGTCTTGGGAACCCACTTGACCAAGGCCTTAGGAGCTTCTTCAAATGCATCAATTTCCTCTTGAAGCTTGTCCTTGCCTTTTTGCTTGTGGTCTTGTGGTGGAAGATCATCTTGAGCTTGTGTCCCTTTGAAAGAAGTAGGATCATACTTATCTTGTTGAGGAACAAACTTTGTCTTGGGGTATTGATCTTCTTCCCACTCAACTCCATTGGCATTGAACTTTCGTTCAAAACCAACACCTTGATTCTTCCGGTGCCTTCCTTGCTTGCGTACAATTTCCTCGAATTGCTTACTTCCGGCAAGGCTCCTGTAAACACCTTTCTCTATAATTCCCTTCAATAAGCTATTTTCTTTCTCAAGTGTAACTTGGCTAAGAGAATCATTAGTGGAATCAAGAGAACTACTAGAAGCAACAATATTGGATTTAGCATGATTATTGTTACTACTAGAGGAAGAATCTTTTTTGTTCTTGTTACTAGACTTGACTTGAGGCATGTAAGTGGATAAGAGTAAACGCTTGGCAATGTAAGAAGAACTTTTCTTACGAAGATCATCATTGATTGCTTTTAAGAACTCATCCTCTTGCTCAAGGTTGAGCTTTTCAAAGCGTAATTTCTCATGAGTCCTTAAAAGTTCTCGATGATCTCCTAAGATAGTTTCATGAGCTAACTTAAGAGTGTTTATTTCTTAAGTTAGAGACTCAATCTTCTCCTTATCATTGTCATTCGTTTTATCTTGATTAGCATGATTAATTGACGTTTCATCATAGTATTCATCACTAGAGTTGTCAACAAGTAAATCATTATCACCTAACAAGTCATCTTCATCACTATTGAAATCAACATACTCGGGGTGTGATACCTTTGGGACTTTAGCCATGAAGCATGTTCCAACTCCTTCATTTGGTGAGTCAAATATGTCGTAGGAGTTGGTTGTTACAAGTGCTAGACCGGCAACACCTTCATCTTGAGTATATTCGGAGTCGGAGTGATAGCTTCTCTCGGAGTGGTTGTCGGAGTCGGAGCCGGATACCCATTCACCAACATGAGCTTGATGTCTTTGTTTTGTGTAGCTCCTTGATGACTTGTCCTTTCTTTCCGAATTCTTGCTTCTCCGTGAGGGTCTTCGTTCATAACGATCATCTCTACTCCTTCTTTCTCTAGATGGTGATTCTTCTCTTATACTTCTTCTCTTGGGAGAATCTTCTCTTCTCTTTTAGGGGGGCGTACACTCATTGGAATAGTGTCTGGGCCTTCCACAATTGTAGCAGTTTCGCTCTCGACTAGAAGATCTTTTGTCATTGTAGGACCTTGACTTGGAGCTTATCTCTTTGCTTCTACTCTTGTAGAACTTGTTGAAGTTCTTCACCATTAAGCTCAATTCTTCATTGAAGGTTTGTTTCTCACTCGATGATGTGGGGGCTTCACATGAGGATTTGTAATCACCACTTGATTTGTTGGGAAGTTCCTCTTTATCCTTGAGTGACATCTCATGAGCAAAAATTCTTCCGATGACTTCCGTTGGCTTGAGATCTTTGTAATTGGGCATCATTTGGATCAATGTGCACACGGTATCATATTTTCCATCCAAGGCTCTTAGGATCTTCTTGATGATGAATCTATCGGTCATCTCTTCACTCCCTAAGCCGGCAATCTCATTTGTGATAAGAGCAAGCCTAGAGTACATTTCAGCGACACCTTCACCATCCTTCATTTTGAACTTGTAAAGTTAACTTTGAAGCACATCCAATTTGGATTCCTTGACGGAGTCGGTACCTTCGTGCATATCAATCAAAGTATCCCAAATTTCCTTTGCATTCTCAAGACGGCTGATTTTGTTGAATTCTTCGGGGCACAATCCGTTGAGGAGGATATCACAAGCTTGAGCATTGTATTGTAGCATTTTCAACTCTTTCGCGGTAGCTTCACGGTTCGGTTCTTTCCCATCAAAGAATTCACCTTGCAAGCCAACACACACAATAGCCCAAACGGCGGGGTTATGTCCAAGAATGTGCATTTTCATCTTATGCTTCCAACTAGCAAAATTAGTACCATCAAAGTAAGGACCTCTACGGTGATAATTTCCCTCACTAGACGCCATACTCTCCTAGGTTGTGAAACCAAGGCTATGACCACCAAAAGCTATGGAAATCAAAGCGAATGGAGACCAAAGCTCTAATACCACTTGTAGGATCGAAAGTATGTCTAGAGGGGGTGATTAGACTACTTGACCAAATAAAAATCTAGCCTTTTCCCAATTTTAGTTCTTGGCAGATTTTAGCTATCTTAGCACAAGTCAAGCAATCTTCACACAATTCAAGCAAGCATGCAAAAGAGTATATGAGCAGCGGAAAGTAAAGCATGCAACTTGCAAGAATGTAAAGGGAAGGGTTTAGAGGATTCAAACGCAATTGGAGACACGGACGTTTTTGTCGTGGTTCCAATAGGTGGTGCTATCGTACATCCACGTTGATGGAGACTTCAACCCACGGAGGGTAACGGTTGCGCGAGTCCACGGAGGGCTCCACCCAGGAAGGGTCCACGAAGAAGCAACCTTGTCTATTCCATCACGGCCGTCGCCCATGAAGGACTTGCCTCACTAGCGGTAGATCTTCACGAAGTAGGCGATTTCCTTGCCCTTACAAACTCCTTGGTTCAACTCCACAATCTTGTCGGAGGCTCCCAAGTGACACCTAGCCAATCTAGGAGACACCACTCTCCAAGAAGTAACAAATGGTGTGTTGATGATGAACTCCTTGCTCTTATGCTTCAAATGATAGTCTCCCTAACATTCAACTCTCTCTCACAGGATTTGGATTTGGTGGAAAGAAGATTTGAGTGGAAAGCAACTTGGGGAAGGCTAGAGATCAAGATTCATATGGTAGGAATGGAATATCTTGACCTCAACACAAGTGTAGGTGGTTCTCTCTCAGAAAATATGTATTGGAAGTGTAGATACGTTTTGATGGCTCTCTCCACGAATGAAGAGCGGGTGGAGGGGTATATATAGCCTCCACACAAAATCTAACCGTTACACACAGTTTGCCAAACTCGGTGGGACCGAATGGTTAAATTCGGTCGGACCGATTCAGCAAACCTAGTGAACGTTAGGATTTTCGGTGGGACTGAGATGCAACTCGGTAGGACCGATATGGTTAGGGTTAGAGCATAATGTAATCTCGGTGTGACTGATTACACAAACTCGGTGGGACCGATTTTGGTAATAAGCTAACCAGAGAGTTGGTCAGGTAAACTCGGTGGGACCGATTCGCTCATCTCGGTGAGACCGAAATGTTACAAAAGGGAAACAGAGAGTTTACATTGCAATCTCGGTGGGACCGATCGCTCTTCTCGGCAAGACCGAAACGTTACGAAGGGAAACAGAGAGATTACAATCCCATCTCAGTGAGATCGAGATCCCTATCGACTCGGTGGCGCCGGATAGAAAGAATCGGTGGGGCCGAGTTTGACTTTTGGTTTAGGTCATATGTGGATGTGGGAAGGTAGTTGAGGATTTTGGAGCATATCACTAAGCACTTTGAGCAAGTAATCCATTAAGCAACACCTCATCCCTCCTTGATAGTACTGGCTTTTCCTATAGACTCAATGTGATCTTGGATCACTAAAATATAAAATGTAGAGTCTTGAGCTTCAAGCTTGAGCCAAACTTTTTGTCCTTAGAATTTCGAGGGATCCACTTTCCTCATCCATGCCATGCCATTCATTGAGCTTTTCCTGAAATATTAATCTTGGAATAATGTTTGCTCAATGAGCTATATGTTGTTAGGAATTACCAAAACCACCCAGGGATAGTTGCACTTTCAGGGTCCCGAACTATGCGTCTAGGCGGATGGTAACAGGAGACAAGGGACACGATGTTTTTACCCAGGTTCGGGCCCTCTCGATGGAGGTAAAACTCTACTCCTGCTTGATTAATATTGATGATATGGGTAGTACAAGAGTGGATCTACCACGAGAACAGAGAGGCTAAACCCTAGAAGCTAGCCTATGGTATGATTGTTGTTGTTATGTCCTACGGACTAAGCCCTACGGTTTATATAGACACCGGAGGGGGCTAGGGTTACACAGAGTTGGTTACAAGGAAGGAGATCTACATATCCATACTGCCAAGCTTGCCTTCCACACCAAGGAAAGTCCCATCCGGACACGGGACGAAGTCTTCGATCTTGTATCTTCATAGTCCAACAGTACGACCAAGGGTTATAGTTCGGCTGTCCGGATACCCCCTAATACAGGACTCCCTCAGTAGCCCCTGAACCAGGTTTCAATGACGATGAGTCCGGCGCGTAGATTGTCTTCGGCATTGCAAGGCTGGTTCCTCGTCCGAATATTTCATAGAAGATTTTGAACACGAGGATCGTGTTCGGCTCTGCAAAACAAGTTCCACGTACCACCGTGGAGAGAATAATATTTCCACAAATCTATCCTACTGACGTATTCCATAGCGTGACATCACACCACAGCCAAGCCTTTATTCGAATCGTTTTCCCCCCACCTCAATGCATTTCGCGAGGCAGTTTCCTTGGCCTGTCTTGTCGAAGCAGAGATCGTGCCCCCCTTATTTACTGGATTCTCATCAACACGGACGTGGGTAACCCAATCGTGCCCGTTGGTATGTCCCCTCGATCAAAGGTAAGTCCCAAACAGTCACGGGGAAGGCTCTTGGTATTCAACCTCCTCATAAAGAGACCAAGACCTTACTCTTTTCGATCTCAATCGAATCCGCCTCCCGCCTCGAGTTCCAGCACCCGAAGCTTCGGATTTAGGCGCTTCGGACCTTCGATGATGTCCGGATCCGACCTTCAAGGCCGATGGATGCCTTCCTCCGTTACGGAGGAAGACGTACTAAAGCTAAGGGAGGCCAGGTACTTGACCGGCGAAATCCCGCATAGGCTGTCTGCTCAAGGGCAGGTTATTCCCATTCCTAAGCCTGGTGAGAGTGTTGTCTTCGTATCTCACTTCCTCCGAGGGCTAGGCTTTGCGCCGGATCCCTTCGTGAGGGGGCTCATGTTCTATTATGGGCTGGACTTCCACGACTTAGCTCCGGAGTCTATCCTCCACTCATCGTTCATCGTCGTGTGTGAAGCCTTCCTCCATATCACCCCTCACTTCGGACTGTGGCTCAAGACCTTCAAAGTGGAGCCGATGATGGTCGAGGGACGGCACGCGGAGTGCGGAGGCGCTGTAATAAGCAAAAATGCTAACGCCCTATGGCCTGAGGGCTCTTTCCAAGAGGAGTCCGGCTTATGGCAACAAGAGTGGTTTTATATCACAGCTCCCAGGGGTACCAAGTGGGTGGCTCCGCCTGATTTTCGCTCGGGTCCCCCGCCACGACTAACGTCATGGGTCAACAAGGGGCTATACTGGGGGCTAGTAAAGGATGTGCCCCTATTGCAGAGCTGCATCCGAGATCTCCTAGAGAGAGATGTTAGTCTGGTCATGGTGACGCAGGTCATGTTAATTCGCCGAGTTCTGCCCTGCAAACGTCGTCCGCTCTGCCTGTGGGAGTTCAATCCGGAGGGACCGCGAGCTATTCAACATTTCCTTGGCATGACGCCCGCGGAGATGTACAAATTGTTCTTCGGACCACAAATGATGTGTCCGAACCCTACCGAGGACGCAGGCCTGAGCTACAATCGTCTGGATACCCAAGTAAGTAGCCCTACGTCCGAACACGCCATTCGTTTATTTATTGCAACATCGCCCTTAAAAGAGTTGTTCTTGAACAAGGAGTGGATAGCGAAGGCAAAGTTGATCAGGTGTTCGGCCCCTCTTCCTGAGACCTCGCCAGATCCTGTGTTAACCCGGATGCTGGAGATCGCGCCTTCGGAAGAAGATGAAGGGAGGAACAAGGAAGCTACTGCCTCCGTAGAGGAGGTTGTCCGGAAGGGAGGAATCAAAAGTTCCTTTCCTCAGGGGAAGAAGAGGACCGCCTCTGAAGACCCGGAGACAATGGTCTCGAAGCGGGGGAAGAAATCTTCACCAGAGGGTCCTGCACCGGGGGATACCCCGGCCGTACTATACCCTCAAGGGGATCAGCCCTCCACTGAGCCGTAAGTAAAAGGGTGTTTAATAATGAGAGAAATCCTTGCTTTACTTCTGAGGAAAGTAACCGAAGCATTTATCTTGCAGTCGGATCTTAGCCCCTCTCAGCAGAGCTCGTCTTCGGGGGATCTTCTTCCAGAGATGATGGAGAGCGGAACGCCTCCCCCTGCCATACCGCCTCAAGAGGCGGGCGACCCCGAGGTGTCGTCGCGGAGGGTTTCTCCTAATCCGGCAAGGCCAGAAGGTAGTCCTATGGCCACCCGAAGCCCTGAGTGTCCGGCTTTTGAAAAGAGCCATCGAAGTAGTCCGACATCGTCTGGTGCGCGGTCGGAGGGACTGAACGATCTGCTAGGGCGGGCGTCTATCTCAAAAGAGCACGGTGCATTGATGGGTGCGGTAATCGAAAGGATTTTGTCCGCGGAAAGCGGGTTGCATGAAGCTGTCAGGAGTTTACTGACAGGTTTTGAGGTACGTGAAATGATGTACCTTTTGACAGTACCACATACTTTAAGATGCGCCGTGTGTAGATAGTAGCCCCTGAGACTCTGGGTGCTGTCGAAGATGACGGCACGCAGAGAATCATAGTCCCAGGTATAATTTTGCCGCCTTCATATGTAGGTGGCGAAGTGTCGGGTGGCCAGCCGAACTGATGAATTTGCCGAGTTAAAGCGGCAACTTGACGTGGCAGATGCCGACATCGTGCTTCTCAACAAGCGGCTTGACGAGGCGCAAGGTATGTAATTTCTCCGAAGACACCTGATAAGAGGAGCATGATGCCAGTATCTTATAACGTGTGTGCTTAATGCAGATGGAGCTGCAGCGATGGAGAAACTTCGGGCAGAGCTTGCCCAAGTCAAAGAACAAGCCAGAAAAAGTGATGCGGCTGCCCTAAAGGCGGTTGAGGAGCTAAAAGCCAAACAGGCTGCTCACTGCCGAAGCAAGGAGGAGATGGCCGAGATGGTTGTGAAGTTGAAGAACGCTGCTGACCGTTGTAGGCTTCTTGAAAAGGAAGACCAGGCAAAGCGGACAGACCTGGAGAAGGCCACGACAGCGGCCAAGGATACTTGTTCTGCAATGAGAGCGATGAGGGAGGAGCTGAGTCAAGCCGGAGATATCGCGGCTAGGAAGCCCTTTATGCTGCAGATGAAGTTCGGAGATCCTAAATATGCTCCTTTGGACCGGATGTGGAGTTCTGCAGACGCATATCTGGATTTAGTGGCAAGTGTTGCTGATGCGGCCGAACACTTCAAAGATCAAAAGGATTGTGAAGTGGAAAAGCTGTTCTGGTCACAATTCAACAATCCAGAGCGTCCGCTTCCATTGACTGGTCGGTTGGCCGAATGGGCCAAGCTGAATAGATTGCCCGGACTTGCCATGAGGTGTGTCGTGGATCATCTGTGGCCGGAGAGGCCAAAACCGAACAGTTATTTTAGTTTGGTTCAACAGTTCCTTGGTGCGGTGCCACATATCAACGCGATGAAGAGGTCAGCATGAGTGGAGGGTGCGCGGATGGCCCTTGTCCGTGTCAAGACATACTGGGAAGGGATGGAGGCCGCCGCCGTTGCAACCCAAGATTCGGACGAAAGTCGAGTACCTGCCGAGCACTACTTTCAAGAAGTTCTGGAGGGCGCTCGTTCGATAGAGATGCAGTGCTCGAAGGGTATTATGTTCGAATAACATGTATTCTTATTGAAAACAATATTTTGCTGAAATGTAAAAGCTTTTTTATACTTGTGCCTGCAAGAATTATAATACCTCCTGTGCGGCCGTTAATGTATATATGTATATAACCTGGAAGATGGCAGTCGTCGGCTTCAGCCCCCACGCATATAATGCGGGGGTGTTCGCAGAAGACGCGTTTTCACACTTGATCCAACGTCTTGGTCCATTAAGGAGGTGATAGCACAACAAACTAGGCAATCGGACTATAATGCTTTATCACTTTCACTTAGCCATAGGAGTTTGATAGTGGGGCTACTATATAGCCCCTGGTGGCGCCGCGCTCACCTGAATTCGGGGCGCGTGTGTGCCTAGCCGGGAAACAACCCTTCGTCATGGCGGAGGAATCCCGAAGATTCTGTTAGGTCATCGAGTGGTTGACCAGTCTCGCGCTATATCATGACAGTCAGCTTTCGGCTTTCTCTACTGAGGTGCTCGCTTGGCTGAACTGGCGCACAATCGCAGTAGTTCTCCTGGTGCCGCCTTAGCCGATGGAGTGGAATGTAAGGCAGCAAAACACGGGAGCTGGGCAAACCCAACATTTGACCAAAGACATGATTCGGAGATGATGCATATAAGGCCAAACTCGCGACGCCGAACACTCCCTAAGGTATTCGGTCTTTGTGATTTTAAATGGGTTGAACAGTGCCCTTTGTAATAAGCCCCTGGTGTCCAGGTACGTGCAATACTCTGACGTGGCCACATGCCAAGATGCCAGCCTCCTTCTCGGTTGTACTAAGAATCCGGGGGATGTGTATCAACAAGAGATAGTAAAAAAGGTTTACGCAGGGTATTAATCTAAAAAGAATCCTTGGAACGGGTCCCTGCTGCACGTCTGCGCCTGTGTCTTCGTTGTGCCGTATCCTGGACGAGTGTAGCATGATGGTTATCTGTAAAAGAGAGGTACTTAGTTGAAAAAGTAGTCGTGCAAAATGTGTGTTATACTAAATAAACAAAGTATAATTCAAGATTGGTAAAATTGAGCCTTATTGTCGCCTGTTTATATGCGCGGAGCCCCTTGTATAGGGGTATATAGCCATCAAACCTTTATCAATTATATGGTTATGTTGGACTCGTCTAGCCGTGTCCGTGGTCTCAACGACCTGTTAGACGCTCTGGTTGGTGAGGCTGTTCTAGTGTGTGGCCGCCAAGGCAGCCGCACAGTCTTCCGCGCGCGAGGAGCGCTTCAAAATTTCCCTTTAATGAAATGATGCCTCGTGGACCGGGCATCTTAAGCGTGATAGACGCATAATGCGGTATTGCGTTAAAGCGAGCGAAAGCTTCGTGTCCCAGTAGTGCTTGATAACCACTTTTAAATGGAGCGATGTGGAAGGTTAGCTTTTCGCTACGGAAGTTATCGAAGGAGCCGAACATAACTTTCAGTAGGAGGGAGCCCGTGCAATGGGCCTCTGGGCCTGGCGTTACTCCTTTAAAGGAAGTATTGCTATGGCTAATTTTTGTTGGGTCCATCCCCATTTTGCGGACTGTGTCCTGATATATCAGGTTTAAACTACTGCCGCCGTCCATCAGGACTCGTGTAAAGTGGTATCCGTCAATTATCGGGTCTAACACCAAGGCAGCCCATCCTGCATGTCGGATACTTGCGGAGTAATCCCAATGGTCGAAGGTGATTGGTTTGGACAACCAGTGGCGGAACTTCGTTTTGATAGGCTGCAGGGCACGTATCTCTGTGGGCGCCACTTTGTTTCTCCCCTTTGTCACGTGTAATACGTTTACTGTTTTAACTTCTTGTGGGAATTTCTTCTGTTCCCCAGTTCTTTGTTTGTGGGGTTCGTCATCATCTTCACTTGGTGTATCCAGCCCCTTGTGTTTGGCGTTGAGATTGCCGGATTGCTTGAAGACCCAACATTCTCTGTGGGTATGATTTGCAGGCTTACCAGGGGTGTTGTGGATTTGACATATCTTGTCCAGGATTTTGTTTAGGCTGGATAGTTCGTCCCTGTTATCTTTGAGAGGCAGCTTTTGCTGACCCTGCCGAGAGCTTTTGAATCCGGCGTTTACCGCCGTGCTCTTCGGGCTGTTTTCCTTACTCCAGTGTTGGTTTTTGTTGTGTCGTGGCTTCCCGTTCCCGTCCCTGACTTCGGATGTACTTGGGTCGCTGGTGCTGCATCTTGCCAACCAGCTGTCCTCGCCTGCGTAAAATCGGGTCATGAGGCTTGTTAGTGCAGCCATTGTTCTTGGCTTTTCTTGGCCGAGGTGTCTGGCGAGCCATTCGTTTCGAACGCTGTGTTTAAAAGCTGCTAAGGCTTTGGCGTCCGGGCAGTCGACTATTTGATTCTTTTTAGTAAGAAATATGTTCCAGAGCTTTCAGGCTGACTCTCCGGGCTGTTGAGTTATATGACTTAAATCGTCTGCATCCGGTGGTCGGACATAGGTCCCTTGAAAATTTGCTCGAAAAGCGTCCTCGAGCTCTTCCCAACTTCCAATGGTGTTTTTGGGAAGGCCTTTAAGCCAATGCCGGGCTGGCCCTTTGAGCTTGTGGGGTAGGTACTTTATGGCGTGGAGGTCATCTCCTATAGCCATGTGGATATGGAGGATGTAATCCTCAATTCGGACCCCAGGGTCTGTCGTTCCGTCGTATGCCTCTATGTTTACGGGTTTGAATCCCTCTGGAAATTCATGGTCCAACACCTCATCGGTGAAGCATAGGGGATGTGCGGCACCCCTGTATTTGGGTGTACCGTGGTGTTCGGATTTTTGTTGTGTTGCATTGCTTGCTGGAGCATGCTTTCTTGGCCCATAGATAGATCTAGTTGGGCCGTCTTTTCGATGCGAGTCCTCATGTGCATCGCGTGCTAGCTTGTGTGCGGCGTTGTTTGCCGCTCTATGCTAGCCATGAGGTCATCTATCCGACCGGATGGTTGCTTCGTTTCTTGATTGCGGGGGCTCTAAGGCCTCCTCATCAAATTCAGGCAGTAGTTTTCGCTTCGGGTAGCTCTTTGTGTGGCGACTGTCGCCATATTTGTATGCGGTGTTGAGTGATCTGCTCCATCTGATTCTAAGTGCATCTTCCGCAGTCTTGAGCTTCCGCTTCTACTTTTTCAGGCTACGCGCAGTGGTGACGAGCCTTTTATGGAGGTTCTTCTGCTCCAGGAGCTTGTCCGGCGTGAGGTCATCCGGACTGTTATCTTCGCCGGAGACGGGTTGTTTGGTTTGATTATCCGTGTTGCCCTGGTCGGACGGTTGTTCGATGCCATGTTCGTCGTTTGCCGGCTCACCCTGCGCTATCTTGGGTCTGTATGACCGTTGTTTCTGTTGGGGCGGGGTTTGGAGCGGCGCTTGCGCCACCGCTTTGACTGCTTTTCGAGGGAACGATCCTTCGCTGCGTCCTTCCGTTCCTCATCATCGTTTTCTTTGGGTGTGTCCACCATGTATACGTCGTGGGATGAGGTGGTTGTCCAGTGCCATATGGGCAATGGTTCCTGTTCGTCTCCTGCATCGTCGTCCATACCGTCGATGTCTTCGGAGTCGAAGTCGAGCATGTCAGTCAAATCATCGACAGTGGCTACAAAGTGGGTGTGGGTGGGCGTTGAATTTCTTCATCATCCGCATCCCAATCCTGCCAGTCATAATCCGGCCAGGACTCTCCTAACAAGGAGAGAGACTTTAGTGAATTCAGTATGTCGCCGAAGGGCGAGTGCTGAAAGATATCCGCGGCGGTGAACTCCATGTCCGGCGCCCAATCGTATTCGATTGGTAGGGGCGCGGGTGGTTCAGAGTCCGGAGGAGAGTCCGACGACATGGAGTCATGGGCCTCGTGAAGGGTAAGGCTGGTGTTCGGCTCGACCGCCGTTGAGGCTGCTGCCTCCGTGGCGGGGTCTAACCACCCGCCCATGAATGACACAATTGGCTCCGAATTTAAGGTCGGAGTGGTTGCAGATGCGGTCTCCAGGACACTATTCGGTGGCAGAGCTAAATCATGCCCATCGTGACAGTGCGGCGCACTCGGCCGGGGCTCGAATCCGTCGAAGATCAAGTCTCCGCGGATGTCGGCCGTGTAGTTTAAGCTACCAAACCTGACCTGATGGCCAGGGGTGTAACTCTCGATATGCTCCAGATGGTCAAGCGAGTTGGCCCGCAGTACGAAGCCGTCGAACACGAAGATCTGTCCAGGGAGAAAAGTCTCAACCTGAACTGCATCGTTGTTGATGATCGAAGGAGCCATCAAGCCTAAAGATGATGACATAGAGGAACTCTCAATGAAAGCACCAATGTCGGTGTCAAAACCGGCGGATCTCGGGTAGGGGTCCCGAACTGTTCGTCTAGGCGGATGGTAACAGGAGACAAGGGACACGATGTTTTTACCCAGGTTCGTGCCCTCTCGATGGAGGTAAAACCCTACTCCTGCTTGATTAATATTGATGATATGGGTAGTACAAGAGTGGATCTACCATGAAATCAGAGAGGCTAAACCCTAGAAGCTAGCCTGTGGTATGATTGTTGTTGTTATGTCCTACGGACTAAACCCTCCGGTTTATATAGACACCGGAGGTGGCTAGGGTTACACAGAGTCGGTTACAAGGAAGGATATCTACATATCCGTACTGCCAAGCTTGCCTCCCATGCCAAGGAAAGTCCCATCCGGACACGGGACGAAGTCTTCAATCTTGTATCTTCATAGTCCAACAGTCTGGCCAAAGGTTATAGTCCGGCTGTCTGGATACCCCCTAATCCAGGACTCCCTCAGGGTCAAGGAAATACTAAGGAAAAATTTCCATGTGATGCTCAACTCAAAATCCTACACCTACCAATCCCTTCGAGTGAAGCCATTGGAAATCTCATACAGTTCAGTCATATTCTTCAGTGACAGATACGAAGTTCTTCTGGTCTCTCAGGAATTTGTTCTGACTGAGGAGTTAAGAATTCGCCAGTGCGGATTGCCTACACTGTGAGGAACATGATAGCCCTGAGGAATTTGATACTCAAATATCCGACCGTTGCTATGCCTTGTGCCAGTTGTCCCAAAATATCTACCCACCTAACAGTCATATCATTGAAGGGTATTTATGTCTTATCATGTCGGGCTGCTCCCTAGGCTATAAATAGCCGCCCCCTACAACCACTAGCCGGTTGGCTTCTCCGAGAGAAATTGACACTTGTCATTGAGAGCATCCCATCCTCCGAGGACTTTAAGCGAAAATCATCAAGTGAGGAAAACCCAAACACCTACAAACCCAAAGTGATTGAGCATCACTGAAGAGGTTGATCCAGCGTGGATCCGGCGCTAGTTACCTTTGAAGATTGTGCTTCTTCTAGACGGTTAGGCGTCATGGTCTAGAGCATCCAATAGGAATTGTGGATCGCCGAGTGACCGAGTCTGTGAAGATATTAATGTTGCATAAGAAGATATTCAGAGTCTGTGAAGATATTAATGTTGCATAAAAAGGATTACAGTTCTGATGATGCGAAGAAGAAAAAGAAATCTTCAAAGTCTTCATCATCAAAATCCTCAAAATCTTCATCTCACAAGAAGAGAAGCTCCAAGAAGGCTCGAGCATTCATTGGCAAGGAAATAGACTCTGAGGCTGAATCTGAGGAACATGAGGAAGAGGGGGCATCTGAGGAGTCCGAGTCTGGTGTCGCGAGTCTAGCTCTCGCTACTGCGTCCGTCAGCAAGTCTATCTTCAACTCTGAAGAAAATGGCTCCACCAACAAGGCTGATGAAGGCAATGATGACTACGCTCCCACCTATTGCTTCATGGCAA
This sequence comes from Aegilops umbellulata, assembly GCA_032464435.1. Classification (NCBI taxonomy): domain Eukaryota; kingdom Viridiplantae; phylum Streptophyta; class Magnoliopsida; order Poales; family Poaceae; genus Aegilops; species Aegilops umbellulata. Next base: position 120,402,465 of record CP136054.1, on the reverse strand, counting down.
AGGGTGCCAAGGTACTCAAATATACCTCCTCTGAATCAAGTGAGAATGAACCTGATGAAAACCTCAAGCCCAACTACTCTAAACTTGCTAAGATTGCTGTGAAACAACAAAAGGCTTTTGAAAAGGTTCAAAACATGCTAGACAAAAGTGATGATATGTTGGGTGAAGAAATGGATCGCACTAAAACCTTGACTGAAAATCTTCTGAGACTTCAGTCTAGGTTTGACAACCTTCAAGGTCATCATAACACTCTCTTATCTGATCATGAGAAGCTTTCTTATGAATTTCTTCAGAGAAAGCAAGATCTTAAGAAGCTAAGAGTGAGTTATGAAGATCTTCAAAAGGAGCGTGATTCATTGCTAGCTCAACAAATCAGCGCTGCTTAGGAAGAATTTGTTCCTCCATGTTTGAAGTGCATTGAACATGAATCTGCTAATTCTTCACCTGAATGCTCAAATGCTTCTAATGTTACAAATTCTTCACCTGCCTCTGCTATCACTAATTCCTCATCTAAGGACATTGCTAGTATCACTGATGATGCAGGGCTAAAGAAATTGTACATGACAGGCATGTACAAAAGCCTCAAAGGGCATCGGACTCTTTATGATGTGCTTAAAAAGCAGATCCTCAACAGGAACCCTAGGAAAGAGGGTATTGCCTTTGAGAGGAAGCTCAATGCTGATGGTACATATTGGAAGCCTGAGCAGTACCCCAAAACCTCATGGGTTGCTGCAAAGGGACCTCCGGTTGATCCATCCAATTTATCTGGCTTTACATGTGAATCTCCTCATTCTTCTGATGAGTCATTTGACTCCAACTATAAACTGTTCAAAAATCAAAATGGTGAAGTATTTGCTAGATATGTCGATACTAACTGTAGGGACGGTTCCCCTATGAAGAAAATCTGGGTTCCCAAAAGATGCCTTAAAAGTCTTCAGGTGAATGTCCTCATGACACCACCTGTGAAGAATAGGAACTCCAGATCAAATTCTTCATACGGACCAAATTCTTCATATGGATCCAAGTCCTCGTACAGACCAAATTCCTCATGTGGATCAAATTCTTCAAAAGGATCAAAGTCCACATATGATCATCATCGCACTAACCCCTCTGTTTCGCAGGGAAGAGCTAAGGGCTATGAATATGAGCATTATTCTTATAACCATTATGTTCATAAGTCCTCGAAGAATTTCTCTGCTTATTCATATGCTTATCCTAACTCCTTTTATGTGAAACGAAATGGACTGGCTTCTATGCCACCTTTCTTGTATGGAGCTCGCAGAGTGATGAACTCTTTGCCACCCATTCAGATGTGGGTGGTGAAGAAAAAGAACTAATTTCTTCTGCAGGGTCAGGTCTCCAGACGTGCTAAAACGTCTGAAGAATATGCTGGAGACCTAAAAATTGCCTGAAAGGACACAGGCTAATCATGAAGAAATGAACTCTCATTTCTCACGTCCTCATATTGCTTTATCTGTTCTATTGCTTGATGAAATTGATCTGATGAATTGATGTCATATTCTTCACTGATGAAGTATATGAGTTCGTAAGCTGCACTAATTCATCTGCAGGATGATCAACCCAAAGCCACTGAGTGGGTCCTCGATAGTGGATGTACGAATCACATGACTGGTGATAAGAATCTATTGATGGATGCTCCCTTATCTCCATCGCATCTAAAGCATATCATCTTCGCTGACAAAGGCAAAAGTCAGGTATTGGGCCTAGGTAAGGTTGCGATCTCAAAGGATCGACACATGGACAAAGTCATGCTTGTCGAGTCCTTAGGATACAACCGCATGTCTGTCTCAATGCTTTGTGATCTTGATATGGTTGTTGTCTTTGGCAAGTATCGTTGTGTTGTGACCATGGAAGCTGACAATTCCAAAGTCTTCGAAGGCTTTAGGAGAGGAGACTTGTATATTGTTGATTTCTCTTCAGGACCACAACCAGCCGTCTGCCTACTTGCAAAAGCTTCAGAAGGCTGGCTATGGCATCGACGACTTGGTCATGCAAGCATGAGGAATTTGCACACGCTTGCGAAGAGGAAGCATGTCATTGGCATTGAGAATGTAAAATTCCTCAAGGATCACTTATGCGGAGCCTGTGAAGCTGGAAAAATGACCAAGGCCAAGCATCCAGCGAAGACTATCATGACTACCACTCGCCCATTTGAATTGCTTCACATGGATCTCTTCGGTCCTAATCATTATTCTACATTCACAAATGGTGCATCTCTATATGGCTTTGTTATTGTTGATGATTACTCTCGTTACACATGGTTACACATTGTTGCTTACAAACATGAAGTGCAGGAAGTCTTCAAACAATTTTCCTCGAGGGCTTCAACCAACTTTGGTGTGAAGATCAAGCACATCAGAAGTGACAATGGAACTGCGTTCAAGAATTCTGGTCTTGATGACTATCTTGATGAACTAGGTATTACTCATGAGTTATCTGCTCCTTATACTCCTCAACAGAATGGCGTCGTGGAGCGCAAGAACAGAACTCTTGTTGAGATGGCTCGCACTATGCTTGATGAATACAAAATGCCTCGTAGTTTCTGGATTGATGCAATTGATACTGCGGGCCACATCATCAACAGGGTATATCTTCACAAATTCTTCAAGAAGACTGCCTATGAACTCCTCACTGACAAGAAACCCAATGTGAGTTATTTCAAAGTCTTCGGTGCTAAATGTTGGATTAGAGATCCTCATCACAACTCAAAATTTGCACCGAAAGCACATGAAGGTTTTATGCTTGGTTACGGAAAGGACTCGCACACCTATAGAGTCTTCAACAACGTTCTTTACAAGGTTGTTGAAACTGTAGATGTGCGGTTCGATGAAACTAATGGCTCGCAAAGAGAGCACCTACCTTCTGTGATAGATGAACCAGCACCTGAGGAATCTATCAAGTTCAAGGCTACTGAGGATGTCATTCTACCGAAGAATCTACTGAAGAATTCATTCCAGAACGTGAAGAACGTCGAGCTGAGGCACCTCAAGAAAATGGTGCTGAAGAAAATGCTGATCAAATTCCTCGACGACAACCATCTCATCCTTGCGTTGCTAAATAAGTGCAAATTGAGAAGATCATCGATGACATTGAAGCACCAGGTCCTCTCACACGCTCAAGAGCTTCACATTTATCTAACTTTTGTGGTCACTTTGCTTTTATCTCTATCACAGAGCCCGCTAAGGTAGATGAAGCATTTTTGGAGCCTGAGTGGATTCAAGCTATGCAAGAAGAATTACATCAGTTCGAGCTCAACAACGTCTGGGAACTGGCCAAACGTCCATATCCTCGCAAGCACAATATCATTGGCACAAAGTGGATCTACCGCAACAAGCAAGATGAAAATGGCCTTGTGGTGAGGAATAAGGCACGACTTGTAGCTCAAGGCTACACACAGGTTGAAGGAATTGATTTCGATGAAACTTTTGCACATGTTGCTAGACTTGAGGCTATTCGCATATTACTTGCTTATGCTAACCATCATGATATCACTCTATATCAAATGGATGTGAAAATTGCATTCCTCAATGGTAAGCTTGAGGAAGAAGTATATGTTGCTCAAACCCCAGGTTTTGAAGATCCAAAGAATCCTGACAAAGTCTTCAGACTCAATAAGGCCCTCTATGGCCTCAAGCAGGCCCCTCGGGCATGGTATGATACTTTGAAGGAATTCCTCATGAAGAAAGGCTTCAAATCTGGTTCACTTGATCCTACTCTTTTCACTAAGTCTTATGATGGTGAACTGTTTGTGTGCCAAATATATGTTGATGATATTATCTTTGGCTGTACTGACCAACGGTACACTGACGAATTTGGTTATATGATGAGAGACGAATATGAAATGTCTATGATGGGAGAATTGAAATTCTTCTTAGGTCTTCAAATTCGTCAACAACGAAATGGCATATTCATATCTCAGGATAAATACCTCAAGGATGTACTGAGGAAATTCGGCATGCAAGATTGCAAAGGCGTCAAAATTCCTATGCCCACAAATGGCCATCTATGCACTGATGAAAATGGTGTTGACTTCGATCAAAAGGTATACTGCTCCATGATTGGTTCTTTATTGTACTTATGTGCATCTAGGCCATATATTATGCTTAGTATTTGCATGTGTGCCCGATTTCAAGCTACACCGAAGGAATCACACCATAAGGCTGTGAAGCATATTCTTCGATATCTAGCTCACACACCAACACTTGGATTATGGTACCCCAAGGGCTCGGCTTTTGATCTCATTGGATATTCTGACTCTGACTATGCTGGTGATTGTCTGGACCGCAAGTCAACATCTGGCACATGTCATTTCCTCGAACGATCTTTGGTCTGTTGGTCCTCGAGTCTACTGCTGAAGCTGAGTACATTGCTGCTGGTTCTTGCTGTGCTCAATTGCTATGGATGAAGCAAACTCTCAAGGACTACGACGTCAACGTGAAGAATGTGCCTCTCTTCTGTGATAACGAGAGTGCCATCAAGATTGCTCACAACCCAGTTCAGCACTCGAAGACAAAGCACATTCAGATTTGTCATCATTTTCTTCGTGATCATGTGTTGAAGGGAGACATTTCTATTGAGCATGTGAAGACTGAAGAACAGCTAGCCAATATCTTCACAAAGCCCTTGGATGAGAAGAGATTTAGCAAGTTGCGGTGTGAGCTAAATATCTTAGAATCTTTGAATGTTCTTTGAAAAGGACACTCATCCTAACACTTATGCAACATTAATGAGAAGAGATGTGCAACACATGAAGTAAAGTTTTTCTTCAATCAATGAAGAATAACACTTTAAGTCTGAAGAAATTAACGAAGAATTTGATTCTTAGAACCCTACAACGATTGCATGCGGTGTCTGAAATCATCATTCTTATACGGTGGGTCACGCCACCACCAAATGTTGAAAATCTTCTATTTGAGTTTTTCCTCGGTTTTGAAATTCCTCAGTTGTTCATGTTCTTCAACTTTGCATTGTCTTCATTGTTTCCGTCGTTTTTGTTCATTGGCTATATATATATGAGTCTATGTCCTCTACAACATTCACTTATTGCTATTTCTTCAAATTGTTTTCTCTACTAAGTGAATGTGATCGGACCCTTCCCCCTCTATGCTAAACTCAACCCAATCTATTCACAAATTCTTCATGTGCGTTCTATTTGAAACTCGTTCAAAATCTTCACTGTGTCCTTGTCAGCTAAAGAATTTGCGAACGGAACTTTTATTTTATCTTATCCAAATTTTCGGCTTTGCCGCTCAAACCGTTCCGCATCCCACGAAATACTTATCTATTCACCCACGATCTCACACGATCTCCACTTCTCAGTACGTCGGTGACACATGTCAAGCGAATGAGAAGGGTCAGGGGCACGTTCGTCCAAATTATTCGGGCAAACAATTTTTTCACCGTGGCTATAAATACCCCTCCCCTTCCTCACTTCTCCTTTACTCCGCTCGACCTCACTCCAGCTCGAGCTTCTCAAACCCTAGCGCCGCCGCTACTTCATCGTCGCCGGTGAGGAAGAGCTTCACTGCCTCGACCTCGTTGCCGCCGTACTCACGCCGGCCACGCATTTCTTCCCACCACCGCCGCCGTAGCCATCTTCCTCAACCAAGTTAGGGCGTGGAAGATCTGAACTGACGAACTTCTCATCTACACCTCTCAGTTCGTCGTGTTCTTCGTCCAGGGTAATTAAAAGTTACTTTCACTGCCCTCTTTGATTCAAATGATTTCTACAAAATCTTCAAAGGTGTTTATTCTTAAAATGCTTCACACACTAAACACCTCACATGTCATCTGTTCTTGACTCATTTCTCTAAGCTATATTTTTCTTCAAAATTACTCAATTGTGTGGATTTCTGATCTGTACAACTCTGGAACCTAAGACAAATAACGCTTAGTGAAATTCTTCAAGACTCATCTGGTCAAATTCTTCAAACTTGTTCATTTTACAAAACCTTTTGAGAACGCATATGACCTCTCCAAATTCCTCGCAACTATACTCTGTTCACAGGTACTCATGTCCGCTGCTGAATCACTAGGTTCTCATCAACTTAACTCATTTGCAGCATTCCTCGAAGAAAAGTTGCATACCTCTTCAGAGAATTCCATTGTTCAAATTCCTAATATGAAGAAAATGGCTGATGGAAAGAAGTCACAAAAGGGAGGAAAGAGGCTTGAGGTTAATACTGCTTGTGAAATCCCTGATGACATATATGCTGATTACTGCACTCCTGATGAGGCAAAGTTTGGAAAAGAGGACAAAAATCAGTGCAAGGTGCGCATCCAGAGGATAGAGAGGAGATGGGCAAGAGAGTGGAGGGTGTACAGGTATGTTACCCCCAACTACATGAAGAAATTCACACTCAATCCTCCATGCCCAAGACCTCCGTTGGCACCTGGACAAGAAGTGGATCCCACCAGCCTCAAGCGTGGCGAGGACTATCCTGATGAATGGGCCAAGCGCCAGGCCAAGTTGGCCAGACAAGCAAGAGAAGTAGTGAGGAAATTCAACGAAGACTTTGCTGCTACTGCTGAGGCCTCCGCTGTCAAGCCGAAGAAGGCCATGGCAAAGAAGCCTGTGCATAAGCCAAGTGCTTCACCTTCAATGCCCTCATGGCCAAGTTCCTCAGCAATGCCCTCACGGCCAGAATCTTCAAAGTATTCACGGCCAAATCCTCATGCTGCTCCTCGTCCAAAGTCCTCAGCTCCTCCGCCAAAGTCTTCGGCTGCTCCGACCAAATCCTCGGCATGAAAGTGCATTATATCGACTAGAGGGGGGTGAATAGGCGATTTTTAAGAATTCTTCACTCAGGAATTTGCTAGTGAGGAAATTCCTTAGCGAAGAACTACTTGCAGCGGAATAAATACTCAGAAGTAAACATAACAGAATACAAGCATAGTCATCATGATGAAATGAAGACAAACACAGAGTGCAGAAAGCGTAATCACATGATAGCACAAGATGAAGACAAACAGACTGAAGAAATTGAACTGAGGAAATTGAGAAAGTCTACAGTCAAAGTCTTCAAACACAGATATGAACAAGCACACAACACAGTAATGAGGAAATGAAAGTGTTGAGGAAATAGAACCAGTTGGCTTGGTGAATACAATGATTTGGTAGACCAGTTCCAACTGTTGTCTCAGTTGTACATTTGGTTGGAGCGGCTGAGTATTTAAACTCGAGGACACACAGTCCCGGACACCCAGTCCTGAGCACGCATCTCGGGACACCAAGTCCTCACCGTATTCTCCTTGAACTAAGGTCACACAGAACTCGTCCAATCACTCGTGGTAAGTCTTCAGGTGACTTCCGAACCTTCACAAACTCGGTCACTCGGCGATCCACAATTCCTCTTGGATGCTCTAGACCATGACGCCTAACCATCTGGAAGAAGCACAGTCTTCAAAGGTAACAAGTGTCGGATCCACGCAGGATCAATCTCTTCAGTGATGCTCAATCACTTTGGGTTTGTAGGTGTTTGGCTTTGGGTTTTGGATTTTCCTCACTTGATGATTTTCGCTCAAAGTCCTCGAAGGATGGGATGCTCTCAAATGACAAGTGTCAGTTTCTCGCGGAGCAGCCAACTAGCTAGTGGTTGTAGGGGGCGGCTATTTATAGCCTAGGGAGCAGCCCGACATGATAAGACATAAATGCCCTTCAATGATATGACCGTTAGGTGGATAAGATATTTTGGGACAGCTGGCGCGTAGCACAACAACGGTCGGAAATTTGAGGTACAAATTCCTCAAGGCTATCATGTTCCTCACTGTGTGGGCAATCCGCACTAGCGAATTCCTAACTCCTCAGTCAGAACAAAGTCCTCAGTGATCAGAAGAACCGCGTCTCTGTTACTGAAGAAATTGACTGAACTGCATGAGATTTCAAATGGCTTCACTCGAAAGGATTGGTAGGTGTACGATTTTGAGTTGAGCATCACATGGTAATTTTTCCTTAGTATTTCCTTGACCCCCTTTAATAGTACGGTGTTTCCTATGACTCAAGAAAGAGAAAATGAAACTACGAAAACAAAAGTCTTCATGCTTCATGTTCCTCAAATGAATACCAAGTCTTCAAGGTCACACCAATTTCTTCACTTTCAAAGTCTTCAGAAAGTCTTCAGAATACCAAAGTCTTCAGTCGAAGAACTTCATTTTTAGGGGTCGACTTTCTCTGTAAATATCAAACTCCTCATGGACTTATAGACCTGTGTACACTCATAAACACATTAGATCCTTAACCTATAAGTCTTCAATACACCAAAATCACTAAGGGGCACTAGATGCACTTACACAGCACCTGTGCATCTCGCCACGTGCCAAAGGACAGCAGACATATCTATTGCCTCAGGAGCCTCTGCAAGTTCCTCAGCTGCTCCAAGTTCCTCAGCAGGCCCCTCTCTGCTGAAGAAAAAGGCTGCTGCTGGACGAGGCACTCGCCCAAGTCCTCACAAGAAGCAGGTCGCTTTCCAAGTGTCGTCCGATGAAGATGAAGCTGATGATGATGAACTAGCTGGAATCATTAGAGACACACAAGTCAAGGCCGCTAGAGCCAAAGGAAGCAACATGCCACTGCTTCTGAATCCAAAGCTAATCCTAGACTTCATCGACCTCTGGCACAAGGATCCCAACACACCTTTGCCAGAGATGAACCTCGCTCCTGGCCAAAGTCATATTTTGACTTCCTTCATTGAAGAAGAAAAGTGGAAATTTGAGAAGGCCAGGCAGCTGAACAAAGCTCAATACAGAAAGGAGCGCTTTCTGAAGAAAAACATTGTCTCTATGACAACTGAAGAACTTGTGAAGATCCAGTCTGAAATCAAAGTCCTCAGTGATGATTTCAATGCTTACTATGCTGATTGGCAAGGAGCCAAGGTCAGGTTTGTAAAACTAACTGAGAAATTCACTACCAAGGTTGCAGCTCCATCGCAACCAGAAATTTCTCAAGACGAAGCATCTGCTCAACCAACAGAAGAGCATGCCAGCACCGCTGATGAAAATCAGGCTGCTGAAGAAAATGTGAGTTCCAGGGCTGATGACTGCATTCCAGCCGCTGAAGAAATTGCCAGGGCATCCACTAGTGGTGCACCTGAAGAAAATGAAGAAGTCAGGGCAACTGCATCAGTTGTGCCTGAAGAAATTCAACCAAATTCCTCTGCTCTTCCTATGCCTACCCCGACTCCAATTCTTCCATCTGCATCAGATGTGAAGAAGACCAAGGCTGCAGAGCGTGCAGCTATGAAGCTGCTCGTTGCATGTACCAAGAGCCTGAGCTTACTGCTCACTATATGCAAGTGCTGATGAAGCCATTGAAGCCAGGTCAGGCCCCAAGAACCAAATTCCTCATGAAGGAATTGCTATATGTGCCTCAGACTGTCTATCGCATTTTGACAAAGACATTGAGTCCCATCAAGGGCCACGACTCGAATGAAGAAGAAGTCGTTGGCATCATGAAGAATCTGCTTTTCAATATCATGCATGGCGTTCCCGTCAACTTCCATGATTTCTTCATGAGGACTCTAGCCAATGTCGCAATGTCACCATTTGAGTTGAAGCCTTATGCTCCGTGGATTATGAGATTCATCAGATCAAGGTCTTCACTCAACTACAAAGCTGATACACTGAACCATTGCAGCTACTTGCCCCCGATTGAAGTCCTCAAACGGACATTTCCCTCAGCTGATGACAAGGGCAAGGCCTCTGCTGTTATTGATGAAGGCATTCGTCCATTAGATGGTCAATTTCGCAAAGCTGCATCCTACTCCACCAATGACGACTCTGCCACCCATGACTCTGTCGCCAACGCTACCAAGCAAAATCCTGAAGGCACAACTCCCAGGGTGATGACTGATCGTGAGCTTCTCCTCAGTCTTCACCAAAAGGTTGATCGCAATCACAAATGGGTCAAGCGTCAGTTTGGTTCCATTCTTCACAACATGACTGCTACCCATAATGCAGTGAAGAAAAACCATTACTACCTCCATGAAACCTTCAACTGCACCTGGGTTGTTCTGTCTCACATCTATAGCGAAGAAGATTTGAAGAAAATGGGTCTCAAGGAAGATTTTAACTGGTCTGCTCCTCCACCGAAGAAGTACAAGAAGGTCAAGGTTCCTTCCTTGGTGGCCAGCTCCTATTCTTCATCGCGCGACACCGACGAGCATGAAGACTTGGACGACACTACGGCAGGCCCAACATCAACAATCGACCCCAACAGCGCCGACGCTCCTTCATCAAGTTGATATTCTTCAGGGGCGTTAGTCCTCAGTTTCGATCCTTTTGGTCATTCAATGACAAATGGGGAGAAATTTGAGTTAGTCTTCAAGCGGGTCTATCCTATATGGGCATTTTTTTGCGAAGTTACAACTCTCGTTCTTCTGATGACTTTGCTGGATTGAGTTGTAAACTTAAACTCTAAGGTGGCCTGATACTTTTGTTGTGGTTTTCTGCATGCTTATTCCTCATTCATGTTTATGCACGCATGCTGAATTAGATCAGTCACCATATTTCATCATGCATTTCAAATTCTTCATATCATATGTTAAATGCGTGTATGAATTACAAGATATGGGGGGAGATCTCCATGATTCAACTCTTCGAGTGTGCATTGCTTCAAAAGCAAATTCCTCACTATGCACATCTTCAGGGGGAGTCCTTCTATATCTTGCAATCAAATTCCTCAATATCAGTATTTACACTTCATATGTTTATCCCCGTTGAAAACTTAACTTATATTGTCATCAATCACCAAAAAGGGGGAGATTGTAAGTGCATCTAGTGCCCCTTAGTGATTTTGGTGTATTGAAGACTTATAGGTTAAGGGACTAATGTGTTTATGAGTGTACACAGGTCTATAAGTCTATGAGGAGTTTGATATTTACAGATAAAGTCGACCCCTAAAAATGAAGTACTTCGACTGAAGACTTTGGATTTCTGAAGACTTTCTAAAGACTTTGAAAGTGAAGAAACTGGTGTGACCTTGAAGACTTGGTATTCCTTCGAGGAACATGAAGAGTGAAGACTTTTGTTTTCATAGTTTCATTTTCTCTTTCTTGAGTCATAGAAAACACCTTACTGTTAAAGGGGGTCGAGGAAATACTAAGGAAAAATTTCCATGTGATGCTCAACTCAAAATCCTACACCTACCAATCCCTTTGAGTGAAGCCATTGGAAATCTCATACAGTTCAGTCATATTATTCAGTGACAGAGACGAAGTTCTTCTGGTCTCTGAGGAGTTAGGAATTCGCCAGTGCAGATTGCCTACACTGTGAGGAACATGATAGCCCTGAGGAATTTGATACTCAAATATCCGACCGTTGTTGTGCCTTGTGCCAGCTGTCCCAAAATATCTACCCACCCAACGGTCATCTCATTGAAGGGCATTTATGTCTTATCATGTCGGGCTGCTCCCTAGGCTATAAATAGCTGCCCCTACAACCACTAGCCGGTTGGCTGCTCCGAGAGAAACTGACACTTGTCAATGAGAGCATCCCATCCTCCGAGGACTTTGAGCGAAAATCATCAAGTGAGGAAAACCCAAACCCAAACAACTACAAACCCAAAGTGATTGAGCATCACTGAAGAGATTGATCCTGCGTGGATCCGACGCTTGTTACCTTTTAAGACTGTGCTTCTTCCAGATGGTTAGGCGTCATGGTCTAGAGCATCCAAGAGGAATTGTGGATCGCCGAGTGGCCGAGTCTGTGAAGGTTTGGAATGTAGGGGAACGTAGTAATTTCAAAAGAATTCCTACGCACAAGGCAAGATCATGGTGATGCATAGCAACGAGAGGGGAGAGTGTTGTCCATGTACCCTCGTAGACCAAAAGCGGAAGCTTTATAACAACGCGGTTGATGTAGTCATACGTTTTCACGATCCGACCGATCAAGTACCGAACGCACGGCACCTCCGAGTTCAGCACACGTTCAGCCCGATGACGTCCCTCGGACTCCGATCCAGCTGAGTGTTGAGGGAGAGCTTCATTAGCACGACGGCGTGGTGACGATGTTGATGTTCTACCGACGCAGGGCTTCGCCTAAGCACCGCTACAGTATTATCGAGGTGGAACATGGTGGAGGGGGCACCGCACACGGCTAAGAGATCAAACGATCAGTTGTTGTGTCTCTAGGGTACCCCCTGCCCCCGTATATAAAGGATCAAGGGGGGAGAGGTGCAGCCAGGCTTGGGGCGCGCCAGGAGGAGTCCTACTCCCACCGGGAGTAGGACTCCCCCCCTTTCCTAGTTGGAATAGGACTTGGGAGGGAAGGAGGAGAGAGGGGAAAGGAAAGGGGGGGGGCGCCGCCCCCCTCCTTGTCCAATTCGGACTTGGGGGGAGGGGCGCGCGGCTGCCCCTTGGCCCGCCTCTCCTCTTCCTCCACTTGGGCCCATAAGGCCCAATAGCCTCGGGGGGTTCCGGTAACCCCTCCGGTACTCCGGTAAAATCACTATTTCACTCGGAACACTTCCGATATCCAAACATAGGCTTCCAATATATCAATCTTCATGTCTCGACCATTTCGAGACTCCTCGTCATGTCTGTGATCACATCCAGGACTCCGAACAACCTTCGGTACATCAAAACATATAAACTCATAATATAACTGTCATCGTAACGTTAAGCGTGCGGACCCTACGGGTTCGAGAACTATGTAGACATGACCGAGACATGTCTCCGGTCAATAACCAATAGCGGAACATGGATGCTCATATTGGCTCCTACATATTCTATGAAGATCTTTATCGGTCAGACCGCATAACAACATACGTTGTTCCCTTTGTCATCGGTATGTTACTTGCCCGAGATTCGATCGTCGGTATCTCAATACCTAGTTCAATCTCGTTTCCGGCAAGTCTCTTTACTCGTTCCGTAATACATCATCCCGCAACTAACTCATTAGTTGTAATGCTTGCAAGGCTTAAGTGATGTGCATTACCGAGAGGGCCCAGAGATACCTCTCCGACAATCGGAGCGACAAATCCTAATCTCGAAATACGCCAACCCAACATGTACCATTGGAGACACCTGTAGAGCTCCTTTATAATCACCTAGTTACATTGTGATGTTTGGTAGCACACAAAGTGTTCCTACGGCAAACGGGAGTTGCATATTCTCATAGTCACAGGAACATGTTTAAGTCATGAAGAAAGCAATAGCAACATACTAAACGATCGGGTGCTAAGCTAATGGAATGGGTCATGTCAATCACATCATTCTCCTAATGATGTGATCCCGTTAATCAAATGACAACTCATGTTTATGGCTAGGAAACATAACCATCTTCGATTAACAAGCTAGTCAAGTAGAGGCATACTAGTGACACTATGTTTGTCTACGTATTCACACATGTATTATGTTTCCGGTTAATACAATTCTAGCATGAATAATAAACATTTATCATGATATAAGGAAATAAATAATAACTTTATTATTGCCTCTAGGGCATATTTCCTTCAGTCTCCCACTTGCACTAGAGTCAATAATCTAGATTACACAGTAATGATTCTAACACCCATGAAGCCTTGGTGCTGATCATGTTTTGCTCGTGGAAGAGGCTTAGTCAACGGGTCTGCAACATTCAGATCCGTATGTATCTTGCAAATCTCTATGTCTCCCACCTGGACCAGATCTCGGATGGAATTGAAGCGTCTCTTGATGTGCTTGGTTCTCTTGTGAAATATGGATTCCTTCGCCAAGGCTATTGCTCCAGTATTATCACAAAAGATTTTCATTGGACCCGATGCACTAGGTATGACACCTAGATTGGACATGAACTCCTTTATCCAGACTCCTTCATTTGCTGCTTCCGAAGCAGCTATGTATTCCGCTTCACACGTAGATCCCGCCACGAGCTTTGTTTAGAATTGCACCAACTGACACCACCACCGTTCAATGTAAACATGTATCCGGTTTGCGATTTAGAATCGTCCGGATCAGTGTCAAACCTTGCATCAACGTAACCATTTACGATGAGCTCTTTGTCACCTCCATAAACGAGAAACATATCCTTAGTCCTTTTCAGGTACGTCAGGATGTTTTTGACCGCTGTCCAGTGATCCACTCCTGGATTACTTTGGTACCTCCGTGCTAGACTTATAGCAAGGCACACATCAGGTCTGGTACACAGCATTGCATACATGATATATCCTATGGCTAAAGCATACGGAACATCTTTCATTTTCTCTCTATCTTCTGCAGTGGTCGGGCATTGAGTCTTAGTCAACTTCACACCTTGTAACACAGGCAAGAACCCTTTCTTTGCTTGATCCATTTTGAACTTCTTCAAAACTTTGTCAAGGTATGTGCTTTGTGAAAGTCCAATTAAGCGTCTTGATCTATCTCTATAGATCTTAATGCCCAATATATAAGCAGCTTCACCGAGGTCTTTCATTGAAAAACTCTTATTCAAGTATCCATTTATGCTATCCAGAAATTCTATATCATTTCCAATCAGCAATATGTCATCCACATATAATATTAGAAATGCTACAGAGCTCCCACTCACTTTCTTGTAAATACAGGCTTCTCCAAAAGTCTGTACAAAACCAAATGCTTTGATCACACTATTAAAGCATTTATTCCAACTCCGAGAGGCTTGCACCAGTCCATAAATGGATCGCTGGAGCTTGCACACTTTGTTAGCTCCCTTTGGATCGACAAAACCTTCCGGTTGCATCATATAAAACTCTTGTTCCAGAAATCCATTCAGGAATGCAGTTTTGACATCCATTTGCCAAATTTCATAATCATGAAATGCGGCAATTGCTAACATGATTTGGATAGACTTAAGCATCGCTACGGGTGAGAAGGTCTCATCGTAGTCAATCCCTTGAACTTGTCGAAAACCTTTCGCAACAAGTCGAGCTTTATAGACAGTAACATTACCGTCAGCGTCATTCTTCTTCTTGAAAATCCATTTATTCTCAATTGCTTGCCGATCGTCGGGCAAGTCAACCAAAGTCCACACTTTGTTCTCATACATGGATCCCATCTCAGATTTCATGGCCTCAAGCCCTTTTGCGGAATCTGGGCTCACCATCGCTTCTTCATAGTTCATAGGTTCATCATGATCTAGTAGCATGACTTCCAGAATAGGATTACCGTACCACTCTGGTTGATCTACGAGGCTCAGTAGTAACTTGATTTGAAATTTCATGATCATCAGCATTAACTTCCTCACTGATTGGTGTAGGTGTCACAGAAGCCGGTTTCTGTGATGAACTACTTTCCAATAAGGGAGCAGGTACAGTTACCTCATCAAGTTCTACTTTCCTCCCACTCACTTCTTTCGAGAGAAACTCCTTCTCTGGAAAGTTTCCGAATTTAGCAACAAAAGCCTTGCCTTCGGATCTGTGATAGAAGGTGTACCCAACAGTCTCCTTTGGGTAACCTATGAGGACACATTTCTCCGATTTGGGTTCGAGCTTATCAGGTTGAAGCTTTTTCACATAAGCATCGCAGCAAACTTTCAGAAATGACAACTTTGGTTTCTTGCCAAACCACAGTTCACAAGGCGTCGTCTCAACGGATTTCGATGGTGCCCTTTTTAACGTGAATGCGGCCGTCTCTAAAGCATAACCCCAAAATGATAGCGGTAAATCAGTAAGAGACATCATAGATCGTACCATATCTAGTAAAGTACGATTACGACGTTCGGACACACCATTACGCTGTGGTGTTCCGGGTGGCGTGAGTTGCGAAACTATTCCGCATTGTTTCAAATGTAGACCAAACTCGTAACTCAAATATTCTCCTCCACGATCAGATCGCCGAAACTATATTTTCTTGTTACGATAATTTTCAGCTTCACTCTGAAATTCTTTGAACTCTTCAAATGTTTCAGACTTATGCTTCATTAAGTAGATATACCCATATCTGCTTAAATCATCTGTGAAGGTGAGAAAATAACGATATCCGCCACGAGCCTCAACATTCATCGGACCACATACATCTGTATGTATGATCTCCAACAAAATCTGTTGCTCTCTCCATAGTACCGGAGAACGGTGTTTTAGTCATCTTGCCCATGAGGCACGGTTCGCAAGTACCAAGTGATTCATAATCAAGTGGTTCCAAAAGTCCATCAGTATGGAGTTTCTTCATGCGCTTTACACTGATATGACCTAAACGGCAGTGCCACAAATAAGTTGCACTATCATTATCAACTCTGCATCTTTTGGCTTCAACATTATGAATATGTGTGTCACTACTATTGAGATTCAATAAGAATAGACCACTCTTCAAGGGTGCATGACCATAAAAGATATTACTCGTATAAATAGAACAACCCTTATTATCTGATTTAAATGAATAACCGTCTCGCATCAATCAAGATCCAGATATAATGTTCATGCTCAACGCAGGCACCAAATAACAATTATTTAGGTCTAATACTAATCCCGAAGGTAGATGTAGAGGTAGCGTGCCGACCGCGATCACATCAACTTTGGAACCATTTCCCACGCGCATTGTCACCTCGTCCTTAGACAATCTTCGCTTAATTCGTAGCCCCTGTTTCGAGTTGCAAATATTAGCAACAGAACCAGTATCAGATACCCAGCTGCTACTGCGAGCATTAGTAAGGTACACATCAATAACATGTATATCACATATACCTTTGTTCACCTTGCCATCCTTCTTATCCGCCAAATACTTGGGGCAGTTTCGTTTCCCGTGACCAGTCTGCTTGCAGTAGAAGCACTCAGTTTCAGGCTTAGGTCCAGACTTGGGTTTCTTCTCCTGAGCAGCAACTTGCTTGCTGTTCTTCTTGAAGTTCCCCTTCTTCTTCCCTTTGCCCTTTTTCTTGAAACTAGTGGTCTTGTTGACCATCAACACTTGATGCTCCTTCTTGATTTCTACCTCCGCAGCCTTTAGCATTGCGAAGAGCTCGGGAATCGTCTTATCCATCCCTTGCATGTTATAGTTCATCAAGAAGCTCTTGTAGCTTGGTGGCGGTGATTGGAGAATTCTGTCAATGACGCCATCATCCGGAAGATTGACTCCCAGTTGAATCAAGTGATTATTATACCCAGACATCTTGAGTATATGCTCACTGACAGAACTATTCTCCTCCATCTTGCAGCTATAGAACTTATTGGAGACTTCATATCTCTCAATCCGGGCATTTGCTTGAAATATTAAGTTCAACTCCTGGAACATCTCATATGCTCCATGATGTTCAAAACGTCGTTGAAGTCCCGATTCTAAGCCGTAAAGCATGGCACACTGAACTATTGAGTAGTCATCAGCTTTGCTTTGCCAGATGTTCATAACATCTTGTGTTGCTCCTACAGCAGGTGAGGGAGTCCTGGATTAGGGGGTGTTCAGATAGCCGAACTATACCTTCTGCCGGACTCCATGACTATGAAGATACAAAGTTGAAGACTTCGTCCCGTGTACGGAAGGATCTTTTCTTGGCGTGGAAGGCAAGCTAGGTGTGCGGATATTCGAGATCTCCTACCATTGTAACCGACTCTGTGTAACCCTAACCCTATCCGGTGTCTATATAAGCCGGAGGGTTGTAGTCCGTAGGACGACCATCATCATACACAATCATACCATAGGCTAGCTTCTAGGGTTTAGCCTCCTTGATCTCGTGGTAGATCCACTCTTGTACTACCCATATCATCAATATTAATCTAGCAGGAGTAGGGTTTTACCTCCATCGAGAGGGCCTGAACCTGGGTAAAATAAAGCGTCCCTTGTCTCCTGTTACCATCCGACCTTGACGCACAGTTCGGGACCCCCTACCCGAGATCCGCCGGTTTTGACACCGACATTGGTGCTTTCATTGAGAGTTCCTCTGTGCCGTCGCGATCAAGAAGGATGCCTCTTCCCGCCTTTAAAGACGGGGCCATTACAAAGGGAGCCTTGGCTGTCGGCCAAACTCTCCGGCTAGGTGGTTTTCTCGCAACCACCTGTTCAGCTGTTGCGCCGACGGTGACCTCCCGGGTCATCGAAAGCAACCTCCACGTCGGCTCAGAACTCGCCGAGCAATTGGATCCGATGGAGCTCTCCTCTGTAAACGAGCTCCTGGATCGTATCGCCGCACTGGGTGTCGCCACAAATTACGACCAGGTTGGGGTTAAACCCGATCTGAGAGAAATTAACTCTCCCCAGGTCACCCACCACGTTGCTGTGGTGGAGACACAATGCAGCGATCCATCGTCTATCTTAAGGACTAGTTACGTCCGAATTCTCGAACCCTCCATGCCGGACATCCGCGGAGGGGAGGAAACAATCCAAGACCCGAGCTTAAAATCAGGCAAATCGGATAACATCCAAGACTCCGGATCTCAGAATCCGGAAGTTCTTCGGCCTCCGAACAACAAACTGGGCGAGCTCTCAGATTCAACGACACCCGCCCACCCGATCTTAAGCAATCTTTCCCAAATCAGGCAAATGCCCGAAGAATCAGTACATCATTACTGGGCCAGATTCCTCCTGGTTATGAACAGGATAAAGGACTGCCGCGAGGGAGACGCAATTTCAATCTTTTGCAGTAACTGCACGGACAAGGGAATACTCAACGCCATAAGTCGTCGTAATATTACACGCTTTGCTGACCTGGCGTCCATAGTACAAAAATACTGTGCCATGGAAAGTGCTCGGAAAACCGAAATTGAATTTTGGGATAATCCGGCCCTGAATAACAATCCCGTCCGAATCAAGAGGGCGCACCGCAGTAAGGCGCCCGGATTAAACGCTAAAAAATCAAAACCCTCCAGGGGGCATGGAACTGTACTGGAGAAGTGGCTAAATGGACCCTGCAAGATTCACAGTGCAGAGGACGCCACACCAACTCACAGCCTCAGGGCATGTTGGATACTCCGGCAGGTGGCCAAAATTGGCGAGGACCACCTAATTCCAGAGGTCGAAGGAAACCAGCCCGAGAATTTCAGTTCAGTTCTCACAGTCTTTGAGACTTTCGCATCAAATAACATGCGAAAAAGAACACTCCACAGCCTCACTGAAGTCTATCAAGTAGCGACAATAAACCCATGGAGTAATACTGCTATCACCTTCGACGCAAGTGACGAGCCTAAAATTCGAGTAGGCACCAGCCGCACTGGTCCTAAGTCCCATAGTGGACGGCTGTCGCCTCACAAAGGTACTCATGGACGGAGGTAGTGGATTGAACCTCATTTACGAGGAAACCCTCCAAAAGATGGAAATAGACTGGAACCGCATTGAGCGAAGCAGCACAACCTTTAGAGGAATAATCCCCAGTCAGGAAGCGCGCTGCACAGGAAAGATCACACTAGATGTGGTATTCGGCACGCCGGATAATTGCAGGTCCGAACAGATCACGTTCCAGGTGGCCCCGTTCAAAAGCGGATATCACGCTATACTAGGACGAGAGACTTTCACAATTTTTCAAGCCATACCCCATTACGGGTACATGAAGCTTAAAATGCCTGGGCCAAACGGAATTATCACCCTCGCTAGTGATCCGGACACAGCACTCCGCGCCGAGAACAAGACAGCCGCACTAGCCCTCGAGGCACTATTCGAAACCTTAGCGGCCGAAGAACTGACCGCGCTGCGATCCACGGTAAATAGGGATGACGTGATACTCGATAAGAGATCCAAATCCACATCCTTCAAACCATCGGACGAAATAGTCAAATTCCAGGTCCACCCAACGGACCCCAATAAAACAGCCTCCATCGTGGCATGACTAAACCCTGATGTAGACGTCGCACTGCGAGAGTTCCTACGAGAGAACTGGGACATTTTCGCTTGGCATCCCTTAGACATGCCCGGAATCCCACACAGTTTGGCCGAACACAGCCTAAACATCCAGAAAGGATTCAAACCTGTCAAACAGGCTCTTCGGCGTTTCTCCGAACCAAAGAGACAGGCTATGGGAGAGGAGCTAGCCAAGTTATTGGAAGCCGGATTCATCAGAGACATAAAACACCCGGACTGGCTAGCAAACCTGGTGATGGTACCAAAGAAGGACAAATCCTGGCGCCTGTGTGTCGATTTCAAAGACCTTAACAAGGCTTGCCCAAAGGATCCCTTCCCCCTCCCTCGAGTAGATCAAATCGTTGATGCCACTGCAGGCCACGATTCGTTGTGCTTCCTCGACGCATACTCCGGTTACCATCAAATCAAGATGGCAGAATCAGACCAAGCCGCAACAGCATTCATCACACCATACGGCCCATTCTGCTTCAACACAATGCCCTTTGGGCTAAAAAACGCCGGCGCAACATATCAGCGCATGATTCAAACATGTCTGGCAAACCAGATCGGCAAAACAGTGGAGGCGTATGTAGACGATGTGGTCGTTAAAACAAGACATGTCGAATCTCTAGTAGATTACTTTAGGCTCACATTCGACAACCTCCGAAAATACGACATTAAGCTCAACCCGGAAAAATGCTTTTTCGGCGTTCCAGCCGGAAAGCTCCTGGGCTTCATTGTATCCGGTAGAGGAATTGAAGCAAATCCAGCTAAAATCCGAGCTCTGTCACAATTGGATGTCCCAAAAGACCTCAAACAAATACAGAAACTCACCGGATGCGTGGCAGCTTTAAGCCGCTTTATCTCCTGCCTGGGAGAAAAGGCATTGCCCCTTTACCGCCTCCTTAGGCGCACCGAACACTTCGAGTGGACAGACGCCGCCACAGCAGGACTCGAGGAAATAAAGGCCATCTTGGCAACAAACCCAGTCCTGGCCACGCCGAACACTGGCGAACCCATGCTATTGTACATTGCCGCAACCCATCAAGTTGTTAGCGCAGTACTCGTCGCCGAGCGGGCAACGGACGGACACAAACTCCCCCTTCAAAGGCCGGTCTACTACGTGTCCACTGTCCTCACACCATGCAAATCACGGTACCCGCATTACCAAAAGATCGCGTACGCGGTGTTTATGGCATCCCGGAAGCTACGACACTACTTTCAAGAGTGTTCTATAACAGTAGCCTCAGAAGTACCACTCAACGATATTATCAACAACCGCGATGCAACGGGCCGGATAGCAAAATGGGCCATAGAGCTCCTCCCGTTCGACATAACCTACAAACCACGACGAGCCATTAAATCGCAAGTTCTAGCCGACTTCGTCGCCGAATGGACAGAGGCCGAACTCCCTAAAGAGTACGGCACATATTCAAACTGGATTATGCATTTCGACGGCTCCAAAATGTTGGCTGGACTAGGGGCCGGCGTCGTTTTGACGTCCCCTACAGGTGACACAGTCCAATATGTACTCCAAATTATGTACACGGACTCCAACAATGCAGCTGAATACGAGGCCCTTCTACATGGTCTCCGGATGGCAGTATCCATGGGCATTCAACGCCTGGAAGTACGCGGGGACTCAAACCTCGCGATATCCCAAATAAATGGCGACTTCGACGCCAAAGACCCAAAAATGGCAGCTTATCGCAATGCCGTTCTAAAAATGTCAGTTCGGTTCGAGGGACTGGAGTTTCACCATATAGCCCGAGAAAACAATCAGGCAGCAGACGTCCTGGCACGCATCGGAGCAAAACGAGATGCGGTCCCCCCCAATATCTTCTTAGAAAGATTATTCAAGCCATCTATAGCATGGGAGGGGGAGCCCTCGGACAACAGTCCGGACATAAACCGCACAACCCGACGCCGAACAATCCGACATAATCGGAGGCCCTGCCACCGAAACCACACCTTCAGCCCACGTAATAATGGCGGTCCTCGCCCCGTGGACAGAACCATTCCTAGCCTACCTTACTAGGCAGGAACTCCCAGAGGACCAAAACGAGGCACACTTCATAGTGCGGCGATCTAAATCCTATAAAATCCATGAGGGAGAGCTATATAAGAAAAGCACTACAGGAGTCCTTCAAAGATGTATCTCCGAGGAGGAAGGGCAGAGTCTGTTGGCTGAAATTCATGCCGGACTCGGCGGACACCACGCTGCAGCTCGGTCCCTTGTAAGCAAGGCTTTCCGTACGGGCTTTTATTGGCCGACGGCCCGAGCAGACGCTCATGACTTAGTCAAACGATGCGTCGGTTGCCAGCTCTTTGCAAATCAAAGTCATATGCCGCCCAACGCCCTCCGAACCATCCCCATCACTTGGCCTTTTGCGGTCTGGGGGCTTGATATGGTGGGACCCCTTAAGGGTGGAACCCACAAGAAAAAATACCTATTGGTCATGGTGGATAAATTCACCAAATGGATAGAAGCCAAGCCTGTTAAGACGGCCGAATCCAGACCCGTGATAGACTTCATATCCGGGGTCGTACACCGTTACGGTGTCCCCCACAGCATTATCACCGATAACGGCACAAACTTCACCTCTGACGAAGTAAAGCTGTGGTGCAAAAACATGGGCATTAAGCTTGATTTTGCTTCTGTCTATCATCCACAAACTAAAGGTCAGGTCGAACGTGCAAATGGTCTCATCATGAGCGGTATCAAACCCAGACTAGTGCGGTCCCTAAAGGAATCAAATACGCACTGGGTAGAGGAGCTCGACTCCGTACTCTGGGGGCTGCGAACCACGCCGAATCGTACCACCGGATTCACACCATTCTTTATGGTATACGGCGCAGAGGCAGTTCTGCCCTGCGATATAATTCATGACTCACCTCGAGTGCGCATGTACGAAGAAACAGAAGCCGAGCTTGATCGGTAGGACAACTTGGACGCCTTAGAGGAGGAGCGTGATGTGGCTAAAGCCCGTTTCGCATTTTATCAACAGCAGGCTCGAAGATATCAAAGCAGAGAAGTACGAGCCAAAAATTACAACGTTGGCGAACTAGTCCTACGCCTGCCGGATAAGAAAAAGGACAAACTCAAGCCCAAATGGGAAGGTCCCTTCATAATTGACCAAGTCCTGACTGGTGGAGCGTACCGCCTGCGAGATGCGTCGGATAACCGACTCGAGCCGAACCCATGGAACGCCGCACGTCTCCGAAGATTCTATGCCTAGCGCCGGACTCGGGGTTTGTCTCCTTCCTCTATCCACTTTTATATATATTTTTCTGTTTTTGTCTCCCCCCACTCTTTCCTTTTATAGCCCTTAAAGGCTCATCATGTGACGCGCCACTCGCGCTCCTTAAACCTGGGGACTTCTCTAACAGAAGCTTGTTTATATGGGTTTCACGCCCAACGCATGCGTCAGACTTCCGCATGCACCTTTTTTTTTCACCACTATATGCATCGATATGACTTAAGTTTTGGACAAGCTGGGTTGCTTGGCTCCTGTGCTTACCCCTACGTTCCCGATTGTTCAGCTAGGCGGTAAAGGGAGCACCTCTGCGATTGTTACTGCCGGATAAGCCGGATGTGTACCTCAGACTGGGTGAAGCCGAAAGCTAGCGTTCTTAAGGGAATATTCGGTTGGTGAACTAAAGATGAACCTTTTTTACTTATACGTGCCCCCAGATGTTTTCCTGCACTTGCAGTCCGGACGTGCACTTCAGGGCACGCCACCCCAGCGAAAGGAACCCTTAACGGAACTATTCTCTCTAGAAGATGTTTCTTACTAACCATGTAATGTAACATAACTAGTTGGGCACTTGTCTGATAAAGCACTAATGACCCCTACGCCTGGTCTCCACGCATACCTCGGTTCTTATATAACCGTTATGGTATTCGGACACACTCCGGACCGTCAGGTCCCGAGGTCAAAGCGAAAAGGTCGGCAACGATAAACGATCTACAATCCAGCTAGAAGGCATTACACATGTCAATTATAAATTCCATAGTCATCAAGACTGATTGTATTCCTCTTCTATACCATCTAACAGGCTGTCTAATTTACAGTCCTGCTGGGAATACTTTGCGGCCAATTCTACCTGGCCATATACTAAGCTCACAGGGATCTCCTTCCCGTCAGGCCCCACCGGTCCAACCTCGGCCATATGATTGGGGTCAGACTTCGTAAAGCGGGTCTTCACCATGGCCCAAGCCTCCCTAGCGCCCTGCCGGCAGGCCGATATCTTCCACAACCGGAAGCGCCGCCGAGCTCCCTTCAACTTCTCCGCAAGTTCTCCAAGGCCCTCGGGTATGGAGTGGGCAGGCCACAAGGCTTGGGCAATACCTCGCATCGCGTGCCGAACTCGTTCGTGCAGTTGCAAGAGTTCGGGAAGAAGATCGCCCGTTGAACTGGGCATCTCCTCTGCAGGACGACCTGTAAGCATACCTACAGACATAACTCTGTTAGTCGTCTTCCTCACCGAACTCCTTTTTCAAGAGTTCGCTTAAGCACTTACTAAAAATGCCGCGTCGAAGTCGCTGATTCTCCTTATTGGAGTCCGACAGCTGGCCACAAACATCTTTTAGTTCAACATCCAGCTTGGTGTTGGCATCCTGGAGATCATTCTTCTCCCGCCTCACCTTTGTTAGCACGCTTTCACCAGACTCTAACCGGTGTAGAAGCTGTTGCCTGTCCGGATCGAGTCCGACGCCATCTACAATACAATTTGTCAGATTGGCACTTAAATCCGTACAATCCTAATTATTCTAGAGTATTGTTTACCTGCAGGGGACTCTTTAGACCCCCCTGCTGCCGATCGTGCGGCCTCTAGTTGGGCCCTGCACCTTTCCAGCTCCTGGGACAGCGTGGTATTCTTCTCAGTAAGAAACTGCATGTTATATGATTCTCGAATCAGTTATTTCCACTGCTTCAAGTCCCGGGGGCTACTGGCATATCTATATTTACCAAAAATTTCTTACCCGTATGTCTTTTACATACTGCTCCGTGGCTCTGGCTAAACCATTTTGAGCGGCACGAAGGTACGCGTCTCCTGAATTAAAGGCATTTAAAGCCTCCTGGGAGAAACAAGCGTCGCGAAGAACCGTCCGGCGACGCCTGTGGTTCATGGCACTCTCCACCTCGGAATTGGTGGCAGACAGCCTATCCACATCCTCTGATGGAGGAGCATCCGGTGCGTGCCTTGTGCTGACCTCCGCCTCTGGGCCGGGCGTTGGAGTCTGGCTGGTGGAGGCCCGATTGGCAACCTCTTCGGGTATAGTCCGGCGAGGTCTCTTCGTCCTGAAGATAGCACGAATGTTAACATACCCTGGAGGAGTAAAACACCAGGGAAAAAGAGAGGGTACGCCATACCTTGTTCTGGCACCTCAGACCGGACTACGTTCCTTTTTGCCCCACGGGGCCCTGCGGCCCCCCGTCGGCTAGCTGCAGCAGGGTCGGCTTCCCCCCTCGGGAATCTCCCCTACAAAGCACGGTTGTTGTCAGAACAACCAAGCCCATGAAAACGGAACCCCTCTTAAGGGAGTAAAGCTTCGAAATTTGTCACCTGGGAGGCCGGGATCAACCCTGGGTAATCAGCTATAATAGCTACCAAGGTATCATCCTTGCTTAGCTGATGAAACACTCCGTCAATGAAGTCCACTACTAAGTCCGGATCCTCTTCGTAGTCCGGATCGAGGGGCCGGTCTGGGTCCTCTGGCTGTGGAGGACGGTTGTTTATGTTTTTTACCTCTTGACGCAGGTCCTGCATTAAAGTCGTTAGACTGCCTATTCAATCATGGGAATGTAAAATGAACAGAGAAGTACGACTGTCGGCTTACCCAATTCGGAGGATTGTACATGGAAAATCCGCCCTGCGGATCGACGCGGAGGAATTCCTCTTCTTCTCCCTTGTACAAAGAGGATAAGATCTTCATTAGAGCGGCAGGCGAGTCCGGCCCCTTGCGGCCGTAACGGGTGGCGTCATCCTCCCCGTTCAAATCCCACATGGGGTGGCTTCTGTATTGGAGCGGCTGCACCCCTCGCATAATGCATATGGCCATGACTTTAATCATGGTCAGTCCGGAATGAGCCAGTAGCTTAATCCAGCCCATCAAGTAAAGGACGTCTCTGTCATTCTCTCTCTGAGGGTTCCGAGGGCGCCAGCTCAGGCGTTTCTTCAGGGGAGCGTTGTCGAACTCAGGGAGACCGGCCCGGACAGGGTCCGGCAGGGGGGACGTCGTCTAAGTAGAACCATTCTGAAGGCCAGTCCTCGGACGCCTTCTTCGGGGTTCCGGACGGGTATCCGGTCCCGGCGATACGCCATACTTCGGCTCCGCCCACTTGATATATAGACCCCTTTTGGGAACGGGGCACCAGGTAGAATATCTTCTTCCATAGCGCAAAATGAGCCTCGACGCCTAAAAATAGCTCGCAAAGAGCTACGAAGCCCGCAATGTGTAACACGGAACCGGGCGTAAGGTGGTGCAGCTGGAGGCCATAGAACTCCAAAAGCCCGCGGAGAAAGGGATGAATTGGAAATCCCAGTCCCCTTACTAGATAAGGGACCAGGCACAACCGCGCCCCTTTAGAGGGACTAGGTGAGTTCTCCGCTTGTTTTCCGCCTTGATAAGTGGCGAGTCCGGCTCGGACCGAGACCATGTAGGCTTGAGGGAGGAATCCCTTGGCTTGGAGCGACACTAGCTCGCTGTGTGGGATAGTGCATCTCTCCCAGTCTCCAGGTTTAGGACTGGAGGGGCGAGGGGAGGAGCTGCGGCGGCTGGCCATGTCGAAATGGACCTTTGCTGGAGACGCTCTGATGATAACTCGCAGAGAGGAGAAGATGTGGTTTGGATCTAGATCCCCATTTCGTTAAATAGGCGGCTCGTTTATATGACTAAGGGTGTGGATGTAAAAAACACCCCAAGCTCTTCGCATTCGTTCAGCGCATGGAAGACGGCCATTATTGGGCACTGAAGCCGAGGAGTGCTACATTACAAAAAGCGGACATTATTCGTACAGGTACACAAGATTCGGAGGAGGAACCCGCCTTGCAATGCCGAAGACAATTTGTGCGCCGGACTCGTCGTCATTGAAGCCTGGTTCAGGGGCTACTGAGGGAGTCCTGGATTAGGGGGTGTTCAGATAGCCGAACTATACCTTCTGCCGGACTCCAGGACTATGAAGATACAAAGTTGAAGACTTTGTCCCGTGTCCGGAAGGATCTTTTCTTGGCGTGGAAGGCAAGCTAGGTGTGCGGATATTCGAGATCTCCTACCATTGTAATCGACTCTGTGTAACCCTAACCCTATCTGGTGTCTATATAAGCCGGAGGGTTGTAGTCCGTAGGACGACCATCATCATACACAATCATACCATAGGCTAGCTTCTAGGGTTTAGCCTCCTTGATCTCGTGGTAGATCCACTCTTGTACTACCCATATCATCAATATTAATCTAGCAGGAGTAGGGTTTTACCTCCATCGAGAGGGCCTGAACCTGGGTAAAATAAAGTGTCCCTTGTCTCCTGTTACCATCCGACCTTGACGCACAGTTCGGGACCCCCTACCCGAGATCCGCCGGTTTTGACACTGACAGCAAGCCTAGCACCCATCGGTGCTTCCAGGACGTAATTCTTCTGTGCAGCAATGAGGATAATCCTCAAGTTACGGACCCAGTCCGTGTAATTTCTACCATCATATTTCAACTTTGCTTTCTCAAGGAAAGCATTAAAATTCAATGGAACAACAGCACGGGCCATCTATCTACAATCAACATAGACAAGCAAGATACTATCAGGTACTAAGTTCATGATAATTTTAAGTTCAATTAATCATATTACTAAAGAACTCCCACTTAGATAGACATCCCTCTAATCCTCTAAGTGATCACGTGATCCAAATCAACTAAACTATGTCCGATCATCACGTGAGATGGAGTAGTTTCAATGGTGAACATCACTATGTTGATCATATCTACTATATGATTCACGCTCGACCTTTCGGTCTCCGTGTTCCGAGGCCATATCTGTTATATGCTAGGCTCGTCAAGTTTAACCTGAGTATTCCGCGTGTGCAATTGTTTTGCACCCATTGTATTTGAACGTAGAGCCTATCACACCCGATCATCACGTGGTGTCTCAGCACGAGGAACTTTCGCAACGGTGCATACTCAGGAAGAACACTTATACTTTGATAATTTAGTGCGGGATCATCTTATAATGCTACCGTCAATCAAAGCAAGATAAGATGCATAAAAGATAAACATCACATGCAATCAATATAAGTGATATGATATGGCCATCATCATCTTGTGCTTGTGATCTCCATCTCCGAAGCACCTCCATGATCACCATCGTCACCGGCGCGACACCTTGATCTCCATCGTAGCATCGTTGTCGTCTCGCCAATCTTATGCTTCTACGACTATCGCTACCGCTTAGTGATAAAGTAAAGCATTACAGGGCGATTGCATTGCATACAATAAAGCGACAACCATATGGCTCCTGCCAGTTGCCGGTAACTCGGTTACAAAACATGATCATCTCATACAATAAAATTTAGCATCATGTCCTGACCATATCACATCACATCATGCCCTGCAAAACTAAGTTAGACGTCCTCTACTTTGTTGTTGCAAGTTTTACGTGGCTGCTACGGGCTTTAGCAAGAACCGTTCTTACCTGCGGATCAAAAGCACAACCATAGTTTTTCAAGTTGGTGTTGTTTTAACCTTCGCAAGGACCGGGCGTAGCCACACTCGGTTCAACTAAAGTTGGAGAAACAGACACCCGCCAGCCACCTGTGTGCAAAGCACGTCGGTAGAACCAGTCTCGCGTAAGCGTACGCGTAATGTCGGTCCGGGCCGCTTCATCCAACAATACCGCCGAACCAAAGTATGACATGCTAGTAAGCAGTATGACTTATATTGCCCACAACTCACTTGTGCTCTACTCGTGCATATGACATCTACGCATAAAACCAGGCTCGGATGCCACTGTAGGGGAACGTAGTAATTTCAAAAAAATTCCTACGCACACGCACGATCATGGTGATGCATCGAGAGAGAAGAGTGTTGTCCACGTACCCTCGTAGACCGAAAGCGGAAGTGTTATAACAACGCGGTTGATGTAGTCGTACGTCTTCACGATCCGACCAATCAAGTACTGAACGCACGTCACCTCCGAGTTCAGCACACGTTCAGCCCGATGACGTCCCTCGGACTCTGATCCAGCCGAGTGTTGAGGGAGAGTTTCATCAGCACGACGGCGTGGTGACGATGTTGATGTTCTACCGACGCAGGGCTTTGCCTAAGCACCGCTACAGTATTATCGAGGTGGAATATGGTGGAGGGGGGCACCGCACACGGCTAAGAGATCGAACGATCAATTGTTGTGCCTCTAGGGTGCCCCCTGCCCCCGTATATAAAGGAGCAAGGGGGGAGAGGTGCGGCCAGGCTTGGGGCGGCGCCAGGAGGAGTCCTACTCCCACCGGGAGTAGGACTCCCCCCTTTCCTAGTTGGAATAGGACTTGGGAGGGAAGGAGGAGAGAGGGGAAAGGGAAGGGGGGCCCCGCCCCCCTCCTTGTCCAATTCGGACTTGGGGGGAGGGGCGCGCGGCTGCCCCTTGGCCCGCCTCTCCTCTTCCTCCACTTGGGCCCATAAGGCCCAATAGCCTCTGGGGGGTTTCGGTAACCCCTCCAGTACTCCGGTAAAATCACTATTTCACTCGGAACACTTCCGATATCCAAACATAGGCTTCCAATATATCAATCTTCATGTCTCGACCATTTCGAGACTCCTCGTCATGTCCGTGATCACATCCGGGACTCCGAACAACCTTCGATACATCAAAACATATAAACTCATAATATAATTGTCATCGTAACGTTAAGCGTGCGGACCCTACGGGTTCGAGAACTATGTAGACATGACTGAGACATGTCTCCGGTCAATAACCAATAGCGGAACCTGGATGCTCATATTGGCTCCTACATATTCTACGAAAATCTTTATCGGTCAGAGCGCATAACAACATACGTTGTTCCCTTTGTCATCGGTATGTTACTTGCCCGAGATTCGATCGTCGGTATCTCAATACCTGGTTCAATCTCGTTACCGGCAAGTCTCTTTACTCATTCTGTAATACATCTTCCCGCAACTAACTCATTAGTTGTAATGCTTGCAAGGCTTAAGTGATGTGCATTACCGAGAGGGCCCAGAGATACCTCTCCGAAAATCGGAGTGACAAATCCTAATCTCGAAATACGCCAACCCAACATGTACCTTTGGAGACACGTGTAGAGCTCCTTTATAATCACCCAGTTACGTTGTGACGTTTGGTAGCACACAAAGTGTTCCTCCGGCAAACGGGAGTTGCATAATCTCATAGTCACAGGAACATGTATAAGTCATGAAGAAAGCAATAGCAACATACTAAACGATCGGGTGCTAAGCTAATGGAATGGGTCATGCCAATCACATCATTCTCCTAATGATGTGATCCCATTAATCAAATGACAACTCATGTATGTGGCTAGGAAACATAACCATCTTCGATTAACAAGCTAGTCAAGTAGAGGCATACTAGTGACACTATGTTTGTCTATGTATTCACACATGTATTATGTTTCCGGTTAATACAATTCTAGCATGAATAATAAACATTTATCATGATATAAGGAAATAAATAATAACTTTATTATTGCCTCTAGGGCATATTTCCTTCATGGAAGTCACCTGAAGACTTACCACGAGTGATTGGGCGAGGTCTGTGTGACCTTAGCTCAAGGAGAATACGGTGAGGACTGTGTGTCCTCGGGTTTAAATACCTAGCCGCTCCAACCAGACATACAACTGAGACAGCTGTTGGAACTGGTCTACCAAATCATTGTCTTCACCAAGCTTACTGATTCTATTTCCTCAACTCTTTCATTTCCTCATTTCTGTGTTGTGTGCCTGTTCATATCTGTTTGAAGACTTTGATTGAAGACTTTCTCAATTTCCTCAGTTCAATTTCTTCAGTCTGTTTGTCTTCATCCTGTGTTATCCTGTGTTTACACTTTCTGTACTCTATGCTTATCTTCATGTCATCATGATGACCATGCTTGTGTTCTGTTATGTTTACTTTTGAGTACTTATGCCGCTGCAAGTAGTTCTTCGCTAAGGAATTTCCTCACCCACAAATTCCTAAGTGAAGAATTCATAAAAATCGCCTATTCACCCCCTCTAGTCGATATAACGCACTTTCAGTCTCCCACGCCCGTGATGAGGGAAGGGACCGGTGGAAACTAGGGTTCCTCCAAAACGTCCCGATCTTATCTTCGAGCGAGAGCTTTTCTAATAGCAACTTCCGGGGCCTCGAGTTCCTCGGGAATCAGTGACGTGGAGCAGATGATGAAGGAGTTGGGGCTAAGGGAAGAGGACTTGGATGACATGGTCTTCGATGAGCAAGCTGCGCCGCCGGAGGGGTCGAGATGGGTATCCCTGGTTAGGGATAATACCACAAAGACCTACAGCCAGACTTGGTTTTTCAGGAATATGAGAGCTGCATGGGACATTGCACACGAGGCTAAGTTCAAGCCTTTGGAGGAAAACTTGTATATGGTCCAATTCACTTGCCTGGGTGATTGGGAGAGAGTTATGAATGATGGTCCATGGAACTTCAGGGGAGATGCGGTGATCTTATTGCCGTATTATGGGATATCGAAGCCTTCCACCGTGAAGCTTGAAACAATCAACATATGGATCCAAATCCATGATGTACCAGACTTGTAAGCCCATCTGGTGACTCCGCTGGCAGCAAAGGTGGGGGGGGGGGTTCTCTTCTCCGAACCAAACTCACATGATTTTGTTGGAAATTTTCATCGAGTGTGGGTTAAAATCAATGTCTATAAACCTCTCAAGAATGCAGTGTCTATGATCAGAGATGGGAAGAGACAGATATACATAGTGAAGTATGAGAAGCTTCCTGATTGGTGCGCTATGTGTGGCATGCTTGGTCACCAATTTAAGGAACACGACAATGGTATTCACCCACCGTCGGCCCTTGTGTTCAAAGATCTCCGAGCAACCTGGGTCATGCGTATGGGTCGAGGCCCGGGAGAAGGTCGAAGCCAGAGAGGAGGACGAAGAGGCGGCCGTCCAGGGGGCCGGGGTCGATCTGAGGGTGGCAGAGGTGATGTACATCACACAGTGGATGACCCGTATAAGGAGACACTAATGCGGACATGGAGGAATGGAGCAGGAAGAGGAACGCGGGATTTGAGTTGGGGGCAAAACACTCTACGCCGCAACAAACTTCTGAAACTGCAGCGGTTACTGTGAATTCACTTGCAATTGTGCCTGCGGGGCTGACGGCTATGAGTCCCCCGCCGCAAAGGGAACTTAAGAGAACCAAGAAGACGGGTGAGGAAGTCAGTATCAACAGTGAAGAACTTGGCGGGCTCCTTCGAGGAGCACCGCCGGGCCCAATGAGTGTGCTTTGTTGGAACTGTCGGGGTGTGGGTAAAGCCGCGACAGTTCGAGAAGTTCGCGATTTTGCGAACAAGTTTACCCCTACCCTCTTATGTATTGTGGAAACTCAGCTAGAAGGCACGAGGGTAGAAGCGCTAGCAGGCACGTTTGGTTATGATAATAGTTTTGCAATTAATAGTCGAGGTAGAAGTGGAGGTATTGGCATCTTTTGGAACAATGAAATAAAATTAGAAGTTCTTGGTTACTCGGATTACCATATTGATTGCTCTATAGTGGAGGTGGGACATGACCCTTGGAGAGCCACGGTGGTGTATGGCGAAGCGCAAACCCATCTTCGATATAAAACGTGGGATATCTCTTGAAAAACATTAGCACTTCAAGTAGCCTCCCTTGGCTGTGCCTCGGTGATTTTAACGAAGTGTTGCGTCCCGATGAGCATGAGGGAGTGGGGCAAAGGAGCAATGCACAGATACAGATTTTTCGGGATGGAGTGGACATTTGCATGTTGCTAGACATAGGCTACAATAGCCGGTTCTGGACCTTTGAAAAGAAGGTGAGGGGAGGATCCTACACTAGGGTCCGGCTGGACAGAGCGCTGGTCAATGCTGAGTGGAGAGCTAGATTTCCATTGGCAGATTTGTCACACCTAACGGCAGCGACTTCTGATCATTGTCCCATCCTTTTGCATGTGAACAGCGACCAGCCGCACATCAGACATCAGAAACCTTTCAGGTATGAAATAATGTGGGAAGGGCATGACTCTTGGAGAGACACGATTAACTCAGCTTGGACGGGAGGAGGAGCCAGCAACAGAGTAGAGGAGCTATGAGCAAAACTACATGCGATATCACAGAACTTGGGGCGCTGGAATAACGAAACCTTTGGCAACATGAGGAAAGCAATAAAAGGCTGAAATCGGAGTTGGAGAAGCTTCGGTCTGATCCAAGTCGAACTGCACCATCTCATGTTGAGCTTAAGATAAATGAAAACCTCATAGAACTCTACTATCGGGAGGAGATCTTATGGAGGCAGCGGTCCAGGGTGGAGTGGCTATCGTCGGGTGACAAAAATACGAAGTTTTTCCACTTGAGAGCGAGCATAAGGAGGAAGAAAAATATGATTAAAGCACTACAAAACTCGCTAGGGGTCCTGACTGATGATCCGGAGGAACCAGAGGCAATGGTGCATGATTTTTACAAAACTCTGTATACATCAGAGGGTGTACACAACATGGACACGGTTCTCAACTGTGTACCAACCAAGGTCTCAGCCGAGATGAACGAATTACTCGTTGCACCGTACAGGGAAGAAGAAGTTAAGACTGCTCTCTTTCAAATGTTTCCGACCAAAGCGCCAGGTCCGGACGGGTTTCCAGCTCATTTCTATCAACATCATTGGGACTTATGTGGTGCTGAGGTCACGGAGGTGGTCGTAAGGATAATTCTGGGAGAGGATAGCCCTGAAAGTATTAATGATACAGTCTTGGTCCTAATCCCCAAGGTAATGAACCCATCTATGCTAAATTCCGACCAATCAGTTTATGTAACATTTTATATAAGATTGCGTCCAAGGTGATTGCAAACAGACTGAAGCAGGTTCTACCAGAGATTATTTTAGAGGAGCAATCGGCCTTTGTGCCAGGCAGACATATTACAGATAACATCATCAGTGCTTACGAGTATCTTCACTTTATGAAACGCGGCAAGGCCAAAGTATACAGTTTCTGTGCTCTAAAGCTAGACATGATGAAGGCATATGACAGATTAGAATGGGATTATTTGCAGGCGATGATGTTAAAGCTCGGCTTTGCTCCATCCTGGGTACAGATTGTCATGAACATGGTGCGTTCAGTTTCATTCTCAGTACTTTTTAATGGGGAGAGACTAGACACCTTTTACCCATCCAGAGGTATTCGGCAGGGAGATCTGATATCCCCATATCTCTTTTTAATCGTAGTAGAGGGCATTTCGTGCCTACTGAAATCCAGTTCCTCGTCGTCCTAGCTAGAAGGAATGTCGTGAACCATCTCCTTTTTGCCTATGACAGCCTGCTGATGTTTAAATCGAGTGTTGAAGGGGCTGTTGTAGTATCAAACTTGTTGGAAAGCTACAGTTTGGCTTCAGGACAGCGTATAAATCATGAGAAATCATCTATCTTTTTTAGCAAGGGGTGCCCGCAGAGTATGAGAGAGAATATCAAGAGCATT
The DNA here is from genome assembly GCA_032464435.1 of Aegilops umbellulata. Taxonomy (NCBI): domain Eukaryota; kingdom Viridiplantae; phylum Streptophyta; class Magnoliopsida; order Poales; family Poaceae; genus Aegilops; species Aegilops umbellulata. The sequence continues at coordinate 120,368,078 of CP136054.1, read as the reverse complement.
GTAAATGTTCAGAATGAAACCCTCAGCGACAGGTACTTGGGGATGCCCACTGATGTTGGGCATTCAAAAAATGGCACGTTCGGATACCTGAGAGACCGTGTGTGGGAGAAAATCAGGGACTCGATGGAAAAGCTTTTATCAGCTGCGGGAAAAGAGGTGCTCATCAAGTCGGTGGCGCAGGCAATACCGGTATTTTCTATGTCATGTTTCCGTCTTCCAAGGGGTTTATGTGAGAGTGTCACCTCCTTGATCGGGCAGTTTCGGTGGGGGAGCAAGCAAGGGAAGCGCAAGCCAAGTTGGGTTTCCTGGGACGAGATGATGAAGCCAAAACACCTGGGTGGGCTTGGTTTTAGGGACTTGGAGATCTTTAATCTTTCCCTATTGTCAAAACAAGCATGGAAGATGCTTCAAAACCCCACGTCTCTGAGTGCACGGATTCTTAAGGGGGTCTACTACCCGGATGTCTCTCTGTTTGAAGCGGATTTGGGAAGTCACCCATCACAAATCTGGCATGCAATTGTGGATGAGTGAGACATAATGGTGCAAGGTATAGTGAGGAGGATCGGGAACGGGGAAACCACAGACATATGGCATGACAATTGGCTTCCTCGCACATTAATGAAGAGACCGATCACATCTCTTGCTCCAAACCCACCTCATAAAGTGTCGGAGCTCATCAATCGCACCACCTCCTCTTGGAATGAACAACTCGTCCGGTCAACTTTCATACCAATTGATGCGGAGACAATTTTGCAGATTCCTCTCTGCAGTAGACATATTGAGGACTTTTGGGCATGGAGCGAGGATAGACGGGGGATCTTTTCGGTGAGAACCGCTTACAGGATGATTCGGTAGAAGAAATTGAGCCGAGAAGCCTGGTTATACGAGCAAGGGGGTCGTCTCACTCACATGCAGATAGCGAGGGATGGACAAAACTTTGGGGAATCAGAGTACCATCGAAACTGAAGGTTTTCTTATGGAGGCTGGCCAAGAACACTACTCCGACGGCGGCTCTCTTGCGTCACCGAAAGATGGCGGACATGGCTGCTTGTTGCCTCTGTGGAGCGAAAGATACCTGGAGGCATGCGTTGTTGAACTGTACAGTTTCTCGCTACACATGGGCGTTGTCTTCTGAACATATCATTGATGTGTTGAGCAGGAACGAAGAAACGGATGCGAAGAGGTGGCTTTTCTCCATGCACGACGTGCTATCCCACGATGATTTTACTACCTTTGTAGTCACCCTGTGGGCATTGTGGGGAGCCCGCCGCAAAGCATTGCATGAACATATTTAACAAAGCCTGTCCTCAGTCCAAGCCTTTGTGCACTCTTACATCAACGAACTCAAAGCAATTCAATCCATCAGCTCAAGGAGGACGGGCAACCCTATGCCACGGCGGATGGGATGGATAACTCCACCTATAGGGCTGACGAAAGTGAATGTTGATGCTGCAGTGGGGAGGGGAAGAAGACATGGAGCTGTTGCCGCAATAACCAGAGATTCTGCTGGCTAGTTCTTGGGAGCCTCGGCGGTGGTATTCGAAGGCATATCAGAACCGGCGACTCTCGAATGCATGGCGATTAGGGAGGCGCTGGCTCTCACTGATGATTTGAACGTGTCAAACATCCAGGTGGCTTCAGACGCAAAGATGGTAGTCGAGGACATCAGAGAGAACAACCCTACAGAGTATGGAGCGATCATACATGAAATAATAGAGCATAGATCATTTTTTTCAAGTTTGTAATATTAGTCACGAATTTAGAAGCTCGAATATCGAGGCTCACAAGCTCGCGAAGCATGCATTATCCCTTCTGGCTGGCCGATATGTTTTGTTGGGGCAGCCGGACGGTCTCTCTTTCGTTCATGTAAACATTGAGACGTCTAAATAAAAAGCTTCGGAGTTGGTCTAAAAAAACTGCCAAAGAGAGCGTCAGATACACAATATTTACTCGATCTGTCGTTCAAACTTTGTTGCGTTTCTCATAGTACTGTACTAGATAGGAAGTGCGGCTTACCGCACCCGGCAGCACCGCTGCCGGGTACAAGTCATATCTAGTCCAATAAACAATGTATATATTGTTGCAAGAGTAGTTGTTGCAAGTGGATCAGTTAAATGCATCAAATTTACATCAAAAGTATGGCATTGCCTTTATAACATAATTGTGACCAATACATAACATCAGTTCAAGTAATGCCAATGGGCAGTGCAATCAATCATACCAAAAACAAAGCAGCATTTTTGGCAAAAGTAAACCAACACGATGAGTCATTATATAGTCCAAAAGTAAGCCAAGACAATGGATCACAACTAAACAGATACAATAATTGGGTCATGACATAGCTCAAGTGAGCTTGCGAGGCGTTGCGAGATAAAGAACCTGGTTAGTTATGCTAAACTATAATACTTGATAGTTTGACTGGGTCATCTCGTTGCTTGACTCCTTACACGCCATGATCCTTGTGCTCTTGTGCTTGTTTGAAGAAAGCCACCGGTTACAAAGACCTCATGCTCTCGCGCCTGACTCTGCCTCCTCAAAACATATAGTTTCTACTGCAGATTATTGCTTCCATACTTCAGATTGTGAACATGTTAGTGATCAGTCGCTCTATATTCTTGTTTTATTAGATTAAAAGGTTGAAGCTTGTTCTTGTATTCTTATCAAAGAGGAAATATGGTGGTCTGAATGCTATCCTAAGAAAGAAAGATCAACTATGTGGTACTCCCTCTGTCCCAAAATAAGTGTTGCTGATTCTACAGCTTTGTACTAAATCAGCAACACTTGTTTTGGGACCGAGGGAGTATTATAAAGTAAATCTGTTGAACCTAGTCAGAGTTGTGTAATTCTAAATGCTACTTTGGATATGTTTAGTTCCATCTTATTCTATAAAAAAAACATCAGCTATGGTATTGGAAAACTAAACACACCAACACTTATCAGAGCTAGAGCTACATATACTCGGGTCTTCTTACATATATTTTCAAAAGGTTGTCTCAAGTAGTATTACTAAACTATAAACTAAACCAACCAAAAGCGTATTTCCAAATTCTAAGTACAAAATATGAGTGCTCACATCTTCCATAAGGCACATCATCTGCAATTAAGTGCACTTTGTAATTTCGAAATTATGAGAAAAAAATTCATATTGCAAGGTACCTACAAATTTATGTTATAGCTCAATAGTCATGGGCAAAGTTAGCTCACCTGATAAAAAATTTCATTTGCACATTCAGTTCTATTATAAATCTGTCGGTGGGAAACGACACCTATGGGATCATGAGAATCCCTTTTTGCGGTTGCGGGGCGCGGGGGCCGTGAGAAGAGCGGATCGAGCAGGTAGTACACGATTCCTTTACCCAGGTTCGGGCCGTGAAGATGCGTAAACCCTACTCCTGCTTTGGTGGACTATATGTTTGTGTTCTTGAGCTAGCTATGGGGCGTGAGGAGCTCCAAAAAGCCGAATCCTCTTCCTGGTCGCCTGGGGCCTCCTTTTATAGGGAAAGGGGCTGCCACAGTGGCACACAGGAGGTGGAAAGGGTACAGTGATGCGAGGTTAACCCTCGCATTACATGACAAGGTGCATTTAATGCGCCTTGCTTAGGTGTCCTTGCTTTATCGGGGGCGGGGGAGAGCCCTGTCTCGTCCGTCGCCACTCTCTTCCGCGTCCACACGCGCCCTGGCCAGCGGTGCCTGCGATGCCATGTAGGCGGGCAGGCAGGTGAGGTGGTGCAGCGGTGGGTCTTCACGAGGATCTGCATGCCGCCACGCAGGTGCCTGCCCAGCTGGTTGGGTCGGCAGCTGCATGCAAACGGTGGTGGAGGCGTGACTGGTGCGGGTCCGATGGTGGCCCCGCGGGTGTCCTTGGCAAGGGCCTTGCCGCGGCCCCGGCAAGGGTCTTGTCGGGGTCACGACAAGGGTCTTGCCGTGGCACCTGCTGCCATCCCCGGCAAGGCTCTTGCCGGGGGCCTTGTGGTTTTCCTTGGCTGGGATCCCGCCAAGGACCATCATCTTCTAAAGTGTGCATCTGATCTTGAATGTCTTCACAAAGATCTGCATACCACCACGGGGATGCCTCCCGAATCCTTGCCCCATGGGGGCAGTGGACTCAAGGGTGACCCGCTCCGTAGGTGTGGGGCGAGCTGCCACGGCAAGGGTCTTGCCGGGTTTGCAAAAACCGCCTCCCGGTAAGGATCTTGCATGCGGGGCGCTTCGCCCCCTTTGCTCTTTGTGGTCTTGGTCTTGGCGTCGTTCTGCTCCTCTTTGGCTTCGGCCTTACCTTGGTTCTACCTCCCTTGCCGGGCTCGGTGCGGCGGCGCCCGTGGCTCAGACTGCCCGTGCACAGTCATAGGGGTACAAAAAGTGTACCCCTCTTTTTGTACACCGACAGGAGCCCCCGGGCCTGGACCACACACAAGCGCTACGCGTTGTTGGGGCAGGCCCAAGAACGGTGCGTGGGCAGGCAGGGTGGTTTTTACCGCGGTAAGTTTCTTTGCGCGCTGCGCCTCCCATGCTTCCCGCGTGTGGCGCATCATGAGGAGGCGTGCGTGACGCGGGCGGCATGCGTGAGGCTGGCCTCTGCACGCATGCGTCACGTCGTAGAAAAAAGGGGGCGGCTCGCGTCTTCCCCATAAACGGAGGGAGGCGTGGAGGCGCGGCCCATTTACTAGACGGGGCCGAGGCGTGGTCTTTCAAGGCGCCCACTCCCTTTAGTCACGGGGCGGGGAGAAGTCACCTCACCCGTCGCTTCGGTTCTGCACGTTCGCCACGCGGCGCTCATGCGCCTGGGGTGGCAGTTGGTGGAGGCAGGAAGCCGGGCCATCGCGGGCTGGGGCGGCGGATCGGCCCCGGTCTCCTGCGCCATTCACGTCCTCATTGGAGGAATGCAGGGCACCGACCCCCCCCCCCCACCCCGCTCTTTGAAGGCCGGTGAGACCTCGGACACCCACTCCGGCAAGCGCACCTCTTCGGAGTGTAGCGCTGCGGTCGAGGACGTGCCAGAGAGCTCCGTCGGCGGAAGCAAGAAGTCCAGGGCCACGCCGCCGGGAACCAAGAAGGTTTCCGTCAACAAGGACGGCACGAGAGGAGCTTTCCCCATAAGCTCCACCCTTGATGACAAATAGGAAGACACGCTCGTCACCTTCCTGCGGGCGAATGTCGATGTGTTTGCATGGCAAGCTTCCGACATCCCCGGCGTTCCTAGGGAGGTGATTGAGCACCACCTTGCTGTCTGTCCTCATGCGCGGCCTGTCAAGCAGAAGGTCAGAAAGCAAGCTTTGGAACAACAAGAGTTTATCACAGAAGAAATCCGGAAAGTGGAGGCAGCGGGTTTGGTAAGAGGAGTGCTCCATCCGACGTGGTTGGCCAATCCGGTCGTAGTGCGCAAGGCAAATGGGAAGTGAAGGCTGTGTATTGATTACACAGATATCAATAAGGCTTGTCCTAAAGACCCCTTCTCGTTGCCGCGCATCGACCAGATTGTTGACTCCACGGCTGGGTGTGATCTGTTGTCATTCCTCGATACCTACTCCGGCTACCACCAGATCTTCATGATGAAAGAAGACAAAGAGAAAACAGCATTCATCACCCCATGTGGTACGTATTGTTTCATACGGATGCCTTTCGGGTTGAAGAGTGCTGGATCGACGTTTGCGAGGGCGGTCCAGATTGGTTTTGAGCCCCAGCTCCATAGAAATATGGAGGCTTATATGGACGACATAGTGGTCAAAACCAAGGACAGGGCCACCCTCATATCAGATTTGCGGGAGACATTTGCAAATCTGCACAAGATCAACCTCAAGCTGAACCCTGAGAAGTGCGTCTTTAGCGTCCCGTCCGGCAAGCTTCTCGGGTTCTTTGTGTCGCAGCGGGGGATAGAGGCCAACCCGGACAAGATCAAAGCTATAGAGCAGATTGAAGCACCCAAGCGAATCAAGGATGTGCACCGGCTCGCTGGTTGCGTCGCTGCCCTGGGCAGGTTCATATCCAAGTCCGCCGAGCGCGCCCTTCCCTTTTTCAAGATCCTGAAAAAGGCGGGCCCGATGGAGTGGACACCAGAAGCCGAAGCGGCACTACAAGATTTGAAGAAGTACCTCTCCTCCGCACCAAGACTAGTTGCGCCCAGGCCCCAGGAGCCGTTGCTGCTATACTTAGCGGCAACGAACCAGGTGGTCAGCGCCGCGCTAGTGGCGCGGAGGGAGGTCGACGACGAGGTAATGGCAGCAACAAAGCCCGACGCCACCAGTGCGGAGGCGACACAGTTGGTCGAGGTGCCGCCAATGAAGAAAGTGATGCAGCGCCCGGTCTACTTCGTTAGCTCCCTCTTGCAGGGGGCTAGGTCGAGGTACTCCGGTGTGCAGAAACTGCTCTTCGGCCTCCGCATGGCCTCGAGGAAGCTGCGTCACTACTTCCAGGCACACGAGATCACTATCGTCACTCGCCTCCCTCTGCAGCGGATATTGCACAACCCAGATGCGACGGGGAGGATTGTGGAATGGGCACTGGAGCTGTCCAGCTTTGGCCTCAAGTTTGAAAGTACTTCGACGATCCAGAGCCGAGTCCTGGCGGAGTTCATTGCAGAATGGACCGCCACACCTGACGAAGAAGCCCAAGCGACTGCTCTCCCCGGCAAGGAGGCAAGTTGCAATTGGATTATGTCCTTTGATGGGGCTTTCTCCCTCCAGGGTGCCGGGGCTGGCGTACTTCTCGTCGCCCCCACCGGAGAGCACCTCAAGTACGTGATCCAGATGCACTTCCCCAGGGAGGCGTCAACAAACAACACGGCGGAATACGAAGGGCTGCTTGCCGGTCTTAGGATCGCGGCGGACCTCGGAATCAAAAAGCTCATCGTCAGGGGCGACTCGCAGCTTGTCGTCAAGCAAGTCAATAAGGATTAACAGAGCCCGTTGATGAAGGCCTACGTTGATGAAGTGAGAAAGCTAGAAAAGCGTTTCGACGGTATCCAGGCTGAATACGTTCCCCGAACGGAGAATGATATCGCCGATTACCTGTCAAAGCGCGCTGCCCTCAAGCTACCTGTGGAACCAGGTACCTTTGTGCTTCAGCTAACTCAGCCATCCGTTGATCCATCAACAGAGCAGAACAAGAGAAGGAAATCAGGACCCGACAAGTACTTTCCCGCCGAGCTCCCTGGAGCCGCCGGCAAGGATGTTGCCGAGGACACTGAACCCGCCACGGGACGGCTAGCTCCGGCAGGACGCCCAGCTCTTGCCGTCGAGACAGCCGCCCCTATAGCGGAGGAAATCCCTTTAGTCCTCGCCGTCGAGCCTCAGGCTCCAGCGTGGGCACAACATACCGTCCGATTCCTCCAGACAGGGGAGCTTCCTGAGGAGCGGGAAGAAGCGGAAAAAGTAGCTCGTCGCTCTGCCATGTACCAGTTCGTCGATGACGTCCTGTATAGGAAGAGACCGAACGGTGTGAAATTGAAGTGCATCCCTCGAGAGGAAGGACTGGAGCTGTTGGCAGAGATACATGGAGGCATATGTGGATCCCACATTGGGTCGAGAGCCCTTGCCGGCAAGGCATTCCGGCAGGGTTTCTTCTGGCCCACCGCCCTCCAGGATGCAACGACACTCGTCACCAGGTGTGAGGCGTGTCAGTTCCATTCAAGAAAGCTTCATCAACCAGCTCAAGCCCTTCAAACCATTCCTCTCTCCTGGCCCTTCTCGGTCTGGGGGCTCGACATACTGGGCCCTTTCCCCCGCGCTGTCGAGGGCTTTGAGTACTTGTACGTAGCCATCGACAAGTTCACAAAGTGGCCAGAAGTGGAGGCGGTGAGGAAGGTCACAGCTCAGTCAGCCGTCAAGTTCTTCAAGGGGCTAGTGTGCCGTTACGGTGTACCCAACCGGATCATCACCGACAACGGTATGCAGTTCACAAGCCGCACCTTCATGCAATATACTCAAGACCTCAGCAGCAAAGTCTGTTTCGCTTCCGTCGCTCACCCGCGGAGCAACGGGCAAGCTGAGAGGGCAAATGCTGAAGTGTTGCGAGGCTTAAGGACCAAGAACTTTGACAGACTGCACAAGAGCGGAAGGCGCTGGATTGATGAGTTGTCGGCGGTTCTTTGGTCAATCAGGACGACACCAAATCGAGCCACCGGCCAGACACCCTTTGCCCTGGTATACGGGACAGAAGCAGTTATCCCCACTGAACTCATATACGGGTCACCTCAAGTGCTCGCTTATGATGATCTTGAACAAGAGCAACTGCGGCAAGACGACGCACTGCTCCTTGAGGAAGATCATCTTCGGGCGGCTGTGAGAGCAGCACGCTACCAGCAAGCCTTGCGCCGCTACCATAGCCGCAAGGTTCATGCCTGGTTAGTTATGCTAAACTATAATACTTGATAGTTTGACTGGGTCATCTCGTTGCTTGACTCCTTACACGCCATGATCCTTGTGCTCTTGTGCTTTTTTGGAGAAAGCCACCGGTTGCAAAGACCTCATGCTCTCGCCCCTGACTCTGCCTCCTCAAAACATATAGTTTCTTCTGCAGATTATTGCTTCAATCCTTCAGATTGTGAACATGTTAGTGATCAGTCGCTCTATATTCTTGTTTTATTAGATTAAAAGGTTGAAGCTTGTTCTTGTATGCTTATCAAAGAGGAAATATGGTGGTCTGAATGCTATCCTAAGAAAGAAAGATCAACTATGTGGTACTCCCTCTGTCCCAAAATAAGTGTTGCTGATTCTACAGCTTTGTACTAAATCAGCAACACTTGTTTTCGGACCGAGGGAGTATTACAAAGTAAATCTGTTGAACCTAGTCAGAGTTGTGTAATTCTAAATGCTACTTTGGATATGTTTAGTTCCATCTTATTCTATAAAGAAAACATCAGCTATGGTATTGGAAAAGTAAACACACCAACACTTATCAGAGCTAGAGCTTCATATACTCGGGTCTTCTTACATATATTTTCAAAAGGTTGTCTCAAGTAGTATTACTAAACTATAAACTAAACCAACCAAAAGCGTATTTCCAAATTCTAAGTACAAAATATGAGTGCTCACATCTTCCATAAGGCACATCATCTGCAATTAAGTGCACTTTGTAATTTTGAAATTATGAGAAAAAATTTCATATTGCAAGGTACCTACAAATTTATGTTATAGCTCAATAGTCATGGGCAAAGTTAGCTCACCTGATAAAAAATTTCATTTGCACATTCAGTTCTATTATAAATCTGTCGGTGGGAAACGACACCTATGGGATCACGAGAATCCCTTTCTGCGGTTGCGGGGCGCGGGGGCCGTGAGAAGAGCGGATCGAGCAGGCAGTACACGATTCCTTTACCCAGGTTCGGGCCGTGAAGATGCGTAAAACCCTACTCCTGCTTTGGTGGATTATATGTTTGTGTTCTTGAGCTAGCTATGGGGCGTGAGGAGCTCCAAAAAGCCGAATCCTCTTCCTGGTCGCCTGGGGCCTCCTTTTATAGGGAAAGGGGCTGCCACAGTGGCACACAGGAGGTGGAAAGGGTACAGTGATGCGAGGTTATCCCTCGCATTACATGACAAGGTGCATTTAATGTGCCTTGCTTAGGTGTCCTTGCTTTATCGGGGGCGGGGGAGAGCCCTGTCTCGTCCATCGCCGCTCTCTTCCGCGTCGACACGCGCCCTGGCCAGCGGTGCCTGCGATGCCATCTAGGCGGGCAGGCAGCTGAGGTGGCGCAGCGGTGGGTCTCCACGAGGATCTGCATGCCGCCACGCACGTGTCTGCCCAGCTGGTTGGGTCGGCAGCTGCATGCGAACGGTGATGGAGGCGTGACTGGTGCGGGTCCGATGGTGGCCCCGTGGGTGTCCTTGGCAAGGGCCTTGCCGCGGCCCCGGTAAGGGTCTTGTCGGGGTCCCGACAAGGGTCTTGCCGTGGCACCTGCTGCCATCCCCGACAAGGCTCTTGCCGGGGGCCTTGTGGTTTTCCTTGGCTGGGATCCCGCCAAGGACCATCATCTTCTAAAGTGTGCATCTAATCTTGAATGTCTTCACAAAGATCTGCATACCACCACGGGGATGCCTCCCGAATCCTTGCCCCATGGGGGCAGTGGACTCAAGGGTGACCCGCTCCGTAGGTGTGGGGCGAGCTGCCACGGCAAGGGTCTTGCCGGGTTTGCAAAAACCGCCTCCAGGCAAGGATCTTGTCGGGGGGGCCGCTTCGCCTCCTTTGCTCTTTGTGGTCTTGGTCTTGGCGTCGTTCTGCTCCTCTTTGGCTTCGGCGTTACCTTGGTTCTACCTCCCTTGTCGGGCTCGGTGCGGCGGCGCCCGTGGCTCAGACTGCCCGTGCACAGTCATAGGGGTACAAAAAGTGTACCCCTCTTTTTGTACACCGACAGGAGCCCCCGGGCCTGGACCACACACAAGCGCTACGCGTTGTTGGGGCAGGCCCAAGAACGGTGCGCGGGCAGGCAGGGTGGTTTTTACCGCGGTAAGTTTCTTCGCGCGCTGCGCCTCCCATGCTTCCCGCGTGTGGCGCATCATGGGGAGGCGTGCGTGACGCGGGCGGCATGCGTGAGGCTGACCTCTGCACGCATGCGTCATGTCGTAGAAAAAAGGGGGCGGCTCGCGTCTTCCCCATAAACGGAGGGAGGCGTGGAGGCGCGGCCCATTTACTAGACGGGGCCGAGGCGTGGTCTTTCAAGGCGCCCACTCCCTTTAGTCATGGGGCGGGGAGAAGTCACCTCACCCGTCGCTTCGGTTCTGCATGTTTGCCGCGCGGCGCTCATGCGCCTGGGGTGGCAGTTGGTGGAGGCAGGAAGCCGGGCCATCGCGGGCTGGGGCGGCGGATCGGCCCCGGTCTCCTGCGCCATTCACGTCCTCATTGGAGGAATGCAGGGCACCGACCCCCCCCCCCCCGCTCTTTGAAGGCCGGCGAGACCTCGGACACCCACTCCGGCAAGCGCACCTCTTCGGAGTGTAGCGCTGCCGTCGAGGACGTGCCAGAGAGCTCCGCCGGCGGAAGCAAGAAGTCCAGGGCCACGCCGCCGGGAACCAAGAAGGTTTCCGCCAACAAGGACGGCACGGGAGGAGCTTTCCCCATAAGCTCCACCCTTGATGACAAATAGGAAGACGCGCTCGTCACCTTCCTGCGGGCGAATGTCGATGTGTTTGCATGGCAAGCTTCCGACATCCCCGGCGTTCCCAGGGAGGTGATTGAGCACCACCTTGCTGTCTGTCCTCATGCGCGGCCTGTCAAGCAGAAGGTCAGAAAGCAAGCTTTGGAACAACAAGAGTTTATCACAGAAGAAATCCGAAAAGTGGAGGCAGCGGGTTTGGTAAAAGGAGTGCTCCATCCGACGTGGTTGGCCAATCCGGTCGTAGTGCGCAAGGCAAATGGGAAGTGGAGGCTGTGTATTGATTACACAGATATCAATAAGGCTTGTCCTAAAGACCCCTTCTCGTTGCCGCGCATCGACCAGATTGTTGACTCCACGGCTGGGTGTGATCTGTTGTCATTCCTCGATGCCTACTCCGACTACCACCAGATCTTCATGACGAAAGAAGACAAAGAGAAAACAGCATTCATCACCCCATGTGGTACGTATTGTTTCATACGGATGCCTTTCGGGTTGAAGAGTGCTGGATCGACGTTTGCGAGGGCGGTCTAGATTGGTTTTGAGCCCCAGCTCCATAGAAATATGGAGGCTTATATGGACGACATAGTGGTCAAAACCAAGGACAGGGCCACCCTCATATCAGATTTGCGGGAGACATTTGCAAATCTGCACAAGATCAACCTCAAGCTGAACCCTGAGAAGTGCGTCTTTAGCGTCCCGTCCGGCAAGCTTCTCGGGTTCTTTGTGTCGCAGCGGGGGATAGAGGCCAACCCGGACAAGATCAAAGCTATAGAGCAGATTGAAGCACCCAAGCGAATCAAGGATGTGCACCGGCTCGCTGGTTGCGTCGCTGCCCTGGGCAGGTTCATATCCAAGTCCGCTGAGCGCGCCCTTCCCTTTTTCAAGATCCTGAAAAAGGCGGGCCCGATGGAGTGGACACCAGAAGCCGAAGCGGCACTACAAGATTTGAAGAAGTACCTCTCCTCCGCACCAAGACTAGTTGCGCCCAGGCCCCAGGAGCCGTTGCTGCTATACTTAGCAGCAACGAACCAGGTGGTCAGCGCCACGCTAGTGGCGCAGAGGAAGGTCGACGACGAGGTAATGGCAGCAACAAAGCCCGACGCCACCAGTGCGAAGGCGACACAGTTGGTCGAGGTGCCGCCAATGAAGAAAGTGATGCAGCGCCCGGTCTACTTCGTTAGCTCCCTCTTGCAAGGGGCTAGGTCGAGGTACTCCGGTGTGCAGAAACTGCTCTTCGGCCTCCTCATGGCCTCGAGGAAGCTGCGTCACTACTTCCAGGCACACGAGATCACTATCGTCACTCGCCTCCCTCTGCAGCGGATATTGCACAACCCAGATGCGACGGGGAGGATTATGGAATGGGCACTGGAGCTGTCCAGCTTTGGCCTCAAGTTTGAAAGTACTTCGACGATCCAGAGCCGAGTCCTGGCGGAGTTCATTGCAGAATGGACCGCCACACCTGACGAAGAAGCCCAAGCGACTGCTCTCCCCGGCAAGGAGGCAAGTTGCAATTGGATTATGTCCTTTGATGGGGCTTTCTCCCTCCAGGGTGCCGGGGCTGGCGTACTTCTCGTCGCCCCCACCGGAGAGCACCTCAAGTACGTGATCCAGATGCACTTCCCCAGGGAGGCGTCAACAAACAACACGGCGGAATACGAAGGGCTGCTTGCCGGTCTTAGGATCGCGGCGGACCTCGGAATCAAAAAGCTCATCGTCAGGGGCGACTCGCAGCTTGTCGTCAAGCAAGTCAATAAGGATTAACAGAGCCCGTTGATGAAGGCCTACGTTGATGAAGTGAGAAAGCTAGAAAAGCGTTTCGACGGTATCCAGGCTGAATACGTTCCCCGAACGGAGAATGATATCGCCGATTACCTGTCAAAGCGCGCTGCCCTCAAGCTACCTGTGGAACCAGGTACCTTTGTGCTTCAGCTAACTCAGCCATCCGTTGATCCATCAATAGAGCAGAACAAGAGAAAGAAATCAGGACCCGACAAGTACTTTCCCGCCGAGCTCCCCGGAGCCGCCGGCAAGGATGTTGCCGAGGACACTGAACCCGCCACGGGACGGCTAGCTCCGGCAGGACGCCCAGCTCTTGCCGTCGAGACAGCCGCCCCTATAGCGGAGGAAATCCCTTTAGTCCTCGCCGTCGAGCCTCAGGCTCCAGCGTGGGCACAACATACCGTCCGATTCCTCCAGACAGGGGAGCTTCCTGAGGAGCGGGAAGAAGCGGAAAAAGTAGCTCGTCGCTCTGCCATGTACCAGTTCGTCGATGACGTCCTGTACAGGAAGAGACCGAACGGTGTGAAATTCAAGTGCATCCCTCGAGAGGAAGGACTGGAGCTGTTGGCAGAGATACATGGAGGCATATGTGGATCCCACATTGGGTCGAGAGCCCTTGCCGGCAAGGCGTTCCGGCAGGGTTTCTTCTGGCCCACCGCCCTCCAGGATGCAACGACACTCGTCACCAGGTGTGAGGCGTGTCAGTTCCATTCAAGAAAGCTTCATCAACCAGCTCAAGCCCTTCAAACCATTCCTCTCTCCTGGCCCTTCTCGGTCTGGGGGCTCGACATACTGGGCCCTTTTCCCCGCGCTGTCGGGGGCTTTGAGTACTTGTACGTAGCCATCGATAAGTTCACAAAGTGGCCAGAAGTGGAGGCGGTGAGGAAGGTCACAGCTCAGTCAGCCGTCAAGTTCTTCAAGGGGCTAGTGTGCCGTTACGGTGTACCCAACCGGATCATCACCGACAACCGTATGCAGTTCACAAGCCGCACCTTCATGCAATATACTCAAGACCTCAGCAGCAAAGTCTGTTTCGCTTCCGTCGCTCACCCGCGGAGCAACGGGCAAGCTGAGAGGGCAAATGCTGAAGTGTTGCGAGGCTTAAGGACCAAGAACTTTGACAGACTGCACAAGAGCGGAAGGCGCTGGATTGATGAGTTGCCGGCGGTTCTTTGGTCAATCAGGACGACACCAAATCGAGCCACCGGCCAGACACCCTTTGCCCTGGTATACGGGACAGAAGCAGTTATCCCCACTGAACTCATATACGGGTCACCTCAAGTGCTCGCTTATGATGATCTTGAGCAAGAGCAACTGCGGCAAGACGACGCACTGCTCCTTGAGGAAGATCATCTTCGGGCGGCTGTGAGAGCAGCACGCTACCAGCAAGCCTTGCGCCGCTACCATAGACGCAAGGTTCATGCCTGGTTAGTTATGCTAAACTATAATACTTGATAGTTTGACTGGGTCATCTCGTTGCTTGACTCCTTACACGCCATGATCCTTGTGCTCTTGTGCTTTTTTGGAGAAAGCCACCGGTTGCAAAGACCTCATGCTCTCGCCCCTGACTCTGCCTCCTCAAAACATATAGTTTCTTCTGCAGATTATTGCTTCAATCCTTCAGATTGTGAACATGTTAGTGATCAGTCGCTCTATATTCTTGTTTTATTAGATTAAAAGGTTGAAGCTTGTTCTTGTATGCTTATCAAAGAGGAAATATGGTGGTCTGAATGCTATCCTAAGAAAGAAAGATCAACTATGTGGTACTCCCTCTGTCCCAAAATAAGTGTTGCTGATTCTACAGCTTTGTACTAAATCAGCAACACTTGTTTTCGGACCGAGGGAGTATTACAAAGTAAATCTGTTGAACCTAGTCAGAGTTGTGTAATTCTAAATGCTACTTTAGATATGTTTAGTTCCATCTTATTCTATAAAGAAAACATCAGCTATGGTATTGGAAAAGTAAACACACCAACACTTATCAGAGCTAGAGCTTCATATACTCGGGTCTTCTTACATATATTTTCAAAAGGTTGTCTCAAGTAGTATTACTAAACTATAAACTAAACCAACCAAAAGCGTATTTCCAAATTCTAAGTACAAAATATGAGTGCTCACATCTTCCATAAGGCACATCATCTGCAATTAAGTGCACTTTGTAATTTTGAAATTATGAGAAAAAATTTCATATTGCAAGGTACCTACAAATTTATGTTATAGCTCAATAGTCATGGGCAAAGTTAGCTCACCTGATAAAAAATTTCATTTGCACATTCAGTTCTATTATAAATCTGTCGGTGGGAAACGACACCTATGGGATCACGAGAATCCCTTTCTGCGGTTGCGGGGCGCGGGGGCCGTGAGAAGAGCGGATCGAGCAGGCAGTACACGATTCCTTTACCCAGGTTCGGGCCGTGAAGATGCGTAAAACCCTACTCCTGCTTTGGTGGATTATATGTTTGTGTTCTTGAGCTAGCTATGGGGCGTGAGGAGCTCCAAAAAGCCGAATCCTCTTCCTGGTCGCCTGGGGCCTCCTTTTATAGGGAAAGGGGCTGCCACAGTGGCACACGGGAGGTGGAAAAGGTACAGCGATGCGAGGTTATCCCTCGCATTACATGACAAAGTGCATTTAATGCGCCTTGCTTAGGTGTCCTTGCTTTATCGGGGGCGGGGGAGAGCCCTGTCTCGTCCATCGCAGCTCTCTTCCGCGTCGACACGCGCCCTGTCCAGCGGTGCCTGCGATGCCATGTAGGCGGGCAGGCAGCTGAGGTGGCGCCGCGGTGGGTCTCCACGAGGATCTGCATGCCGCCACGCACGTGTCTGCCCAGCTGGTTGGGTCGGCAGCTGCATGCGAACGGTGGTGGAGGCGTGACTGGTGCGGGTCCGATGGTGGCCCCGTGGGTGTGCTTGGCAAGGGCCTTGCCGCGGCCCCGACAAGGGTCTTGCCGTAGCACCTGCTGCCATCCCCGACAAGGCTCTTGCCGGGGGCCTTGTGGTTTTCCTTGGCTGGGATTCCGCCAAGGACCATCATCTTCTAAAATGTGCATCTGATCTTGAATGTCTTCACAAAGATCTGCATACCACCACGGGGATGCCCCCCGAATCCTTGCCCCATGGGGGCAGTGGACTCAAGGGTGACCCGCTCCGTAGGTGTGGGGCGAGCTGCCACGGCAAGGGTCTTGCCGGGTTTGCAAAAACCGCCTCCCGGCAAGGATCTTGTCGGGGGGGCGCTTCGCCTCCTTTGCTCTTTGTGGTCTTGGTCTTGGTGTCGTTCTGCTCCTTCTTGGCTTCGGCCTTACCTTGGTTCTACCTCCCTTGCCATGCTCGGTGCGGCGGCGCCCATGGCTCAGACTGCCCGTGCACAGTCATAGGGGTAAAAAAAGTGTACCCCTCTTTTTGTACACCGACAAAATCCATCTTCCATTGTATGAGAAAAACTCATCTTCAAGATAGTAATCAATACGTTGATGTTTGATTAGGACAAACAAAAGCCTGCACTCTATTCTGATGGAGCCTCCAAAAGCAAAGCAACTAAAGCAAAGCAACTAAAACAAGTGATATAGTTTCAGTGCATTATAACACACCAAAGCATTACATATGACCCAATAAAAACTGGAATTGAAGCTTGCTGCACACCTACTGCCCCCAGCTACATCCAACCTGGCAAGACGTGCTTCATATCCGATAGGTTAGGAGAACAAAATTACCCATAGCACTATAGTACATTACATGCCAATGATGCATTTTTTATACTAAACACATCAGGGTATAGTACGTTTTGCAAAAAAAAAGCTACAAAGATTGTTCACTATAACCAACACACTGCTTTAACAAAGCATATGAGTATACTATATAGTTAACTATTTTTTATAGATAGATTTGTCCATTGAACCTAGAACCCGCCACCAATCACTTGAATCCAGGTTTGTGGGTAGAGCTCTGTACCCACATAATTTCTGAGCAGCACAAAATTCAGGTGAGAATTCGCATCAGAAGAAACTAATAAGCTATTGAATATAAGTAGAAGTCTAAATCTTGTTGTTAGGTTTTTTTCACCACAAAGACACAAAATATTCATATAATGGATAAAAACCAATTGGCCAAAGGAAAAACAAAAAGCATAGGCACATAGGAACCTAATCCAACATAATCCGCAGGGATCAACACATATTCTAAAGATTTTCAGAAAGGAACGTGACTGAGTATTGAGAAGATCAGAAGGTAGTAAATCAGCATAGTCAGAATAGCAGCAACCAAATAACAAGATGAAGATGACAGGGCAGCAAGCAACCTGCAGTAAATAGAGGCGCAAGAATCTTCTACATGCAGAAATAGTCAAAATGAAACAGGTTTTGCTATCTCAGGCACAACATATACTATAGTTTCCCAACATAATCTAATAAGCAAGAATATCGGGAAAAAAATTAAAACACTGGCTGAAAAGTCACAACCATAGTGAGATATAAATTGATTATGTGTTCTCTTTGCTTACGTATAAACGCAGTCTGGAATGACGAGCAGGAAAGCCTTAGGATGGGTACGCAGTAAGAATGTAGTAAATCTTTAGAATCTCATGGTAAAATGAAGCTATAATAACATATAGGCATGAACAGAGCTAGACAATGAAATGATTTTAGCAAGAAATTACGCACGTTGTTAGAATAGTAAGAAACAAGTGACCAA
This sequence comes from Aegilops umbellulata, assembly GCA_032464435.1. Classification (NCBI taxonomy): domain Eukaryota; kingdom Viridiplantae; phylum Streptophyta; class Magnoliopsida; order Poales; family Poaceae; genus Aegilops; species Aegilops umbellulata. The sequence continues at coordinate 120,350,530 of CP136054.1, read as the reverse complement.
GGGGCACGCTGAATATCTCAGAATGAATTAGAGCCACTAAACTATACATCTTACAGGGCTTCTGCAAATGTAGTACCTATAGTTATACGACAGCACATAAAGTATATTCTAAAGCAGGCTGGGATCATCCAAACATGTTTACTTTCCCAAGAATTAAAAACAGAGTTGCATCTGGATCTAGAATAGAAGAATATACCTCTAGGACAGCTCTGCTCAACAAAAAATTCCGAGGGTATTCTAAAGCAGGCTAGGAGCATCAAAACATGTTTACTTTCCCAAGAATTAAAAACAGAGTTACATCTGGATCTAGAATAGAAGAATATACCTCTAGGACATCTCTGCTCAACAAAAAGTTCCGAGGGCGTGATGAATTACTTACCATGTTTAATTACTTATTGCTGAGATATACTCTCCGTCCTTTGCTTCAGGCCTTTTTGTCTTGTAAATAACATCTTTACTCTTTTTAATTTCCCTTTGACGGGAAAGGCAGGTGCCTCACCAGTCACCAGAACAAAGGAAGGGGCAGTCACCAGCGTCATGGTTGTAGTCAAACTGCTCTATCTTCCTGATCTTTTTTTCCTTAGCTATAATCTCCTGTAATATTCAAAGAACAGAGTCAGGTCTCTCTCTGATGAACATGCAACGCCCATGATCATTCATCTGAGAAATACACATGTCACCTACAGTACACATGCCATGGTAAGCTGCATAGCAGAAAGCTGTAATGCTGCACAAGGTCCAATCATAGCACAAATATATGAAGCAAGACAAGACACCGTCTCTAGCTAGCTACTTTAAAACAGAGCAAGTTTACATACAATCTGCAGGTCAGCTGCAAGTAAACCTCACCTACAAACCTAATAATGAATCATGGAGTTGTCATAGATAGAATGGAATGGAAAACAAATTAAAGCAATTTGTCATGGCCAGAAAAGACACAAATAATCTAGTGAGGAAGTGCAGATCAAGATAAACACAACATGTATGTGTGCTCCTACTGCTCCACTTGTCAAAACTTCAAACTATTAACACATACATATTATTGGCCATTGACAAGTAACTAAGCAAGCTGAGGTTTCCTCTTCCTGAGAAGGATGAAATCTGCTTCCAAAGTAACATGCAGAGTGATTTACTTGATAATTACACAAGTCAGTTTTCACACAAGCACTGGATAGGAAGGGGAAGGAAGGAGAGGAGGGCATACCTCGGCTGGGACCTCGTCTAAGACCTGCAGCTTGTCAGGAAGGGGTTGGAGATGCTGCTGTTGCTGCAAGCTCCCAGCCCTCTATGGGAGGCCGATGCGCCGCATCAAAGGCCAGCAAGAGGGCGCAGGTGGAAGAACATCAGGACATGAAAAAACAAGGAAAATCGCAGTAAAGGGGTCACCCTGGAAGAACATAAGGACATGAAAAAACAAAGGTAAGGAAGTAGCATAACTAATTTACCAATATATAAGGCAGTAGCTAGCTAGCCATGGTTACATCTATCAAGTCAGAGTAGAAAAAAGGAAGACGTTAAAAATAATAAAAGCCTACATTTCTACAGCCGCCCTGTCAAATTCCCTAGTACTCCCTCTTATATTTCTTTATGGAGGGAGTACCTTTGATAGTTAACTTAAAGCAATCTGTCATCGCTGAAAAAGACAAATAATTTATGTGAGGAAATAGTGCGGACCATGATAAACATAATATGTATGTATGTGGATCTCATCATAGAGATTCATGCGTACAGAAGAGGCATCTTTTATTTAAAGTATAAATAAATACAGTAGCTGCAGACGCTTTGATGTATGTATCAGAGACACTTTGAGGTATCTCGTAAGACTGGAAACTAATGTACTCCAATATATGCGTGCAAGTAGAAGTTGGTCAGATTTCATGGCCGATTGCAAGCAAAGATTTGTGCCAAGAAAGTCGAGCATCCAGTTTAACAACCAATCAGCTTTCAATACTCTAGTGAGATAGGGGGCAGAGTCAGACTTGAGTTCTCTGCCTTTGGATTCTTTAGAGGGGTGAAAGAATAAAAATGTCCATGAATCAATAAAGGACAGCTAATCCTCAGTTTATAACCCAGAAAACATTGGAGAGCTCTTTTATAACTCAATTGCAATAATGTCATATGGGCAAAAGCAAAGCAATTAACTTTTATTTACTTAGCACTAAAACCCATGTAGGAGAGGGGGTTCCAGCTTATATACTTGGCACTAAAACCCTATATTTTAATTCGAGAAGCACAAACAAATGTGAAGGTAAACCCCTAGACGATCAGCGCAAAATTGAGATGTTTTATCGAGCAGTGGACACGCAGAGCATGAGGGAGAGCGAGAGAGAGCAGAGGCTTAGCACCTATGCCTTTGCTTGCCGGGGAGGAAGACAAGACGAATCGTGGCCAATCAGGGTGGTCTCCATGTTACTATTCAGCAAGCAGGTCACTTTTTTCACCTCAAAAACAAGAAACAAAATTCACTTCACCTCCTGAGAATTTGGTGACTGTAATACCTTGAACTACAAAATCGCGTCGCAAATAAACTACAAAACCATTCAAGGAGGTTTTGCCGCGTGCTGGATGTTCCTGTTTCGGAGAAGAGAGAAAGAGGAACACACATACAGATGTGTGTGGGCATTCAGTTTTGTGGCTGATGGCTGCTTCAGGTACCATTTATGTGTCAACACTTCACAGTTTTCAGTTTATCTTCAGCAGTGGAGGATCAACTTGATACATGGAATAGGGAGTATCTGACTTCCCAGAGTGGATTTGGTAGGTTAGACCAATTGAATTTTTTTCTGGGATATCGGCTATGAAGACGTCAGTCAAAACTGAGAAATTTGTGTAAGACATTGCTGGAAATACTTGATACCATCAGGTTGTATCCAAATTCTACTGAAACAAAGTCAATTCCCTTTTTGCTTTATATCAAGATGCTCTGAGGTCAAACTGCATGACAAGAAGGGTAAACATCAAATTCCATGCTACTAAGAACCTATTTGGTTTTGTAATCTACATCTCAGTAACCATGCAAATTCCGTTAAGATTGGTGGGGGGTTCAAGCATCGCAGACCCCGCAACTTTTGCGGCAAGACCCAAGTTTTAGGATAAGAGTTATGTAAATAGTGGTGGACAGTATTGCACTTTGCAAGTAAAATGGAAAACCCTTCCATTTGACATGCAAGAGGACGAATGCTACCTGCCAGTCCATGTCTCGCGCACTCCGACCACGTTTCATCCTTATGTTGTAAAATCTCTTCCCTGAAACAATGCATCGGATGGATATAACTTTTTCCGTCACAGGTAAGGCTAAGTAAATCTCAGAAGCAACGGCATACCTCAGCAACTGGGAACACAGTCTCTCCACCCTTCTTCACATCTGTCAGGTACATAAGAACAGTGGCAACTCGATGACCACCACGCTTCACGTTCTTTTTGTCACTAAAATAATCGAAGTGGGCATCATACTTCTGACCAACTTCATAATGCAGAACCTGCATCGACTCGGCATTTTCTGATACACAAACAGGCTAGTCAGATACAGAATGCCTTCTATCTCTGAAACGGCCAACAGAAAAATAAGGTTGCATGTATTACCTTCATGGAGAAACGTCCAAGCAGCTACACACTTTTCAATTCCAGAGATAATTTCATCCTTGAATAGGTCAAAGGAAATGAAACAAATTAGTGATCGTGAAATATTTCTAGTTGTTTGTTGCATATGCTACGAGGAACAGCAGAAACATGTTCTACAAGGGTCATTTCATCGACTGCGCTAGGCAAATATGAATGTGCAATTGCCAAAATGATTAACTCATCAAGATTGATTTTCACAAATGGCAAGAACCATTAGCTACTTTATTTGCTCACATATTTTCAACAGGAGGGCTTGTACCCATTCACATGTTGTGTTGCCTTCCAGTATAGCTAATATTCACTGCCATTTCATCTCATGAAAGAAGGTGCAAATAACAACTATCCATAGATAGAGTTATTATCTCCTTCGGCTGTACCATAAGCCTGCCTGATCTAGCGAAAATTTCTACATGTGGCAACAAATCCGCAAACCAGGTAGACTTATAACAACACAATTTATCTGACACGAACTAATATGAACCCCAAGGCATGTAAACAATTGAAACTGAAGGAGAGAACAAGGGCGCTTCTTCCGATCACATACCTCGCGCTTGGACAAGGTGTCGGAGCTTGTGCGCACCTGGCTCATGACACTCTTCCCGGACTCATTGTCGGCCACCATCGACTTCTCCAGCCTCCCCTTGGCCTGAACCCCACAATAGTGCAACAAAAGCACAAAAATCACAACTTTATAACAGAAGGACCTCCTCATTGCCATGGGCAGCAACTCACCAGCTTGATGAGGTGGTCGCACTCGGCGTGCGAGAGGAAGCCGCTGTACAGGAATGCCCTGCGCGCACAAGCAAACGAGCAAACAAACCTGGAACTGTCAAGAAGCAAATCGACAAACAGGTGGCGCGCGCGGCGCGGAGCACGCAGATGGAGGGAAGGAGGCAGGGGGCTGAGCTGACCTGGGGCGCCATGAGATCTGAGTGACCCACGCCGGGTCGTAGAACCTGGCGCCCCCTCCGGCGGCGGCGTGGAGGAGGGTCGGGGCGAGGGCGAGCGCGAGGGCGGCGAGGAGGAGCAGGAGGAGCGGCGGCATGACGGGGGCGACGGTGGTGGGGTCATGGCTCCTCCATTGTCGAGGTGTTGGAGGAGAGGCCCGTGCTGCAACTCCTGCCATGGCCGCGGGCTAGGGTTCCGTGCGCGCGGAGGGAGAGAGGGACGGCAGCTCGGTCGCCGTGGGAGCGGCTCGGTGGAGGTCGGACGGGGAGGGAGACGGATCGAATCCGCTAGCTATGTGTTAGGGCGGAAGGAGGAGCGGCGGTGGGAGAGGGCAATGGCCGCGGTGGGTGCGCGTCTCGACGGCGGTGGGAGAGGGGAAGGGGCGCGGCGGCGTACTGGAGTTGCGGGAGAGGAGAGGTCGTCGGCGGCGGGGGGGGGGGGCTGGAGTTGCGGGAGAGGACAAGGCCTGTCTCGCCGGATGAGGAGCGAGCGAGTGAGAGGGATGCGGCTGCAGGAGCGAGCGAGGGAGGAGGTGGCTAGGTCTCCGTCAAAGGAGCGGGCCCCTTTTATATCCCACTACGCGAAATGACCGAAATGCCCTGATGGGGTATGGTATTTACATTCCGTTGCCATTGAAATTTTATCCGACGGCTTACAGTGATCTGATAAATATCCGACGCCTCACATGAGCTGAACCCGAGATCCGACGACCGGAATCGCATAAAAAAACGATCAAACGGTCCAGAATCCAAACGAACGGGAAAGCTCCATTTTGCTTCATATTCTAAAAGGGGATTTGCTGCCGTCCTCGCGGTGATCCAGGTGCGTGCATGAGTCTACTCGGTCACACGTCACGCGTAACGGAAAAGCGCACCGCCGCACCCCCACCCCGCGCGTCCACGCGCCGTTCCTATCCACTCTTCATCCTCTTCCCCTGGCCTGGCCTGGCCCGTTATAAATTTCCGCCATCTCCACCTCAATATCTCGCAAGCTCAAGCATTCACAGCTTACAACAATCCCCATCATCTCTGCCCAAACCAAAAGCAAAGCAAAGCAACCCCATAGATAGAAGCTCACGAGCTAGCAAGCGACCGAGCTAATGGCCATGGCACCGCCTGCATCCGCCGTCTCCTTCTCCCCCCGCCCGTCGACGGGAACGACTTTCCGGCCCCGCGGCCCCTCCGCCTCTGGCTCCGTGGGCACCGGGCGGGTCCGCGCGGCGGGAGCCCCCGAGGGAGGCAAGTGGTGGGCGCCGCTGCTCGGCTGGTCCGGGCGGGCGGACTACATCGAGGCCGCGGCACCGGCGCCAGCGATGGTGGTGGCGGTGGAGGAAGAGAAGGCGGGGAGGTCGTACGTGGGCGGCCTGACGGAGGAGAAGGCGCGGCAGCTGCGGGCGCGGATGGTGGAGACGGAGAGCTTCTACGACGCCATGTACCACTCCGCCATCGCCTCCCGCCTCGCGCGCTCCACCTAGCTAGGCTGCCGGACAGACCGCCAGCCAACTCGCCGACACTACCAGACAAGCTGATGTGCCCGTGCGTGTACCTAGTTTTTTCCTCTTACGATTTGGAGATCACCAGTCGTTTCTGTTAGGTTGTTGTCATGGAGGATGTGTTAAGAGCTTATTAGAGGAGAGAGGTCGGAAATGAGATCTAGTTTTAGGGTTGATCCATTCCCTTCGTCTCCGGCCACCGCGACGCTCGCCGATCTGCTTGTTTTAGAGGCGCAGATGTTTCAATCTGATTCCCCGCATTTGTAACATCAGGGATCTGCAGTTAACATGCTGTCCCAGATCTGTGATACTTGTGCTGGTAGCTCTTTTGGTTCTGAACACCGATTAATTCTGGATCTGAACTCTACGGTGCCGCGCTCCATGTTGTCTTCTCCTAAACAAACTATAGCAAGGTTTCTGTGTTATTTGACTTAACATTATGAATGATGCAGCTATAAATCAAAAACATTGCGGCTGCTACGCAGGATCTGTACCAACCTTCATACACAAGCTGATTGCGCTCGGTTGGGTTGCGGTGGGCCATGTGAAAGGAACTCCTCGCTTGTGTTAGAGCAACTCTAGCAGCCCCGCAAAATCGCTTTTACGAACCGGCGCGGGCTGTCACAGATGCAGACCCAAACGGACCGTAAATATATTTTTTACGGATCGGCTATGCGGGTTCTGCTCTTTGCGCCGCTGCATCCCCGCATGTCATCAGACCGCAAATATCAATTCCAACATAATTCAACAGTCGAAAACAAACTGAATTATTCAAATCAAACATAAAACAATAATCATCCACATTACAAATAATTATTCAAATCACTGCAGCAAAATTAAAATAATGCAATACAAAACTTGTCATGAATACAAATACAAATGAATACAAAAAGAGTCACTGTCCAGCCCTTTGCCAATGGTGCTCAATGAGATCTTTCTGAAGTTGAAAGCGTGTGTCTGCATTTTCAATCTCCTTATATGTCTGAAGAAAAGCTCTAATGCGGTTTGGGTCTCTAGCTGGTTTGACACAGCTACCCATATTGTCATAAAAGAATTCTAAGTTCATTCCTCTCTCATCTTCAAGAATCATATTGTGCAGGATAACACAACAAGTCATGATGTTCTTTAGGGGTTTCTTATTCCAAAAACGAGCAGGACCACGGACAATGACAAACTTAGATTGCAAAACACCGAATGCTTTTTCAATGTCTTTTCGGGCTGCCTCTTGCACCCTTGCAAATTCACAATGTTTTTTTGTTTTGGGTTTTTTGATGCTCTTGACAAATATGGACCAAGGAGGATATATATCGTCTGCAAAATAGTAACCCTTTGTGTATTCATGCCCATTGATAGTGTAGTTGCAAGCAGGAGCATGACCACTAGCAAGTCTAGCAAACAAATGAGAGCGTTGCAACACATTGATATCATTCAATGTGTCGGGCATACCAAAAAAGCAATGCCAAATCCATAAATCCTCGGATGCTACAGCCTCTAGCACAATTGTTGCATCACGAGACTTGCCACAATACATTCCTTGCCAAGTCTTGGGGCAAAATTTTCCAATTCCAATGCATACAATCAATGCTACCTAGCATGCCAGGTAGCTGCCATCAATTTCTTTGTGTCATCTGCATTTGGTGCCCGAAGATACTCGGGACCAAAGACACGGACGATCACTTTCGCAAATCTACGCACAGACTCAATTGTGCTATCTTCACCAATACGAAGATACTCATCGGCATAGTCAGCTGGAACGCCATATGCAATCACCCGCATAGCTGCGGAGACTTTTTGATATGCACTAAATCCCTTTAAGCCCGCGACATTCCTTCTTTGAGTAAAATACCGGCAGTTTGCCTCGCAAGCTTCAACAATTTTCACAAAAAGGGATCGGCGCATTCGTACCTTCTGCGGAAGAGGTGTGCAGGATATGTAGGATTCTCCGAAAAATAATCTTGCATCAACATCTCGTTCCCAAGATGGCGATTCCGCGGAGTGCACAGACGCCCGACAGTAGATCCTCACCTCCTCTTCCGGTACTCGTCTTCATGCTCCTTCACGGCAAGCGCCATGACCAATGTTTGTTGCCGAAAGGTCGCAAGCATGGTCTCCACATCCGAGTCGTCCGAATTGGACAAATCGGATAGCAAGAACTTATCGCACGGGGTCAACTCCATCTACACGCACACCGACGCGTCAATCTACTACACAACTCGCAAAAATCACAAAAAAGGGACTAACCGGTGGCGAGTGATCCCGGGCGGCGACCAGGGGGGGTGCGCTCGGCGGTGGTCGATCCCAGCGGCAGCGGCGACTGGGGGGCGACTCTTCTCGCCGGATCCGAAGGGGCGGTGCAGCGGCTCGACGCGGGAGGGTGTGGGGCGGCCCCGCGGAGCGATTTCGCCCGCAGATATGGTCGGAATCGCCGGCGGCGGGCGGGCGGAAGCAAGGGCGGGCGGCGGCGGAAGGAGGGGAAAAAGAGCGCGGGGCTGAAATGTCCCTCCCGCCAACTGCTTCTCTCTGATGCAGGGCACCGCAGCCGCGAGGGGGAAACCCGCGTTTTCTCGGATTGGGATCGAGAATTTGCTGCGCCCCCTAAAAAATTTTGCGGGCCGGGACAGGATGCGGGGTCTGGTCGGGCAGACTTTCCGTCTCGTATCCGCATTTTGACGATTATTTTTCGGGTCGGGGACGGATGCAGGGTGTGCTAGAGTTGCTCTTAGTACATTATAGTACTACGAACTGATGAACCATTACCACCCACCATGATACGCAACTATCTCCATATCTTCTACGGAGTACTTAATTGCACAAAGTACTCTGCCTTGAGTTGTAATAAAACGTATCAAGTGCCCGGCAGGCCGGCAGCTTTACCTTAAATCTAAAGCAAGTGTGCTTTGTTGCCGTGTTATGCTATTCGCAAATGGCATTGGCTGATCCAGTGGCAACCTGTGGGCTGCGGCATATCATTCGTGAGGACGACCGGCCACGCATGATGACACTTGCTAAACCGTGTGATGTTAACCGGTGTGCGCCAGTGTTTTATTTTCTTTTGTCTCGCGAAGCATCCTAGTAGAAGGCTCGGCTGAAGAACTTGGTAGATGCCTACAGTTTTGGAACTGCAATGTTACGATCGAATCGTACTTGGAGATCGGGCGGAGGTTTCGACTAACAGAGTACAGCTGAATGCAACTGTTTTATTTAATCGCAAAAAAAAATGCAACTGTTTTATTAAGCGCAACTGTAACTTGTGAGTTCTGGGTCGTCCCTCCTCCTTCACCACTTTCAATCTGAGCCGTTGGCTAACTGACGAAGTGTAGAGTGGTAACTGACAGTAGCGCGGGTTCAGTTATGGCCCTGAACAGGCATGCCGCTATCTTTTGAGCAGCAAAAGAAGTTCTCAACCATCTCCTGGCCAGCATCCATCCAGACCCAAATCATGCTTTAACTATGCAATCTTCACACACACAATCTTCATGCGCATCAATAGTTCAGTCAGTACTCGCCTTCTGGAAGGAAAGAACACCTACAAAAGCAAGAGGAAATAACCACGCACCTCCCATATCGTTCTCTGTATGATTTTCTCATGAACCGGTACAACGCTAATGCCAAGGGAGTCTCTCATGGCAGGATAAAATCTACGATAAGAAAACGTGTTAACCAGAGCGCTTAGAGACGGCTGCCTAGCTGGTGGAAAGCGACATTTTGTGAAATACAACTGGGCCATATCTAGTACAGTAGGAACGAGGAAGTGACAAGGACGGATATTTTACTCTTACATAAACTGTTTTCTTTAATAGTGAGTAGTATTTTCTCGCTGTATATAAGAACTTTTTTCTTCTTCGAAGCGACCCCTTGTATGGCCCTTGGAAATTTCCGAAGGCAAAGGTGAAGACTGGAGATGAGGGGCATGCAGTGCAAGTGCCTCCTTGCAAGCTGCCAAAGGCCAGGTATAAGCAAGTTGCAAATACGTGGGCAGGAATGAGCACGCTTGAGAAACATGCGAGTCCGACGTGTCTGTGGCCACGCATTCGCGTCCGACGTGTCGTTTGTATGTGCCACTAGTGCAGAATCGGGCAATAGCACCGGTTCGTAAGGCCCTTTAGTACCGGTTCCATAACCGGCACTAAAGTGTGAGCACTAAATGCCCCCCCTTCCTTTAGTACCGGTTCAACACGAACCGGTGCTAAAGGGCAATCACGTGGCACGAGCCAGCTGCGGGGGGCGGGAGCCCTTTAGTACCGGTTGGTAACACCAACCGGTACCACAAGGTTTGATTTTTTTGGTTTTATGATTTTTTTTCATTAATTTTGTGTTTTTATTTTAATTTTTTTTCGTTTGCTGGTATTTTACAATACTACACATTATACACGTTATGCATATATATATATATATATATATATATATATATATATATATATATATATAGAGAGAGAGAGAGAGAGAGAGAGAATTTTTAGTAGAATCGATCATATATATATATATATATCATCAAATGTCTCACAAACCACCATATTAATTCACACATACACACATGTATAGCTATATACAATTTTTCCTACATGTTGCCTTCGAAGCCAGTGGCATTAGCCTAATTGGTGCCTTCGGAGCACGATGACAATTGGAAGTGGTTCATGGGGGCGGTAGCGGGTAATAGTATTCTTCCTTCGGATTTATGACCTGGTCGAGCAAAAATCCCGCTATTTCCTCTTGAAGTGCTTGTACGCGCTCCGTATCTAGGAGCTTGTCCCGCACCTCTGTGAACTGTTAAGAAGGAGATCAATTGTGACGCCCGGATAATCAAGCTACAGTAACCTTTGCTAATTATGCCACGTCACCTCGATTACTGATGCTAATCTCGCGTTAGTTCGAACCGACTCATATTCAATTTCAAAATAGAGGCAAACAACAAAAGTTTTCAAACTTAAAACTAAAATGTCTGAGTTGTGCCAAGTAATACAAAGTTAATTGTGGTGAAGAAGCCCCACATTTATAAAATGTTTTAATACTCTAAAATGATTAAAACGGTAGTTGAAACGATTGAATATGCGCCTTTGATATTTTATAAAATGCTGAACTATTTTATTTTAAGGTATAGACTTTTAGGTTAGTGAGTTATTTTGAAACACTATTTTCGGAACTATTGTCATATTTTACTAAACTGGAAATAAAGTGTAACTAAAATAAAACTGAAAAAAATAGAATACAAAACAAATAAAAAGGAACCCCCCCACTGGGCCACGGCCCAGTCGGCTCATCCCACCAGGTCGGCCCACCCGATGCCCCCTGTATAACCCCTCACCCCACAAACCCTAACCTAACTCCCCCCACTCCCCACGACCCCCACTCCCTCTCGCGCCGCCGCCCTCCGAGAACAGAGGCGAGGCGCCTCAAGCCCGAGCCCGAGCACCTGAACCTCTCCTCCCTTCGTTCGCTCCTGCTCCACCTCGTCGCCCTGGACCTCCACCGAGCAGCAAGCAAGAGTCGCCGTCCTCGCCGTATCGGACCTCTCCCGCGACCTCGACGCCGCCCCGAACCGCCATCGCCAAGCGCCATTCGCCGGACTGCCTCACCGTCGTCGCTCGCCTCGTCTCCGTCCTCCTCCCCAACTCCCACTGCCCCGTACCCTACTCCCGCGGTGAGAACCCCGGCCGTCCTCCCTCCCTCTGACCCCGCATCGCCATCGAGCCCAGCGCACGTTGCGCGCGCACCCCGCCTTCCCATCTGCGCCGCGCGCCTCGCGCTTGCCATGGCTGCGTTCCGCCTCGCTCCCCTGCCGCACGCGCCACACCGGCTGTGCCCCACATGGTCACCGCGACCGTCGAGCCCCGCGTCGCCATCCCCCCCCGCGCGCGCGCCCTTGCTGCATGCCCGCGCGTGCGGCCTCGCCGTGCCCCGCGCCAACGCGCATGCCCGCACTGCCCCGCTGCAGCCTCCACACTGCTCACCTCCGGCCCCGCGCCCTCTACTCGCTGCCGAGGCCTCCGCCCCGGGCTGTGGTCGCCCCGCTCCGGCCAATCCACTGGCCGTGCTCCGCCGTCCTCGCCGGCCCCGCCGCGACCTCATCCCCTCCCCGCTCCGCCCTGCACTATGGCCGGCGCCACCCCTCGCCTCCGCCCGCCGTGGCCCCGGCTGGCCGCGCCGGTTTGCCCCACCGTCTGTGCCCCAGCGGCCTCGTCCTGCCCTGCGGGCGAGTGCCCGCTCGGGTGCGCCCGCACCCGAGCGCCCGTACCCGCTAACGCGAGCCTGCTAAGGTCCCTGGCCCGATGACGAATCGGGCCCACGTCCCTGGACTGATAAAAAAAGAGAAATAATAATAATAAATAATAGTAAATAATAATAAATAATAATAATAATTAAAACAATTAATTAATTTATTAATTAATTATGTTAACTAATCCTGTTTAAATTAATCTAATTAACTAGTTAGTTAATTAAACAGTAATTAGATTAGCTAAGTCCTAATTAACTAAACAGTCAATGACAGCTGGGTCCCACACGTCAGTCGACCAGTCAACGCCTTTGTTGACTGCTGACGTCATGCTAACGTCGACGTGCACTGTTCTGGATAATGTTGGATTAAAATAATTAAATAAATGCTAAAAATGATTTAAATCTTTTAAAATCAATATAAAATAAACCGTAGCTCGGATGGAAAAACTCTGTACATGAAAGTTGCTCAGAACGACGAGACGAACTCGGATACGCTGCCCGTTCGTCCGCCACACATCCCTAACATATCCAACTCGCAACTTTCCTCCTCCGTCTCCTCTGCCCGAAAATGCGAAACACCGGGGATACTTCCCCGGATGTTTCCCCCCTTCACCGGTATCATCCCATACCGCGTTAGGGCACCTCTAACGCCGTTACTTGTCATGTCATGCATCCCTATGCATCTGCTTGCTTAAATATTTATTGTTTCTCCCCCCTCTTCTCTCGATAGACACCGGGACCGACGCTGCTGCTGCCCCGTTGGACTACGGAGTTGACGACCCCTCTCTCTTGCCAGAGCAACCAGGCAAGCCCCCCCCCTTGATCACCAGATATCGCCTACTCTCCTCTATACTGCTTGCATTAGAGTAGTGTAGCATGTTACTGCTTTCGTTATTCCTATCCTGATGCATAGCCTGTCTTTGATACTGCTGTTGATACCTTTACCTGCAATCCTACTTGCTTAGTATAGGATGCTAGTATTCCATCAGTGACCCTACACTCTTGTCCGTCTGCCATGCTATACTATCGGGCCGTGATCACTCGGGGGTGATCACGGGCATATACTATATACTTTACACTGTTACATTACCTGTGATACTGTTCGGAGATGGGGGCTGAAGGGGCAGGTGGCTCCATCCCGGTAGAGGTGGGCCTGGGTTCCCGACGGCCCCTGACTGTTACTTTGTGGCGGAGCGACAGGGCAGGTTCAAACCACCTAGGAGAGAGGTGGGCCTGGCCCTAGTCGGCGTTCGCGGATACTTAACACGCTTAACGAGATCTGGGTATTTGATCTGAGTCTGGCCATTTGGTCTATACGCACTAACCACCTACGCGGGAGTAGTTATGGGTATCCCGACGTCGTGGTATCAGCCGAAGCACTTCGTGACGTCAGCGACTGAGCGGCGCGCGCCGGGTTGGACCGCGTAACATGACTTCCTTTGTAATGGAGGTTGCTAGGTCTGCTCTCCGGCCGCGTACGCAACGTGCAGGTGTGCTCAGGGCGATGGGCCCAGACCCCTGCGCGCATAGGTTTAGACCGGCGTGCTGACCGCTCTGTTGTGCCTAGGTGGGGCTGCGACGTGTTGATCTTCCGAGGCCAGGCATGACCCAGAAAAGTGTGTCCGGCCAAATGGGATCAAGCGTGTTGGGCTATGTGGTGCACCCCTGCAGGGAAGTTTATCTATTCGAATAGCCGTATCCCTCGGTAAAAGGATGACCCGGAGTTGTACCTTGACCTTATGACAACTAGAACCGGATACTTAATAAAACACACCCTTCCAAGTGCCAGATACAACCCGGTGATCGCTCTCTAACAGGGCATCGAGGAGGGGATCGCCGGGTAGGATTATGCTATGCGATGCTACTTGGAGGACTTTAGTCTACTCTCTTCTACATGCTGCAAGACGGAGGCTGCCAGAAGCGTAGTCTTCGACAGGATTAGCTATCCCCCTCTTATTCTGGCATTCTGCAGTTCAGTCCACTGATATGGCCCTTTACACATATATCCATGCATATGTAGTGTAGCTCCTTGCTTGCGAGTACTTTGGATGAGTACTCACGGTTGCCTTGTTCCCCCTTTTCCCCATTTCTCTACTCGATTGCTGCGACCAGACGATGGAGTCCAGGAGCCAGACGCCACCTTCGACGACGACTCCTACGACTCTGGAGGTGCCTACTACTACGTGCAGCCCGCTGACGACGACCAGGAGTAGTTAGGAGGATCCCAGGCAGGAGGCCTGCGCCTCTTTCGATTATATCCCAGTTTGTGCTAGCCTTCTTAAGGCAAACTTGTTTAACTTATGTCTGTACTCGGATATTGTTGCTTCCGCTTACTCGTCTATGATCGAGCACTTGTATTCGAGCCCTCGAGGCCCCTGGCTTGTATTATGATGCTTGTATGACTTATTTTATTTGTAGAGTTGTGTTATGATATCTTTCCGTGAGTCCCTGATCTTGATCGTACACATTTGCGTGCATGATTAGTGTATGATTGACTCGGGGGCGTCACAAGTTGGTATCAGAGCCGACTGCCTGTAGGAATCCCCCTTCCAACTCCTTGGCCGTAGTCGAGTCTAGACATTGCAAAACTTTTACTAACATGGCTGTGTGCCTTATGGGCCCACGTCGCCATTGGGTGGTATTAGGATCTTTTATTCCTCGACCTATACTGTGGGGCTCTGATCTCTCTTCTATTCGGATTAAATGATTTTACTAACTCCGACTCTAGGTTCTCGTAACTACTTCCTCCCGGAAAGCCCTTTATTACAGATGATCGCCTGCTTCACCAGAAGGTTCCGAAGATACCCTCTGATGTTCTCTCGAGGCTTTGTGCCTGTCGTTTTTGCAAACCCGCACCACCGATATATCCCTATGGATAGCTACTTATACTTGCCATCCATACGTTCATTCTCGGTTACTCTTGTTAGTACAAGATGCCCTGAACTACCCGCTATTCCGCGAATCCTTTGTGCTTACTGCCTTGCAGCTCTTCTGCATGATTACACCTACGGATATTTCCTCACAACTTATCGAGGATTCGTTCATCCCCGGTTGATCATGTATTTCACAAAAGTCTTCGTAATACAGTTCGTTTTTTGAAAATCCTCAACAGCCTAATGCTCTTGAAATTCTTGCTTGCTAGCATTATGATTAATCCAATAAGTCTGGTAATCTTATTGGCATCCTTTGTCATTATCATTTAGAGTCTACTGATTCGTTATGTTGCGGATGCTTGCAATCCTCAGGGATTATCCTTCCGGCTCATACATCATTTTAAACCTGAGCTTGCTCCCGACCAATCGGATTGCCATCGATTGTACCCCTAAGCATACGCAACTTATCCATCCTTAATCAGAATGTTTGCTTCTGATCCCTTGATCGGAAATCATAATTCTTTTGCATTTGAGCTTTGAATTAGTCAGTTGTTTCTATAGTCTGATCTCCTTGCATTCTTTCTTCTTCTGGTTGAGTACCGATGCTCACATCAGATCCCTTGTTGGATTTTATCTGACAGCGTCCTTCATATTCAATAACCTTGTGAGCCTTTCCTCGGATACATAATGCCTTTGGTAGATTGTATCCTCTGCTTTCTCAACAATGCTCTACTTTCGAGCTTGTATAAATTTCTCCTGAAGTTGTGGTATATGTTTCTAAGATGCCCCGATGGGTCGAACATATACCTTCCTTAATTTGTGTGAACCCAAAAGTCTTCATGGGTCATAACCTTCTGGTATTCCGCCAGTTAAACTTTCAAGCTCTAAACATTCTTAACTGAGAGCAGTGGATGAAAGGTTATGCATTGGAGAAGTGGGAGTCGACCTTGAACTTTGTGTTCATGCCCATGGACACGATGTAGATCTTATCATTAAAGCTTCTCTTAAAATAATTATTCCTTTGGTATAAGTTCATCTTATATCTGGGATCTGGCCTTTTGCAATCGTGGTTCCGACCATGTTCTCCTTTAAATACCATTTCGCGTGCAAGTTTAAGCGCTTGTATTCTGTAGAGCAATACCCCAGTCCAACTTCTACTTTGATCTGTCATCGAGTATTACCCCCTCTGGTATCTCGAGATTATCACGGAACTGCATATCTTCTTATGAGTTCTTCTTCAAGTATTATTTGACTTTCGCTGCATCTTCATTTGACTTGATGTCATCGCCGACCGATTACATCTTCATGAAATCTCTCGACAAATGTGTCGTGGTCATCATCAACATCTTGAGCTCTTCCAAGATATATATCGAATTCCTGATGAGAAATACCATCCTCGCCCCTCAATGGTTTGTGTTATCACCGACCACTTTATTGCCTTCCGTTCAACACAAACTTATTCGTGTTTTGTGTTATACCTTGAGATCCTTGCTATCCAGCATTTGTTCTTCTTTACCTTGGAATATTACCACCTCTTATGTCAAGAATGTCGTGGTAATTTTACCACCTCTTGAGAATTCTTGGCATAGTAATATCTCTCGCCTTTTGCGTTCATTTCTTGGTCTCCGTGTTGTTTCTAACCGGAATACCGACAAATGGTCTGTGATGTGTAAATTCTAAACTTCTAGCAACCCTATTGCTTCGTAGTTAATGGTCGAGATTTCATTCTTAGACCATTGGTTATTGAACCACCATTCTAACATTGATCATGCTACTTAAACCCATATTTCGGGTGCACCTTTCAATCAATGTTTAACTGTGTATGTTTTCCTTCAGCATACATCATTATATCATTTGATATGACAAATGATATTTCCTTGTTCACATAATTGAGAAATCCATACTTTGGAAATCTCGATGATTTGTTATTGAGCCTATCAGCCACCTCCTCATACTCTCCTTGGTTTATTGATGAACTCTTGTTTCAGAACTCACTTCCGTAGTTCATTTCCTGAGAATCTTATGACGTCTTCTCGTCAAATTCGTGTCGCACCTTTTTATCTCAGGATCCTTCGTCTGAGGTATCCTGACACCAATCAGATCTGAATCTCGGTCAGGTATGATGGTTGGGACATATTTCCAAGAGTTATAACATTGGTCTTTATATGACCCGGTAAGGTAATGTCATGCCTAGCACACCTGGCGGGAGGACCTATTGTTATTGTTTCCTTTTGGCAAGGTTAGTCATTCTTCCGTGAGGAAATTGTAAAACTTATTCTATAAGTTGTTCCTGATGGATCCTTGGTGTATCCAAATCTGACCCTTACATGATAACCATGTCAATGCTATCTCGAAGCATGTCTATGGTGCTCCGATTTTCAATGAGAACATTTGAAGCACCATGCTAAATGTTTCTTGTTGAAATTACCCAAAGACCGTTGTATGGGTAACGTCATGAAGTTCCTCTCCCTTAACCTCAATGGTTCTCTACTTTCTATCCTGTCATGGATATCATGCTATGCTTGTCCTTGGGAAGGATACCCCCTGTAATATGTGTTTAAACACATTTTCCTTTCCATTGTTCAGTTTAATCTGATGATCACATCCTCCTTTCCATTGTTTCGTTTAACCTTTCTTGTGGTCTATATGATCTAAGCAGTGATAGCTCCATGCGTAGGTAAGCACCTCGTTGTACCACTCTGTTAGTAAGACCTTGTTACTATTGTTGATGACATTCCGGTAACCACCGATGGACGAGAACTTTGCCTATTGGTTCGCCTCGTTCAACGAGCAGGATAATAGTTCTCTTTCGTCCCTCGCCCTTGGTACCAACGATGCTGCCAACATAACTGACTGGTTATTCTCTGACATTCCTTGCTTACATGATCGTGCAAGACGTCACCCATCTTCCTACTTTTAACCCACATGGTGGGCCCATAACCCACAGATCCACAGGATCGAAATCTGACTCTTCGGTACACCCTCTGTTTCCAAAGTTATTCCTCATGCGTGGCTTCGCGTGTAATTCACGGGCCACTGTCCTAGTGATCTATTCTGGTAACAGACACAATACTCAATCTCGTTGCTCTAGACCCTTTCCACATGTTGTTTCAGGCATCGAACGATTGCCTATGCGCTTGAAACTTCTACTTTGCACATTCTTACTTTGCTCTCGGTAAATTCTTAAGTTTCAATTCGAGAGTTACTTTTGGCCACGTTCCCTAATGATTATCTACCGGATAAGCAACCATGCAGAATTCCATTCTTCCGGTGTACCCATCCTTTATTCATCCATAAGTACGATGGAGTTCCCAAAGGAAGGGCGACAACTTCATCATGATGGCTGGAAGCAGAGTAATGGAGACATTAATGTAATGGATCGATCTCTTTGAGAAGAGCAACCAAGGCCGAGAAGATCCGTTAGAATTTCATAACTAGACCTTCCCCCCTTCTCTACCTCTTAAATCTCGGGACGAGATTTCTTGTAGTGGAGGAGAATTGTGACGCCCGGATAATCAAGCTACAGTAACCTTTGCTAATTATGCCACGTCACCTCGATTACTGATGCTAATCTCGCGTTAGTTCGAACCGACACATATTCAATTTCAAAATAGAGGCAAACAACAAAAGTTTTCAAACTTAAAACTAAAATGTCTGAGTTGTGCCAAGTAATACAAAGTTAATTGTGGTGAAGAAGCCCCACATTTATAAAATGTTTTAATACTCTAAAATGATTAAAACGGTAGTTGAAACGATTGAATATGCGCCTTTGATATTTTATAAGATGCTGAACTATTTTATTTTAAGGTATAAACTTTTAGGTTAGTGAATTATTTTGAAACACTATTTTCGGAACTATTGTCATACTTTACTAAACTGGAAATAAAGTGTAAATATAATAAAACTGAAAAAAAGGAAATAAAACAAAACACATAAAAAGGAACCCCCCACTGGGCCACGGCCCAGTCGGCTCAGCCCACCAGGCCGGCCCACCCGGTGCCCCCTGTATAACCCCTGACCCCACAAACCCAAACCTAACTCCCCCCACTCCCCACGACCCCCACTCCCTCTCGCGCCGCCGCCCACCGAGAACAGAGGCGAGGCGCCTCAAGCCCGAGCCCGAGCAGCTGAACCTCTCCTCCCTTCGTTCGCTCCTGCTCCACCTCGTCGCCCTGGACCTCCACCGAGCAGCAAGCAGGAGTCGCCGTCCTCGCCGTATCGGACCTCTCCCGCGACCTCGACACCGCCCCGAACCGCCATCGCCAAGCGCCATTCGCCGGACTGCCTCACCGTCGTCGCTTGCCTCGTCTCCGTCCTCCTCCCTAACTCCCACTGCCCCGTACCCTACGCCCGCGGTGAGAACCCTGGCCGTCCTCCCTCCCTCTGACCCCGCATCGCCATCGAGCCCAACGCACGTTGCGCGCGCACCCCGCCTTCCCATCTGCGCCGCTCGCTCGCCGCGCGCCTCGCGCTTGCCATGGCTGCGTTCCGCCGCGCTCCCCTGTCGCACGCGCCACACCGGCTGCGCCCCACATGGTCACCGCGACCGTCGAGCCCCGCATCGCCATCCCCCCCCGCGCGCCCTTGCTGCATGCCCGCGCGTGCGGCCTCGCCGTGCCATGCGCCAACGCGCATGCCCGCACTGCCCCGCTGCTGCCTCCACACTGCTCACCTCCGGCCCCGCGCCCTCTACTCGCTGCCGAGGCCTACGCCCCGAGCTGTGGTTGCCCCGCTCCGGCCAATCCACTGGTCGTGCTCCGCCGTCCTCGCCGGCCCCGCCGCGGCCTCATCCCCTCCCCGCTCCGCCCTGCACTATGGCCGGCGCCACCCCTCGCCTCCGCCCGTCGTGGCCCCGGCTGGCCGCGCTGGTTTGCCCCACCGTCGGTGCCCCGGCGGCCTCATCCCGCCCTGCGGGCGAGTGCCCGCTCGGGTGCGCCCACACCCGAGCGCCCGTGCCCGCTAACGCGAGCCTGCTAAGGTCCCTGGCCCGATGACGAATCGGGCCCACGTCCCTGGACTGATAAAAAAAAAGAGAAAATAATAATAATAATAATAAATAATAATAATAATAATAATAATTAAAAAATTAATTAATTTATTAATTAATTATGTTAACTAATCCTGTTTAAATTAATCTAATTAACTAGTTAGTTAATTAAACAGTAATTAGATTAGCTAAGTCCTAATTAACTAAACAGTCAATGACAGCTGGGTCCCACACGTCAGTTGACCAGTCAATGCCTCTGTTGACTGCTGACGTCATGCTGACGTCGGCGT
This sequence comes from Aegilops umbellulata, assembly GCA_032464435.1. Lineage (NCBI taxonomy): Eukaryota > Viridiplantae > Streptophyta > Magnoliopsida > Poales > Poaceae > Aegilops > Aegilops umbellulata. The sequence goes on along the minus strand of CP136054.1, from coordinate 120,330,106 downwards.
GCACTGTTCTGGATAATGTTGGATTAAAATAATTAAATAAATGCTAAAATGATTTAAATCTTTCAAAATCAATATAAAATAAACCGTAGCTCGGATGGAAAAACTTTGTACATGAAAGTTGCTCAAAACGACGAGACGAACCCGGATACGCAGCCCGTTCGTCCGCCACGCATCCCTAACATATCCAACTCGCAACTTTCCCCCTCCGGCTCCTCTCCCCGAAAACGCGAAACACCGGGGATACTTTCCCGGATGTTTCCATCCTTCACCGGTATCATCCCATACCGCGTTAGGGCACCTCTAACGCCGTTACTTGTCATGTCATGCATCCCTATGCATCTGCTTGCTTAAATATTTATTGTTTCTCCCCCCTCTTCTCTCGATAGACACCGGGATCGACGCTGCTGCTGCCCCGTTGGACTACGGAGTTGACGACCCCTCTCTCTTGCCAGAGCAACCAGGCAAGCCCCCCCCTTGATCACCAGATATCGCCTACTCTCCTCTATACTGCTTGCATTAGAGTAGTGTAGCATGTTACTGCTTTCGTTATTCCTATCCTAATGCATAGCCTGTCTTTGATACTGCTGTTGATACCTTTACCTGCAATCCTACTTGCTTAGTATAGGATGCTAGTATTCCATCAGTGACCCTACACTCTTGTCCGTCTGCCATGCTATACTATCGGGCCGTGATCACTCGGGGGTGATCACGGGCATATACTATATACTTTACACTGTTACATTACCTGTGATACTGTTCGGAGATGGGGGCTGAAGGGGCAGGTGGCTCCATCCCGGTAGAGGTGGGCCTGGGTTCCCGACGGCCCCCGACTGTTACTTTGTGGCGGAGCGACAGGGCAGGTTCAAACCACCTAGGAGAGAGGTGGGCCTGGCCCTAGTCGGCGTTCGCGGATACTTAACACGCTTAACGAGATCTGGGTATTTGATCTGAGTCTGGCCATTTGGTCTATACGCACTAACCACCTACGCGGGAGTAGTTATGGGTATCCCGACGTCGTGGTATCAGCCGAAGCACTTCGTGACGTCAGCGACTGAGCGGCGCGCACCGGGTTGGACCGCGTAACGTGACTTCCTTTGTAATGGAGGTTGCTAGGTCTGCTCTCCGGCCGCGTACGCAACGTGCAGGTGTGCTCAGGGCGATGGGCCCAGACCCCTGCGCGCATAGGTTTAGACCGGCGTGCTGACCGCTCTGTTGTGCCTAGGTGGGGCTGCGACGTGTTGATCTTCCGAGGCCAGGCATGACCCAGAAAAGTGTGTCCGGCCAAATGGGATCAAGCGTGTTGGGCTATGTGGTGCACCCCTGCAGGGAAGTTTATCTATTCGAATAGCCGTATCCCTCGGTAAAAGGACGACCCGGAGTTGTACCTTGACCTTATGACAACTAGAACCGGATACTTAATAAAACACACCCTTCCAAGTGTCAGATACAACCCGGTGATCGCTCTCTAACAGGGCATCGAGGAGGGGATCGCCGGGTAGGATTATGCTATGCGATGCTACTTGGAGGACTTTAGTCTACTCTCTTCTACATGCTGCAAGACGGAGGCTGCCAGAAGCGTAGTCTTCGACAGGATTAGCTATCCCCCTCTTATTCTGGCATTCTGCAGTTCAGTCCACTGATATGGCCCTTTACACATATATCCATGCATATGTAGTGTAGCTCCTTGCTTGCGAGTACTTTGGATGAGTACTCACGGTTGCCTTGTTCCCCCTTTTCCCCATTTCTCTACTCGATTGCTGCGACCAGACGATGGAGTCCAGGAGCCAGACGCCACCTTCGACGACGACTCCTACTACTCTGGAGGTGCCTACTACTACGTGCAGCCCGCTGACGACGACCAGGAGTAGTTAGGAGGATCCCAGGCAGGAGGCCTGCGCCTCTTTCGATTGTATCCCAGTTTGTGCTAGCCTTCTTAAGGCAAACTTGTTTAACTTATGTCTGTACTCGGATATTGTTGCTTCCGCTGACTCGTCTATGATCGAGCACTTGTATTCGAGCCCTCGAGGCCCCTGGCTTGTATTATGATGCTTGTATGACTTATTTTATTTGTAGAGTTGTGTTGTGATATCTTCCCGTGAGTCCCTGATCTTGATCGTACACATTTGCGTGCATGATTAGTGTACGATTGACTCGGGGGCGTCACATCAATATGCATGTGTATTAGTTGTGTGATTAGATATCGATAATGGTGTAAAAATTGTAAATAGTGTTCTCACAAACGTACCCATTCCTGTCTTCGAGATCTGCTCGTTTCGGACGTCATCATGCGAATGTTCTCGCAAACGCAGAATGCACATAGATCAGTCCCCTGTGCTTGCTTAATGGCCTTTACGAGAATGGAATTTGATCAGATAATAATTAATCAAGCATGATAATTAAAGAGATGGCAGGTAGCTAGATAGCTAGTACTACTTAATTACTTTACCTTGGGTCGAAACCATTTCAGATTTTGTTTCCATTCGCCTTCCGTGACACTGATGAACCTTGCCCAAGCCCTGCCCGCCGACAAAGAAAATGAATAAAGGGGTTATTAAATAGTTCATATCAGGAAATGACGAACTAAATAGGCCGAGTATATAGTTAATAATGATTAAAACTACCTGTTGACTATCCCATACAAGATGTTGTAGTCAGCTTTTAGTTTGAGTAGTGAGTCCAGTATTTCAACTGTTCCGGCGTCAACTTTAATGATACACAAGATCCAGTGAAATCTGCATGCACACACGTTTGCATGTCTTAATTAAGCGGGCATATGTAAGCAAAAACATGTAGCTAGCTAGTAGGCAAAAACAGAGAATTTGTAGTACAAGACAATGTGACTCACTGGAAGTTGTAAGGAAGTAGTATATCTTCATTGTATTTGAGGCGCTTCAAGAACTCTAGCATGCTGTACTCTACATGCTTTTCATGATATGCATATATTTTCCATGTGTATTCATTAACGGTGTTTGGGTCAATGAACCCAATGCCATAGCGTCCACCTTTTTTCATTTCATACACCTTCATCCTGCATAATACCATAGAAAAGAATATAGTGAGGATAATTACAGGTAATGATTGATCAAAAGGATCACTACAACTATCTTGAGAGACTTAAATTACAGAAAGAAATCACTTACAGACAATAGCAACTGACGATAGATTTGTCGAGTGCGTCTTGATTGTATAACTGAAACAGTTCAGAATACTCAACGGACACAGCTTTCTCATGGTAGTAATGATCCTTCTTGACATCCACCATGAGGGACTCTCGATTGGAAATCTTTACAATGTTCATGTACCATTGATGCAATTCATACATTCTCGTTGGGAGCTTCTTGACCTCGTCTGGCTCTACCAAAGGTTGGCCCCGGACATATTTCCGTTTTATTTCCTCCTCTCTAAGCGGAGACCTTTGAAAGACGATGCAATCCTTTCTCCATAGGATGACACAATGTATGGCCTCTCCGAGTGTGTGCTCGTCGTCACCTCCAGGAATGTCAAGCTGTAGCCCTGAATATGGGTCCACCACCTCATCAACCACGACATGAGTATAGCCCGCTGGAATCGGGTTGCAATGGAAGGTTGCCTCGGGGGGATTTGAAAAAGCAACGGCGTCCGCCACCTTCATGGATATGTTCTTCATTTTGAAGTGTAGCTCGCAGTTAGTGTTCTCTGTGATGTCATCCACAAGGTATATATCCAGCATTGCGTCAAACGGGGCGGAACCCACGCTGCTTCTCGGCATGGATGGGGCGGTGCTATCCAATGCTGGATCATCCGCTAGCTGCTGCAGCTGCTGAGACCCCCTTTGCTGGCTAAGTGAGTCGATCTACTCCTGCTGCCACTGGAATTTGACTGCCAACTCCGCTTGACTTGCTTCTAGGCCTTGAAGGCGTTCATAGTCCCGCTTCCTCTACTCCTCTTCCATCTTCCTCTTCTTCTCCTCCACAATCTTCTTTCTCGCACGGGTTCTGTAGTCGGTGTTCCAGTCCGAAAACCCCTCATACCACGGAATAGCGCCCTTGCCTCGTGTTCTTCCCGGGTGTTCAGGATTTCCCAGGGCACGCGTAAGCTCGTCGTTCTCTCTGTTGGGCTGGAACACCCCCGATCGAGCCTCTTCTATTGCAACAAGTAGCGCATCATCGTCTCCGTTCAGACATGCCTTCGTCGAAACTTTGCCTGTCTTCGGGTCCAACTCCCCCCCATGCGCATAGAACCAAGTCCTGCACCTGGGGGCCAGCTCTTAGTAACCGGAGTGACACCTGCATCCTCCATCTCTTTCTCAGACTTATCCCATTTAGGCATTGCCACCGCATAGCCACCTGGCCCCAGCTTATGGAACTTATCCTTTTTTTCGGCATTCTTCTTGTTTATTCTCGACCGTTCCTTAGCTAATTCCGAATCCTTGAATTTCACGAAATCGTCCCAATGAGCACTTTGGTTCTCTAGTGTTCCCTCGAATACTGGAGTCTTCCTTCCTCCCTTGACTTACTTGTCCCATACACGATTCTTGTGGTTCTTGAATGCAGCCGCCATCTTCCTAAGAGCAGCGTCCTTGACTTTCTGCACATTTGCTTTTGTGAAATGATCTGGTAGGGTGAAATGTTCCATGAGAGTATCCCAAAGCAGACCTTTTTGTCTGTTGTTGACAAAAGTAACATCTGGACGTGGCTTTGCTGGCTCTCTCCATTCTTGAAGGGAGATCGGGAGTTGGTCCTTCACAAGAACTCCGCACTGACGAACGAACTTGTCCGCAATCTTCTTAGGCGCTAATGGTTCGCCATTAGGTCTGATTGCCTCGATATTGTACTTTACGCCCTCCTTCAACTTTTTGTTCGGGCCTCGTTTCGTCCTGTTGTCTGAAGATTTGCTCGATCCGGATGGCTGAAAGAAGAAATATCGATTCGTTAATATATCTTCAAGTCATTTAAAACATGTGATGATCACCAGATGCCTGCTTATATAAATATATATACCTCTCCGGTCTTTGTTGTTTCAAGATCAACATTTTGTTCGTCATCATCATAATCATAGTTCATGACTTCATCAATTCGGTCGTCGCGATCGAATATCATATCACCCTCCCCGGTGTTGTTTAGAAATTCGGAGCCGTCATAATCTTCTTCATTCTGATCATCATCTGGCCCGCGAGGATGGCGTATCATATCGAACATAGCCTGTTCTCCCTCTCTGCCGGTATTGTCCGCCATAGCTTTTATTTAACTAATCCAAAAGAAATATAAAACAATTTAGTATTCAGATTACATCATCTCGAATAATAGATATAATCTCGAATACATCGTCTCGAATAATAGATATAATCTCGAATACATCGTCTCGAATAATATATAATATTGAATAGTACATCACTGGCTAGGTAGCTAATTAAAGATCGAATACTACAGAAGAATCTAGGACACTCGCGGTTCCTGCGGCGCGGGCGGTGGACACCCAAAGAGAAGGAACCCTCACAGGATCATAGCTGAAGTGAGATCCCTGAAGAAACTGCCAGGTATTGGAGAACCTGCCGCCCTCTAACACAACCATGTAGCGATGGACGTGCTCGTCCTCCTCCCTGACACGGCGACATACCACCTCCGGCGGGGCCGGCTCCCTCCGCACCGAAACTGGCCCACGCGAACGCCACCAAACGAGATCAGGGTCGACGACGGGACCCGGGGCCGGGTTCCTCATCAAGCGGCGCGCCCCTCCAGACAGCACCTCCCAGTGCCAGCCCGGCGGAGCCCAGTCCCGGACATGGGTCAGCCAGACGTCGTCGCGGACGTGTCGACGGCGAGGATGCGGGCCGGGCATCGTCGACAACAAATACTATATGCCGCAAAAGTAAAGTAACATTTTTTAAATGATGGATTGTGATTTCATATATGCAAATTCTAAATTTTATAACTAAAAATATAAGAAACTAAAAAAACATCGATCATCGTCTAACAATTTGAAATTAATCTAATTCATCTAGCTAGCTAAAACTAACATTTCCAAAATTTCTAACATTTCTATGTAACTAACATTTCTATAACATTTGACATTATATATATTATAACTAACAGTTCTATATACTATTTGACATTAATCTAATCTAGTTAATTAATTCATCTAAAACTTTGTATGAAAAACAGAAAAACAGAAAAAGTAAAAGCTAAAAACAGAAAAATTGTGTGTGTGTGCGTGTAGTGTGTGTGTGTGTGTGTGCATGTAGTGTGTGTGTGTGCGCGCGCGTGTGTGTGCGCTACGGTCGGCGCCGGCGCGCGGTGTGGCTTTGTTGATCGATTGGAGGGAGGAGAGGGGCCTGGGGAGGGGCTTACAGCGCGCGCGGGCAAGGTCGAGGCGACGACAACGGCGAGGCGAGGTCGATCCAAAGGCGACGGCGACGGGCCGGTGCGGCGACCGGGACAGGCCGGCGATGGGGGCGCCGCGGAGTCGACGGGGACGACACGATGAGGACGGGGGCGTCGCGGAGTCGACGGGGACGGCGCGACAGGGGCGGCGATGGCGTGGGACGGGGCGGCGGCAGAGAGAAGTGGGAGATGAGAAACTGAAATTTTTCGAAGTGTTTCTTATATAGGGGACACCTTTAGTACCGGTTGGAGCCACCAACAGGTACTAAAGGCCTGTTTTGGCTAGGCCAAGCAGCGGGAAGCGACCCCCTTTAGTATCGGGTGGTGGCTCCAACCGGTACTAAAGGCCCCCCCTTTAGTACCGGTTGGTGCCACGAACCGGTACTAAAGGGGGGTGCGCTGCCAGGCGAGGGGCGCAAAGTTTAGTCCCACCTCGCCTAGCGAAGGGCAGCCGCACTGGTTTATAAACCCAGCCGCGGCTGCTCCTTTGAGCTCCTCTCAAATGCAGGCCTTCTGGGCCTACCTGTGCTGTGCTGCCTTGTGGGCCTACTGGGCCTTTGCGGGCCTGCATCCTGGCCCAACAACAGGTTGGGTTTCTAGTCGTATGCAGGCCGCTCTGGCCTAGTAGGCGGGCTTTTATTATTATTTTTTTGCTTTATTTATTTTTGAGTTGTTTTTTTGTGCATTTAGAGTTTCTTTTTGAATATTTTTGCTTTAGGTATAAAAAGTTACAAACTTTCTGTTAGTGCCCGTAGTTTTCAAATTTGAATAGTTTAAATTTTGAATTATTTGAAATTAGTGTGAATAACTAGTTTGTGAATAACTTAACTTTAAAAATCAGTAAAGGCATGAAAGAATTTGTTTGCACATAAAATTTCTTCGCGTTTCAAATGCCAAAACACATAATTAACTACCCTAACTATTACAGAGATTCCCTTCTGGGTGTGAAACACAGAAGAAAGTGATGATAGTGAAGCCGATCACATTCCAGATCTTTGGGTGTAAAACCTTTTCTTCGCGTGTGTCCCTTTGCGCCGTAACCATGGAAAATCTTCATCATTTAACGGGATGCTCGGGTCAATATTCACTGTGAATGGAGCAATTTCATCAAACTTTTCATAATCTTCTGACTTGTCTGTCTTGTCATCCACTCCCACGATGTTTCTCTTCCCAGAAAGAACTATGTGCCGCTTTGGCTCATCGTACGATGCATTCGCTTCCTTATCTTTTATTTTTCTTGGCTTGGTAGACATGTCCTTCACATAGAAAACCTGTGCCACATCATTGGCTAGGACGAATGGTTCGTTTGCATACGCAAGATTGTTGAGATTCACTGTTGTCATTCCGTACTGCGGGTCTTCTATTACCCCACCTCGTGTCATATTGACCCATTTGCACTGAAACAAAGGGACCTTCAAACCACGTCGATAGTCAAGTTCCCATATGACCTGTATATAACCATAATATGTTTCCTTTCCCGTCTTGGTTTCTGCATCAAAGCGGACACCACTGTTTTGGTTGATGCTCTTCTTATCTTGGGCGATCATGTAAAATGTATTACCATTTATCTCGTACCCTTTGAAAGTCATTATATTCGAAGATGGCAACTGGGACAGCAAGCACAGGTCATCTTCAATAGAGGTGTCATGCATGGTACGTGTCTGCAACTAGCTGGCGAAACCCCTGGTTTGTTCACGTGTAATCCAATCATCAGACCGCTCCGGGTGTTTGGAGCGTAGCAAATTCTTGTGTTCATCCATATACGGAGCCACCAAGGCGGAATTCTGTAGAACTTTGTAGTGTGCTTCAGTGAGAAAATGTCCGTCCATACATATCATTTGTTCCCCTCCTAGCGTGCCTTTTCCATCCAGTCTGCCCTTATGCCGCGATTCAGGAACACCAATCGGCTTAAGGTCAGGAATAAAGTCAATACAAAACTCAATAACCTCCTCATTTTGACGGCCCTTGGAGATGCTTCCTTCTGACCTAGCACAGTTATGAACATATTTCTTTAAGACTCCCATGAACCTCTCAAAGGGGAACATATTGTGTAGAAATACAGGACCCAAAACGTTAATCTCTTCGCATAGGTGAACTAGGACGTGCGTCATGATGTTGAAGAAGGATGATGGGAACACCAACTCGAAACTGACAAGACATTGCACCAAATCATTCTATAACCTTGGTATGATTTCTGGATCGATTACCTTCTGAGATTGCATTGAGAAATGCACATAGCTTCACAATGGCTAATCGAACATTTTCCGGTAGAAGCCCCCTCAATGCAACCGGAAGCAGTTGCGTCATAATCACGTGGCAGTCATGAGACTTTAGGTTCTGGAACTTTTTCTCTGCCATGTTTATTATTCCCTTTATATTCGACGTGAAACCAGACGGTACCTTAATACTGAGCAGGCATTCAAAGAAGATTTCCTTTTCTTCTTTGGTAAGAGCATAGCTTGCATGACCCTGATGTATGCCGTCTTTTCCGTGCATACGTTGCTGGTCCTCCCGTGCCTCAGGTGTATCTTTTGTCTTCCCATACACGCCCAAGAAGCCAAGCAGGGTCACACAAAGATTCTTCGTCACGTGCATCACGTCGATTGCGGAGCGGACCTCTAGGTCTTTCCAATAGGGCAGGTCCCAAAATATAGATTTCTTCTTCCACATGGGTGCGCATCCGTCAGCGTAATTCAGAACAGGTTGTCCACCAGGACCCTTTACAAAGACCACCTTCAAATCCTTGACCATATCATGTACATCAGCATCAGTATGGTGGCGAGGCTTTGTCCGGTGATCCGCCTCAGCTTTGAAATGCTTGCCTTTCTTTCTTACGGGATGCCTGCTCGGAAGAAATCGACGATGTCCCAGGTACACATTTTTCTTACAATTAGCCAAATATATACTGTCGGTATCGTCCAAACAGTGCGTGCATGCGCGGTATCCCTTGTTTGTCTGTCCTGAAAGGTTATTGAGAGCAGGCCAATCATTGATGGTCACGAACAACAACGCCTTTAGGTCAAATTCTTCCCCCATGTGCTCATCCCACGCACGTACACCTGTTCCATTCCACAGTTGTAAGAGTTCTTCAACTAATGGCCTTAGGTACACATCAATGTCGTTGCCGGGTTGCTTAGGGCCTTGGATGAGCACCGGCATCATAATGAACTTCAGCTTCATGGAGGAAGGTTATACAAACATAGAGTCACAGGCCAGGTGCTATGGTTGCTGCTCTGCTCCCCAAAAGGATTAATGCCATCTGCGCTTAGACCAAACCATACGCTCCTTGCGTCATCTGCAAACTCCTTCCCGTACTTTCTTTCGATTTTTCTCCACTGCGACCCGTCAGCGGGTACTCTCAACTTTCCGTCTTTCTTACGGTCTTCTCTGTGCCATCGCATCGCCTTGGCATGCTCTTTGTTTTGGAACAAACGTTTCAACCGTGGTATTATAGGAGCATACCACATCACCTTGGCAGGAATCTTCTTCCTGGGGCGCTCGCCCTCGACATCACCAGGGTCATCGCGGCTGATCTTATAGCGCAATGCACCGCATACCGGGTAAGCGTTCAAATCCTCGTACTCACCGCGGTAGAGGATGCAATCATTAGGGCATGCATGTATCTTCTGCACCTCTAACCCTAGAGGGAAGACAACCTTCTTTGCTTCGTACGTACTCTCGGGCAATTCGTTGTCCTTTGGAAGCATATCCTTTATCATTACCAGCAACTTTCCAAATCCCTTGTCAGATACACCGTTCTCTGCCTTCCATTGCAACAATTCCAGTGTGGTGCCCAGCTTTTTCTTGTCACACTACAGGAATCAGCTACTTTGCCGTCTGCCATGGCGGACGGCAAAGGCATGAACAGCGGACGGCAAAGGCCTTTGCCGTCAGCTGCGGACGGCAAAAGGCTCCGGCAACGTTGGCTACGGTAAACAGCTACTTTGCCGTCTGCCACTGATGGCAAAGTCTTTGCCGTCCGCCGCAGACGGCAAAGAGAGCAGGGCTGACGGCAAAGAGAGCGGACGGCAATAATTGCGCTGTCAGTCCGTTAAGTGGCTAACGGCAGCTCTTTGCCGTCTGCCGCTGATGGCAAAGTCTTTGCCGTCTGCCACTGATGGCAAAGTCTTTGCCGTCTGCCACTGATGGCAAAGTCTTTGCCGTCTGCCACTGATGGCAAAGTCTTTGCCGTCTGCCACTGATGGCAAAGTCTTTGCCGTCTGCCACTGATGGCAAACTGGCCAAATGGGTCAGCCTCCCAGGAAGCACAGCTGCCTGCCACGTGGCCTCGTTGCCGTCCGCTGCTGACGGCAAAGAGCTCTTTGCCGTCTGCCACCGACGGCAAAGAGCTCTTTGCCGTCAGCAGCGGACGGCAAAGAGGCTGCATATTGGGTTTTTTTTCTGTTTTTTATTAAATCCCACAATTTGCACAGAAAATATATATGACATATAGATATATTTCACAGGCATTCATAAGCAAGTTCATGTATTTCACAGGCATTCATAAGCAAGTCCATAAGCAAGTTCCATCCGTACATATTACATAAGCAAGTTCCATCCATCATTTCATACATAAACAAGTTCCATCCATCATTTCATACATAAAGAAGTTCCATCCATACATAAACAAGCACTCCATAGCTAAGGTGACTAGAATGAGAAGACAAGAACAAGAAGAGTAGAACAAGCACTCCATCCAGCACATAATGAAATCTGCAAAATGGCAAAATAAGAAAGTTAGAAATGGATCTTTTTTAGCTCACTTAGGTGAAATGGATCGTTTTTGAGGCAACTAAGGTGAAATGGATCGTTTTTTAGCTCACTTAGGTCAAATGGATCGTTTTTGAGCTAACTTAGTTGAAATGGATCGTTTTTGAGCTAACTTAGTTGAAATGGATCGTTTTTTAGCTAACTTTGTTGAAATGGATCATTTTTGAGCTAATTTAGTTGAAATGGATCGTTTTTGAGCTAACTTAGGTGAAATGGATCATTTATGAGCTAATTTAGTTGAAATGGATCTTTTTGAGCTAACTTGGGTGAAATGGATCATTTAAGAGCTAATTTAGGTGAAATGGATCGTTTTTTAGGTAACCTAGGTGAAATGGATCGTTTATGAGCTAAATTAGTTGAAATGGATCGTTTATGAGATAACCTAGGTAAGATTGGTCATTTTGGAGTTAACCTAGTTGAAATGGGTCATTTTAGAGCTAACTTAGGTAAAATGGATCGTCTATGAGCTAACTAAGCTAATTATGCAATTTTTGACATAAGTAAGCTAAGTACAGACCGTTTTAGAGCTAACTTAGGTAAAATGGATGGTTTTGGAGGTCAGTAAGCTTATTAAGTCATTTTGGAGGAGAAGAAGCTAAGTCTAGGTCATTATGGTAAGCATTGGAGGAAATAAAGCTAAGTCTAGGTCTTTATGCATGTGTTAAGCAAAACACTAGATAAACTTACCAAGATCCAGGAGGTGTAGGAGCGTGGTGGCTCGTGTCGGTAGCTGGAGAAGGATCGTGCGATGCTTGTCTGGAGTTACGCTGCACCAAAGATCATTTCCAATGTCTTGTTAGCATGATGACACTCAAATGTTAAAACTAGCAAGTAATGTCCTTTCAAATAAAACTCACCGTGGTCCCAGGAGCAATCACTGGCATCGGCGGAGCGGTCTGACCTGCCTTCTCGCACACAGACTGCACATTTGGTTTTGACGACTCAGTCATACTAGTTAGTAATGAGACAAACACTACATGAATGTTTTGGCTAATCTGCAGAAGAAACTTACCACAAGGAGCTCGTACATGGCCCTTGCCTGCATGTCATTCCGTGCCCTCTCCTCCTCCATCATCTTTGCCGTCCTCTCCTCCAACTCCCGCTGCCTCTCCGCCGCCTCCGCCAGAAGTTTCTCTGTTCTATCTCTCTCACTCTGTATAGCAGCCTGCAACACCACTCACATGACAATTTGTAATCATTGATGGAAGCGCACACAATGTAATGCAGAAAGATAACTGAGTAGGTATCACTAACCTTGATGGCGAGTTGCACTGGCCGTTCACGAGGCCTTATCTCAGGAGCGGAGCTCGACTGACGCGCCTTGATCTCCGGGAGAGTGCTAGGACAACGGATAAGTCCATCTCCAATGGCTATGGAGCCATGGGACCTCCCGCCACCAGATATCATCAACACCTGCCATGACAAACAGTAAACGAAATTAGTACAACATAAAAAAAGACCGACATGAATAATAATATTTGTATCACTTAAGTGTATCATCATCAAGTACAACATAAAAAAATGTAATACCTGACACTACTAATAATCTCGATCAGTATCATCAATAAATGCATAATCATCATCATCACTATAATCAATGACGGGCTCATAGGGTTCATTGGCATCAACATGTGCAAGGCCACCTTGACGTAATCGGTCAAGCATTGACAGGTCATCCGCAGCAGTAACCTCTTCTTGTTCCGGCTCTTCTTGTTCCTCCTCTGGGGTGATGTCGGATTCATTGTCGCTGTCTACTTCAATGTTTTGGGGTGAAGAATAGCGGTTCTTGAAACGCTTTTTGGAAAGACGTGTCTCTTGGAAGAATTCTCCTTCATATGTGTCTGGGTTAATGTGAGGTTCATAATCTTCTTCCTTTGGGGGAGAAAGTCTAGCACGTGGCGGCACTTCATAAACGACATCCCAACCTTTCAGATTTGGATTAGTTTGGCAGGCCCACGGTAGATAGAATACTTGGGTCGCCTGTTGAGCCATAATATAGACATCTGGAACATCTAAATGAGTGCTTTGGTTGATTTCAACTAGCCCTACATGTTCATGAGTCCTTCTAGTCTCCTTCGGCTGAAACCAATAACATTTGAAGACTACGACATTCGGTGGATTTTCACCATAGAACAGAAGTTCATAAATTGCTTCAACTCTCCCATAATACTCGGTACCTCCTTCGCCGATAGCAGATACACAACAATTTGTTGACTTTCGGTCGGCCATAGATAGCTCTTTGCCATAGGTACGAAAGCGATACCCGTTGATGTCGTACTTGTCAAATGAACGAACCTTATAGTCAAAACCATTAGCGACTTGTCTCAATTCGGCGTCCATAGACTCTGAATTAGCCTACAAGTTTAATATGAAAGGATTGTTGCACTATGCACAAATTAGCGAATGAAATGAAACTGTCTAATAGAAGTTACCGTTTGTTTGAACCAAGAGATGAAACCGGGATAGCCACCTCCTTGCTTTGCGAGAAGCTCATACTCTTGGACGGAATCCTTTTGGATCTCCGCTCCATACGAGAATATGGTGACGTATCGACTGTATGACATATCCAGGAATAAGAGTAGTTCAAAGGAAATAGAAGTTGCGAAACAATGTACCGAGAACTTACTCGATGTACGGCCGCACTTCTATCAGGTTGTTGAAGATATACAACGAAATGCTCCGCCATTCTTCGTTATCCAAAGATACTGGATGTGAAACACTAGCTGCTGCGAGATTCCCTTTGAATAGGCTGAGGTTGGATCCACCTTTTTTAGGCTCGTCAGCATTGTACCGAGGCTTCGGATTATGCAAATGACGATTTTTGGCTTCATAGTGCGCTGTTACGAAGTTTGCCGCCTCCTCTGTGATGAATGCCTCAGCCATCGATGCTTCAATTCTACGTTTATTTTTACATTTTTCTCGAAGCGTCTTCTGCATCCTCTCAGTTGGGTAGCACCAACGATTTTGCACGGGCCCGCCCAATCTTGCCTCGGTCGGGAGATGCAAAATCAAATGCTGCATTGGATTAAAGAAGCCCGGTGGAAAGATCTTCTCTAACTTGCAGATCAACTCCGGCGCCAACTCTTCCATTTCTTCTAGCACGCCAGGCGATAGTTCTTTCGCACAAAGAACACGGAAGAAATAGCTGAGTTCTGCCAGTACTAGCCATTCATCCTCAGGGATGAAGCCACGCAACATCACCGGCATTACCCGCTCAATCCATATGTGCCAATCATGACTCTTGAGACCAAATATCTTCAGTTTATCAAGATTCGCTCCCCTCTTTAGATTCGCTGCATACCCATCGGGGAACATCAACCATTGTTGCACCCACAAGAGAATTTCCCTCATAGCTGGCCTTCCAAGATTGAACCATGCCTTTGGCTTTGTCCAGTTCTGCTTTCCTTTCGGTTCTTTCATGTTTTGTAACGGCCTATCACATAGCGCCTCCAGATCGACTCTAGCCTTAGTATTATCCTTTGACTTCCCATCTATGCCGAACAATGTACCAAAAAGTGCCTCAGCGATATTCTTCTCAGTGTGCATCACGTCGATGTTGTGTGGGCAAAGGAGGTCTTTGAAGTAAGGCAGATCCCATAAGCATGTTTTGTGAGTCCACGCGTGCTTAGTATTATACCCCTTGAAGTACCCTGAACGTTGTGGATCTGGCTCGAGAGCGTTTAACTGATCCAGGGTCTGTTGGCCTGTCAATGCAGGTGGTGCAGAGTTTTTGACAACTTTACCCCTGATGAAGTTCTTCTTGTCTTTCCTGAACTTATGGCGAGGATCCAGGAACTGTCTATGCATGTCGAAGCAAGAAAACTTGCGACCGGCCTGAAGCCAACGAAACTCAAGAGCTCCCTTGCATGTGGGGCACGGGAACCTTCCATGCACACACCAGCCAACGAATAGCGCATACGCCGGCAAGTCATGCGTCGAGTACATGTACCAGACACGCATTATGAAGTTCCGTTTGCTAAAGGCGTCGTATGTCTTGAACCCATTATCCCAGGCTTCTTGCAATTCGTCCTTAAGCGGCTGCATGTACACATTCATATTTTTGCCCGGATAGTTGGGTCCTGGAATTATCAACGTCAGGAAAATGTTCTTTCTTTGCATAATCTGTCCGGGGGGGAGATTGAGTGGAAAGACAAATACGGGCCAACAACTGTATTGGGCTGCCGTCATACCAAACACACTGAACCCATCCGTGCTGATGCCGACTCGAGGATGCCTCGGATCTACCGCTTTGTCAGCATGTAATTCATCAAACTTTTTCCACGCAACACCATCCGATGTGTGTACCATCATCAGATTCCCATCTGCATCTAGTTCGGTTCTTTTGCCTGTTTTGTGCCATGTCATCTGTCTGGCCGTCTCTTCGACCATGAAAAGACGTTGAAGTCTTGGTATGATTGGCATATACCGAAGAACACTAACGGGGATTTTGGTCTGTGTCTTCTCACCCATACCGTTGTCTACCACAATATACCTGGAAGACTTGCAAATGGGACAATAGTTCAAGTCCGCATAGCCAAGCCTAAATAAGGCACATCCTTTCTCACAGGCATGTATCTTCTCATAGGGCATCTTCAGTGCACGGAGGATTTTGTCCGACTGGTACAGGTTTGCAGGCATTACATGGCCTTTGGGTAGAAAGCGTCCAAATACTGTCATAATTGCGTCATAGCATTCTCTGCCCAAGTTGAACTGAGCCTTCAGAGCCATTACTTGTGAGATGGCATCCAACTGACAAAGCTCAGTGTGCTCGTGTAGCGGACGTTTCGAAGACTCCAACATTTCATTGAAGGCCTTTGCAGATTCCTCCATCTCCTCGTCCGAATCCCGAGCATCATCATAGCCTTGCACCATGTTTTCCATCCTGGTACCATGCTCGTCAGTGCGACGACGATCCACCTCAGCTCGGTCACGTTGGGCAGACTCACCATGAAATGTCCACACCGTATAATCGGGCGTAAAACCACTCTTCTGCAGGTGTTTGCCCATTTCAGCCTCTGTCTTCTTTTCCCAATTGCCGCACCGGAAACAGGGGCACCAGGTTTTCTTTTGGCCATTTGCAAATGCGGCTTGCACAAACCCCTTAGTTTTTGTGAACCATTCAGCGCTCCATTTGTTCTGACCAGTGTGACCGGTATACATCCAAGCACGGTCACTCATCTTGACTTTCAGAGCTACTGGACACACAACAATTATATATGTAATTCACCATGTATATATTCATCAGTTGATCTACTTTGTCAATTTTATTACGTCCATGCAACCTACACTCTAATAGGTAATGATAGATCCTAATCCCACCCGTGTATGTGTAGATTGGGTTCATTTTCCCATGCTATGCTCCGGATCCGACGCAAAATTTCGGCAGCACCTCCCCGCTGTTCTCCTGATACACGTCTCTGCAATAAACAGAGAGGATGTGTACCCGGAGAACAACAGGGGAGGCACTGACGAAATTTATGCGTCGGATCCGGAGCAAAGCATATGGGAAAACGAACCCAATCTACACATACTCGGGCTGTCCATGGATAGCGTTGGACAATTCGAAAGAATCAAGGTTATAAATATGCAAATG
Source organism: Aegilops umbellulata (assembly GCA_032464435.1). Lineage (NCBI taxonomy): Eukaryota > Viridiplantae > Streptophyta > Magnoliopsida > Poales > Poaceae > Aegilops > Aegilops umbellulata. Next base: position 120,313,384 of record CP136054.1, on the reverse strand, counting down.
CATGCATATTTATAACTATGACGCTTTCGAACGGGAGACACATATTGGTTACGCATACTGATGATTCCAGACACATATATAGCTAGCTATCAAGTTTCATCGGAATAGATCAAATAATTAATGGGGGAGGAGGACTTGTCATTTGTGCTCACCCACGAACGAAGGGGCAGAGCTCGTCAAACGCACGGCGAGGTCGTCGAACACCAAACCTCGCAGCGATGAAACAACTGCACATTTAAAACTACACGATCAACACAATTATATATGATGTTTTTCATAACAAAATCGAAAAATATATGACCTAACTAATAATTCACAAATATATGACCCCGTCGGCCTCTGGAAGGCCAAAGAACACCTTAATTTTCGGGAGGTGTCGGTGGTCGGGGTGCCCTGTCGGTGTCGGGGTGCCATGTCGGGGTCGGGGTCTCGGGGTCGGGGTGTTGGGTCGGGGTGCCGGGTCGGGGTCGGGGTGCCGTGTCGGTGTCGGGGTCGGGGTGTCGGGTCCGACTCGCGGTCGGGGTCAGGGTCTCGGGGTCGGGGTGTCGGGTCGGGGTGCCGTGTCAGTGTCGGGGTCGGGGTGTCGGGTCAGGCCCGGGGTCTCGGGGTCGGGGTCTCGGGGTCGGGGTGTCTGGTCGGGGTGCCGGGTCGGGGTCGGGGTGCCGTGTCGGTGTCGGGGTAAAGGTGGGTGTGGTGTCAGGGTGTCGGTGTCGGGTTGTCGTGTCGGTGTCGGGGTCTCGGGGTCGGGGTGTCGGGTTGGGGTCGGGGTGCCGTGTCCGTGTCGGGGTCGGGGTGTCGGGTCAGGCTCGGGGTCGGGGTGTCGGGGTCGGGGTCGGGGTGTCGGGGTCGGGGTCGGGGTCGGGGTGTCGGGGTCGGGGTGCCGGGTCGGGGTCGGGGTGCGGTGTCGGGTCGGGGTGCCGTGTCGGGGGGTTTTCCTTTTTTTTTCCTTTTCTTCTTCTTCCTTTTCTTCCTTTTCTTCCTTTTTTTCCTTCTTCTTCTTCTTCTTCTTCCTCCTTTCCTTTTTCCTCTTCTTCCGCTCCTCCTCTCCTCTTTTTTCTTCTTCTTTTTCCTCTTCTTCTTTTTTCTTCTCCTCCTCCTCTTCTTCTTCTTCCTCTTCTTCTTCTCCTCCTCTCCTCTTTTTCTCTAAAACTAAACCTAAAACTAAATCTAAACTAAACCTAAAACTAAACCTAAAACTAAATCTAAACTAAAACTAAACCTAAAACTAAACCTAACACTAAATCTAAACTAAAACTAAAAAGAAAAAAAACAGAAAAAAACAGAAAAAGGAGGCCGGGCTCACCTTTACCAGCGCCGGTGGAGGAGGGGGCGGGGCGGTGGAGGAGCTGGCCGGGGCGCGGGGCGGCCTGGGGCGGCGGGGGGCCGGGCCCGGCGCGGTGGGGCGCGGGGCGGCGGGGCGCCGGGGCGGCGGGGGGCTGGGGCGCCCGGGCGGCGGGGGGCTGGGGCACCGGGGCGGCGGGTGGGGGGCGACGGGGCGGTGGGGGCCGGGGCGGCGGCGCGCGGCGGGCGGCGGCGGGGGCAAGAGTCGGCGGCGGGTGGCGGGCGGCGGCGACGGGGGTGCGTGGTGGGGCGCGGGGCGGGATGGGGCGAGAACAGAGGCGGGCGGGGGGCACGGGCCGTTAGATACTGCCACCTCTTTGCCGTCCGCCTGTCTTTGCCGTCCGCCACTTTGGCTCTTTGCCGTCCGCTGGCGGACGGCAAAGAGGTGGCCCGTTAAGTTTTTCCCAAACGGGCGGGGGGTGGGGGCCACCTCTCTCTTTGCCGTCCGCCAGCGGACGGCAAAGATTCTTTGCCATACGCCAGCAGACGGCAAAGATCTGGCGGACGGCAAAGAGCTTCTTTGCCGTCTGCCAGTTCTTTGCCGTCGGCTTTTTGGTAGCTGATGGCAAAGAGCTGCTTTGCCGTCAGCTAGCAGACGGCAAAGAGCTGGCAGATGGCAAATTAGCTGATTCCAGTAGTGTCACCTACACAATTCGGGTACAACAATTTTTTGTGATCCTCTAACATGCGCTGCAACTTCTTCTTCTCCAAATCATTTGCGCAGTTTCTCTTTGCATCGGCAATGGCCCGACCAAGATCATCAACGGGCTCATCTGATGCCTCTTCTTCAGCTTCTTCCCGCATTGCCGGCTCAGCTTCTTCCCGCATTACCAGCTCAGCTTCTTCCCCCATTGTTGTATCATCGTATTCAGGGAACCCATGGCCAGGATAGCTGTCGTCGTCCTCTTCTTCTTCATTGTCTTCCATCATAACCCCTCTTTCTCCGTGCTTGGTCCAAACATTATAGTGGGGCACGAAACCGGACTTAAACAGGTGGACGTGAATGATTCTTGATTTAGAGTAATTTTTACCATTCTTACAGACAACACATGGACAAGGCATAAAACCATCCGCCCGCTTGTTTGCCTCAGCCGCAAGCAGAAAAGTTTGCACGCCATTAGTGAACTCGGGAGAGCATCGGTCATCGTACATCCATTGTCGGCTCATCTTCAATACACAGCACCAAAAATACCAACTTAATACAAGTTCATACAACACTTAAATGCAACAAACAAATAACTCTCTAGCTAAAGCATTTAAATGCAACAACAAATGCGATCAAGATTGCAGCTAAGGTAACAATTGATCCAACAGCATAATGATACCAAGCCTCACTATCGATGGCATATTTTCTAATTTTTCTAATCTTCAAGCGCATTTTCTCCATCTTGATCTTGTGATCATCGACGACATCGGCAACATGCAACTCCAATTCCATCTTCTCCCCCTCAATTCTTTTCAATTTTTTTCAAGTACTCGTTTTCTCTTTCAACTAAATTTAACCTCTCGACAATAGGGTCGGTTGGAACTTCCGGTTCACATACCTCCTAGAAAAAATATCTATGTCAACTTGATGGGCATAATTTGTCATAAACACGAAATGCAACTAGTTAGAATATATATACCACATCCGAATCATAATAAGGACGAGGGCCGACGGGGACGGATATCAAAACCATGGCACTATATGTATAACAAACAACGTACGGGTAAGATAATTATACGAGTAACTATATATCCAAATCACACAAACATCAATTTTTATATAAAATTTCATGAACAAGAGGCTCACCACAAGGTGGTGCCGGCGACGGGACGGTGCGGGCGATCGACGGTGGTTACGGTGGAGATTTAGAAGGCACTAAGTAAACCACACCTACATATGCAAACTAAGTGTTATTTTTGACCTCAAATTGCATATAAATCAAATACTAGCACATATATATATTTCCTCCCAAATTACTAAAATCACAAATTAATCACTATATAAAGCATTGCAAGAGCTAATCTAGCAATGAGAGATGAAAGGACAAAGTTGCTAACCTTTGTGATCATTTGAATGGATGGGGGCCTTCAAATCTTGACAAATTTTGGGCAAAATGTGTGATGAGCTCGAGAGGAAGAGGGGAAGAACGGAGAGCAGAGGGGAAAGGGGAAGAACAGAGCGAGCTCAGGTGGACGAAGGGTTTATGTAGGACGACCTTTAGTACCGGTTCGTGCCAATAACCGGTACTAAAGGTGCTGGAGGGGGCCCAGACTGACAACATCCTGCCACCCTCTCTCATTAGTACCAGTTCGTGGCACGAACCGGTGCTAAAGATTAGCCACGAACCGGTACTAATGAGATTAGCCACGAACCGGTACTAATGAGAGCGGCCCGGCTAGCCGTTAGAACCGGCACTAATGTATACATTTGTGCCGGCTCAAATACAAACCGGCACTAATGTGCTTCACGTTTGACACTTTTTCTACTAGTGTGCATGTAGATCAGGAGGAGTACAACTGCAAAACGAAACATGATTAGTTTGCTCTTATTTTTCTTAAGCGCCGAACTTAGCTGTCTAAGCTTCAGCCCTCTTGCAAACTCAGTACCATGAGAAGTGGTTAGCATTTTGGCCATGTACCTCAGGAAAACCTCGGTAGCAATATGAACATGAGGCTGAGGTTAAACTTCTCAACACACCCTTTGATGCACGCTCGGTCCCTTCTATGCTTCCTATCTCTCTGGTTCTTTTTTTTTAGAACAAAGACGCCAGAGCCGTCCGGCTTTAAATTAATAAAGCCCACAACATAGGCAGCGTAGCACAACCACATAACCCACACTTTGCAAAGGTCAAAGGCGAGCAAGTCTAGGAGAGCAACAGACCGGAGACGGAAATAAGTACGTTACAAGGCGTGACCGGCCTGGCGAAACAAGCATGCAGGCTCGGCTGAAAGTAGAACCAAAAGGGGGCTGCCCATCCCTATGGGATAGCAGACGGCGCGGACGACGGGGCGCGAGACTCGGCGTAGACAGAGCAGGGGCGGGTAATAGCATGACGATGAAGATCAGAGTCCTGTTGCCTTTCCAGCGGTGCCCATTGCTGCAAGAACACGATGCATTTGAAGATAACGTCAGCAGGGTGCGAGGGAAATACATCCTCAATGGTAAACTTGTTACGAATATGCCAGATAGCCCATAACATGGCCGCCGCACACGTCCACATGACCCGACGCGTCGAGCCATGAACTGAAGACAAGCAAGACACCAGCGCGGCACGGGAGCGGGGATCCCAAGCCACCCCGCGGCCTCGCAAACCGCACTCCAAGCGAAGCGCGACAGCGCGCACCGGAAGAAGGCGTGATCCGCATCTTCCGGCACCCCACACAGAGCGCAAGGGCCAGAGGCGGGGCCATTGCGCTTGGCAAGGTTGATCGAGGTAGGAAGGCGATCTTGGCAAAGTTGCCATAAAAATACTTTGATCTTTAGAGGGATTTTGGCCTTCCATAGCCCCATGGTAGCCGGAGGGACCTGGCCGTGGGTAAGCTCTCTGTATAAGGACGTGACAGTAAATTTGCCAGAGCTAGAAAGCCTCCAAGAGACCGTGTCCGCGGAGTCCGACAGTCGAACATCCGCAATCAACGCCCGAAGGCGATCCCACTCCGCCATTTCCGGCCCCGATAGCTCTCTCTGAAAATTGATGTAAGTTGGAGATGAGCTAAGGGCCGACGCAACCAATTGGTTGGGCTCCACTGCAATGGAGTAGAGTTGGCGAAATTCGGACCAAAGGGGTTGTTGGCCGATCCAAAGGTCTAACCAAAACCGCGTAGAGCGTCCGTTGTTTACCCCAAACTTCGCACCCTGGCGAAGAAGGGTTTAAGGGCTTGAATGGAGTTCCAGAAGGGGGACCCACGGGGGGCCGCCTCAAAGATATTCCCATTCGGGAAGTATTTAGCACGGAGAAGGTCGATCCAGAGGCCAGTCTCACCTTGAGACATCTTCCAGATCCATTTGCACATGAGTGCAATGTTCATCAGCTTGGAGTTGATAATCCCAAGGCCCCCCTGGGCTTTAGGTCTGCAAACGGCCTGCCATTTAACCATATGGTATTTCCGTTTGGGACCCGCTCCTTCCCAAAAGAAGTGATCTCTCTGGGTTCTCGAAGTGGCTCTAAAAATGACCGGGTCTCTTGTCCTTTACTCGACACTAACAATATTGTTGCTATTGTTGTCCTTCTACCGCTTCTTGTCCTTGAGCCCGACACTAACTTGCTGCTCAGATCCTGATATTGCAATACAAATACAAGAAAGGGATACATGAAAAATCTTGATAAACATGTCGATGGCCTACCGACACACAAAAAGTAGTGTTGGGTTAAAGTTTCAGGCCTGAGGAATGGAGAGTCATGTGAATATCCAACCTACAGTAGATCATAGAACAATGTTGGAGGAGCACATGCAAAGGACCCACAAAAGACGCCCCTAAACTAGACAAACATCTCCAAAATCACCAAAAGGGCCTCCCAACTAGATAGAGAAGGCCCTTATACAAAGTTAAGGTGACAGTAACATCATGTGAATGACACAAGAAAAAAAGTATCAAAAGACAAAATAAAGAAGTGTGTACATTTTCCGAACCAACCTGCTCAATTCTCCTAGGAGAGGGCTAAAAAAAACTCTCCTAGCAAGAGAAAGGTAATACTACAAGAAACCCCTATAAACAGAAACATTAGAGTGACACGAGTTGAGGCTAAGAGCAATGAGCTGAAGCAAAAGTACAACATCTAAAATAATCTATGCAGGGATAACAAAAAGGCAAAATAGTAGTAACATGTGAATACTAACATTTTCCATAGCCGTGGAGACAAGAAAGTACTTGCAACAAGAGGACCTCCTTAGTAGTCCCTTCGATCCAAATTTGAACTAAAAACCACAAGACTTATTTTGGATCGGAGGAAGTATTTCTTTTTTGCGAGGGTCCTTAGTAACTCTTCTATCACATCATCACAATGGACTGCAATAGGAGCTCAAGGAACATAAATTCGGTTCAGGTCTCAGGCCTTAAAGCAGAAGTACAATATTGAGTACACATATATTAGAGAAACAAGATCCAAGCATCCCTCCCAGCGTACTACATCCGGACAAGTAGAAGGAAAGGGACGATGAAGATGTCAAAGAATGGATCCTTTGGGAGGGGAGATGAAAAGACTTTTTTTTGCGGGGTGGGAGATGAAAAGACTCGAAGAGGATATGCCGAGAGAGGGAAAAAAGGCTCATGTGATTTAATTTTCTGAATTCAAACCATGTCAGGTTTTTAAGAATAATCAACGGTGTGTCTTAGAAGTTAACATTTTCAAGCCATCATCACTAGATAAAAGTGTTAATTTTGTGTAATCATCGTAAGCCCACACCACCCACACACTCACACAAATGTTACATATCATTTCATTGAGATAGCTCACCACTCATATCAAGTGGTACATATCATTTCATTGATAGATATACATAGGTGGCATTACAAACACGATCACGTACGCGGGCCGGCGTTGGTTCAACCATCAGCCTTGACGTATTCTACCCTAACGAATTTGCGCTCGTGGTGAATTTAGGCGCGTGTGCGAGTCCCGGTCGGAAAAACTCGGTACGGGCGACGCCCCCGAAGAACGTCACCTTCGTGGCAATGAACGCACCGCACCCGAACGGCCAGTCCACGCGGTCACACGTCGCACCCAACCCTCCTAGGGGATGCAGCCCCCGCCCACACGCGTCCACGCGGCGTCCCTATCCACCCCTCCCCTCTCCCGCCGCGCGCCTGTATAAATCTCCCACCCCTTCGCACCAACAACTCCATCCCATTTCACTCCCTCACAGCGCAACACAGGCCTCACAAGAACATCCCTCGTCTCGTCTCACCGTGCGTTCAGCAAACTCGAAGCAAGACCAGCAGAAGCTCACGAGCGAAGCAACAGGCCGAGCAAATCAATGGCGATGGCACCCTCAGCATCCGTGGTCTCCTTCTCCGCCCGCCCGTCTGCCGCGCTCCGGCCGCGCGCCGCGTCCGTCTCGGCGGGAGCTGGCGGGCGGGTCCGCGCCGGGGCGCCCAAGGGAGGCAAGTGGTGGGCGCCGCTGGTCGGGTGGTCCGGGCGGGCGGACTACATGGAGGCCGCGGCGCCGGCGCCGGTGGTAGAAGTGGAGGAGAAGACGTTCGTCGGCCTGACGGAGGAGAAAGCGAGGCAGCTACGGGCTCGGATGTCGGAGATGGAGAGCTTCCACGACGCCATGTACCACTCCGCCATCGCATCCCGCCTCGCCCGCTCCACCTAGGAGAGGAAGAGAACCAGCCACCAACCAACGAACCCGCCGGCACCACCACACAAACTGGTGTTCAGTGCGTTTGTACATAGTCATGTTTCTCGCCGTGCTGTAATCATGGAGGAGACGCTAGATGTGAATACGGGAGGGGTCTGGTTTTAGGATTGCAGTCCCTCCCCGATCTTCTCTTTTACTCTTTTGTAATTACACACTATGTGCAAATGTTTCCATGTAAATCCCCCTGAAGATCTGGAAAAAAAAAATGTCGCCATAACCATATGTGTGTGTTGTGACTTGTGAGTGAGTGTTTACAGGCTTCGGTTTCCAGATGATGCGTGTCAACTGAGGAGGTGTTTGGCAACAAAAATGGTAACATAAGTGGTAACGTAATCAGATTGCAGCGTTTTAGGAGGTGTAACGAATAATTTCTCAATTTGTTTGGTTGGCCCAGGTAACGTAACTGAATAACGTCGCTCCTCTTCTTCCCCGGCGCGTCTGTCTCCCCGACTCAAGACTGCCGCCGTCGCTCGCGAGCTATGCTCCTCCTTTTCAGCCGCTTGCTCCTCCCACGCCGCCAGCTGCTGCGACCTCGTCGCCTACTCAACTAATCTAGCGCGCCACCGGCCGCCGGAACTCGCCTGTCGCCGTCCGCCGGATCTCGCGTGCCGCCGGCCGCCGTCTGACCCAAAGCATGCGTGCCCCTAGCTGCTTGAATCTCGCGGTGCGACGGACGCCGGCGAAGCATGCCGACGGCTCGCGAGCTGTGGTTGCCGCTGCTCTTTTTCTCTCGCACCATTTGAGCGGCTTGTGCGGCTGCGGGAAGAGAAGACGGGTCCCGATACAGCCGATTTGGGACGTAATCAGTTTTGTATAGCGATGGGACCTGATTACACTGTATTTAATTACAGCCGTGGCGAAACAAACACGATTTGACGGTAACTGATCCCGTTGTAATCAGATTATGTTACAATCTCAGTAACCAAACACCTCCTCAGTGTAGTGGGATACGGCTATGGATTTATTCTGGATCTGGAGTATCAAATCTGCAAAAAAATGCGTGTCAACCGAGTGTAATGGGACACGGTTATGGATTTATTCTGGATGTGCAGTATCAAATCTGCAAAAAAAATGCAATACCCCTCTGATGCTACAATGATGCCCTTTTGCCCCCAAAGGATACTGACGCTATAGTGATTCTGAGAATCAACCTACACTGATGCTACAATTAAGAAACAATATAACCGGGCGACATACAAGCCCCCACAGCAATTTGAGGTGCCTAACCGTCCGATTATGCTACCTATGGTTTAGATTAGATCACACGGTCCCTCAGTTCACTTTCAACGTTTTCTCTTCGTTACCCGCGCGTCCCGCTCGACCGACCGTAAACTGGGCCGCTGCTCTGCAAGTGGACCTGGGCGTGACCTCCTTAGTCGGGCCGTTCACATCTAAGGTGCACAAAGGCCCACAATCCCTTTCCCTGGAAAACAAAAGCCCACTATCTCTGCGTCATGTAGATCCATCCGTACTCCCTCCTCTCCCCAAGGTTGGGTCCGTTTGTCCGCACAACGGCGGCGTCTGCCGCCGCCGTCCTACCCCCGATTGTGTCGTCGTTGGTGACCTCTCCTCTTCCTGCATAGGCCCGGACACGTCCCTTCATTCGCATTTCTCTTTCACCGTACAATGCGTTCGGATACCGACGCAACGCCAGCCAAGAGGCTCGCGGGGAGATGGAGGCGGCAGCGGGCCGTCGCCTCTTTTCCCTCGCGTACCTCGACCATCGTCTTCACGAGTCCGTCCGACCTGATGCCCGCTGCTTCGCCGGAGGATCTGTGTTTTCCATAGCTCTGGAGTATATCACATGCCGCCAATGTGCTCCCCGCTTGTGAGATCATGAAAGCCAACAGAAGCTAGGTCGGTTATATCCAAGTCCGTGGAGGACATCCTCATGAGGTTTGTTGTGGTTTGCTGGTGGTCCATTTCTTGGGTAAAATAATTGTTGCGTGAGAAGATTTTTTTTAAGAGATCCGTCAATGTTAAGTGCAATCGGGTTTGGATAATTTTGCGCATATGTTTCGATTTTGCAGTCAAGGATAGTCATGCATATGGGGTCATGTATTCCCACTCTGTAGTTTAGTTTTGATTCTTTAATTTTCAATCATATGCCTTCATAGGATTTTATTTATCTAATTCTCTGTGTGTTCTTCTGTTTTCTTCTCCCCTTGTTTGATCAAAAATGCAGAACATGACATCCAGAGTGATTTAAAAATCAATTTAAATGTGCAAGTTTGATTAACTGAGACAACAGATCAGTAACTGCCTTCTACGGTTGTCGTCTTTGCCACGTATCCATCTGCCTGTTGCTTCTTTTCCTTTTCCTTCATATACTTCGGGGGCTAGGTTATTCTCCAACGTATGTATATATTTTTCCATTGTCTTATTTATAGATGTCAGCGCAGCTATGCCCTTCTAAGTTTAGATACTGAACGATACTTATTGTCTCAGAAAGTTGTGTTTGTTGGATGCAATTATTTTCTTTGTTGGGTGTGGAACTCAAGTTTCTTTTCTTTGACTGGAAGGTCGCTGTGAAGGTCACTTTGGCACTTACACATGTTACTTTTCTTTCACTAGATATAGGAAATTACATAAACTGGTGGTATATTCCACACCAACTCAATATAGATCATCTCCATATATTCTTTTGACACTGTAGAATTCAAAAGCAACACAGTTTAAGTTTGGGCCATTACCTCACCTGTATCGTGCTGCTAAGATGGCTACAAACAGTGACTATACCATGGCACGAGGGCATAAGCTTTTTCATTGTGGCAGTAAACATATAGGCTATACTTTGCTTTGTTTTCTTTCTAATTTATTCTTCTGGTTGCACATCTTCAGGTCCAGTTCTATATGGACCCAAAAATGTATCCATGCTGTCCGTAGTAACTGTAGACGGAGAACATGTCTAAACCATGTTAAATTGCTCAAAAGTGTCATTGGCTGATACTACTATTTCATGAGAAAAAAACAACAAAACCTGAATCCAAATGATTTCTTAATGTGGGCATTTGAATCCTATTGGGGACCTAATTCATCCTCTTGCCACTTGGAGTATATGGCACATTTTTTAGTACGCAAGGTTGTATATCATTTCATTGATAGATCAGGGTGAGAAGTTATAAAGGCAGTGTCCTTCGTTGCCGTACACACGAATGACAACATGAAAGGCGCTAAGTTGAGCAGGGGAAGAAGCAATCTCTATGTCGAGCCTAGATTACAGTGTTCTCAGTCAGGGCGACACATGTTTGATGGTGGACTGGGTGATAAAGGCCGCCAATCAACGAAGTTCCTGCTGTGCTCTCCTTAGGCAATAAGCAAAGTACCACAATGTTTCCTTTAGTAATGTTATAACTCATGTGTTCTCAATTTAGCGTGAACAATGCTAATAACGTAGTTGCATTTGCATTTTCTTACGTATCTATGTGCATAGCCATTTTGCACATTTCACTTACCAAAACTTTTGTAGTTAATTTTCATGATTTATGTGGCTATAGCTTTTACAAAATTGTCACATGTACTAAATAAATGGACGAGCGCAGCAATGCGCGCCATCATGGTCTAGTGATTCTGAGAATCAACCTAGCTTAGTCTACTCTAGACCAACCAACCTGAGGTTGAGGCAGGTTGTACATAGTGATGAAACTTCGTGTGACTAACAAAAATACTTCGCATGAGAGCATCTTCGGCCGGGCGCCTCAAACCCGTCTCATATGTCTGGATGGACTGCCCAGTCATTGTTCGATCACATAATTTTGACCCAGACGGACGCCTCAAACGCCCGGGCTGACCGGCAAGCCTCATATCTAGCTCAAATACGGGACGAATATGGGGGCGTTCGGGCACACCCATCACGTCGGACCCGTCCCACGCTGGCCCACCCGACCCTCATAAATTCTTCCTCATTCGCTAGCCGGACCAAACCCTAACCACTTCCCTCCACTCACCTTTGCCACCCAAGCTCGTCCCCGGCGCCGTCCGGCAGTCTTCGGCATGGAGGGCAGTGGATCCAAATCCTTCACCTCCAGATCCTTGGACACCGAGCTCATCCCACGCGGCCATGAAGAGGAGATGGCCGTCCGGCTTGCGCTCCGCCGCGCCCGGGAGGAGGCCCGTGGACGGCAGCACTGGGACTCCTTTCGTTGGAAATCCATTGCGTCCGCCCAAATGGCGCATGGATCTGGCGCTGGGGCAGCAATCGCTGCCTCACCGGAGACGGTGCAGTCCGTCTGACGTCCAAACACGGTGGTGGACGTGCAACCCCTCTGTTGACGTACCAAGGCCATGGACACATCGTGGGCGTCGTCTGACGCAAACATGGTGTGGCGTGTCCGCCGTGCCTGGCAGCGGGCGCGGCTGCAGCGCTCGCCGCGGTGGACGTTGGCGAGGCGGGGTCGCATTCTCTGGCACATCGTACGGTGAACCAGTCTGACCACCGCAACCGCTTCTTGGTGGATATCGGCGGCTCATCCCAGGACGGATCCATCGTCGATCTGACGCCCACCGGCACCCAATGGGTTCCAGGCTCCGACGAGGAAGAGTAGGGCATGTGAGACGGCGGCACCTTGCGTCCTGTGAGTCGGCTCGTGTCCCATGCCCTACTCTACCTTGCCGGCGACCAGACCAACACTGAGGGGCGCAGCCGGCTGCCGGACATGGCCACAGCGGAGCCCGACGAGCGGAGCGGAACCGGACGAAGCTCCGCTCAAAGATCGCTGCTTTGCATGTAATAATATGGATTTGAGGTATCAGGATGTAGAATGCATTTCTTGAGACTTGACCGGTTAATGTCCACACGAACGTTTAAGTGATCGGATTTGCCCTCACACGAACGTTTGAGGAGTCGGATTTGCCTAGTCCGGCTGTAGATGCTCTAAGCTCTCCTTGGAGGTGCTGGTGGATCGCTCGAGGGAGCGGCGGCTTCACTTCGCCTTCTTTAATATAAAGAGATTAGGCAGGTGACCAATCGGGCGGCCATGACTCCCCTTTGTACCTTTGGGTGTAATCTAAATTCTTGATTCATGCTGGAATAAGGGCCTTTCCAGATCGATTGCAATGGCGACCGTTCGATCTAGTCCTCCTTGCTATCGTGCCCCAATCCTGACCGCTCGTTCGTTCCAGCCGTTTCTCACTTTGGTCCTCATTTCATTTCCCACTCTGAATATTGGTTGTAGGTCATTGATTCGTGGGGTCCAGCCACCTGTGGGCCGCGCCTGTCAGCGGTTGTACATAGAAGAGTGCCCAGTGGGCTTCCTATGCAGCAAAAAAGGCATGCCACCACCTGTAATTTTGGCCGCCCATCGAGGGCACTTGCGGAATTTTGGATGAACCGACACCATAGGGATCGCCCTAATTCGTTGCCCTCTTCCCAATCGGACCAGATGCTAGGTTTGGGCTCTCTCCTCTCACATCTCTTTCTCCCTCGCACCTGAGGACGGGGCGTCGACCCATTGGCTGGGCAGCTAGGGTAGCTGCCATCCCACCCGAGTTTGAGCCCCGGCTTGAACGCGCGGTGCTCGTGGTCGCGGAGTTTCTTCTATAAAAAAATGCCAACAAGGGTTAGCACTTGGGTTGGACTCATTTTTTCTCCCTTGCACCTCTCGTGTGCCGCCACTGCTTCTCCCTCATCGTTCTCTCCGCTCCTATGCGCCTTCCTCCTCCCCACGAGATTGCCACCATCCCTTCCTTCTGCTCGAGTCGTGAGGAGTAGCCGCACCGGTGGACAAGGAGATCCATGGCTACCCGCCGATGATGGGCGCACAGGGGAGGAGCTCTCCACTGGGAAGATGCCTCCACGCCCAGCGACATCTTCACCACCACGTGCCAGTCAGCGCACAAGGCGGCGGAACTTGCGGCACCGTCGAGCGGGAGCACAGACACGGTACTACCCCTGCGCGTGTGTGTGTGAAGTCGCTGATGGGCACCGTCGCCATCGACGGGAGAAGCGCAGTGCCGCTGCACCGTCGGGGTCACCATCACGCGTGGTCGTCATACTCGCACTGCGCGTGTGCTCAGGTATTGCATCCCAGGTTCCACTCTCTCATACTACTGCCACGACCCGATTGTGAGATCTGAGAGGGGAGGAGAGGATCAAGATGAGGGGAGAAGGACGAGGGTAGGTGAGAGTGAGCGAGAGAGAAGAGTCGACACGAAGGAAAAGGTTAATTCAATTCTCGATGTTCTCTTCGTCCCTACACACGCATACAAGTAAGCCACGCGACAGCTGGCACACACACACACACCCACTCCTGACTATGGGCCTGGCTCGGCCCGCTGACCAGGTCACGCGGTTGTAGGTTTAGAACTCTGAGCTGCATTTCTTCAGTCCGCTGTTGATTGATCTGCAGGCGTGACATTTTCCCCCACTCGAGCATCAGCTTCTTCCTCTTCCCAGAGTTGTGCGTCGGGGTAGCGTTGCCGCAGGATGGTGTAGTCTTCCCAGGTAGCAGCTGAAGGCGGCATGGAGTTCCATTGCACTTGCACTTGTACCACTGGAGCATTCCCCTTCTTCATCATGCGGCGGTCCAGGATGGCCACCGGAGCATGCTCGTCAGTGGTGACGTCCGGGATCTTGGGCAGCTCAGCAAATACGGGGGTATAGTCGGGGACGAACGGCTTGAGCTGGGAGACATGGAAGACCGGATGGATGCGGCTGTCTGGGGGCAATTGCAGGCGGTACGCCAGGGTGCCGATGCGCTCCACCATGGTGAACGGGCCGAAGAACTTGAACGCCAGCTTATTGCATGGGCGGTTGGCGACAGAGGATTGCGTGTAGGGTTGCAGCTTGAGGAAAACTTGCTCGCCCACATCGAAGGCGTGTTCGGCGCGATGACAATCGACCTGCTTCTTGAAGCGAGCCTGGGCGCGTTCGATTTGGGCACGAAGCAGCGCGGTATGGGTCACCCAGTCGATCTCGTCGGGGGGTGCGTCCGCGGGAAAGGTGGTGCTGGCCGCAGGAAGGCACCCAAAATTGGGTTCTCGCCCGTACGGAGCCTTGAAAGGAGAGCCATTGAGCGAGGCCTGGTGGGAGGAGTTGTACCAAAATTCAGGAGGCATGGTGGCGCCAGAGTGTCCTCCCACCGTGTTGTGGTGTAACACGGCGACCACCTTGGTTTGGAGCGCAGTATTGGCGCCGATCCAGAGCCGCCTGCGCTGGCGGATCACCCCTTGCTGTAGAGTGCGGCCCTGGTCATCAGTGTCGCAGAGAGCCAGCTTGGCGCGAAGTTCTTGGGCGTCCGCGTCCGTCTCGTAAGAGTTGGCCACCTCTTGTAACCACTAGGGCTGGCACACCGAGAGCGCATCGAGGGCCAGTAAGTGCCCCACCCTAGAGAGCGCGTCGGCCGCGTCGTTGTCCGTGCCCTTCTTGTAGCGGAAGATGAACTTCAGCCCCACCATCTTGGACATGGCCTTGCGCTGTAGATCCGTGACGAGCTGTTGATCGCCCAAGGAACACAAGCTCTTGTGATTGGTGACGATCTCGAATGGTGCATGCTAGAGGTACGGGCGCCACTTGTCGATCGCCATCATCACGGCGAGGAACTCCTTCTCGTACGTCGAGAGCTTGTGGTTTTGCATTCCCATCGCCTTGCTCAGGTACGCGACCGGGTGGCCATCCTGCACCAGCACTGCGCCGATGCTTGTGTCGCACGCGTCGGTCTCGATGGCGAACGGTCGCTTGAAGTCCGAAAGTGCCAGAATGGGTGTGCTCACCATCGCCTTCTTCAACATCTCGAACGCGGTCTACACCTTGTCATCCCAGAGGAATCCTTTCTTGTTGACAAGGCTGATACGTCCATTTTGCACCATGCTTTTATAACGATATTTATTGCATTTTCGCTGTTATTACACGTTATGTCACAATACTTATGCCTATTCTCTCTTATTTTACAAGGTTTACATGGAGAGGGAGAATTCCGGCAGCTCGAATTCTGGGTTGGAAAAGGAGCAAATATTAGAGACGTATTCTGCACAGCTCCAAAAGTCCTGAAACTTCACGGAAGTTATTTTTGGAATTAATAAAAAATATTGGCGAAAGAATCCATCAGAGGGGGCCCACACCCAGGCCACGAGGGTGAGGGGCGCGCCCTACCCCCTGAGCGCGCCCCCTGCCTCGTGGGCCCCCTGGCAGGCCTCCGGTGCCCATCTTCTGCTATATGAAGTCTTTCGTCCGAGAAAAAATCATAAGCAATCTTTCGGGAAGAAACTCCGCCGCCACGGGGCGAAACCTTGGCGGAACCAATCTAGGGCTCCGGCAGAGCTGTTCTGCCGGGGAAACTTCCCTCCGAGAGGGGGAAATCATCACCATTGTCATCACCAACGATCCTCTCATCGGTAGGGGGTCAATCTCCATCAACATCTTCACCAACACCATCTCCTCTAAAACCCTAGTTCATCTCTTGTATCCAATATTTGTCCCAAAGCCTCAGATTGGTACCTGTGGGTTGCTAGTAGTGTTGATTACTTGTAGTTGATGCTAGTTGGTTTATTTGGTGGAAGATGATATGTTCAGATCCTATATGCATATTAATACCCCTCTGATTATGAACATGAATATGATTTGTGAGTAGTTACGTTTGTTCCTGAGGACATGGGAGAAGTCTTGCTATTAGTAGTCATGTGAATTTGGTATTCGTTCGATATTTTGATGAGATGTATGTTGTCTTTCCTCTAGTGGTGTTATGTAAACGTCGACTACATGACACTTCACCATTGTTTGGGCCTATAGGAAGGCATTGGGAAGTAATAAGTAGATGATGGGTTGCTAGAGTGACAGAAGCTTAAACCCTAGTTTATGAGTTGCTTAGTAAGGGGCTGATTTGGATCCATATGTTTCATGCTATGGTTAGGTTTACCTTAATACTTCTCTTGTAGTTGCGGATGCTTGCAATAGGGGTTAATCATAAGTGGGATGCGTGTCCAATAAAGTACAGCACCCAAGCACTGGTCCACCCACATACCAAATTATCAAAGTAACGAACGCGAATCATATGAGCGTGATGAAAACTAGCTTGACGATAATTCCCATGTGTCCTCGAGAGCGCTTTTCTCTATATAAGAGTTTGTCCAGGCTTGTCCTTTGCTACAAAAAGGATTGGGACATCTTGTTGCACCTTATTTACTGTCATTACTTGCTACCCGTTACAAATTACCTTATCACAAAACTATCTGTTACTGATAATTTCAGTGCTTGCAGAGAATACCTTACTGAAAACCGCTTATCATTTCCTTCTGCTCCTTGTTGGGTTCAACACTCTTACTTATCGAAAGGACTACGATATATCCCCTATACTTGTGGGTCATCAAGACTCTTTTCTGGCGCCGTTGCTGGGGAGTGAAGCGCCTTTGGTAGGTGGAATTTGGTAAGGAAAATTTTATATAGTGTGCTGAAATGTACTGTCACTTGTTACTATGGAACATAATCCTTTGAGGGGCTTGTTCGGGGTATCTTCACCCTGACCAGTATAGCAAAGAGTTGCTCCTCAACCTACTAAAACTACTGAAAATGTTTACTTTGAAATTCCTTCGGGTATGATAGAGAAACTGCTACCTAATCCTTTCACAGGAGATGGAACATTACATCCCGATTTGCACCTAATCTACGTGGATGAAGTTTGTGGATTATTTAAGCTTGCAGGTATGCCTGAGGATGTTATCAAGAAGAAGGTCTTCCCTTTATCTTTGAAGGGAGAGGCATTGACATGTTATAGGCTATGTGATGATATGGGATCATGGAACTACAACTGATTGAAATTGGAATTTCATCAGAAGTTTTATCCTATGCATCTTGTTCATCGTGATCGTAATTACATATATAATTTTTGACCTCACGAAGGAGAAAGCATCGCTGAAGCTTGGGGGAGGCTTAAGTCAATGTTATATTCATGCCCCAATCACGAGCTCTGAAGAGAAATGATTATTCAAAATTTTATGCTCGGCTTTCTCTCAATAATCGCTCCATGCTCGATACTTCTTGTACTGGATCTTTTATGATGAAGACTACTGAATTCAAATGGGATATATTGGAAAGAATTAAACGCAACTCTGAAGATTGGGACCTCAACGAAGGTAAGGAGTCAGGTATAACACCTAAGTTTGATTGTGTTAAATCTTTTATGGATACCGATGTTTTCCGTGAATTTAGCACTAAATATGGACTTGACTCTGAGATAGTAGCTTCTTTCTTTGAATCCTTTGCTACTCATGTTGATCTCCCTAAGGAGAAGTGGTTTAAATATAATCCTCCCATTGAAGTAAAAGCAGTTGCACCTATTAAAGTTGAAGAAAGGACTATCACTTATAATGATCCTGTCGTTCCTACTGCTTATATTGAGAAACCACCTTTCCCTGTTAGAATAAAGGATCATGCTAAAGCTTCAACTGTGGTCAACAAAAGTAACATTAAGACACCCAAGCCCCCTGAGCAAATTAAAGTAGAACCTAGTGTTGCTATGGTTAAAGATCTCTTGGCTGATAATATTGATGGGCATGTTATTTACTTCTGTGAGGAAACTGCTAGAATTGCTAGACCTGATATTAAAAATAAACATAGACCTGTTGTAGGCATGCCTGTTATTTCTGTTAAAATAGGAGATCATTGTTATCATGGCTTATGTGATATGGGTGCTAGTGCAAGTGCAATACCTCATTTCTTATACAAAGAAATTATGCATGATATTGCACCTGCTGAGATAGAAGAAATTGATGTTACAATTAAGCTTGCCAATAGAGATACTATTTCACCAATCGGGATTGTTAGAGATGTTGATGTCTTGTGTGGAAAAGTTAAATATCCTGCTGATTTTCTTGTTCTTGGTTCCCCACAAGATAACTTTTGTCCCATCATATTTGGTAGATCCTTCTTGAATACTGTTAATGCTAGGATAGACTGCGAAAAGGATGTTGTTACTATTGGTCTGGGGGATATGTCTCATGAGTTTAACTTTGCTAAATTTCGTAGACAACCCCGTGATGAGGAATTGCCTAGTAAAGAGGAAATTATTGGTCTTGCTTCTATTGCCGTGCCTCCTAGTGATCCTTTAGAACAATATTTGCTAGACCATGAAAACGATATGTATATGAATGAAAGAAGGGAAATAGATGAAGTATTCTTTAAACAACGACCTATCTTGAAACACAACTTGCCTGTTGAAATCCTAGGGGATCCTCCTCCACCCAAGGGTGATCCTGTGTTTGAGCTTAGACCATTACCTGATACTCTTAAATATGCTTATCTTGATGAAAAGAAGATATATCCTATTATTATTAGTGCTAACCTTTCAGAGCATGAAGAAAATAAATTATCGAAAACTCTGAAGAAGCACCGTGCTGCTATTGGATATACTCTTGATGATCTTAAGGGCATTAGTCCCACTCTATGCCAACACAAAATAAAATTGGAGAAAGACGCTAAACCAGTTGTTGATCACCAACGACGGTTAAATCCTAAGATGAAAGAAGTGGTAAGGAAAGAAATACTAAAGCTTCTGGAGGCAGGTATAATTTATCCCGTTGCTGATAGTCAGTGGGTGAGTCCTGTCCATTGTGTCCCTAAGAAGGGAGGTATTACTGTTATTCCTAATGATAAAGATGAATTGATCCCACAAAGAATTGTTACAGGTTATAGAATGGTAATTGATTTCCGCAAATTAAATAAAGCTACTAAAAAGGATCACTACCCTTTACCTTTTATTGATCAAATGCTAGAAAGACTATCCGAACATACACATTTTTGCTTTCTAGATGGTTATTCTGGTTTCTCTCAAATACCTGTGTCAAAAGAGGATCAAGAAAAGACCACTTTTACTTGTCCTTTCGGTACCTTTGATTATAGACTTATGCCTTTTGGTTTATGTAATGCACCTGCTACCTTTCAAAGATGCATGATGGCTATATTTTCTGATTTTTGTGAAAAGATTGTTGAGGTTTTCATGGATGATTTCTCCGTATATGGAACTTCTTTTGATGATTGCTTGAGCAACCTTGATCGAGTTTTGCAGAGATGTGAATAAACTAACCTAGTCTTGAATTGGGAGAAGTGCCACTTTATGGTTAATGAAGGTATTGTCTTGGGGCATAAAATTTCCGAAAGAGGTATTGAAGTTGACAAAGCTAAAGTTGATGCTATTGAAAAGATGCCATGTCCCAAGGACATTAAAGGTATAAGAAGCTTCCTTGGTCATGCCGGTTTTTATAGGAGGTTCATTAAGGACTTCTCTAAAATATCCAGGCCTCTGACTAATCTCTTACAAAAAGATATTCCTTTTGTCTTGGATGATGATTGTGTAGAAGTGTTTGAAATACTTAAGAAAGCATTGATTTTGCACCTATTGTTCAGCCACCTGATTGGAATTTACCCTTTGAAATCATGTGTGATGCTAGTGATTATGTTGTAGGTGCTATCCTAGGGCAAAGAGTTGATAAGAAATTAAATGTTATTTAGTATGCTAGTAAAGCTCTACACAATCCCCAGAGAAATTATGCTACTACTGAAAAAGAATTTTTAGCAGTTGTATTTGCTTGTGATAAGTTCAGACCTTATATTGTTGATTCTAAAGTAATTGTCCACACTGATCATGCTACTATTAAATATCTTATGGAAAAGAAAGATGCTAAGCCTAGACTTATTAGATGGGTTCTCTTGCTACAATAATTTTACTTGCATATTATTGATAGAAAGGGAGCTGAGAACCCCATTGCAGACAACTTGTCTAGGTTAGAGAATGTTCTTGATGACCCCTACCTATTGATGATAGCTTTCCTGATGAACAATTAGGTGTCATAAATGCTTCTCGTATTGCTCCATGGTATGGTGACTATGCTAATTACATTGTTGCTAAATTTATACCACCTAGTTTCACATACCAGCGAAAGAAAAAGTTTTCTATGATTTAAGACATTACTTCTGGGATGACCCACACCTTTATAAAAAAGGAGTAGATGGCGTCATTAGACATTGTATACCTGAGCATGAACAGGAACAGATCCTACGCAAGTGTCACTCCGAGGCTTACGAAGGACATCGTGTCGGAGATAGAACTACTCATAAGGTATTGCAATCTGGTTTTTATTGGCCTACTCTCTTCAAAGATGCCCGTAAGTTTGTCTTATCTTGTGACGAATGTCAAAAGGTTGGTAATATTAGTAGACGTTAAGAAATTCCTATGAATTATTCACTTGTTATTGAACCATTTGATGTTTGGGACTTTGATTATATGGGACTGTTTCCTTCCTCTAACGGGTATACACGTATTTTAGTTGCTGTTGATTACGTTACTAAGTGGGTAGAAGCTATTCCAACTAGTAGTGCTGATCATAACACCTCTATTAAGATGCTTAAAGAAGTTATTTTTCCGAGGTTTGGAGTCCCTAGATATTTAATGACTGATGGTGGTTCTCATTTTATTCATGGTGCTTTCCATAAAATGCTTCCTAAGTATGTTGTTAATCATAGAATTGCATCTGCTTATCACCCGCAGTCTAGTGGTCAAGTAGAATTGAGTAATAGAGAGCTCAAATTAATTTTGCAAAAGACTATTAATAGATCTAGAAAGAATCGGTCTAAGAAACTTGATGATGCATTATGGGCCTATAGAACTGCATATAAAAATCCTATGGGTATGTCTCCGTATAAAATGGTTTATGGAAAAGCATGTCACTTACCTCTCGAACTAGAACATAAGGCATATTGGGCCATTAAAGAGCTTAATTATGATTTCAAACTTGCCGGTGAGAAGAGGTTATTTGACATTAGCTCACTTGATGAATGGAGAACCCAAGCCTATGAGAATGCCAAACTGTTTAAAGAAAAAGTTAAAAGATGGCATGACAAAAGGATACAAAAGCTTAATGTAGGAGATTATGTGTTGCTATTCAATCTATGGATACCCTCCAAGATTGCGAGTGATACCCTCCAAGATCAGGTGATTGCTTCAGCAGTGTTATGCAATCTATGGACGATGGCTTGACGCAGAGGGTATGGTTGCGCAGCGAAGGCTGTTGGTTTCTAACCCAGCACATGCAGCTGCTAGGTCGTGAAAAAGTGGTGGCGACAACACATGCTTGACTTTGATGGTGGTGCTTTTTCAGTACCGGTCTTGAGCTCCGGGGTGAAAACCTAGGTCAGGCCCATGTCGGTTATACCTGGCAATGACGATGTTTCGTCGTCGTTACCTTGTTGAAGGCATTGCTCGGAGATGCTCGGACAATTTCTTCAGGGTGAAAACCCGTACTTTGCCATTTGGTGGTTGGTCCCAGTGACAGCGGTGCTCGAGCATCGCTCCCTTCCTGAAGGCGTTGCTGTTGAAGAATCTCGATGTCCTTGTGGTGTCATGAGATGATTGGTGCGGATATGGTCATTGTTGTAGTTTGTCGATCGCGACTTAGAACGCTTCAGGGCGGGTTTTTTTTTCCGCTTAGGCATAGCTTTGGTCTTATATGACTTTGCTATTTGCCGGTGGTATTTTATGTGTGTGCGTTAGTGTTGGCTGTGTGCATCCTAGCTATGCAGAGGCCGGGTGTGTGCTCACTGTGTTTGTATTATCTTGATGCTTCATTTTGAGTAATAAAATCCACCCTTTGTCGAAAAAATGTGTTGCTATTCAACTCTTGCCTAAGATTTTTTGCAGGAAAGCTTCTCTCTAAATGGGAAGGTCCTTATGTTATCGAGGAGGTCTATCATTCCGGTGCCATAAAAATCAACAACTTCGAAGGCACAAATCCGAAGGTGGCGAACTCAAAGAATCAAACATTATATGTCAGGTAATCCTATAAATGTTGAAACCAATGTTATTGAAACCGTAGCCCCAGAGGAATACATAAGAGACACTATCCAGAACGTTTGAGACTCCGAAAAGGAATAGGTATGTGGTACGGTAAGTAAACCGACTCCAAAACAGTTCTAATGGCAATTTTCCTCCGTTTTGGAATATTTAAGAAAATAGGAAAATAAGAATTAGTCCGGGAAGGACACAAGGCTTCCATGAGGGTGGAGGGCGCGCCCTACCCCCTTGGGCGCCCCCTGCCTTGTGGGCACCTCATGTGCTCTCCATACTACCTTTTCTTGCACGATACTTCTTTTGGTCGGTAAAAATTCATTATATAATCTCCCGAACGTTTTGACCACCGTACCATGCAAATATCCTCTGTTTTTGTTTCGAGCTGTTTCTGCCGTAGATTAGAGTAAAATGTCTTCTCAAGAGTCAGTCGGGGAGAGCCAGGTGTCTCATCCGAGACCGGGTCCAGGGGCGATGCCTATCACTTTGGGCCATCAACGGGGGAAGAAATGGAAGCCGACTTGAAAAGGATAGATGCCATGGAGGAGGATCAAGAAGTTACTTCTCGTTTCCGGGGAGGATTCACGATGGGGGAACTACAGAGCTCAGCTATCCCAAACTCGATCATCTCCTCCAATGTTAAATTTCTCTCTTATGAAAATATGAAAAAGAGTGTTACTTGTTCTCCCATAGCTATGCAGCATCCATGGGTGCAAGGAGCTTTAACTGTTACGGGTAAGCTCCGTAAGGAAGTAATGGATCTCAAGCAACAAGTTAATAAGCTCGAGGAAGAGAATCGTATCCTGAAGGGCATCATCTCTAAGAATATCACTTCACCACCTCCGAAGAAAGAGATATAATCACATGGGTATGGGCACTCCCCTTGGCAACTGCCAAGCTTGGGGGAGGTGCCCCGGTATCGTATCACCATCACACTCGTATATATATCGTTTTTCTTAGTTCGATCCTTTTAGTAACTAGTAAATTGTACGTGATTTGCACGTCATTTAAATATGTGTGCAAAGTTCAATTCACGGATACACGGCTTGCTCCCTTCAACATGGTACCTTGCACGTAAAGCTTAATCGAGTTCATTATTGTAGCCATTCTGTTTAGTTCTGTATATAAAGCTTTACATGCTTAGTATTAGTATCTCATACTACACTCAGCTTACTTTGAAACTTCTTGAAAACTTCCAACTTCTCCCTGACACGATTAGTGCGTGCGTTGCGGATGCTCTGCCACTACCAGTGTGTGTACCTTGACCGGTTACTTGCATGAATGGATAACCTTAGGCAAGTGAAACTTTTCCTACATTGGTATATAGTGATGGTTCTAGAAATCAGTGGTACGTTCACTGGTACTGTAGCTGCGAATCCCACAATTTTCAGCCATCCGATTGACTCTATCAACGCCTCACATTGCTTTTTGGTTTTGAGATCCAAACATTTAAAACTCGTACACTATAGAGTAGTATAGATATCTTGATCTAGTAGAATAAAGTTTTAGTGTGATTTAGTTTTGAGTTTTGCCTTTTGATCCTTCTATATAATCGAGTCCATGAGCTATATATAATAAAGATAAGTGTTGAGTCAAGGGCGGCCGATGGGGAGCTCTGGAGAGGTCGAGGAGATGCCGGAGTAGTTGGACGCGGCGAGGCGGTGGCGGTGGTCGACGTGGTTGACGGTGCGGGCGACGCCCGATCCAGCGGCAGGGAACTCCGAAGCCTGCGCTGGTGGTGTGGACGGTGACTACGGGGCGCGGCGAGGCCCCCGGCCAACCTCTGGTGGCCCGGGAAGAAGCCGGAGCAGGCGAACGACGATGGCACGACGGTTGTAGTGCTCGGGCGGCTCGGGACCGA
The DNA here is from genome assembly GCA_032464435.1 of Aegilops umbellulata. Taxonomy (NCBI): domain Eukaryota; kingdom Viridiplantae; phylum Streptophyta; class Magnoliopsida; order Poales; family Poaceae; genus Aegilops; species Aegilops umbellulata. The sequence goes on along the minus strand of CP136054.1, from coordinate 120,289,063 downwards.
GAGGGAGAAGGCTAGAGGAAAAGGGGATCTGATGAGGGGCGAGGCGGAGGGACAGAGAGGAGTGGGGCGAGTGGGTAGCTAGGGTTCGGGGAGGGGCGCTCTTATCCAACTCCTCGTCGTCGACGAGGTGGTGCGGTGTCGACCGCGGGCGGGAACGCTCTCTGTAGCGGTCTGAGACCGAGGAACAGGAGAAGGGAGGACCTGTTGCGGGGGGAGTTGGGCCGGCTGCTAGGCCGACCTGGTGGGTCTGGTGGCCAAGCGGCCCAGGGTGAGGGGTGAGGCCTTTTGTTTTCTCTTTTTCTTCTATCTTTTTTATAGTTTCTGTTTATTTGATTTCCATTTAAGTTTTTTCATTATTTTAGTTTTGTAAAAAGGTAAGAATAGCATCTAAATTAGAGCTACTAGATATGATACTCCCATAAAAAGTTTGGTGCAATAATAAAATACATCGCACATTTTTAATACTTAAAAGGCATTTAAATAATTACTTTAGCTGCAATTTTAATTATTTTAGTGCATTAAAATCTTTTATTAAAATGTGGTTTCTTCACCAGTATTACTTATAAATTATTTGCCACAACTTGTACTATTTAGTTTGGACATTTGAAAACTTCTATTTTTAACTTTGTTTTAAATTTAAATTTGAACCGGTTTGAATCTAAACGAGATTAGCAACAGTAATGTGGTGACATGGCACCATTAACTTGGGATTACTGTAGCTTACTTATCCGGGCGTCACAATTCTCCTCCACTACAAGAAATCTCGTCCCGAGATTTAAGAGGAGAGTAAGGGGGGAAGTTCTGGTTACGATATTCTATTGAATCTTCTCGGTCTTGGTTTCTCTTCGCGAAGAAGTTGATCCCTGTTGTTGATGTCTTCATTTTTCTATTTCAGGTCATCTTGACAAAGTTGTCGTCCTTCCTTCAGGATCTTCACCGTACTTACGAAAGGGTAAGAAGGGAAAACTCTATATGGATGGATTCTAACAAGATCGAGCATCAGACGGTTAACTCAGGGAAGAAGCATAAGTATCTCACGGTTTGAAACTTAAGAAGATATCGAGAGCAAAGCAAGAAGGTACCATGAGAAGTTTCAAATGGATAGGCAATCGTTCGATGCCTAATCAGAAGGTGAAAGGGTTTCAGGGCACAAGAATAAGTATTGCGTCTGATACCAGAATTGATGATCTCTCTGATGGTGGCTCGTGAATCCCATACGAGGCCACACGCGAGGAATAACTTTGGGAACAGGGGGTGTACAGGAGAGTCAGGTTTCGATCCTATGGAACTGTGGGTTATGGGCCCACCATGTGGGTTAAAAGTAGGAAGGGTGGTGACGTCTTGCACGATCATGTAAATAAGGCATGCCAAAGGATAGCCTGTCAGTTATGTCGGCCACAACATCGGTACCAAGGGCGAGGAACGAAGAGAACCATTTTCCTGCTCGTTGAACGAGGCGGACCAATAGGCAAAGTTCTCGTCCATCGGTGGTTACCGGAATGCTATCAACAAAAGGATCAGGGTCTTACTGACACGGTTGTACACCAAGGTGTTTTACATAAGCAGAAGAATACTACTGCTTATATAATATAGATTACAAGAAGGGTTAAGCAAACCAATGGAAAGGAAAGGTGATTACCAGGTTTAATCAGATCAATGGGGAGGAAAATGTGTATACACACATATTTCAGGGGTATATCCTTCCCAAGGACAAGCGAAGCATGATATCTGTGACAAGATATAATGTAGAAAACTCTTTAGGTAAGGGGAGAGAAATTTTTATGACACTACCCATACAACGATGTTTGGATAATTGAGCAGGAAACTTTTAGCATTGGGCTCCAAATGTTCTTGTTGAAAATCGGAGTATCACAAACATGCTTTGAGATAGTATTTGCATGGTCTTCAAGAAAAGGTCAGCCTTTGGTTACACAAAGAATCCATCAGGAACAACTTATAGAATAAGTCTTACAATTTCCTCGTGGAAGAAAGGATAGCCTTGCTAAAAAAGGAAAATTATAACAATAGGTCCTCCGGTCAGGCGTGCTAGGCATGACATCACCTTACCGAGTCATATAAAGACCAATGTTATAACTCGTGGAAATATGTTCCAACCATCATATCTGACCGAGGTTCAGATCCGATTGGTGCCAGGATACCTCAGACTCAGGATGCCTGAGAAGAAAAGGTGCAACACAAATTGACGAGTTGACATAGCAAGATTCTCGGAAATAAAACTATGGAAGCGAGTTCCGAAACAACAGTCCATCATTAAGACAAAGAGAGGATGAGGGGGCAGATGGACTCCGCGACAATCCTCGAGATTTCCAAAAAGGTGGTTTTCCACAGTTATGTGAACAAGAAGATAACATTAGTCGGATCAAATGATATAAAGATGTATGCTCGAGGAAAACATACTCAATTGAACACTAGACCAGGATCGCGCCTTGGCGCGAGGGTGCTGGTCCCAAACGTTTTGATAATCACGTAATGCTAAGTTAGTAGGAATCGACGTTTTCGTGGCGCTGCTTGTCACGCGTTGCCCGCCAAACAACAGACAACCAAATATGAATAATTATTTTTAAATACAATTGAATGGAATAGTATGCATAGTGATTTTAGCACACTCGAGTTGTCTAACTACAAAATGGTAAACCTATATGAGCATCACATACATTACATGAATCATACATAAGGCAACTTGCCACATAATCCCTCTATGATTTGTATGGCTAAATGATATCATTCCAATCAGCTTGATTAAAAAGTTTCTTAAACGAACGATATGATGCATGAAAAAGATGGTCCAACTTAAGGTTAACATAATTTGTCAAAAATCAAATGAATAGACACATAACAAACAAGTACACGTAAGCAATGCTGCAAAAGAATGTGTGATATACATGCTTCTCTCGGGAAGCAAGAATTTCAATAAGATAGTTTCATAAACTTGGTATTACAACTGAATAAACCCATCGCAAATTGAAGTATTTACTTGGCCAATTTAGACACCCAATTATCAAACATAAAGACAAATGTTTGGTGCTTTTCATTGAATAAATACACAAATGCACATACCTACAGGTTGACAACATTAGAACATGCAATCTCTTCTTTATGAAGAGATGCATGGCTCCCTAGTAGATGCAGCAATAATTCATAATTTTCAGCAATAATTCATAATTTTCATTGAAGAGCGAGTAAAAGGCCATAGAGCAGTCTTCACAGTAGATGTATAGTTGCCTCATGACTGTCACCACAACATCTGGCTCGATGGTCGTATACTGAAAAACCCCATATGCGTCAACATTATCTCTCTAACAGATGTGCACCATTTATTTCAAGCCACCTAAGAGAAGATGAGCATAACACAAAGGTCAAAAATAAAACGCATCTTCCCAAAACATGTATGCACTTCAACATTAATGATGGTTATAATCTTGCTTCAGAAACACAGTCAACAACAAATTTATAAACATTGGATTGGTTATTGTTCAGTTCAGAAATAAAACCAGGCCAGGCTAAAAAATAAGAATGTGCCAGGCACTAAAAAATAACGGTGGCACAAGTTAATCTGCAAATAGGTGGTATTTAGATCATTTAATAGATTCATTAGGCGAGTATTCATACTAAATAAAAATCAATACATAACTAAATCATAGTCATAGATCTGGAGTATTCTCTCTAAAAAGGGCGTTCTACTGAACCATGAGACTCACAACAATAGAACTGCAGCTACTACTGATAACTGAGCAGCATTTTTATACACGGCCCGAAGAACAGTAAGATTCGCTCACATGAACCCTAGATCGATACTACAGAAGTACGCAAGTGACCGACAGCTCGTGTTTATTACCTTGTTTATTGGTGGCACCGTGGACTGGATTTTCCCTGTTCCTGTCACTGGCGCGATGAAGAAGAGTTCCTCTATGCACTGATTGATATTGGATCATCAGTTGCCTTCAAATCACAAAGAACTACATCAACCAAAGATGAATTTAGTTAAAGGATGCATGTCCTGCATACAATAAAATGCATTGCTGCAAAAATAATGTCTTGAAAGCTTTAATTCATGCACATGTGGCCAATTGAGCTATTTCTTTTTAATTAACACGAGCACTAAATCTGATGATAAACAAAGGGATTAGCTTTGTTCATCATAAACATATGGGTAGAGGGAGGGGGAGGGGGCCAGCAAGCTCTATATGCAGTATGTTACTATTCAACATAAGATAAGTCATGCTAATTTAGGATATAATCACGTGTAGTAGCATCGGAGCTAGATATATGCACTAAAAGGACGGATTACCTAGACTACAATCAAAAGTATCATATACTGTTATAGATCTGCATACAACTTATTGTCTTATCAACACTATCATATATAAAATTAACCAATGGAATGAGGCTCGAAGCTAGCGGCAGGAGCAAGGGATTCAATTGGTGAACCGAACAGGTAGGGCTTCCATCCATTAACAAAGCTACACTAACCTTCTTAATGACAACAACATTTGAAGGAGGAGGATTGCAGAGAGGAACATGTAGGTCGAGCTAGATCCTATAGGGCAAGAGGCTCACCTTGTTGTAGCCTGTAGGTTGGCATTGCTTGGGGAGGCAGTAGCTGCAAGATCAGGGAAGGAGGCCGAAGCAAGCTCGTGTCGGGGGGGCGAGAGGGTCCTGGTTATAAAAGATTCCACTTGATTATAAAAGATACCACTGGAGCTAAAACAATGGTACCCAAGTGTACACACCTCATAGCCATCATCCAATGACACTTGCTAGCAGTTATGCGCTCGTCTAACTAACATGCATCTCTATGGTCAATGACCTAAATCTAAACATTTGTTACAACATGTTATCGGCAGGGACCTAAATCTAAACATATGTGACTGTTGTATCAATTTACTTGATCAGTTTTCATGTGAATACTCAATCATGATCATAAAATTATTATAGTAGGATCTGAATATTCAGTAGAATTTGTACTGAAATTTAGAGCACAGTGCATCTTTGCAAACATTAACACCAACAAATCGACATCTCCTCCCAAAGTGAATATATGAGAAGGAAGCCACATATATTATTCAAAAGAAAAATGAGTCAAGGCTCAATCCAGACATACCTTGCAATAAGTTGAAGCTTTCTTTCCCTTCTATGCATCGATTCGAGCCTAAGAACCCAATAAATCATCTAGTGGGAAAATAACCAGCATCCAGATATTCTCTTAGGTTTCCACGGTGAATACTAATACAGTCACATCAATCCCCATTTCTGTTGGACAGACAAATCATATATCAGCATCAAATTAATGTATAGATAAATGGCCGAAAAGAAGATCCCCAAGACAGGACATCTATGCACGGGCATTTACATGAATTGAGTAGAGATGAGAGATAGGTAACTATTGTCATTTTACAAACCTATCACTTCCTCTCATTATAGTATTTCTCCACATTAGTAATACGACACCAAGAAAATAAGTAAGCAAACAATCATTTGCTCTCCTAATTTTGTAGGAAAGGATAGAGGTTCAGTTCAAGAACCAGAGATGGGAATAAGAAAGAAACACTTAAATTCAACGCCATCTCTTTGAGGTTGCCACTATCAAATCTCGAGTTTCAAATGACTGCTTGGCTAAGCATCAAACACACAAGATTAGCGATGCTAGCTAGCTGCATAAATGCACGACCTACCTAATAATGTGTACACACTCTGCTTCCTGTTCTTCCTATCGGCTCTCACCGGGGCAGCACGCCACACCAAAAATAAGAAATGATGAAAAAACATGGACACCTGATAAAGAAAGTAGTGAATCACATGTTGTAAATTAGCTCTTTCATATCCATATGTTCTATTTTCAAAATAACTCCTTATATTAGTACTGATTTCATTTACATTTGAAGCAAATGTTGATGAAGGGTTTAATACCGTCATGACAGATGCATGGTATAGGCTGCATAATGGCAAGTAAGATAGCATGTCCCTATAAATCAACCACCCACGCCAGATATTTGGTATCCGAGTCACAGATGGTTACTATAGTAACAGAGCAAATAGAAATCTTAAATGACAAAAATGGACATTGCCAAACTTGTACATAGTATACAGTGCACAAAATAATCCACGTATCAGCGCCGAATGGACAGAACTGGGAAAGAAACTGGACGTCAATGCATTGTTTAGTGAGAAAGTAGAAAAAAATAAAAAAAATAGTTCATGATTGAAAATTTAGTTGTTCCGACGCCTTACTAAAGAGCACATCTTGGAGAAGCGTCGCTATTGTGCAAGTATGGCCGTGACAACACAATAGACAGAGCTGAAAGAGCAACACAAAACATTTTTGTTTATGAATTCATTGGTTCATATCTCATGGATCAACAGGATGGTGCTGCAAAAGCAAGTTTTTCTCGCGAAATTAGTAATGCCAATATTCTTCCACACAGCATATTGAAGCTATAAAACCCAGCGGAAATCTGCACTACAGGTCGGCTACCAACACGTGTCAAACCTAGCAGCCCGGCATTTTCCCTGTTCCAGAACAGTGAAATATATTCAGTATTCAGATCGCACTATAAATATATATAAACACTGCAAGAAACAATCGTCTGTAATCTACTTACATAGATACAGAGCACCCATTGGCTGTTCGAAATAAGCCGGCCAGGAAAATTCCAACCCCCTACATAAGCACACAGACAAATGAAGGTAAGAAGATGCTTACAAGTCCCTTCTGTATTCAGATAGACTAACTGCAGAGCAACGGAGGAGTTCAGAGTTACCTTCCACCCGATACCACGACTCATGACAGAAGGAGGGCATGGCGTTGCACTGGCGTACCATGAAACTACAATGAAAGCACTAGTAGACTGCATTGCAAAACATGGGAGTGTTATTCAAACGATACTTGATGCCTTAGACGTAGGCACGTAGCAATGCTTTGTATCTACTTAAATATCATCAGTTATCCATGGTACCTCCACCAGAGCAACAAAAGCAGCTGCCATCATGGCAAAGCATTCACCAACATCAAAAGTCGGTACTCTCCACTGGAATGGGTATGGTACAGTTATCCTGCAAATTTTAAAGCAGTGATATGCTCAATAGCTGAATTCCCCCACTGTAAATTGCAGAAATCTTCATAATATGAATACAGTTATTTCATGATTGTCTTCAAATTTTACCAGGGAGCACCCCCAACAAGGCCAGATCGATCACTGCGGCAGTGGAATTGGGTTTTTGAAGCAGCATTCTTATATGCCCTGCCAACCGTCAGGAAGAACATGTAAATCCACATGACGACGACGGACATTATGATGGCGAACCGCTCGAACGCAGTCCCAGCAAAGGCACCAGATGAGGTATGTACTGCAGAAAAAATGTGTAACGATCATAAGCCTTCAGAAACTGTAAGTAAATGTCACACATCGGCTATGTAGGACAGATCATGCATGTACCTGGGAAAGAGCTACCAGCAGTATGATCTCTGGAAGACCGATTTTGATACATTTCGCGACCTACATAGCAAACCCATACTGTTATGTTACTGTTATCCCCACTGATGTCAACTACAGCCAGGCAGAATTCAGAAGTGCAGATTTGTGTATGCACAAGATAAAAAGTCTTACACTTGGGAATCCAAGCTCGTAGAGCCCGAATGTGACGAGCGTGACGAGTGGCGCGGCCGACAGCGGGCTCAGCAGCCTGCAGAATCACAGGAGACACGAATTAGCTCAAATTGACAACAAGGCTAAGTAGCACACTGATGAGATGGGAACCTGGACCCCTCCTCCATGGGGACTGGCGAGTGGATACAGAAGAGAGAGGAAGCGGAGACGAACCCGATGACAATGCACCAATGGATGCTGAAGCCCGTGATGATATGGAGCGTGGATGCGATGATGAACGCGCCCTGCGTGTCCCACATGGTGTGGAGGAACTTCTCGTGCGGGTTAAGAAGGAGGGGTCATTGCTATGGAGGGCCTGGCCGAGCAACTGGAACCCGGCGACGGCGCGTTCCGTATGGTCTCCTCGTCACTCCTCCGACGAAGGGAGAGCGCGAGTCGGCGGCTCGAGAGGAGGGCGACGGGGATGAAGGACGGATGTGGCGGCGTGAGGTCGGCAGGGAGGAGGTCGTCGACAACTGTGGAGGCCCCCATCGATGCTTTGGCCGGTGGTGTCTCTTCCCGGCGATGGCGAGGGGCGAGCTCGACGGCGAGAGCAGCACCGCGATCTCAAGCAGGGCGAGTGGAACGGGAAGGAGAAGAGGACGGGAGAGCGGGATGTGATGGAGCTAGTCCAAGGGTTGCCCCTGCTGCTGCTGTGAGGCAGCCGTCGGGCTGCACCTCTTGCAAGAGGAGTAGCCGCGGGGAGACGCAGACAGGAGGGCGGGCCGCGGCGATGGAGATGGCGCGCTCCGCCTAGATCTCCTCCTGCACTCCGCCATGGATGTGCCCTCTGCGGGGTCGGAGAAGTAGGGATCGGGAGCCGACGACGCGCCCTGAGATGCGAGCGGCAACGGCGGCGGCGGCGTGATGGTGAGGGGGTGTGCAGGCGGCTCGAGCGAGGGAGAGAGGGGGCGAATGGGAGGACGAAGAGGCCGCTGCCCTCACCTCATCCACCGACGGGCCAACCAGCGATGATCACGCAACGGGCCAAAGAGTGAAAAGACGATAACACCCTCGGCGGGCCACTGGAATCACCGGGGTGGCAGGAGATATTTACCTCTCCCGCCAGGAACGAATCAGCCGCTGACACGTGACAAACCATGACGCGAGTTACCATTTATGCCCTCGGCGGGATCCGAAAATTACAGCGGTGGCATGGAGGAGACCGTAACTATTCATTTCTACAGTCGCAGAGGTTCGATCCGACGACTGTGGTCCTCCAAGAGCTCGATCCGACGGCCCAGATCGCATCAAGCAGCCAGATCCAACGGCCAGGAATCCAAATCGCTGAGGAGGCTCGGTGATCCCTCCGGTTCTTATTTCTGGATTGGTTGAAAGGTGCACCAGAATATGGGCTGGGTTGCACAACCAATGTCGAAATGGTGATTCAATAATCAATAGTCTAAGAATGAACGGCCGACCATTAACTTCAAAGCAAGAGGGTTGCTAGAAGGTCAGAATCCAAACAGCACCGCTCACTTGTTGGTACCCCGGTTGGAATCAACACGAGGACCCAAGAAAGAATGGTGATGGTGAGAAGTATCACCATACCAAGAATTCTTAAGAGTTGGTGAAATTCTCACGTTATTCTTGACATAAAGGATGGTAATACTCCAAGGTAAAGAAGAACAAATGGTGGATAGCAAAGATCTCAAGGTATAACACAAAACACGAACAAGTTTGTGTTGAACGGAAGGCAATCGAGTGGTCGATGATAACACAAATCATCGAGGGCAAGGATGGTATTTCTCATCAGGAATTCAATTGATATCCTTGAGGAGCTCGAAATGTTGATGATGATCATGACAAATTTGTCGCGAGATTTCATGAAGATGTAATCGATCGGTGACGACATCAAGTCAAAGGAATGATGATGCGAAAGATTAATGGAACTAAGAGTATGACGCAAACTCAAAATCAAGTTTGGTGTTCAAGGTGAAATGATATGATGAGGAAGATCGGCGTAAGGTTACCTTATCGTACAAAATTGTGCTAGCCGACCAGGCTAGGAATGACGTGATCGGGTACAAACTCGTAAGTAAAGAAGATTTCTAAAAGTTGTTGAACCATAGTGCGTACTCGGTTCAGTTATTGGTGTCTTTGAGTGTATAATAACTCAGAGCCCGTGAAAAATTGTAATCACTGAGAATGTAGTACTTGATGAAGAACTCATAAGAAGTTATGCAGTTCCATGATAATTTCGAGATACCAGGGGGGTAATACTCGATGACAGATCAAAGTAGAGGTTGGACTAGGTTATTGCTCTCCAGAAGACAAGTGCTTGAACTTGTCCGAGAAATTGGATCGAGAAGAACAATATGGTCGGAGCCATAGCTGCAGGGGATCCAATTTAATGATACCGAAAGAATTACCCAAATGATTAAATATTTTACAAGAAGCTTCCATGATAAGTTCCACATCGGGTCCATGGGCATGAACGCAAAGGCTCAAGGTCGACTCCCACTTCTTCAATGCATAACCTTTCATTTTACTTCTCGCTTTTGATGAAGCTGTAGTGTAGAAATTTTATCTGGCGAAGCAACAGAAGAGTATGACTCGCGAAAACTTTTGGGTTCACACATATTAAGGAAGGCATAAGTTCAAGCCATCGGGGCTCCTTAGAACATATACCACGAACTTCAGGAGTAATTATCACCAGCTCAAAAGTAGAGCATGGTTGACAAAGCAGATGATACCATTTACCAAAGGCATTATATACCCGTGGAAAGGCTCACAAGGGTATTGAATATGAAGGACGATGTCGGATGAAATCCAACAATGGATCGGGCGATCCACAACGAAGCTGATGTAAGTATCGGTACTCAATCAGAGGAAGAAAGAATGCACGGGAATCATATTATAGAACATCTGAATAATTCGATGCTTAGATAACAAAGGAATTAAGATTTCCAAAACAAAGGATCAGAAGCAGACGCTCTGATCAAGGATGGATAAGTTGGATAGACTAGAGGCACAATTGACGACAATTAGTTTGGTCGAGAACCAGCTCATGTTCAAAATGATGTCTGAGCCGGAAAGATAATTTAGAAGGGTTGATTGATGATTGTGTGCATTAGCACACATGTTGAATCAATAGGATCAAAATGACGGTGTCAAAAGATACTAGTGAATATTGTTAATGATATGGAACGCAAACATAATGCAAGCAGACAAGTTGCAAAGCAACAGCCGACAGAGAATTACCGAAAGACCGGATAGTATATCAATGTACCTTGTGGATCATATGATCAACAAGTAAAGAACAGTTCCTCGATAAGGGTGAAGAATTATTCGTAGGGGTATTCATGCGGCAAAGAATTGCCAAGTAGTAAGCATAAAGGATTCTTGGAACATGAAGAGTATTTGATGGCATCTTAACAAGAGCAACTTGGAATAAAATTTAAGAACGACGGGTTTAAGTATTCATCCATGGGGATATTCAGTGGTAGGGAATTGCAAAAGTAACGAGCACAAAGTCTCGAGAACTTTGGAGAGTATCTTCGAAATCCTTCGGTGCACCAAGCAATCATCTGGAGTGAGGGGCTCTCCGGAAGGAAGTAGTTACGAGAACCTAGAGTCGGAGTTAGTAAAATCATTTCACTCGGAGAGAAGAGAGGTTAGACTCCCAGAGTATAGGTCGAGGAATAAAAGATCCTAATACCACCCTATGGCGATGTGTGCCCGTAAGGCACACAGCCTTGGTAGTAAAAGTTTTGCAATGTCTAGACTCAACTTCGGCCAAGGAGTTTGGAAAGGGGATTCCTAGAGGCAGTCGGCTCTGATACCAACTTGTGACGCCCCCGATTCAATCGTACACTAATCATGCACGCAAATATGTACGATCAAGATCAGGGACTCACGGGAAGATATCACAACACAACTCTACAAATAAAAATAGTCATACAAGCATCATAATACAAGCCAGGGGCCTCGAGGGCTCGAATACAAGTGCTCGATCATAGACGAGTCAGCGGAAGCAACAATAGCTGAGTACAGACATAAGTTAAACAAGTTGCCATAAGATGACTAGCACAAACTGGGATACAATCGAAAGAGGCGCAGGCCTCCTGCCTGGGATCCTCCTAACTACTCCTGGTCGTCGTCAGCGGGCTGCACGTAGTGGTAGGCACCTCCAGAGTAGTAGGAGTCGTCGTCGACGGTGGCGTCTGGATCCTGGGCTCCATCGTCTGGTTGCGGCAACCAGGTAGAAGGGAAAGGGGGAAAAGGGGAAGAAAAGCAACCGTGAGTACTCATCCAAAGTACTCGCAAGCAAGGAGCTACACTACATATGCATGGATATATGTGTAAAGGGGCCATATCAGTGGACTGAACTGCAGAATGCCAGAATAAGAGGGGGATAGCTAGTCTTATCGAAGACTACGCTTCTGGTCGCCTCCGTCTTGCAGCATATAGAAGAGAGTAGACTGAACTCCTCCAAGTAGCATCGCATAGCATAATCCTACCCGACGATCCCCTCCTCGATGCCCTGTTAGAGAGCGATCACCGGGTTGTATCTGGCACTTGGAAGGGTGTGTTTTATTAAGTATCCGGTTCTAGTTGTCATAAGGTCAAGGTACAACTCCGGGTCGTCCTTTTACCGAGGGACACGGCTATTCGAATAGATAAACTTCCCTGCAGGGGTGCACCACATAACCCAACACGCTTGATCCCATTTGGCCGGACACACTTTCCTGGGTCATGCCCGGCCTCGGAAGATCAACACGTCGCAGCCCCACCTAGGCACAATAGAGCGGTCAGCACGCCGGTCTAAACCTATGCGCGCAGGGGTCTGGGCCCATCGCCCTGAGCACACCTGCACGTTGCGTACGCGGCCGGAAGCAGATCTAGCCCCCTTAATACAAGTGCGAGCTTGCGATCCAATGCGGCGCGCGCCACTCAGTCGCTGACGTCAAGAAGTGCTTCGGCTGATACCACGACGCCGAGTGCCCATATCTTTCCCGCGTAGTTGGTTAGTGCGTATAGACCAAATGGCCAGACTCAGATCAAATATCCAGATCTCGTTAAGCGTGTTAAGTATCCGCGAACGCCAACAGGGCCAGGCTCACCTCTCACCCAGGTAGCCCCGAACTGCCCTGCCGCTCCGCCACAATGATCCACTCGCGGGTACTCCTACGAGCCGACCCGTCTTTGGTCACCACATGTATCATGTATATAGTATATACCCGTGATCACCTCCCGAGTGATCACGGCCCGATAGTATAGCACAGCAGACGGACAAGAATGTAGGGCCACTGATGGTAAACTAGCATCCTAAACTAAGCAAGTAGGATTGCAGGTAAAGGTATCAACAGTAGTACCAAAGACAGGCTATGCATCAGGATAGGAGTAACGAAAGCAGTAACAGGCTACACTACTCTAATGCAAGTAGTATAGAGGAGAGTAGGCGATATCTGGTGATCAAGGGGGGGGGGGCTTGCCTGCTTGCTCTGGCAAGAGAGAGGGGTCGTCAACTCCGTAGTCGAACGGGGCAGCAACAACGTCGGTCTCAGTGTCTATCGAGAGAAGAGGGGGGAGAAACAATAAATATTTAAGCATGACATGACAAGTAACGGCGTTAGAGGTGCCCTAACGCGGTATGCGGTGATACAGGTGAAGGGGGGAAAACATCCGGGAAAGTATTCCCGGTGTTTCGCGTTTTGGGCAGAGGAGCTGGGGGGGGGGGGGGAAGTTGCGAGTTTGATATGTTAGGAATGTGTGGCGGACGAACGGGCTGCGTATCCGGGTTCGTCTCGTCGTTCTGAGCAATTCTCATGTACAAAACTTTTTCATCCGAGCTACGGATTAATTTCTATGATTTTACAAAGTTTAAAATGATTTTCTATATTCATAGAATTCTTTTAATTCGAAAATAAAACAGCAAAATACTTTTGTCACCTAGTGCTATTCTAGCCGTAGTGTATGACAGTGGGACCAGTGGGGTTGGGTTAACCCAGTCAAATGTTGACTAGTCAACATATGAACAGTATAGGGGGCCACATGTCATTGACTTAGACTTTTTTAAAATTTAATTTTGTTTAAACTAACCATGAGTCCACATGTCATCTACTATTGGACTAATTAACTAATACTACTAATCTAAACAAGGGCCGGCCACTACTCCGACCACGTGCACGACGCACACACAAGTTAGTAGGCTATGAGTTATTAACATAAGATGTCATTTTATGATTTTTGTAGGATTTAATCTATTCATCAAAAGGATTTGGTCCAGTGGGATGAAATGGAGTTTGTCATATATACTTTCTACTCATATTATTTTTAGGCCTGTTAGTAGTTGTTTAACCGCTGATCAGAGGCTGTAAATGGGGTTAGTCATTGTGGAAATAGCAAAGCTAGCAACATGTACAGTAGCTAGCAGTACAGAGTACAGTTAGCAGCGGCGGTAGTAGATGCAGCAGCAGCGCCGTGGTAGCAACTAGCAAGCAGCAGCAGGCGAGCACGGGTGGGGTGGAGGCAAGGCGCGGCGAGGGTAGCAGCCGGCGCGGTCAGGCGCGGCCAGGCGCGCGCCCGCGGACGGAGTGGGTCGCGGTCGTCGCGCGGTTCGGCGGCAGCGGGGTCGCAGTGGTCGGCCAGGGTGCGGAAGGGCGTGCACGCGGGCTAGCAGGGATGGGGAGCAGGGCGTGTGCTCGCGGACGCGGAGCGTGAGCCGACGCGGATGGTTGCAGGCGCAGAGCTGCGGACGTGCGATGCAGCGCAGCTGGCGGGCGCGGGGGAGGCAAGGAGCACGAGGCCGTGCTCGTGGGACGACCCGGGCCAGCTATGGGTGCGGTGCCGAGGGGAAGCAACGGCGGCGAGCTCGGCTACGGCCTACGATGGCTACGGCGATCTAGGCGACGAACCGAAGCGGGAAACAGGGGAATCGAGGGAGAGCTCACAGCGGCGGCCGATGGGGAGCTCTGGAGAGGTCGAGGAGATGCCGGAGTACTTGGACGCGGCGAGGCGGTGGCGGTGGTCGACATGGTTGACGGTGCGGGCGACGCCCGATCCAGCGGCAGGGAACTCCGAAGCCTGCGCTGGTGGTGTGGACGGTGACTACGGGGCGCGGCGAGGCCCCCGGCCAACCTCTGGTGGCCCGGGAAGAAGCCGGAGCAGGCGAACGACGATGGCACGGCGGTGGTAGTGCTCGGGCGGCTCGGGACCGAGAGGGAGAGGGCTAGAGGAAAAGGGGATCTGATGAGGGGCGAGGCGGAGGGACAGAGAGGAGTGGGGCGAATGGGTAGCTAGGGTTCGGGGAGGGGCGCTCTTATCCAACTCCTCCTCGTCGACGAGGTGGTGCGGTGCCGACCGCGGGCGGGAGCGCTCTCTGTAGCGGTCTGAGACCGAGGAACAGGAGAAGGGAGGACCTGTTGCGGGGGGAGTTGGGCCGGCTGCTAGGCCGACCTGGTGGGTCTGGTGGCCAAGCGGCCCAGGGTGAGGGGTGAGGCCTTTTGTTTTCTCTTTTTCTTCTATCTTTTTTATAGTTTCTGTTTATTTGATTTCCATTTAAGTTTTTTCATTATTTTAGTTTTGTAAAAAGGTAAGAATAGCATCTAAATTAGATCTACTAGATATGATACTCCCATAAAAAGTTTGGTGCAATAATAAAATACATCGCACATTTTTAATACTTAAAAGGCATTTAAATAATTACTTTAGCTGCAATTTTAATTATTTTAGTGCATTAAAACCTTTTATTAAAATGTGGTTTCTTCACCAGTATTGCTTATAAATTATTTTCCACAACTTGTACTATTTAGTTTGGACATTTGAAAACTTCTATTTTTAACTTTGTTTTAAATTTAAATTTGAACCGGTTTGAATCTAAACGAGATTAGCAACAGTAATGTGGTGACATGGCACCATTAACTTGGGATTACTGTAGCTTACTTATCCGGGCGTCACAATCATCCCTTCCAATGTTAAATTTCTCTCTTATGAAAATATGAAAAAGAGTGTTACTTGTTCTCCCGTAGCTATGCAGCATCCACGGGTGCAAGGAGCTTTAACCGTTACGGGTAAGCTCCGTAAGGAAGTAATGGATCTCAAGCAACAAGTCAATAAGCTCGAGGAAGAGAATCGTATCCTGAAGGGCATCATCTCTAAGAATATCACTTCACCACCTCCGAAGAAAGAGATATAATCACATGGGTATGGGCACTCCCCTTGGCAACTGCCAAGCTTGGGGGAGGTGCCCCGGTATCGTATCACCATCACACTCCTATATATATCGTTTTTCTTAGTTCGATCCTTTTAGTAACTAGTAAATTGTACGTGATTTGCACGTCATTTAAATATGTGTGCAAAGTTCAATTCACGGATACACGGCTTGCTCCCTTCAACATGGTACCTTGCATGTAAAGCTTCGTCGAGTTCATTATTGTAGCCATTCTGTTTAGTTCTGTATATAAAGCTTTACATGCTTAGTATTAGTATCTCATACTACACTCAGCTTACTTTGAAACTTCTTGAAAACTTCCAACTTCTCCCTGACACGATTAGTGCGTGCGTTGCGGATGCTCTGCCACTACCAGTGTGTGTACCTTGACCGGTTACTTGCATGAATGGATAACCTTAGGCAAGTGAAACTTTTCCTACATTGGTATATAGTGATGGTTCTAGAAATCAGTGGTACGTTCACTGGTACTGTAGCTGCGAATCCCACAATTTTCAGCCATCCGATTGACTCTATCAACGCCTCACATTGCTTTTTGGTTTTGAGATCCAAACATTTAAAACTCATACACTATAGAGTAGTATAGATATCTTGATCTAGTAGAATAAAGTTTAGTGTGATTTAGTTTTGAGTTTTGCCTTTTGATCCTTCTATATAATCGAGTCCATGAGCTATATATAATAAAGATAAGTGTTGAGTCAAGGGCTTGATTATTTTGCTATTATCTTGAGGGAATAAAAGAAAAAGAAAGAATAAAAGAAATAAAAGAGATCATATTGATCTTATGGAGAGTAATGACTTCACATATAAAGAATATGATGGATAAAAGTTGTTGAGGGCTGACAAACATAGTTTTGGTCATCGCTGCAATTAATAGGAAGTAATAAAGAAAGAGAGGTTTCACATATAAATATACTATCTTGGACATCTTTTATGATTGTGAGCACTCATTAAAGTATGACATGCTAAAGAGTTGATGTTGGACAAGGAAGACAACGTAATGGTTATGTTTTCTTATATCTGAAATAAAGTATATTGCCATGGATCATCCAACATGTTGAGCTTGCTTTTCCCTCTCATGCTAGCCAAATTCTTTGCACCAAGTAGAGATAATACTTGTGCTTCTGAATATCCTTAAACCCAGTTTTGCCATGAGAGTCTACCATATCTACCTATGGATTGAGTAAGATCCTTCAAAGTAAGTTGTCATGTTGCTTGCAATAAAAATTGCTTTCTAAATATGTATGATCTATTAGTGTGGAGAAAATAAGCTTTATACGATCTTGTGATATGGAAGCAATAAAAGCGACGGACTGCATAATAAAGGTCCATATCACAAGTGGCAATATAAAGTGAAGTTCTTTTGCATTAAGATTTCGTGCATCCAACCATAAAAGCACATGAAAACCTCTGCTTTCCTCTGTGAAGGGCCTATCTTTTACTTTTATCTTTTACCTTATGCAAGAGTCATGATGATCTTCACCTTCCCTTTTTACATTTTATCCTTTGGCAAGCACCTTGTGTTGGAAATATCCTGAGATATATATATATATATATATATATATATATATATATATATATATATATATATATATATATATATATATATATATCCAATTGGATGTAAGTTAGCATGAATTATTATTGTTGACATTACCCTTGAGGTAAAAGGTTGGGAGGCAACACTATAAGCCCCTATCTTTCTCCGTGTCTGGTTAAAACTCCAGACCCACAAGTATTGCGTGAGTGTTAACAATTGTGAAAGACTATATGATAGTTGAGTATGTGGACTTGCTGAAAAGCTCTTATTTTGACTCTTTCCGATGTTATGATAAATTGCAATTGCTTCAATGACCGAGATTATAGTTTGTTGGTTCTCAATGAAGTTTCTGATTCATACTTTACATTGTGAATAGATTATTACTTGAGCATAAGAGATCATATGACAATGTCCAAATATGTTGTTGTTATAAGAATGATCATGATGCCCTCTTGTCCGTATTTTATTTTATCGACACCTCTATCTCTAAAGATGTGGACATATTTATCGTTATCGGCTTCCGCTTGAGGACAAGCGAGGTCTAAGCTTGGGGGAGTTGATACGTCCATTTTGCATCATGCTTTTATAACGATATTTATTGCATTTGGGCTGTTATTACACGTGATACGTCTCCAACGTATCTATAATTTTTGATTGCTCCACGCTATATTATCTACTGTTTTGGACAATATTGGGCTTTATTATCCACTTTTATATTATTTTTGGGACTAACCTATTATCCGGAGGCCCAGCACAGAATTGCTGTTTTTTTGCCTATTTCAGAGTTTCGAAGAAACGGAATATCAAACGGAATGAAACCTTCGGGAACGTGATTTTCTCACCGAATATGATCCAGGAGACTCGGACCCTACGTCAAGAAAGAAAGGAGGAGGGCACGAGGTAGGGGGGCGCGCCCCCCACCATCGTGGGCCCCCTGTTGCTCCACCGACGTACTCCTTCCTCCTATACCTACGAACCCCCAAACGATCAGAAACGGAACCAAAAACCTAATTCCATCGCCACAACCTTCTGTACCCATGAGATCCCATCTTGGGGCCTGTTCCGGAGCTCCGCCGGAGGGGGCATCCATCACGGAGGGCTTCTACATCATCACCATAGCCTCTCCGATGAAGTGTGAGTAGTTTACCTCAGACCTTCGGGTCCATAGTTAGTAGCTAGATGGCCGTGAAGGGATTGAAAACCCCTTATCGCGTTGGTTGCGAGGAGTTATTTGCGTTGTGCAGGTACGAGGGACTCGCGCGTAGCCTCCTACTGGATTGATACCTTGGTTTTCAAAAACTGAGGGAAATACTTACGCTACTTTGCTGCATCATCCTTTCCTCTTCAAGGAAATCCAACGTAGTGCTCAAGAGGTAGCAAGAAGAATTTCTGGCACCGTTGCCGGGGAGTCTAAGCAAAAGTCAACATACCAAGTACCCATCACAATCCCTTATCTCCCGCATTACATTATTTGCCATTTTGCCTCTCGTTTTCCTCACCCCCACTTCAGCCTTGCCGTTTCATTCGTCCTCTCTTTTCCATTCGCCTTCTTTTTCGCTTACCTTTTCTTGTGTGTTGGATTGCTTGCTTGTCACGATGGCTCAAGATAATACCAAATTGTGTGACTTTACCAATACCAAAAATAATGATTTCCATAGCACTCCAATTTCTCCTCTTACCAATACTGAATCTTGTGAAATCAATACTGCTTTGTTGAATCTAGTTATGAAAGATCAATTCGCCGACCTTCCTAGTGAAGATGCCACTACTCATCTAAATAGCTTCGTGGATTTGTGTGATATGCAAAAGAAAAAGGATGTTGATAATGATATTATTAAATTGAAGCTACTTCCTTTTTCGCTTAGAGATCGTGATAAAGCTTGGTTTTCGTCTTTGCCTAAAAATAGTATTGATTCTTGGAACAAGTGCAAAGATGCTTTTATCTCTAAGTATTTTCCTCCCGCTAAGATCATCTCTCTTGGAACAAGCACAAGCTTGGGAGAGGATGAAATTAATGATACGTAATTGCCCTACTCATGGTTTGAACTTGTGGATGATTATACAAAAAATTTATGCCGGATTGAATTTTGCTTCTAGATATATTTTAGATTCGGCAGCGGGAGGCACTTTTATGGAAATCACTTTAGGAGAATCTACTAAACTCCTAGATAATATTATGGTTAATTATTCTCAATGGCACACTGAAAGATCTACTAATAAAAAAGTGCATGTGATAGAATAAATTAATGTTTTGAGTGGAAAGATGGATGAACTTATGAAATTATTTGCTACTAAGAGTGTTTCTTCTGATCCTAATGATATGCCTTTGTCTACTTTGATTGAGAATAATAATGAATCTATGGATGTGAATTTTGTTGGTTGGAATAATTTTGGTAACAACGCGGATAGAGGGAACTTTAATCCTAGGCCTTATCCTAGTAATCCCTCTAATAATTATGGTAATTCCTACAACAACTCTTATGGAAATTTTAATAAGATACCTTCTGAATTTGAGGCTAGTGTTAAAGAATTTATGAATTCGCAAAAGAATTTTAATGCTTTGCTTGAAGAGAAATTGCTTAAAGTTGATGAATTGGCTGGGAACGTTGATAGAATTTCTCTTGATGTTGATTCTTTAAAGCTTAGATTTATTCCTCCTAAGCATGATATCAATGAGTCTCTCAAAGCCATGAGAATTTCCATTGATGAGTGCAAAGAAATAACCGCTAGGATGCGTGCTACGAAAGATGCCTTTATTAAAGCGTGTTCTTCCAATTTCCGTGAAAACAAAGATGAAGATATAAAAGTTATTGATGTGTCCCCTATTAAATCTTTGTTTTGCAATATGAATCTTGATAATGATGGGATTGAATATGATCCACCTTTACCTAGAAGGCGTTCCAAAAATTCGGATTTTTAGATCTTGATGCTAAAATTGATAAAAGTGGGATTGAAGAAAGTAAAACCCTAGATGTCGCTAAACCCACCATTTTGGATTTCAAGGAATTTAATTATGAAAGTTGCTCTTTAATTGATTGTATTTCCTTGTTGCAATCCATGCTAAATTCTCCACAAGCTTATAGTCAAAATAAAGCGTTTACTAAACATATCGTTGATGCCTTGATGAATCTACGGCTAGTAAAATAGTTTATAAACCATAGAGAAGTTGGAATACAGTATGTTTAACACCAATATAAATAAAGAATTAGTTCATTACAGTACCTTGAAGTGGTCTTTTGTTTTCTTTCGCTAACGGAGCTCACGAGATTTCTGTTGAGTTCTGTGTTGTGAAGTTTTCAAGTTTTGGGTGAAATCTTTTGATGGATTATGGAACAAGGAGTGGCAAGAGCCTAAGCTTGGGGATGCCCATGGCACCCCCAATATAATCTAAGGATACCAAAAAGTGAAATCTTGGGATGCCCCGGAAGGCATCCCCTCTTTCGTTTATTTCCATCGGTAACTTTACTTGGAGCTATATTTTTATTCACCACATGATATGTGTTTTGCTTGGAGCGTCTTGTATGATTTGAGTCTTTATTTTTTAGTTTGCCACAATCATCCTTGCTGTACGCACCTTTTGAGAGAGCAATACATGCTTTGGAATTTGTTAGAATACTCTATGTGCTTCACTTATATATTTGGAGCTATATAGTTTTGCTCTAGTGCTTCACTTATATCTTTTAGAGCACGGTGGTGGATTTGTTTTATAGAAACTATTGATCTCTCATGCTTCACTTAGATTATTTTGAGAGTCTTAAATAGCATGGTAATTTTCTTAAAAAACTTAATATGCTTGGTATTCAAGATTTGTAAAACTTTCTTTTGAGTGCGTTGAACACTAAGAAAAGTTTGATGCTTGATAATTGTTTTGAGATATGAAGATGGTGATATTAGAGTCATGCTAGTTGAGCAGTTCTGAATTTGAGAAATACTTGTGTTAAAGTTTGTGATTACCGTAGCATGCACGTATGGTGAACCGTTATGTGATGAAGTTGGAGCATGATTTATTTATTGATTGTCTTCCTTATGAGTGGCGGTCGGGGACGAGCGATGGTCTTTTCCTACCAATCTATCCCCCTAGGAGCATGCATGTAATACTTTGCTTCGATAACTTGTAGATTTTTGCAATAAGTGTATGAGTTCTTCATGACTAATGTGGAGTCCATGGATTATACGCACTTTTCTTCCTTCCACCATTGCTAGCCTCTCTAATACCGCACACTTTTCGCCAATATCATACACCTACCATATACCTTCCTCAAAACAGCCACCATACCTACCTATGATGGCATTTCGATAGTCATTCTGAGATATATTGCCATGCAACTTTCCACCATTCCGTTTATTATGACACGCTCCATCATTGTCATGTTGCTAGCATGATCATGTAGTTGACATCGTATTCGTGGCAAAGCCACCGTTCTTAATTCTTTCATACATGTCACTCTTGATTCATTGCATATCCCGGTATACCGCCGGAGGCATTCATATAGAGTCATATTTTGTTCTAAGTATCGAGTTGTAATTGTTGAGTTGTAAGAAAATAAAAGTGTGATGATCATCATTTTTAGAGCATTGTCCCAAGTGAGTAAAAGGATGATGGAGACTATGATTCCCCCACAAGTCGGGATGAGACTCCGGGCGAAAAAAAGAGGCCATAAAAAAAGAGAAAAGGCCCAAACAAAAAAATGAGAGAAAAAGAGAGAAGGGACAATGTTACTATCCTTTTACCACACTTGTGCTTCGAAGTAGCACCACGATCTTCATGATAGAGAGTCTCTCATTTTGTCACTTTCATATACTAGTTGGAAATTTTCATTATAGAACTTGGCTTGTATATTCCAATGATGGGCTTCCTCAAAATGCCCTAGGTCTTCGTGAGCAAGCGAGTTGGATGCACATTGAGGGAGTCCTAGATTAGGGGGTGTTCGGATAGCCGGACTATACCTTCAGCCGGACTATACCTTCAGCCGGACTCCTGGACTATGAAGATACAAGATTGAAGACTTCGTCCCGTGTCCGGATGGGACTTTCCTTGGCGTGGAAGGCAAGCTTGGCGATGCGGATATTCAGATCTCCTACCATTGTAACCGACTTTGTGTAACCCTAACCCTCTCCGGTGTCTATATAAACCGGAGGGTTTTAGTCCGTAGGACCGAACTCCAACATACAACAATCATACCATAGGCTAGCTTCTAGGGTTTAGCCTCCTTGATCTCGTGGTAGATCTACTCTTGTACTACCCATATCATCAATATTAATCAAGCAGGACGTAGGGTTTTACCTCCATCAAGAGGGCCCAAACCTGGGTAAAACATTGTCCCTTGCCTCCTATTACCATCCGCCTAGAGGCATAGTTCGGGACCCCCTACCCGAGATCCGCCGGTTTTGACACCGACATTGGTGCTTTCATTGAGAGTTCCTCTGTGTCGTCGCTATTAGGCCCGATGGCTCCTTTGATCATCAACAACGATACGGTCCAGGGTGAGACTTTTCTCCCCGGACAGATCTTCGTCTTCGGTGGCTTCGCATTGCGGGCCAATTCGCTTGGCCACTTGGAGCAGATCGAAAGCTATGCTCCTGGCCATCAGGTCAGATTTGGAAGTTCAAACTACACGACTGACATCCGCGGGGACTTGATCTTCGACGGATTCGAGCCACAGCCGAGCGCGCCGCACTGTCTCAATGGGCATGATCTAGCTCTGCCGCCGAACAGTGCCCTGGAGGCCGCACACGCTTCGGTTCCGACCCTTGATTTGGAGCCTACTGCGCCAATCGAGGACGAGTGGTTGGACGCCGCCTCAGGGGCTGCGATCTAAAAGGCGATCGAGCCGAACACCAGCCTCGCACTCCGCAAGGCCTGTGACTCCGAGGGGCCGAATTCCTCTCCGGACTCCGAGCCCTCCGCGCGCCTGCCGATCGAATCCGATTGGACGCCGATCATGGAGTTCACCGCCGCGGACATCTTTCAGCACTCGCCCTTCGGCGACATTATGAAATCGCTAAAGTCCCTCTCTTTATCAGGAGAGCCCTGGCCGGATTACGGTCAGCAAGGTTGGGATACGGACGATGAAGAAATTCAAAGCCCACCCACCACCCACTTCGTAGCCACTCTCGAAGACTTAACCGACATGCTCGACTTCGACTCCGAAGACATCGACGGTATGGACGACGATGCAGGAGACGACCAAGAACCAGCACCTGTAGGGCGCTGGAAGGCCACCTCGTCATACGGCATATATATGGTGGACACTCCAAAAGATGGAGATGGCAATGGAACAGCGGGGGATGACACATCCAAGAAACAGCCCAAGCACCGGCGTCAGCGGCGTCGCTCTAAATCCCGCCAAAGCAAAAACGGTGATTCCGGCACGGGAGATAATAATACTCCGGATAGCACCGAAGAACACCCCCTCCAGCAAGAGGATGGAGAAGCCAGCCCTCGTGAGAGAGCGGCAGACAGAGAGGTTGAGGATGATAATTACATGCCTCCCTCCGAAGACGAGGCAAGCCTCGACGACGACGAATTCGTCATGCCAGAGGATCCCGCCGAACAAGAGCGTTTTAAACGCAGGCTTATAGCCACGGCAGGCAGCCTCAAGAAAAAGCAGCAACAGCTTAGAGCTGATCAAGATTTGCTAGCTGACAGATGGACTGAATTCCTTGCGGCCAAAGAGTATGAACTCGAACGCCCCTCCAAGAGTTACCGAAAGCGCAGGCTGCTACCCCGATTAGAGGAGGAAGCACCTACATCACCAGCGCATGACATGGCCGACCGGCCACCTCGTGGCCGTGACAGAGAGGCCTCTCGGCCCTACACTCAAGCCGTGCCCCGGTGCCGCTCAAAACATGTTAAGGCATGGGAAAACGCGCCAGACCTGCGAGAGATACTGGAGGACAAGGCAAGACAAACAAGATCGATCTACGGATTGCATGGGCACCCTACGGCACGTGACGGGGATCGTCACTCCGGACATAATAAATCCGTCCGGGCCGAACACAGTAGACAAAGCTCATTCGAGCTGCGGCGTGATATAGCCCAATACAGAGGCGCCGCACACCCACTATGCTTCACAGATGAAGTAATGGATCATAAAATCCCTAAGGGTTTCAAACCCGTGAACATCGAATCATATGATGGCACAACAGATCCTGCGGTATGGATCGAGGATTATCTCCTTCATATCCACATGGCCCGCGACGATGATCTACACGCCATCAAATACCTCCCACTCAAACTTAACAGCTTGCCAGCAGATTCGATCGGTTCTTGGGAGGACCTGTAAGCCGCATTCCTCGACAATTTCCAGGGTACCTATGTGCGACCGCCGGACGCTGATGACCTAAGCCACATAATTCAGCAGCCAGAGGAATCGGCCAAGCAATTCTGGACACGGTTCCTAACAAAGAAAAACCAAATAGTCGACTGTCCGGACGCAGCTGCCCTAGCAGCCTTCAAGCATAATATCCGCGACGAGTGGCTTGCCCGGCACCTGGGACAGGAAAAGCCGAAATCTATGGCAGCCCTCACGACACTCATGACCCACTTTTGCATGGGAGAAGACAGCTGGCTAGCTCGCAACAACAACTTAACCAAGAACCTTGGTAATTCGGATACCAAGGACAACAGTGGCAGGTCGCGCCGGAACAAGCAAAAATGCCGCGTCAACAGCGACATCAACGAGGATACGGCAGTCAATGCCGGATTCCGAGGCTACAAATCCAGTCAGCGGAAAAAGCCATTCAAAAGAAATACTCAGGGCCCGTCCAGTTTGGACCGAATAATCGACCGCTTGTGCCAGATACATGGCACCCCCGAAAGGCCAGCCAATCACACCAACAGGGATTGTTGGGTGTTCAAGCAGGCAGGCATGTTAAATGCCAAAAATAGAGACAAGGGGCTGCGTAGCGATGACGAGGAGGAGCCCAGCCCGCCGAACAACAGTGGACAGAAGGGTTTTCCCCCACAAGTGCGGACGGTGAACATGATATACGCAACCCACATCCCCAAGAGGGAACGGAAGCGTGCGTTACGGGACGTATACGTGCTGGAGCCAGTCGCCCCAAAGTTCAACCCATGGTCCTCCTGCCCGATCACTTTTGATCGAAGGGACCACCCCACTAGCATCCGTCATGGCGGGTTCGCCGCATTGGTTCTAGACCCAATTATTGATGGATTTCATCTCACAAGAGTCCTTATGGACGCCGGCAACAGCCTGAACCTGCTTTACCAGGATACAGTGCGGAAAATGGGCATAGATCCCTCGAGGATTAAGCCCACCAAGACGACCTTTAAAGGCGTCATACCAGGTGTAGAGGCCAACTGTACAGGTTCAGTCACACTAGAAGTGGTCTTCGGATCTCCGGATAACTTCCGAAGCGAGGAGTTAATCTTCGACATAGTCCCATTCGGCAGTGGCTATCACGCACTGCTCGGACGAACCGCATTCGCAAGGTTCAATGCGGTACTGCATTATGCATACCTCAAGCTCAAGATGCCAGGCCCTCGAGGAGTAATCACGGTCAACGGAAACACCGAACGCTCTCTTCGAATGGAGGAGCATACGGTAGCGCTCGCAGCAGAAGTACAAAGCAGCCTCTCCAGGAAATTCTCCAGTCCGGCCTTCAAAAAGCCGGACACTGTCAAGCGCGCCCGGAGTAACCTACAACAAGACCGCCTGGCACGTTCTGAGCAGGCGTTGCAATGCGGCCCCAACCCCAGCCCTTGCGAAATAGCAAAACCAGTGCTTCACGTACATAAGTACGCTCTCAAAGTACCATGGGCGCAGGGGAAGGGGCACCATCACGGCACGCCCAGAACATGGCTTAAACCATACTAGGGTCTGCCGAATTCTTTCTTTATTTTCTCTTACTTTCAGGACTCCATACTTCGGACGACCTGTTCGACAATTCAACTGCCGCACAAACGATGCAAGAACCAGGGAAGCAGATAAGCCATGCCGCATTATGGAACTCCCGGGTGGTCTCTATTATGAGCAGTATACCTATTTTCAATACAATTCCGCGGCCTGTCCCTGGATAGGACATGTTAAATAGTCCAATTTCTTTTGCTTATCGCACTATTTGTATCGTTCTGCTTGGATAGCAGCCTTCTTATAAACAATGCATATATTTTTGTCTATTTTTTGCATTACTCTCTCTTTATATATACGTTCATTAATGACATGTTGCACCCGTACACTGTGGTACGGCAAATACGCCAGGGGCTCCAGTACCCCTTAATATGGTGTGAGAAGTCCGAACACTTTCACAAGTGCGGCACCCCGAACTTATAGCATTATATGCATCGGCTCCGAATCATGATTTGGGTCAATAGTTGGGTTTGCCCGGCTCCTATGTTTTGGTGCCTTACGTTCCGCTATATCGGCTAAGGTAGCACTAGGAGAACTACTGCGATTGTGCCCCAGTTGAGCTGGGCTGCACCTCAGTAGAGAAAGCTAAAACTGACTTTCATGATAAGGCGAGAGACCGGTCGCTGTTCGAGAGGTTTTTCGAGTCCTTAAAGACTTATGCCGCTTAGAGCAAGGAACCGGATTTTGTCCGGCCAAGGCGTGGATAGCGCCCCGAACTCAGTCTTCCGAATACTAGGGGCTTCGCCGAAATTTAAAATTATAGAGTTCTATGGCTAGGTGAGAGTGTTCAAGCATTATAGTCCGATTGCCTTGTTCGTTGTGCTGAGCGCCTCCCTCGAAGGACCCAAACATGGGAAAAAGAGCGCTCAGGTTTATCCCGAACACCCTAGCACTAGTGGCATGGGGGCAGAAGCCGACGACTAGCCATCTCTCAATTTTTGATAAACGACCGCATAGAAAGTAATATTTTAAATTCAAAAAGCATTGCTTAGCGCATATGAACAAGTTTTCAGCGCACAGGACAACACGAGCGAGTTCATTCAAAAATTACATCCTTGGTACATTCATCAGCCATAAGGCGGGCACCCTTCAGAACATCCTTATAATAGTTCTCGGGTTTGCGATGCTCTTTCCCCGGCGGAGGCCCGTCCTTCACAAGCTTCTCCCCGTCCAGCTTGCCCCAGTGCACCTTAGCACGAGTAAGGGCCCTCCGGGCACCTTCAATGCAGACGGAGCGCTTGATGATCTCGAGCCTTGGACAGGCCTCCACCAGCCGCCGCACCAGTCCGAAGTAGCTTCCAGGCAGGGCCTTTCCAGGCCACAGCCGAACTATGAAGCCCTTCATGGCCTGTTCGGCCGCCTTGTGGAGCTCGACCAGCTGCTTCAGCTGGTCGCTCAAAGGAACAGGGTGTCCGGCCTCAGCGTACTGAGACCAGAACACCTTCTCCGTCGAACTGCCCTCCTCGGCTCGGTAGAATGCGGCGGCATCAGACACGCTACGGGGAAGATCTGCGAACGCCCCTGGAGAGCTCCGGATTCGGGTAAGTAACAAGTAGCTTACTTTTGTATGTTTGCTTTGCATAAAGAATGCCTTACCCGCCGCTATCTTTTTCACCGCATCCAATTCCTGGAGGGCCTTCTGGGATTCGGCCTTGGCAGACTTGGCAGTCTCGATGGCCGCGGCGAGCTCGGACGCTCGCGTCTTTGAGTCAAGCTCCAAACTCTCATGTTTTTTCATGAGAGCCTGAAGCTCTTGCTGCGCCTCGTCGGCCTGCGCCTCAAATTTCTCCCGCTCGGTGCGCTCTGAGGCCGCTCTCTTCTCGGCCTCGGACAACGCCTGCTTGAGGGTCGCCACCTCAGTTGTGGCCCCTGCAATAAGCAGCATAATCCTGTCATTTTTTGCAATTGCATCTTTTTATATATTTCTATAAGGTATCTCTTACCTTCTTTCTCCTCGAGCTGCCGCTTGGCCAGGCCGAGCTCTTGCTCGGACTGCTCGAGACCCTGCTTCAGGGTGCCTACCTCCGCAGTAAGTGCGGCGGTTGCAAGCAGCGAAGCCTGCATACGCATATTGACTCTTTTTTGTTAGACTCCTGCGAAATTTATTTGATCCTCTATTCGGCTTTTCTTTCCGAACGCCAAACAAAGCATCATGGGCTACTGTCTATGCGGTAATATTTTTACATATTTTTTACTTACCTCGAAGCCTGTTAGAAGGCTGGCACAAGCTTCGGTCAGTCCGCTCTTGGCGGACTGAACCTTTTGGATCACCGTACTCATAATAGTACAGTGCTCCTCATCGATGGAGGCGCCGTTAAGCACCTCCAGCAGATTGTCCGGCACCTCCGGTTGGACGGAGGCCGCCGGCTCAGAAGGCTTGCTCCTCTTGGAAGGAGTTCGCCTACCGCGGTGCGGAACCGTTGAAGATTCCGGCGCGGTGTCCGGCTCAAAGCCGGACCTGGAGCCCTGGGGGGTCTTGTCCCCTTTGCTCCTGGAGTTCGGGAAGTCGCCTTGTTGCTCCTCCAGGACCACCTCCTCTCGGCTTGGAACCTGTTGGGACAACACTTCGGCGTCGTCCGTAGGGCGGGGGGAGGTAGCCATCGGAAGTGAATTCACATCCGACGAATCTAGGGAGCCGCTCGACGACTCGTCGAGCCAGGCCTTGGGCGGGCTGCATAATTATATTCGACATAAGGAAAGGCTGTGCAACAAAGGAATGCTATGAGTTACTCCAGTGTCCGAATACTTACGATCCCGCCGGGCGCCTGGCCCTTTGCGGCCACTCCTCTTCGCCCTCGTTGGGGTCGGTGGAGTAGTCCGGAGGAAGGGTTTCCCCCTTCTTGGACCCTTCGGCCTCCCCTATTGGGGCGGCCTTCCTCTTCTTTCCTCCCCCTGCTGGAGGGGGAGAGGTTTCTTCTTCCTCCTCCTCGTTTTCACGGGAGGAGCGCGTCTCGAATTCGTCGGATGAAGAATCCGACACCTCCTGGCGCCGGGAACTCTTTCGAGTCCCCGTGGCCTTCTTCTTGGCCTTCTTCTCTGGCACCACGTAAGGTGCCGGAGCCAGCAGCTTTGATAAACGAGCATCTGCTGGGTCTTCGGGCAAAGGGGCCGGACAGTTGACCTGTTCGGACTTCGCCCGCCACTCCTGTCAAAGGTAAGGGAGTTTAGATCCCGCATAGAGTCAAACTATGAGCAACAAATGTCCTGTAAAAGGTAAAGATAACTCACCGCACTAGCTTGACGCTGCGTGCTGTATCCGCGATCCTCGGATGCGGATGTGGGAGCCTCGGCGCCCTTGAATAGCACCTTCCAGGCATCTTCGTACGTCGTGTCGAAGAGCCTATTCAAGGTTTGGTGCTGCGTCGGATCGAACTCCCACAGAGTAAAGGCCCGTTGTTGACAAGGGAGGATCCGGCGGACGAGCATGACCTGGACTATATTGACAAGCTTGAGCTGCTTGTTCACCAGGGATTGGATGCATTTTTGCAGTCCGGTCACCTCTTCTTCGTCGCCCCACGACAGGCCCGTCTCCTTCCAGGACGTGAGCCGCGTAGGGGGTCCGGATCGGAACTCAGGGGCTGTGATCCACTTCGGATTGCGCGGCTCGGTGATGTAAAACCACCCCGATTGCCACCCCTTCAGGGTCTCCACAAAAGAGCCCTCGAGCCATAGGACGTTGGCTATCTTGCCCGCCATGGCGCCTCCGCACTCCGCCTGGTTGCCGCGCACCACCTTCGGCTTGACGTTGAAGGTCTTGAGCCAAAGGCCGAAATGGGGGCGGATACGGAGGAAGGCCTCACACACGACGATAAACGCCGAGATGTTGAGGACGAAGTTCGGGGCCAGATCGTGGAAATCTAGGCCATAGTAGAACATGAGCCCCCGGACAAATGGGTGGAGAGGAAAGCCCAGTCCGCTGAGGAAATGGGGAAGGAATACTACCCTCTCATGGGGCATTGGGGTGGGGAGGAGCTGCCCCTTTTCAGGAAGCCGGTGCGCGATGTCGTTGGACAAGTATCCGGCCTTCCTTAGCTTTTTGACATGGCCCTCCGTGACGGAGGAGACCATCCACTTGCGTCCCGCTCCCGACATGGCTGGAGAAGGTTGAGGTGGGAAGTGCGGACTTGGGCGCTGGAGCTCGGGTGCGCAGGAGATGGATAGGCAGAGGAGGAAGAAGGCGTAGGTAAAAAGGTGGATCCTTATCCCCTTATATGGGCGGATGCGGCTATGCATCCCCACCAGCCTGGTAAAACTCGCTTATCTCCCAAGCGTCGTGATAAATGGCGCGGTTGGGTTACCCATGTCCATATTGATGAGAATCCCGTAAATGGGGGACACGATCTCTGCTTTGACAAGACGTGCCAAGGAAACCGCCTCGCAAAATGCGCTGAGGTGGGGAAGTAAAAATGATTCGAATTTCAGCTTGGCCATGGTGTGATATCACGCTACGGGACACGTCAGCAGATTAGATTTGTGTTAATATTATTCTCTCTATGGCAATATGTGGAAACTTATTTTGCAGAGCTGGAAACTACCCTTGGTGTTTACAAACTTTTATGAAGAACTTGGAGGAGGAACCCGCCTTGCAATGTCGAAGACAATCTGCGCGCCGGACTTGTCGTCATTGAAGCCTGGTTCAGGGGCTACTGAGGGAGTCCTGGATTAGGGGGTGTATGGATAGCCGGACTATACCTTCAGCCGGACTCCTGGACTATGAAGATACAAGATTGAAGACTTCGTCCCGTGTCTGGATGGGACTTTCCTTGGCATGGAAGGCAAGCTTGGCAATGCGGATATTCAGATCTCCTACCATTGTAACCGACTTTGTGTAACCCTAACCCTCTCCAGTGTCTATATAAACCGGGGGTTTTAGTCCGTAGGACAGAACTCCAACATACAACAATCATACCATAGGCTAGCTTCTAGGGTTTAGCCTCCTTGATCTTGTGCTAGATCTACTCTTGTACTACCCATATCATCAATATTAATCAAGCGGGACGTAGGGTTTTACCTCCATCAAGAGGGCCCGAACCTGGGTAAAACATTGTGTCCCTCGCCTCCTGTTACCATCCGCCTAGACGCACAGTTCGGGACCCCCTACCCGAGATCCGCCGGTTTTGACACCGACATTGGTGCTTTCATTGAGAGTTCCTCTGTGTCGTCGCTATTAGGCCCGATGGCTCCTTTGATCATCAACAACGATGAGGTCCAGGGTGCGACTTTTCTCCCCAGACAGATCTTCGTCTTCGGCGGCTTCGCACTGCGGGCCAATTCGCTTGGCCACCTGGAGCAGATCGAAAGCTACGCCCCTGGCCATCAGGTCAGATTTGGAAGTTTAAACTACACGGATGACATCCGCGGGGACTTGATCTTCGACGGATTCGAGCCACAGCCGAGTGCGCCGCAGTGTCTCGATGGGCATGATCTAGCTCTGTCGCCAAACAGTGCCCTGGAGGCCACACATGCAAAGGCTCCGACCCTTAATTTGGAGCCTACTGCGCCAATCGAGGACGAGTGGTTGGACGCCGCCTCGGGGGCTGCGATCTAAAAGGCGATCAAGCCGAACATCAGCCCCGCACTCCGCAAGGCCTGTGACTCCGAGGGGCCGGATTCCTCTCCGGACTCCGAGCCCTCCGCGCGCCTGCCAATCGAATCCGATTGGGCGCCGATCATGGAGTTCACCGCCGCGGACATCTTTCAGCACTCGCCCTTCGGCGACATTATGAAATCGCTAAAGTCTCTCTCTTTATCAGGAGAGCCCTGGCCGGATTACCGTCAGCAAGGTTGGGATACGGACGATGAAGAAATTCAAAGCCCACCCACCACCCACTTCGTAGCCACTGTCAACGACTTAACCGACATGCTCGACTTCGACTCGGAAGACATCGACGGTATGGACGACGATGCAGGAGACGACCAAGAACCATCACTTGTAGGGCGCTGGAAGGCCACCTCGTCATACGACATATATATCCCTCTACATCATGTCATCTTGCTTAAGGCGTTACTCTGTTTTCTTGAACTTAATACTCCAGATGCATGCTGGATAGCGGTCGATGAGTGGAGTAATAGTAGTAGATGCAGGCAGGAGTCGGTCTACTTGTCTCGGACGTGATGCCTATATACATGATCATACCTAGATATTCTCATAACTATGCTCAATTATGTCAATTGCTCAACAGTAATTCGTTCACCCACCATAAAATACTTATGCTCTTGAGAGAAGCCACTAGTGAAATCTATGGCCCCCGGGTCTATCTTCATCATATCAATCTTCCTACACTTTATTATTGCCTTTGCTTTTTTACTTTGCTTTTATTTTACTTTGCATCTTTATCACAAAAATACCAAAAATATTATCTATCATATCTATCAGATCTCACTCTCGTAAGTGACCGTGAAGGGATTGACAACCCCTTATCGCGTTGGTTGCGATGAGTTATTTGCTTTGTGCAGGCACGAGGGACTCGCGCGTAGCCTCCTACTGGATTGATACCTTGGTTCTCAAAACTGAGGGAAATACTTACGCTACTTTGCCGCATCATCCTTTCCTCTTCAAGGAAATCCAACACAGTGCTCAAGAGGTAGCAAGAAGAGTTTCCGGCACCGTTGCCGAGGAGTCTACGCAAAAGTCAACATACCAAGTACCCATCACAATCCCTTATCTCCCGCATTACATTATTTGCCATTTGCCTCTTGTTTTCCTCTCCCCCACTTCACCCTTGCCGTTTTGTTTGTCCTCTCTTTTCTGTTCGCCTTCTTTCTCGCTTGCTTTTTGTTTGCTCGTGTGTTGGATTGCTTGCTTGTGACGATGGCTCAAGATAATACCAAATTGTGTGACTTTACCAATACCAACAATAATGATTTCCTTAGCACTCCGATTGCTCCTCTTACCAACACTGAATCTTATGAAATCAATACTGCTTTGTTGAATCTTGTTATGAAAGATCAATTCGCCGGCCTTCCTAGTGAAGATGCCGCTACTCATCTAAATAGCTTCATTGATTTGTGTGGTATGCAAAAGAAGAGATGTTGATAATGATATTGTTAAATTGAAGCTATTTCCTTTTTCGCTCAGAGATTGTGCTAAAGCTTGGTTTTCGTCTTTGCCTAAAAATAGTATTGATTCTTGGAACAAGTGCAAAGATGCTTTTATCTCTAAGAATTTTCCTCCCGCTAAGATCATCTCTCTTAGAAACGATATTATGAATTTTAAGCAACTTGATCATGAACATGTCGCACAAGCTTGGGAGAGGATGAAATTAATGATACGTAATTACCCTACTCATGGTTTGAATTTGTGGATGATTATACAAAACTTTTACGCCGGATTGAATTTTGCTTCTAGAAATCTTTTAGATTCGGCCGCGGGAGGCACTTTTATGGAAATCACTTTAGGAGAAGCTACTAAACTCCTAGATAATATTATGGTTAATTATTCTCAATGGCACACTGAAATATCTACTAATAAAAAAGTGCATGCGATAGAAGAAATTAATGTTTTGAGTGGAAAGATGGATGAACTTATGAAATTATTTGCTACGAAGAGTGTTTCTTCTGATCCTAATGATATGCCTTTGTCTACTTTGATTGAGAATAATAATGAATCTATTGATGTGAATTTTGTTGGTAGGAATAATTTTGGTAACAACGCGTACAGAGGGAACTTTAATCCTAGGCCTTATCCTAGTAATCCCTCTAATAATTATGGTAATTCCTACAACAACTCATATGGAAATTTAATAAGATACCTTCTGAATTTCAGACTAGTGTTAAAGAATTTATGAATTCGCAAAAGAATTTTAATGCTTTGCTTGAAGAGAAATTGCTTAAAGTTGATGAATTGGCTAGGAACGTTGATAGAATTTCTCTTGATGTTGATTCTTTAAAGCTTAGATTTATTCCTCCTAAGCATGATATCAAGGAGTCTCTCAAAGCCATGAGAATTTCCATTGATGAGTGCAAAGAAAGAACCGCTAGGATGCGTGCTACGAAAAAGCGTGTTCTTCCAATTTCCATGAAAACAAAGATGAAGAACTAAAAGTTATTGATGTGTCCCCTATTAAATCTTTGTTTTGCAATATGAATCTTGATAATGATGGGTTTGAATATGATCCACCTTTACCTAGAAGGCATCCAAAAATTCGGAGTTTTTAGATCTTGATGCTAAAATTGATAAAAGTGGGATTGAAGAAAGTAAAACCCTAGATGTTGCTAAACCCACTATTTTGGATTTCAAGGAATTTAATTATGAAAGTTGCTCTTTAATTGATTGTATTTCCTTGTTGCAATCCGTGCTAAATTCTCCACAAGCTTATAGTCAAAATAAAGCGTTTACTAAACATATCGTTGATGCCTTGATGCAATCTTATGAAGAAAAACTTGAGTTGGAAGTTTATATCCCTAGAAAACTTTATGATGAGTGGGAACCTACTATTAAAATTAAAATTAAAGATCATGAGTTTTATGCTTTGTGTGATTTGGGTGCTAGTGTTTCCACTATTCCCAAGACTTTATGTGATTTGCTAGATTTCCGTGATTTTGATGATTGCTCTCTAAACTTGCACCTTGCAGATTACACTATTAAGAAACCTATGGGAAGAATTAATGATGTTCTTATTGTTGCAAATAGGAATTATGTGCCCGTAGATTTGATCTTTTTGATATAGATTGCAATCCTTCATGCCCTATTATTGTTGGTAGACCTTTCCTTAGAACGGTTGGTGCGATTATTGATATGAAGGAAGGGAATATTAGAGTCCAATTTCCAATAAAGAAAGGCATGTAACACTTCCCTAGGAAGAAAATAAAATTACCATATGAATCTATCATGAGAGCCACTTATGGATTGCCTACCAAAGATGGCAATACCTAGATCTATCTTTGCTTTTATGCCTAGCTAGGTGCGTTAAACGATAGCGCTTGTTGGGAGGCAACCCAATTTTATTTTTATTTTTTTGATTTTTTCTTCTGTTTAGGAATAAATCTTTGTTCTAGCCTCTGGTTAGATGTTTTTTTTATGTTTTAATTAGTGTTTGTGCCAAGTTAAACCTATGGGATCTTCTTGGATGATAGTTATTTGATATTGCTGTAATTTCCAGAAACTTTCTGTTCACGAAAACAATTGTTAAAAATCACCAGAACGTGATAAAATAGTGATTCCAATTTCTGATGATCAGTAAATAAATTTCGTAGGTCGTCCTATTTTGGTAGATTTTTTGGAGTTCCAGAAATTTGCGTTAGTTACAAATTACTACAGACTGTTCTGTTTTTGACAGATTCTGTTTTTCGTGTGTTGTTTGCTTACTTTGATGAATCTATGGCTAGTAATAAAATAATTTATATACCATAGAGAAGTTGGAATACAGTAGGTTTAGCACATATATAAATAAAGAATTAGTTCATTACAGTACCTTGAAGTGGTGTTTTGTTTTCTTTCGCTAACGGAGCTCACGATATTTCTGTTGAGTTTTGTGTTGTGAAGTTTTCAAGTTTTGGGTGAAATCTTTTGATGGATTATGGAACAAGGAGTGGCAAGAGCCTAAGCTTGGGGATACCCATGGCACCCCCAAGATAATCTAAGGATACCAAAAAGTCAAAGCTTGGGGATGCCCCGGAAGGCATCCCCTCTTTCGTCTACTTCCATCGGCAACTTTACTCGGAGCTATACTTTTATTCACCACATGATATGTGTTTTTCTTGGAGCGTCTTCTATGGTTTGAGTCTTTATTTGTTAGTTTGCCACAATCATCCTTGTTGTACACACCTTTTGAGCGAGCCATACATGCTTTGGAATTTGTTAGAATACTCTATGTGCTTCATGTTGGGGAACGTAGTAATTTTAAAAAAATTCCTACGCACACGCAAGATCATGGTGATCCATAGCAACGAGAGGGGAGAGTGTTGTCCACGTACCCTCGTAGACCGAGAGTGGAAGCGTTATAACAACGCGGTTGATGTAGTCGTACGTCTTCACGTCCCGACTGATCAAGCACCGAAACTACGGCACCTCCGAGTTCTAGCACACGTTCGGCTCGATGACCATCCCCGGACTCCGATCCAGCAAAGTATCGGGGATGAGTTCCGTCAGCACGAAGGCGTGGTGACGATCTTGATGTTCTACTGTCGCAGGGCTTCGCCTAAGCACCGCTATAATATTATCGAGGATTATGATGGAGGGGGGCACCGCACACGGCTAATAGATCTCAAGGATCAATTGTTGTGTCTAGGGGGTGCCCCCTGCCCCCGTATATAAAGGAGTAGAGGAGGGGAGAGAGGGCCGGCCCCTATGGCACGCCCTGGAGGAGTCCTACTTCCACCGGGAGTAGGATCCCCCCCTTCCAATTAGTAGGAGTAGGAGTCAAGGAAAGGGAAGAGGGAAGAGAAGGAAGGAGGGGGCGCCGCCCCTCCCCCTAGTCCAATTCGGACTAGTCAATGGGGGGGGGGGGCGCGGCCTGCCTCTCCCTCTCCTCTAAAGCCCAATAAGGCCCATATACTTCTTCCTCCGTATTCCCGTAACTCCCCGGTACTCCGAAAAATACCCGAACCACTCAGAACCTTTCCGATGTCCGAATATAGTCGTCCAATTTATCGATCTTTACGTCTCGACCATTTCGAGACTCCTCGTCATGTCCCCGATCTCATCCGGGACTCTGAACTCCTTCGGTACATCAAAACTCATAAACTCATAATATAACTGTCATCGAAACTTTAAGCGTGCGGACCCTACGGGTTCGAGAACTATGTAGACATGACCGAGACAAGTCTCCGGTCAATAACCAATAGCGGAACCTGGATGCTTATATTGGCTCCTACATATTATACGAAGATCTTTATCAGTCAAACCGCATAACAACATACGTTGTTCCCTTTGTCATCGGTATGTTGCTTGCCCGAGATTCGATCGTCGGTATCTCAATACCTAGTTCAATCTCGTTACCGGCAAGTCTCTTTACTCGTTCTGTAACACATAATCTCACAACTAACTCATTAGTTGTAATGCTTGCAAGGCTTATGTGATGCACATTACCGAAAGGGCCCAAAGATACCTCTCCGACAATCGGAGTGACAAATCCTAATCTCGAAATACGCCAACCCAACATGTACCTTCAGAGACACCTATAGAGCTCCTTTATAATCACCCAGTTACGTTGTGACGTTTGGTAGCACACAAAGTTTTCCTCCGGCAAACGGGAGTTGCATAATCTCATAGTCATAGGAACATGTATAAGTCATGAAGAAAGCAATAGCAACATACTAAACGATCGGGTGCTAAGCTAATTGAATGGGTCGTGTCAATCACATCATTCTCCTAATGATGTGACCCCGTTGATCAAATGACAACTCATGTCTATGGCTAGGAAACATAACCATCTTTGATCAACGAGCTAGTCAAGTAGAGGCATACTTGTGACACTCTGTTTGTCTATGTATTCACACATGTATGATGTTTCCGGTTAATACAATTTTAGCATGAACAATAAACATTTATCATGAAATAAGGAAATAAATAATAACTTTATTATTTCCTCTAGGGCATATTTCCTTCACTTCACTTATATCTTTGGAGCTATATAGTTTTGCTCTAGTGCTTCTCTTATATCTTTTAGAGCACGGTGGTGGATTTGTTTTATAGAAACTATTGTTCTCTCATGCTTCACTTAGATTATTTTGAGAGTCTTAAATAGCATGGTAATTTGCTTAAAAATCTTAATATGCTTGGTATTCAAGATTTGTAAAACTTTCTTTTGAGTGCATTGAATATTAAGAAAAGTTTGATGCTTGATAACTGTTTTGAGATATGAAGATGGTGATATTAGAGTCATGCTAGTTGAGTAGTTATGAATTTGATAAATACTTGTGTTAAAGTTTGTGATTCCCGTAGCATGCACATATGGTGAACCGTTATGTGATGAAGTCGGAGCATGATTTATTTATTGATTGTCTTCCTTATGAGTGGCGGTCCGGGACGAGCGGTGGACTTTTCCTACCAATATATCCCCCTAGGAGCATGCGTGTAATACTTTGCTTTGATAATGTGATTTTCTCACCGAATATGATCCAGGAGACTTAGACCCTAGAGTCAATAATCTAGTTCACATCGCTATGTGATTAACACCCAAAGAGTACTAAGGTGTGATCATGTTTTGCTTGTGAGAGAAATTTAGTCAACGGGTCTGCCACATTCAGATCCGTATGTATTTCGCAAATTTCTATGTCAACAATGCTCTGCACGGAGCTACTCTAGCTAATTGCTCCCACTTTCAATATGTATCAAGATTGAGACTTAGAGTCATCTAGATCAGTGTCAAAATTTGCATCGACGTAACCCTTTACGACGAACCTTTTTGTCACGTCCATAATCGAGAAACATATCCTTAATCCACTAAGGATAATTTTTGACCGCTGTCCAGTGATCTACTCTTAGATCACTATTGTACTCCCTTGCTTAACACAGTGTAGGGTATACAATAGATCTGGTACACAGCATGGCATACTTTATAGAACCTATGGCCGAGGCATAGGGAATGACTTTCATTCTCTTTCTATCTTCTACCGTGGTCGGGCTTTGAGTCTTACTCAATTTCACACCTTGTAACACAACCAAGAACTCTTTCTTTGACTGTTCCATTTTGAACTACTTCAAAATATTGTCAAGGTATGTACTCATTGAAAAAACTTATCAAGCATCTTGATCTATCTCTATAGATCTTGATGCTTAATATGTAAGCAGCTTCACAGAGGTCTTTCTTTGAAGAACTTCTTTCAAACACTCCTTTATGCTTTGCGGAATAATTCTACATTATTTCCGATCAACAATATGTCATTCACATATACTTATCAGAAATGCTGTAGTGCTCCCACTCACTTTCTTGTAAATACAGGCTTCACCGCAAGTCTGTATAAAACTATATGCTTTGATCATCTAATCAAAGCGCATATTCCAACTCCGAGATGCTTGCACCAGTCCATAGATGGATCGCTGGAGCTTGCACATTTTGTTAGCACCTTTAGGATTGACAAAACCTTCTGGTTGCATCATATACAACTCTTCTTTAATAAATCCATTAAGGAATGTAGTTTTGTTTATCCATTTGCCAGATTTCATAAAATGCGGCAATTGCTAACATGATTCGGACAGACTTAAGCATAGATACGAGTGAGAAAATCTCATCGTAGTTAACACCTTGAAATTTGTCAAAAACCTTTTTCGACAAGTCTAGCTTTGTAGATAGTAACACTACTATCAGCGTCTGTCTTCTTCTTGAAGATCCATTTATTTTCTATGGATTTCCGATTATCGGGCAATTCCACCAAAGTCCATACTTTGTTTTCATACATGGATCCTATCTCAGATTTCATGGCCTCAAGCCATTTCGCGGAATCTGGGCTCATCGTCGCTTCCTCATAGTTCGTAGGTTCATCATGGTCAAGTAACATGACCTCCAGAACAGGATTACCGTACCACTTTGGTGCGGATCTCACTCTTGTTTACCTACGAGGTTCGGTAGTAACTTGATCTGAAGTTACATGATTATCATCATTAGCTTCCTCACTAATTGCTGTAGTAGTCACAGGAACAGATTTCTGTGATGAACTACTTTCCAATAAGGGAGAAGGTACAATTACCTTATCAAGTTCTACTTTCCTCTCACTCACTTCTTTCGAGAGAAACTCCTTCTCTAGAAAGTATCCATTCTCAGCAACGAATGTCTTGCCTTCGGATCTGTGATAGAAGGTGTACCCAACTGTCTCCTTTGGGTATCCTATGAAAACACATTTCTCAGATTTGGGTTTGAGCTTATCATGATGAAACCTTTTCTTATAAGCATCGCAACCCCAAACTTTAAGAAACGACAACTATGGTTTCTTGCCAAACCACAGTTCATATTGTGTCGTCTCAACGGACTTAGATGGTGCCCCTTTTAAACGTGAATGCAACTGTCTCTAATGCATGACCCCAAAACGATAGTGGTAAATCAGTAAGAAACATCATAGATTGTACTATATCTAATAAAGTACGGTTATGACGTTCGGACCATTATGCTATGGTGTTCCAGGTGGCATGAGTTTGTGAAACTATTCCACATTGTTTTAATTGAAGACCAAACTTGTAACTCAAAATATTCGTCTCTGCGATCTGATCGTAGAAACTTTATTTTTCTTGTCACGATGATTTTCCACTTCACTTTGAAATTCTTTGAACTTTTCAAATGTTTCATACTTATGTTTCATCAAGTAGATATACCCATATCTGCTCAAATCATCTGTGAAGGTCAGAAAATAACAATACCTGCCGCGAGCCTTAACACTCATCGGATCGCATACATCAGTATGTATTGTTTCCAATAAGTCAGTTGCTCGCTCCATTGTTCCGGAGAACGGAGTCTTAGTCATCTTGCCCATGAGGCATGGTTCACAAGCATCAAGTGATTCATAATCAAGTGATTCCAAAAGCCATTCAGCATGGAGTTTCTTCATGCGCTTTACACCAATATGACCTAAACGGCAGTGCCACAAATAAGTTGTACTATCATTATTAACTTTGCATCTTTTGGTTTCAATATTATGAATATGTGTATCACTACAATCGAGATCCAACAAACCATTTTCGTTGGTGTGTATGACCATAGAAGGTTTTATTCATGTAAACAGAACAACAATTGTTCTCTAACTTAAATGAACAACCGTATTGCAATAAACATGATCAAATCATATTCATGCTCAACGCAAACACCAAATAACACTTATTTAGTTTCAACGCTAATCTCGAAACTATAGGGAGAGTGCGATGATGATCATATCAATCTTGGAACTACTTCCAACACACATCGTCACCTCGACTTTTACTAGTTTCTGTTTACTCTGCAACTCCCGTTTCGAGTTACTACTCTTAGCAACTGAACCAGTATCAAATACCGAGGGGTTGCCACGAACACTAGTAAAATACACATCAATAATCTGTATATCAAATATACCTTTGTTCACTTTGCCATCCTTCTTATCCGCCAAATACTTGGGCAGTTCCGCTTCCAGTGACCAGTCCCTTTGCAGTAGAAGCACTTAGTCTCAGGCTTAGGACCAGACTTGGGCTTCTTCACTTGAGCAGAAACTTGCTTGCCATTCTTCTTGAAGTTCCCCTTCTTCCCTTTGCCCTTTTCTTAAAACTAGTGGTCTTGTCAACCATCAACACTTGATGTTTTTCTTGATTTCTACCTTCGTCGATTTCAGCATCACAAAGAGCTTGGGAATCGTTTCCGTTCTCCCTTGCATATTATAGTTCATCACGAAGTTCTACTAACTTGGTGATGGTGACTAGAGAATTCTGTCAATCACTATTTTATCTGGAAGATTAACTCCCACTTGATTCAAGCGATTGTAGTACCCAGACAATCTGAGCACATGCTCACTGCTTGAGCTATTCTCCTCCATATTTTAGCTATAGAACTTGTTGGAGACTTCATATCTCTCAACTCGGTCAATTGCTTGAAATATTAACTTCAATTCCTGGAACATCTCATATGGTCCATGAAGTTCAAAACGTCTTTGAAGTCCCGATTCTAAGCCGTTAAGCATGGTGCACTAAACTATCAAGTAGTCATCATATTGAGCTAGCCAAACGTACATAACGTCTGCATCTGCTCCTGCAATAGGTCTGTCACCTAGCGGTGCATCAAGGACATAATTCTTCTGTGCAGCAATGAGGATAAACCTCAAATCACGGATCCAATCTGCATCATTGCTACTAACATTTTTCAACTTAGTTTTCTCTAGGAACATATATAAAACATAGGGAAGCAATAACACGAGCTATTGATCTACAACATAGATATGCTAATACTACCAGGACTAAGTTCATGATAAATTAAAGTTCAATTAATCATATTAATTAAGAACTCCCACTTAGATAGACATCCCTCTAATCATCTAAGTGATCACGTGATCCAAATCAACTAAACCATAACCGATCATCACGTGAAATGGAGTAGTTTTCAATGGTGAACATCACTATGTTGATCATATCTACTATATGATTCACGCTCGACCTTTCGGTCTCAGTGTTCCGAGGCCATATCTGCATATGCTAGGCTCGTCAAGTTTAACCTGAGTATTATGCGTGTGCAAAACTAGATTGCACCCGTTGTAGATGGACGTAGATCTTATCACACCCGATCATCACGTGGTGTCTGGGCACGACGAACGTTGGCAATGGTGCATACTCAGGGTGAACACTTTTATCTTGAAATTTAGTGAGAGATCATCTTATAGAGCTACCGTCGAACTAAGCAAAATAAGATGTATGAAAGATAAAGATCACATGCAATCAAAATATGTGACATGATATGGCCATCATCATCTTGTGCTTTTGATCTCCATCTTCAAAGTACCGTCATGATCTCCATCATCACCGGCATGACACCATGATCTCCATCATCTTGATCTATATCAATGTGTCGTCACATGGTCGTCTCGTCAACAATTGATCTTGCAACTATTGCTATCGCATAGCGATAAAGTAAAGCAATTATTTGGTGCTTGCATCTTATGCAATAGAGAGACAACCATAAGGCTTTAGCCAGTTGCCGATAACTCGGTTACAAAACATGATCATATCATACAATAAAATTTAGCATCATGTCTCGACCATATCACATCACAACATGCCCTGCAAAAACAAGTTAGACGTCCTCTACTTTGTTGTTGCAAGTTTTACGTGGCTGCTACGGGCTTAGCAAGAACCGTTCTTACCTACGCATCAAAACCACAACGATAGTTTGTCAAGTTGGTGTTGTTTTAACCTTCACAAAGACTGGGAGTAGCCACACTCGGTTCAACTAAAGTTGGAGAAACTGACACCCGCCAGCCACCTGTGTGCAAAGCACGTCGGTAGAACCAGTCTCGCGTAAGCGTACGCGTAATGTCGGTCCGGGCCGCTTCATCCAACAATACCGCCGAACCGAAGTATGACATGCTGGTAAGCAGTATGACTTATATCGCCCACAACTCACTTGTGTTCTACTCGTGCATATGACATCTACGCATAAAACCAGGCTCGGATGCCACTGTTGGGGAACATAGTAATTTCAAAAAAATTCCTACGCACACGCAAGATCATGGTGATGCATAGCAACGAGAGGGGAGAGTGTTGTCCACGTACCCTCGTAGACCGAAAGCGGAAGCGTTATAACAACGCGGTTGATGTAGTCATACGTCTTCACG
The DNA here is from genome assembly GCA_032464435.1 of Aegilops umbellulata. Taxonomy (NCBI): domain Eukaryota; kingdom Viridiplantae; phylum Streptophyta; class Magnoliopsida; order Poales; family Poaceae; genus Aegilops; species Aegilops umbellulata. The sequence goes on along the minus strand of CP136054.1, from coordinate 120,245,593 downwards.
GCCCGACCGATCAATCACTAAAACTACGGCACTTCCGAGTTCTAGCACACGTTCAGCTCGATGACGATCCCCGGACTCCGATCCAGCAAAGTGTCGGGGATGAGTTCCGTCATAACGACGGCGTGGTGACGATCTTGATGTTCTACCGCCGCAGGGCTTCGCCTAAGCACCGCTACAATATTATCGAGGATTATGATGGAGGGGGGCACCGTACACGGCTAATTGATCTCAAGGATCAATTGTTGTGTCTATGGGGTGCCCCCTGCCCCCGTATATAAAGGAGTGGGGGAGGGGGGAGAGGGCCGGCCCCTATGGCGCGCCCTGGAGGAGTCCTACTCCCACCGGGAGTAGGATCCCCCCCTTCCAAGTAGTAGGAGTAGGAGTCAAGGAAAGGGAAGTGGGAAGAGAAGGAAGGAGGGGGCGCCGCCCCTCCCCCTAGTCCAATTCGGACTAGTCAATGGGGGGGCGCGCGGCCTGCCTCTCCCTCTCCTCTAAAGCCCAATAAGTACCATATACTTCTTCCCCCGTATTCCCGTAACTCCCCGGTACTCCGAAAATACCCGAACCACTCAGAACCTTTTCGATGTCCGAATATAGTCGTCCAATATATCGATCTTTACGTCTCGACCATTTCGAGACTCCTCGTCATGTCCCTGATCTCATCCAGGACTCCGAACTCCTTCGGTACATGTAGTAGATGCAGGCAGGAGTCGGTCTACTTGCCTCGGACGTGATGCCTATATACATGATCATACCTAGATATTCTCATAACTATGCTCAATTCTGTCAATTTCTCAATAGTAATTCGTTCACCCACCGTAAAATACTTATGCTCTTGAGAGAAGCCACTAGTGAATCTATGGCCCCCCGGTCTATCTTCATCATATCAATCTTCCTACACTTTATTATTGCCTTTGCTTTTTTACTTTGCTTTTATTTTACTTTGCATCTTTATCACAAAAATACCAAAAATATTATCTATCATATCTATCAGATCTCACTCTCGTAAGTGACCATGAAGGGATTGACAGCCCCTTATCGCGTTGGTTGCGAGGAGTTATTTGCTTTGTGCAGGTATAAGGAACTCGCGCGTAGCCTCCTACTGGATTGATACCTTGGCTCTCAAAATCTAAGGGAAAAACTTATGCTACTTTGATGCATCATCCTTTCCTCTTCAAGGAAATCCAACGCAGTGCTCAAGAGGTAGCAACACGTTATGTCACAATACTTATGCCTATTCTTTCTTATTTTACAAGGTTTACATGGAGAGGGAGAATGCCGGCAGCTGGAATTCTGGGCTGGAAAAGGAGCAAATATTAGAGACCTATTCTACACAGCTCCAAAAGTCCTGAAAGTTCACAGAAGTTATTTTACGCCCGATGGAGATGCGACGCCTTGGGTGGTGGCCGCGGGGTCGACCGTCGTGGCAGACTTGTGGGCCTCGTCCACGTCTACTTGTGTGAGGTCGATCTGCTTGGAGAGGAGCTTGAGCTCGGCGGTGACCTGATCGTTGTAGGAGATTTGTGCCTGATGGCGCTCGTAGGCGGTTTTATGATTTGCATCGAGGCGGCGGATGACGGGCTCGAGCAAGCTCTGCAGCTTGTCCGTGGTCTCCGTCATGGCGTCAAGCACGCGGCGAGTCTGCGCCGATGTCTTGGATGTAGGTGTCGTGGTCGTGTTCGGGATCAGATCGAACCCTGAGCAGGATTTTGGGCCAGCTCACCAGAGTGGCTCGCGCCCGACCCGGTGGATTTTTGCGATCGATCGAGAGCAGATTCGGCAGCGGCTGCGGTGGGGAAAAATTTAGGGCTCTGATTACCAGATTGTCACGATCCGATCATGAGATCTGAGAGGGAAGGAGAGGATCAGGATGAGGGGAGAAGGACGAGGGTAGGTGAGAGCGAGCGAGAGAGAAGAGTCAATAGAAAGGAAAAGGTTCATTCAATTCTCGATGCTCTCTCTGTCCCTACACACGCATGCAAGTAAGCCACGCGACAGCTGGCACACACACACACACACACACACCCAGTCCTGACTATGGGCCCGGCTCGGCCCGCTGACCAGGTCATGCAGTTGCAGGTTCTGAACTCTGAACTGCATTTCTTCAGTCCGCTGCTGATTGATCTGCAGGCGTGACAACTACAAAGTTCTGATCTCCTTTTTTCTGCCGCTGCATATAGCAAACAACAGAGTCGTCAATGCAGTGAGAACTCAGTGTCGGATGAGCAGCAAGCCGGAGCTATAGGTCGCTGGACATGATCTCGTATTTTTGTTGGCCTTTCTTTTCATTTTCCTCCACTGAATTTGGACATAGCAGGCCCTGTTCCCTTGATTGAGTGGCTTTGATCGGTTGGTGCCAGCTCTATTGCAAATGGATTTCATTCACCCCATTGCCTCACTAGCTCACTAGGTTGATGCACCACCATATCAAGTTAACCTCTTGGAGGTGTATCTGTAACTATTCTTGCAAATTGATTTGGTCGTACTAAATTCTGTAAACTGAGAATACACAAATATAAATTTTCCCTAAAATAATAATAAAATATTGAGATGTTTTGATACAGTATAAAACTACTACCAAGGTTTTCAAAGATTACAAATACATAGATATCCATTTAGTGCGTAATACTACTAAAATTTGGTATGTATAAATTTATTGAATTAGGCGCCCTCTTATAAGGTACAATATTATATAATACACGTTCTAATCCTAATGTCTATAATGAGATCTCAACATACAGTGAGTACTCTTCTTCAAGTTATTTCTATTACATTCTTTTAGCTGCACTTTAGATTCATCTGTTTTCTTAACTACTTATAGTGTCATAGGAACCTTTATTTTGCTGGCCTACATGAGAAGTGAATATATTGATTCTTCATGAAGGCATTATAATGATTTGGTACTGTAAAGCATCATATTTCTTTTCCAGCTTATGCTTTCATTGTTAATTTCACATTCTGAGAAAATTTGTTTGATCCTATTTTTGAGGATTGTTGTAATCATGTGAAAGAGATAAACTTTTACTGTTTGTGTGATATTTACTAATTTTGAAGATCCAGTTCGTTAATGATGTCACAATGCGATATTTACTAATTTTGATCTCTAGACTACAATTCAGAATTAAATTGTGTCCTCTTTCTACTTAGGTGTCTAGCTTTGTATTTTTCTGAGTTGGTTTTTGCCATCTGGTCATTTGCACTGTAAAAGTTAGGAGTATGGTTTTGAATCAGAATTTGATCTACTTTCTACAAATGTGAATTAGATTCATGGTTTGCTGAGATGTCACTTTCTTAAATGCAATGGAAACCCATGAAGATTTGCCCCTATTCTTGTAGTTCTAGAACCAATACCCATAGACATAGGAATCAACTTTCCGCAAATGGGAAATAAACTTATGGTTTGCTTAGATGTCACTTTCTTAAATGCAATGAAACCTTATGAAGATTTTCCAGTTTTCTTATAGGTTACACATAGGCATAGGTATTGTTGTACCCTCTATGATTTCCTTATGTTAGTTGTGGTGCCCACTATGATTCAATATAATGACAACGGGTGCTACTGTGTGCTACAATGTCAAGACCCCATTGTTTGAAAATACGTTGAATCAAATTAGGTGGATGCGTCAATAGTCAATAATAAGAGTGTTCTTTTATTTTTACTATATTCACCACCTTATGACGAATTTATCTATTTAGAAGCCAAAATCGAACCTTTTATTGGTTTTCTGGTACCAATCTATATGTCCATTTATTGATTGGCATTATTGCCTCTGTCGATGAAGGGATCTTATATCTCCTATACGATGAAGCATTCTCAAACAATGCTGGCTCAAAAGGTTTGCTCAGCGCGCATCTGGATAAGGAAAGCACCAATTAGGTAATTCACCAGGACATGACTTTGGCTGCTCTCATTTTAGCTTTATCGTCTGCACCACGACTTCAAGTTTTCTCAAATCTACATTAGATAATGAAAGTGCATCTACCCAAGAACTGTATTAGAAGTCCTTTTTCATATTTTCACATTAAAAGGAACCATCAACCTCCTGCTAATATTAGTCATTGCTTTAATTCGGTAACAATGGATATGTTTCATCATTTCCTTCTTGAGCGCTCAATGGTGAGACATTTGTAGTATTCACGAGCTTAGGATTTTGATAGAGTGGCTGAGCTCAATTCACCCTAGCTGTTTAGACAAACTTTTCTGTAACAGAGTACGGTGCTAACATATGACAAACTGATTGTTTTATTCATGTTCAGGTGTATTGAAGCATAGTATATCAATTTGTATTTTGGGTTGTGAAATTATCTTTCAAAGGTCAATGGAATTGGAAATGATGTGGTTGTTGTACTCTGCTTTATAGAACATACAAATCTTTTTTCCATTAAGATTTAGTTTGTTCTTTGTTAGATATCCCTTAGGCTATACATACATTCCTTTCTAAATTCATCACTATTGCTCACTTAGTAACCCCATATCAAGAAGTGAAATTTAAGTGAATTTGCTAATCGGTACAATTAACTAGATTCATGAGTTACTGTTTAGTTATTATTAAATCTGAAGCACAATATGTTTTTGACGAATGCATTCTAAGTAAAGCCTCCAACTAACATAAGCAAAACCATATTCTATAGGTTTATCATCTATTGAAGCATCATGTAGAGCACTGCAATGTCAATAAAGGGCATGTACAATTTAAAATCTTATGAGAGGCAAAGCAATTGAGCTCTATGCACTTCCCATCTAACATAGAACAGAAATAATCATGTACATTTTGTATGCACCTAGATATCCTCAGTAGCAAGGGTGAGGTTATAGGACACTCCCCCACATCGTCGATATCTTTGTCACTACAATCACCCTCATGGTGGATAATTCCCTTCTTTCTTTTCTCCGTGGCTATTGAGTCTTATTGTTATTACTGTGTGGATATATGTACTGTGATCCATTCTCTTTCTTCACATCTGGAGAAACTACTTGAAGATACTCGAGTTTGTGTTCCGGAGAAAGCATGTTCTTCGATAAATATATCGAGTATGGATGATACGATATCTCCTCTGTTTATGATGATGTTTCTACAATCTATATATTCTACGAAAAAGTGGTTATTCTCAGTGATGCTAAGATTTCCATTGTGCATTGTCTATTAACTGACAATGGACCCATTAAATATACATATCTGGTCCTTTCGGATACCCATGAATGATCATGTTATTGTTTGCTTTCACTTACCCATTTGCCAATTACTAAGAAGTTGTTGTTTCCAGAGTCCTTACACTACTATCTGCTACCTCTTGAGCACTGCGTTGGTTTTCCCTTGAAGAGGAAAGGGTGATGCAGTAAAGCAGCGTAAGTATTTCCCTCAGTTTTTGAGAACCAAGGTATCAATCCAGTAGGAGGCCACACACGAGTCCCTCGCACCTACACAAAACAAATAAATCCTCGCAACCGATGCGATAAGGGGTTGTCAATCCCTACACGGTCACTTACGAGAGTGAGATCTGATAGATATGATAAGGTAATATTTTTGGTATTTTTGTGATAAAGATGCAAAGTAAAATAGAAGGCAATAAAAATAACTAAGTTCGGAAGATTAATATGATGGAAAATAGACCCGGGGGCCATAGGTTTCACTAGTGGCTTCTCTCGAGAGCATAAGTATTACGGTGGGTGAACAAATTACTGTTGAGCAATTGATAGAATTGAGCATAGTTATGAGAATATCTAGATATGATCATGTATATAGGCATCACGCCCGAGACAAGTAGACCGACTCCTGCCTGCATCTACTACTATTACTCCACACATCGACCGCTATCCAGCATGCATCTAGAGTATTAAGTTCATAAGAACAGAGTAACGCTTTAAGCAAGATGACATGATGTAGAGGGATAAACTCATGCAATATGATATAAACCCCATCTTGTTATCCTCGATGGCAACAATGCAATATGTGCCTTGCTGCCCCTACTGTCACTGGGAAAGGACACTGCAAGATTGAATCCAAAGCTAAGCACTTCTCCCATTGCAAGAAAGATCAATCTAGTAGGCCAAACCAAACTGATAATTCAAAGAGACTTGCAAAGATAACCAACCATACATAAAAGAATTCAGAGGAAATTCAAATATTGTTCATAATAAACTTGATCATAAACCCACAATTCATCGGTCTCAACAAACACACCGCAAAAGAAGATTACATCGAATAGATCTCCATGAGAGAGGGAGAGAACATTGTATTGAGATCCAAAAAGAGAGAAGAAGCCATCTAGCTAATAACTATGGACCCGAAGGTCTCAAGTAAACTACTCACACATCATCGGAGAGGCTATGGTGTTGATGTAGAAGCCCTCCGTGATCGATGCACCCTCCGGTGGAGCTCCGGAACAGGCCCCAAGATGGGATCTCATGGGTACAGAAGGTTGCGGCAGTGGAATTAGGTTTTTGGCTCCGTATATGGTAGTTTGGGGGTACGTAGGTATATATAGGAGGAAGGAGTACGTCGGTGGAGCAACATGGGGCCCACAAGGGTGGAGGGCGCGCCTGGGGGGGTAGGCGTGCCCCCCTACCTCATGCCCACCTGGTTGATGTCTTGACGTAGGGTCCAAGTCCTTTGGATCACGTTCATTCCGAAAATCATGCTCCCGAAGGTTTCATTCCGTTTGTACTCCGTTTGATATTCTTTTTCTGTGAAACTCTAAAATAGGCAAAAACAACAATTCTGGGCTGGGCCTCCGGTTAATAGGTTAGTCCCAAAAATAATATAAAAGTGTATAATAAAGCCCATTAATGTCCAAAACAGAATATAATATAGCATGAAACAATGAAAAATTATAGATACGTTGGAGACGTATCACTATCCTTTGATCATTAGGTAACCACATGTATGTTGAGATCCTAGGTAAGGTTGCGGCCGGCTACATGGGCGGTTTGAGGAAGGCAAAATTTATGACATCAGCAAGGTCTTGGTGTTTCCAAGAAAGTAGGAGTATGTCTTTAGGCCAGTGGAAGGTCACACCCTGATCAAATTTACAAAGATTGTGGAGGGCTACATGGATGCCTCCTTCCGTCACAAACCATAAGTTGCCGATAGACCTAGGCTTCTAATTGTTTTTGTGACACACATGCTTGCCTCCTTCCATCGCAAAACCGTAAGTAGGACGCAATTTCCTATGACCAAGCTATCTAAGTGGACTCCAGGGAATATACATGCTGATACAAGAAATATGAATTAAGGCTTGGCTGATCAAAATAATGCTCCTATATGTTTAGGTAGCGTTCTGCAACTCTGACTGCTTAATTGGCTGATCGTGGGTATTTTTTGGAGGGTCATTATGGTGTTTCGGCAGTGCCATTAAAGCTCTATTCTTGTGATCCTTTCTCGCAACTCGGTACTGTTCCTCATTGGTTTGTCCAGCTTGAGTTTTCCTTGCATACCTCTCATACATGGTTGCTGATTTCTTGTGTTCGTTTCTTCTATAGTACTTCCTCCGCCTAGTGTTTTTCATTGAAAAATGTTTAGCCTGAGGCATTTTGATGTAGAGAGTCCAGCGAACTGCCAGCCCGATGATTAGCCTAAGAACAGAGATCTGAATCCAATTCTGTTAGGGAACGTAGTAATTTCAAAAAAAAAATCCTACGCACACGCAAGATCATGGTGATGCATAGCAACAAGAGGGGAGAGTGTTGTCTACGTACCCTCGTAGACTGAAGCGGAAGCGTTGACACAACGTAGAGGAAGTAGTCGTACGTCTTCCCGATCCGACCGATCCAAGCACCGAACGGACGGCACCTCCGAGTTCTGCACACGTTCAGCTCGATGACGTTCCCCGGGCTCCGATCCAGCAAAGCTTCGGGGAGGAGTTCTGTCAGCACGACGGCGTGGTGACGATCTTGATGTTCAACCATCGCAGGGCTTCGCCTAAGCACCGCTACAATATGACCGAGGTGTAATATCGTGGAGGGGGGCACCGCACACGGCTAAGGAACGATCACGAAGATCAACTTGTGTATTCTAGGGTGCCCCCTGCCTCCGTATATAAAGGAGGGAGGGGGAGGTGCGGCCGACCCCCTTGGGGTGCGCCTGAAGGAGTCGTACTCCCACCGGGAGTAGGACTCCCTCCCTCTTGCCTCGTTGGAGAAGGAAAGGGGGAAGGGGAAGAGGAAAGGGGGGCGCCGCCCCCCCTTCCTTGTCCTATTCGGACTAGGGGGGGAGGGGGCGCGCGGCCTGCCCTGCCGGCCCTCCTCTTCTCCTTTAAGGCCCATGTAGGCCCAGTAACCCTCGGGGGGGTTCCGGGTAACCCCCGGTACTCCGTTAAAATCACGATTTCACCCGGAATGATTTCGATATCCAAATATAGGCTTCCAATATATCGATATTTATGTCTCGACCATTTTCAGACTCCTCGTCACGTCCATGATCACATCCGGGACTCCGAACAACCTTCGGTACATCAAAACACAAACTCATAATAAAACTGTCATCGTAACGTTAAGCGTGCGGACCCTACAGGTTCGAGAACTATGTAGACATGACCTAGAACTATTCTCGGTCAATAACCAATAACGGAACCTGGATGCTCATATTGGCTCCCACATATTCTACGAAGATCTTTATCGGTCAGACCGCATAACAACATACGTTGTTCCCTTTGTCATAGGTATGTTACTTGCCCGAGATTCGATCGTCGGTATCCAATACCTTGTTCAATCTCGTTACCGGCAAGTCTCTTTACTCGTTCCATAATACATCATCTCGCAACTAACTCATTAGCTGCAATGCTTGCAAGGCTTAAGTGATGTGCATTACCGAGAGGGCCCAGAGATACCTCTCCGATATTCGGAGCGACAAATCCTAATCTCGAAATACGCCAACCCAACAAGTACCTTCAGAGACACTTGTAGAGCACCTTTATAATCACCCAGTTACGTTGTGACATTTGGTAGCACACAAAGGGTTCCTTCGGTAAACGGGAGTTGCATAATCTCATAGTCATAGGAACATGTATAATGTTGGGGATCGTAGCAGAAATTAAAATTTTCCTACGCATCACCAAGATCTATCCATGGAGTATTCTAGCAACGAGGGGATAGGAGAGCATCTACATACCACTTGTAGATCGAACGGAAGTGTTCAAGGAGAACGTGGATGATGGAGTCGTACTCGCCGTGATCCGAATCACCGATGACCTAGTGCCGAACGGAAAGCACCTCCGCGTTCAACACATGTACGGTCGGGATGACGTCTCCTCCTTCTTGATCCAGCAAGGGGGAAGGAGAGGTTGATGAAGATCCAGCAGCACGACGGCGTGGTGGTGGATGCAGCAGAGTTCCAGCAGGGCTTCGCCAAGCAACTACGGAGAGAGGGAGAGGTGTAACGGGGAGAGGGAGGTGCCAAGGCTGCAGGGTACGGCTGCCCTCCCTCCCCCCTTTATATAGGCCCCCTAGGGGGGGGCGCCGGCCCTGGAGATCCATCTCCAGGGGGGCGGCGGCCAGGGGGGAGGCTTGCCCCCCAAGCCATGTGGGGCGCCCCCTGCCCTAGGGTTTCCAACCCTAGGCGCAGGGGGGAGGCCCATGGGGGGCGCACCAGCCCACTATGGGCTGGTTCCCTCCCCACTTCAGCCCACGGGGCCCTCCGGGATGGGTGGCCCCACCCGGTGGACCCCCGGGACCCATCTGGTGGTCCCGGTACAATACCGGCGACCCCCAGATCATTCCCGATGGCCGAAACGACACTACCTATATATAATTCTTTACCTCCGGACCACTCCGGAACCTCTCGTGACGTCCGGGATCTCATCCGGGACTCCGAACAACCTTTGGTTTGCTGCATACTAATATCTTTAACAACCCTAGCGTCACCGAACCTTAAGTGTGTAGACCCTACGGGTTCGGGAGACATGCAGACATGACCGAGACGATCTCCGGTCAATAACCAACAGCGGGATCTGGATACCCATGTTGGCTCCCACATGCTCCTCGATGATCTCATCGGATGAACCACGATGTCGAGGACTTAATCAATCCCGTACTCAATTCCCTTCATCTATCGGTACTATACTTGCCCGAGATTCGATCGTCGGTATACCGATACCTTGTTCAATCTCGTTACCGGCAAGTCTCTTTACTCGTTCCCGTAACACATCATCCCGTGAACAACACCTTGATCACATTGAGCTCATTATGATGATGTCTTACCGAGTGGGCCCAGAGATACCTCTCCGTCACACGGAGTGACAAATCCCAGTCTCGATTCATGCCAACCCAACAGATACTTTCGGAGATACCTGTAGTGCACCTTTATAGTCACCCAGTTACGTTGTGACGTTTGATACACCCAAAGCACTCCGACGGTATCCGGGAGTTGCATAATCTCATGGTCTAAGGAATGATACTTGACATTCAGAAAAGCTCTAGCAAACGAACTATACGATCTTTTGTGCTATGCTTAGGTTTGGGTCTTGTCCATCACATCATTCTCCTAATGATGTGATCCCGTTATCAATGACATCCACATGTCCATAGTCAGGAAACCATGACTATCTATTGATCAAAGAGCTAGTCAACTAGAGGCTTACTAGGGACACATTGTGGTGTATGTATTCACACATGTATTATGATTTCCGGACAATACAATTGTAGCATGAACAATAGACAATTATCATGAACAAGGAAATATAATAATCCTTTTATTATTGCCTCTAGGGCATATTTCCAACAGTCTCCCACTTGCACTAGAGACAATAGTCTAGTTACATTGTGATGAATCGCACACCCATGGAATTCTGGTGTTGATCATGTTTTGCTCTAGGGAGAGGTTTAGTCAACGGATCTGCCACATTCAGGTCCGTATGTATTTTACAAATCTCTATGTCTCCATTTTGAACACTTTCACGAATGGAGTTGAAGCGACGCTTGATATGCCTGGTCTTCCTGTGAAACCTGGGCTCCTTCGCAAGGGCAATTGCTCCAGTGTTGTCACAGAAGAGAGTCATCGGGTCCGACGCATTGGGTATGACTCCTAGGTTGGTAATGAACTCCTTCACCCAGACTGCTTCTTGTGCTGCCTCCGAGGCTGCCATATACTCTGCTTCACATGTAGATCCCGCCACGACGCTTTGCTTGCAACTGCACCAGCTTACTGCCCCTCCATTCAAAATATACACGTATCCGGTTTGTGACTTGGAGTCATCCAGATCTGTGTCGAAGCTGGCGTCGACGTAATCCTTTACGACGAGCTCTTCGGCACCTCCATAAACGAGAAACATATCCTTAGTCCTCTTCAGGTACTTCAGGATGTTTTTGACCGCTGTCTAGTGTTCCTTGCCGGGATTACTTTGGTACCTACCTACCAAACTTACGACAAGGTTTACATCGGGTCTGGTACACAGCATGGCATACATAATAGACCCTATGGCCGAGGCATAGGGGATGACACTCATCTCTTCTATATCTTTTGCTGTGGTCGGGCATTGAGCCGTGCTCAATCGCACACCTTGCAATACAGGCAAGAACCCTTTCTTGGACTGATCCATTTTGAACTTCTTCAAAATCTTGTCAAGGTACGTACTTTGTGAAAGACCGATGAGGCGTCTCGATCTATCTCTATAGATCTTGATGCCTAATATATAAGCAGCTTCTCCAAGGTCCTTCAGTGAAAAACACTTGTTCAAATAGGCCTTTATGGTTTCCAAGAATTCTATATCATTTCCCATCAATAGTATGTCATCCACATATAATATGAGAAATGCTACAGAGCTCCCACTCACTTTCTTGTAAACGCAGGCTTCTCCATAAGTCTGCATGAACCCAAACGCTTTGATCATCTCATCAAAGCGAATGTTCCAACTCCGAGATGCTTGCACCAGCCCATAGATAGAGCGCTGGAGCTTGCATACTTTGTTAGCATTCTTAGGATCGACAAAACCTTCCGGCTGCATCATATACAATTCTTCCTTAAGAAAGCCGTTAAGGAATGCCGTTTTGACGTCCATTTGCCGTATCTCATAATCATAGTATGCAGCAATTGCTAACAGATTCGGACGGACTTCAGCTTTGCTACGGGAGAGAAAGTCTCATCGTAGTCAACCCCTTGAACTTGTCGATAACCCTTAGCGACAAGTCGAGCTTTATAGATGGTCACATTACCATCAGCGTCTGTCTTCTTCTTAAAGATCCATTTGTTTTCTATCGCTCGCCGATCATCGGGCAAGTCTGTCAAAGTCCATACTTTGTTTTCATACATGGATTCTATCTCGGATTTCATGGCTTCTAGCCATTTGTCGGAATCTGGGCCCGCCATTGCTTCTTCATAGTTCGAAGGTTCACCGTTGTCCAACAACATGATTTCTAGGACAGGGTTGCCGTACCACTCTGGTGCGGAACGTGTCCTTGTGGACCTACGAAGTTCAGTAGGAGCTTGATCAGAAGTGTCTTGATCATCATCATTAACCTCCTCTCTAATCGGTGCAGGCACCACAGGAACATTTTCCCGAGCTGCGCTACTCTGATTTTCAAGAGGTAGTACTTCATCAAGCTCTACTTTCCTCCCACTTACTTCTTTCGCGAGAAACTCTTTCTCTAGAAAGGACCCGTTCTTGGCAACAAAGATCTTGCCTTCGGATCTGAGGTAGAAGGTATACCCAACTATTTCCTTGGGATATCCTATGAAGACGCATTTTTCCGATTTGGGTTCGAGTTTTTCAGGTTGAAGTTTCTTGACATAAACATCGCAACCCCAAACTTTCAGAAACGACAGCTTAGGTTTCTTCCCAAACCATAATTCATATGGTGTCGTCTCAACGGATTTAGACGGTGCCCTATTTAAAGTGAATGCGGCTGTCTCTAGAGCGTATCCCCAAAATGATAGCGGTAGATCTGTAAGAGACATCATAGACCGCACCATATCCAATAGAGTGCGATTACGACGTTCGGACACACCGTTACGCTGAGGTGTTCCAGGCGGCGTGAGTTGTGAAACGATTCCACATTTTCTTAAGTGTGTGCCAAATTCGTGACTTAAATATTCTCCCCCACGATCTGATCGTAAGAACTTTATTTTTCTGTCACGTTGATTCTCAACCTCACTCTGAAACTCCTTGAACTTTTCAAAGGTCTCAGACTTGTGTTTCATCAAGTAGACATACCCATATCTACTCAAATCATTAGTGAGAGTGAGAACATAACGATAGCCTCCGCGAGCCTCAACGCTCATTGGACCACATACATTTGTATGTATGATTTCCAACAAGTTGGTTGCTCGCTCCATTGTCCCTGAGAATGGAGTCTTGGTCATTTTGCCCATGAGGCATGGTTCGCACGTGTCAAATGATTCATAATCGAGAGACTCTAAAAGTCCATCAGCATGGAGCTTCTTCATGCGCTTGACACCAATGTGACCAAGGCGGCAGTGCCACAAGTATGTGGGACTATCGTTATCAACTTTACACCTTTTGGTATTCACACTATGAATATGTGTATTATCACGTACGAGATTCATTAAGAATAAACCATTGACCATCGGAGCATGACCATAAAACATATCACTCATATAAATAGAACAACCATTATTCTCGGATTTAAATGAGTAGCCATCTCGCATTAAACGAGATCCAGATACAATGTTCATGCTCAAACTTGGCACTAAATAACAATTATTGAGGTTTAAAACTAATCCCGTAGGTAAATGTAGAGGTAGCGTGCCGACGGTGATCACATCGACCCTGGAACCATTCCCGACGCGCATCGTCACCTCGTCCTTCGCCAGTCCCCGTTTATTCCGCAGCTCCTGTTTTGAGTTACAAATATGAGCAACGGCACTGGTATCAAATACCCAGGAGCTACTATGAGCACTGGTAAGGTACACATCAATTACATGTATATCACATATACCTTTAGTGTTGCCGGCCTTCTTATCCGCTAAGTACTTGGGGCAATTCCGCTTCCAGTGACCACTTCCCTTGCAATAAAAGCACTCAGTTTCAGGTTTGGGTCCATTCTTTGACTTCTTCCTGGCAACTGATTTACCAGGCGCGGCGACCTCCTTTCCGTCCTTCTTGAAGTTCTTCTTACCCTTGCCTTTCTTGAACTTAGTGGTTTTATTCACCATCAACACTTGATGTTCCTTTTTGATCTCTACCTCTGCAGATTTCAGCATTGAATACAACTCGGGAATGGTCTTTTCCATCCCCTGCATATTGTAGTTCATCACGAAGCTCTTGTAGCTAGGTGGGAGCGACTGAAGGATTCTGTCAAGACCGCCTCATCCGGGAGATTAACTTCCAGCTGAGTCAAGCGGTTGTGCAACCCAGACATCTTGAGTATGTGTTCACTGACAGAGCTATTTTCCTCCATCTTACAGCTAAAGAACTTGTCGGAGACTTCATATCTCTCGACCCGGGCATGAGCTTGGAAAATCAATTTCAGCTCCTCGAACATCTCATATGCTCCGTGTTTCTCAAAACGCTTTTGAAGCCCCGGTTCTAAGCTGTAAAGCATGCCGCACTGAACGAGGGAGTAATCATTAGTACGTGACTGATGGGCGTTCATAACGTCCTGGTTTTCTGGGAATGGTGCATCACCTAGCGGTGCTTCTAGGACATAATCTTTCTTGGCTACTATGAGGATGATCCTCAGGTTCCGGACCCAGTCCGAATAGTTGCTACCATCATCTTTCAGCTTGGTTTTCTCTAGGAACGCGTTGAAGTTGAGGGTGACATTACCGTGGGCCATTTGATCTACAAGACATATTGTAAAGATTTAGACTAAGTTCATGATAATTAAGTTCATCTAATCAAATTAATGAATGAACTCTCACTCAGATTTGACATCCCTCTAGTCATCTAAGTGATACATGATCCGAGTCAACTAGGCCGTGTCCGATCATCACGTGAGACGGACTAGTCATCATCGGTGAACATCTCCATGTTGATCGTATCTTCTATACAACTCATGTTCGACCTTTCGGTCCTCCGTGTTCCAAGGCCATGTCTGTACATGCTAGGCTCGTCAATCCAACCTAAGTGTATTGCGTGTGTAAATCTGGCTTCACCCGTTGTATGCGAACATAAGGACCTATCACACCCGATCATCACGTGGTGATTCGGAATGACGAACCTTAGCAACGGTGCACAGTTAGGGAGAACACATTTTTGATATTTTAATGAGGGATCATCTTATTTATGCTACCGTCGTTCTAAGCAAATAAGATGTAAAAACATGATAAACATCACATGCAATCAAATAGTGACATGATATGGCCAACATCATTTCGCTCCTTTGATCTCCATCTTCGGGGCGCCATGTTCATCGTCGTCACCGGCATGACACCATGATCTCCATCATCGTGTCTTCTTGAAGTTGTCACGTCAACTATTACTTCTACTACTATGGCTAACGCTTTAGCAATAAAGTAAAGTAATTACATGACGATTTAAGTTGACACGCAGGTCATAAATAAATAAAGACAACTCCTATGGCTCCTGCCGGTTATCATACTCATCGACATGCAAGTCATGATTCCTATTACAATAACAAGATCATCTCATACATCACATACATGATTCATCACAACTTCTAGCCATATCACATCACAAAGCACTTGCTGCAAAAACAAGTTAGACGTCCTCTAATTGTTGTTGCAAGTTTTTACGTGGCTGTTATAGGTTGCTAGCAAGAACGTTTCTTACCTACGTTGAAACCACAACGTGAATTGTCAATCTCTATTTACCCTTCATAAGGACCCTGTTCATCGAATCCGATCCAACTAAAGTGGGAGAGACAGACACCCGCCAACCACCTTATGCAACTAGTGCATGTCAGTCGGTGGAACCGGTCTCACGTAAGCGTACGTGTAAGGTTGGTCCGGGCCGCTTCATCCCACAATACCGCTGAACCAAGATAGGACTAGTAACGGCAAGAAGAATTGACAATTCGACACCCACAACTACTTTGTGTTCTACTCGTGCATAGAAACTACGCATAGACCTAGCTCATGATGCCACTGTTGGGGATCGTAGTAGAAATTAAAATTTTCCTACGCATCACCAAGATCTATCCATGGAGTATTCTAGCAACGAGGGGATAGGAGAGCATCTACATACCACTTGTAGATCGCAACGGAAGCGTTCAAGGAGAACGTGGATGATGGAGTCGTACTCGCCGTGATCCGAATCACCGATGACCTAGTGCCGAACGGACAACACCTCCGCGTTCAACACACGTACGGTCGGGATGACGTCTCCTCCTTCTTGATCCAGCAAGGGGGAAAAAGAGGTTGATGAAGATCCAGCAACACGACGGCGTGGTGGTGGATGCAGCAGAGTTCCAGCAGGGCTTCGCCAAGCAACTACGGAGAGAGGGAGAGGTGTAACGGGGAGAGGGAGGCGCCAAGGCTGCAGGGTACGGCTGCCCTCCCTCCCCCCCTTTATATAGGCCCCCTAGGGGGGGCGCCGGACCTGTAGATCCATCTCCAAGGGGGGCGGCGGCCAGGGGGGGAGGCTTGCCCCCCAAGCCATGTGGGCGCCCCCTGCCCTAGGGTTTCCAACCCTAGGCGCAAGGGGGAGGCCCATGGGGGGCGCACCAGCCCACTATGGGCTGGTTCCCTCCCCACTTCAGCCCACGGGGCCCTCCGGGATGGGTGGCCCCACCCGGTGGACCCCCGGGACCCATCTGGTGGTCCCGGTACAATACCGGCGACCCCCAGATCATTCCCGATGGCCGAAACGACACTTCCTATATATAATTCTTTACCTCCGAACCACTCCGGAACCTCTCGTGACGTCCGGGATCTCATACGAGACTCCGAACAACCTTCGGTTTGCTGCATACTAATATCTTTAACAACCCTAGCGTCACCGAACCTTAAGTGTGTAGACCCTACGGGTTCGGGAGACATGCAGACATGACCGAGACGATCTCCGGTCAATAACCAACAGCGGGATCTGGATACCCATGTTGGCTCCCACATGCTCCTCGATGATCTCATCGGATGAACCACGATGTCGAGGACTTAATCAATCCCGTACTCAATTCCCTTCGTCTATCGGTACTATACTTGCCCGAGATTCGATCGTCGGTATACCGATACCTTGTTCAATCTCGTTACCGGCAAGTCTCTTTACTCGTTCCCGTAACACATCATCCCGTGAACAACACCTTGATCACATTGAGCTCATTATGATGATGTCTTACCGAGTGGGCCTAGAGATACCTCTCCGTCACACGGAGTGACAAATCCCAGTCTCGATTCATGCCAACCCAACAGATACTTTCGGAGATACCTTTAGTGCACCTTTATAGTCACCTAGTTACGTTGTGACGTTTGATACACCCAAAGCACTCCTACGGTATCCGGGAGTTGCATAATCTCAAGGTCTAAGGAATGATACTTGACATTCAGAAAAGCTCTAGCAAACGAACTATACGATCTTTTGTGATATGCTTAGGTTTGGGTCTTGTCCATCACATCATTCTCCTAATGATGTGATCCCGTTATCAATGACATCCCCATGTCCATAGTCAGGAAACCATGATTATCTATTGATCAACGAGCTAGTCAACTAGAGGCTTACTAGGGACACATTGTGGTCTATGTATTCACACATGTATTATGGTTTCCGGACAATACAATTATAGCATGAACAATAGACAATTATCATGAACAAGGAAATATAATAATCCTTTTATTATTGCCTCTAGGGCATATTTCCAACATATAAGTCATGAAGAAAGCAATAGCAACAAACTAAACGATCAAGTGCTAAGCCAATGGAATGGGTCAAGTCAATCAGATCATTCACCTAATGATGTGATCTCTTTAATCAAATAACAACTCTTTGTCTATGGTTAGGAAACATAACCATCTTTGATTAATGAGCTAGTCAAGTAGAGGCATACTAGTGACACTTTGTTTGTTTATGTATTCACACATGTATTATGTTTCCGGTTAATACAATTCTAGCATGAATAATAAACATTTATCATGATATAAGGAAATAAATAATAACTTTATTATTGCCTCTAGGGCATATTTCCTTCAGTCTCCCACTTGCACTAGAGTCAATAATCTAGATTACATAGTAATGATTCTAACACCCATGGAGTGTTGGTGCTGATCATGTTTTGCTCGTGGAAGAGGCTTAGTCAACGGGTCTACAACATTCAGATCCATATGTATCTTGCAAATTTCTATGTCTCCCACCTGGACTAAATCCCAGATGGAATTGAAGCGTCTCTTGATGTGCTTGGTTCTCTTGTGAAATCTGGATTCCTTCGCCAAGGCAATTGCACCAGTATTGTCACAAAAGATTTTCATTGGACCCGATGCACTAGGTATGACACCTAGATCGGATATGAACTCCTTCATCCAGACTCCTTCATTTGCTGCTTCTGAAGCAGCTATGTACTCCGCTTCACACGTAGATCCCGCCACGACGCTTTGTTTAGAACTGCACCAACTGACAGCTCCACCGTTCAATGTAAACACGTATCCTGTTTGCGATTTAGAATCGTCCGGATCAGTGTCAAAGCTTGCATCAACGTAACCATTTACGATGAGCTCTTTGTCACCTCCATAAATGAGAAACATATCCTTAGTCCTTTTCAGGTATTTCAGGATGTTCTTGACCGTTGTCCAGTGATCCACTCCTGGATTACTTTGGTACCTCCCTGCTAGACTTATAGCAAGGCATACATTAGGTCTGGTACACAGCATTGCATACATGATAGAGCCTATGGTTGAAGCATAGGGAACATCTTTCATTTTCTCTCTATCTTCTGCAGTGGTCGGGCATTGAGTCTTACTCAACTTCACACCTTGTAACACGGGCAAGAACCCTTTCTTTGCTTGATCCATTTTGAACTTCTTCAAAACTTTGTCAAGGTATGTGCTTTTGTGAAAGTCCAATTAAGCGTCTTGATCTGTCTCTATAGATCTTAATGCCCAATATGTAAGCAGCTTCACCGAGGTCTTTCATTGAAAAACTCTTATTCAAGTATCCCTTTATGCTATCCAGAAATTCTATATCATTTCCGATTAGTAATATGTCATCCACATATAATATTAGAAATGCTACAGAGCTCCCACTCACTTTCTTGTAAATACAGGCTTCTCCAAAAGTCTGTACAAACCCAAATGCTTTGATCACACTATCAAAGCGTTTATTCCAACTCCGAGAGGCTTGCACCAGTCCATAAATGGATCACTGGAGCTTGCACACTTTGTTAGCTCCCTTTGGATCGACAAAACCTTCTGGTTGCATCATATACAACTCTTCTTCCAGAAATCCATTCAGGAATGCAGTTTTGACATCCATTTGCCAAATTTCATAATCATAAAATGCGGCAATTGCTAACATGATTCGGACATACTTAAGCATCGCTACGGGTGAGAAGGTCTCATCGTAGTCAATCCCTTGAACTTGTCGAAAACCTTTTGCAACAAGTCGAGCTTTGTAGACAGTAACATTACCGTCAGCGTTAGTCTTCTTCTTGAAGATCCATTTATTCTCAATTGCTTGCCGACCATCGGGCAAGTCAACCAAAGTCCACACTTTGTTCTCATACATGGATCCCATCTCAGATTTCATGGCTTCAAGCCATTTCACGGAATTTGGGCCATCGCTTCTTCATAGTTCGTAGGTTCATCATGATCTAATAGCATGACTTCTAGAACAGGATTACCGTACCACTCTGGTGCGGATCTTACTCTGGTTGATCTACGAGGTTCTGTAGTAACTTGATCTGAAGTTCTATGATCATCATCATTAACTTCCTCACTAATTGGTTCAGACGTCACAGAAACCGGTTCCTGTGATGTTCTATTTTCCAATAAGGGAGCAGGTACAATTACCTCATCAAGTTCTACTTTCCTCCCACTCACTTCTTTCGAGAGAAACTCCTTCTCTAGAAAGGATCCATTTTTAGCAACGAATGTCTTGCCTTCGGATCTGTGATAGAAGGTGTACCCAACAGTCTCCTTTGGGTATCCTATGAAGACACATTTCTCCGATTTGGGTTCGAGCTTATCAGGTTGAAGCTTTTTCACATAAGCATCACAGCCCCAAACTTTAAGAAACGACAACTTTGGTTTCTTCCCAAACCATAGTTCATAAGGCGTCGTCTCAACGGATTTTGATGGTGCCCTATTTAACGTGAATGCGGCCGTCTCTAAAGCATAACCCCAAAACGATAGCGGTAAATCTGTAAGAGACATCATAGATCGCACCATATCAAGTAATGTACGATTACGACGTTCGGACACACCATTACGCTGTGGTGTTCTGGGTGGTGTGAGCTGCGAAACTATTCCGCATTGTTTCAAATGTAGACCAAACTCGTAAGTCAAATATTCTCCTCCATGATCAGATCATAGAAACTTTATTTTCTTGTTACGATGATTTTCAACTTCACTCTGAAATTCTTTGAACTTTTAAAATGTTTCAGACTTATGCTTCATCAAGTAGATATACCCATATCTGCTTAAATCATCTGTGAAGGTGAGAAAATAACGATATCCACCACGAGACTCAACATTCATCGGACCACATACATCTGTATGTATGATTTCCAACAAATCTGTTGCTCTCTCCATAGTACCGGAGAACTGTGTTTTAGTCATCTTGCCCATGAGGCACGGTTCGCAAGTACCGAGTGACTCATAATCAAGCGGTTCCAAAAGTCCACTAGTATGGAGTTTCTTCATGCGTTTTACACCGATATGACCTAAACGGCAGTGCCACAAATAAGTTGCACTATCATTATCAACTCTGCATCTTTTGGCTTCAACATTATGAATATGTGTATCACTACTATCGAGATTCATAAAAAATAGACCACTCTTCAAAGGTGCATGACCATAAAAGATATTACTCATATAAATAGAACAACCATTATTCTCTGATTTAAGTGAATAACCGTCTCGCATTAAACAAGATCTAGATATAATGTTCATGCTCAACGCTGGCACCAAATAACAATTATTTAGGTCTAATACTAATCCCGAAGGTAGATGTGGAGGTAGCGTGCCGACCGCGATCACATCGACTTTGGAACCATTTCCCACGCGCATCGTCACCTCGTCCTTTGCCAGTGTTCGCTTAATCCGTAGTCCCTGTTTCGAGTTGCAAATATTAGCAACAGAACCAGTATCAAATACCCAGGTGCTACTGCGAGCTCTAGTAAGGTACACATCAATAACATGTATATCACATATACCTTTGTTCACCTTGCCATCCTTCTTATCTGCCAAATACTTGGGGCAGTTCCGCTTCCAGTGTCCAGTCTGCTTGCAGTAGAAGCACTCAGTTTCAGGCTTAGGTCCAGACTTAGGTTTCTTCTCCTGAGCAGCAACTTGCTTGCTGTTCTTCTTGAAGTTCCCCTTTCTTTTCCCTTTGCCCTTTTTCTTGAAACTAGTGGTCTTGTTGACCATCAACACTTGATGCTCCTTCTTGATTTCTACCTCCGCAGCCTTTAGCATTGCGAAGAGCTCGGGAATTGTCTTATCCATCCCTTGCATATTATATTTCATCACGAAGCTCTTGTAGCTAGGTGGAAGTGATTGGAGAATTCTGTCAATGACGCTATCATCCGGAAGAGTAACTCCCAGTTGAATCAAGTGATTACAATACCCAGACATCTTGAGTATATGCTCACTGACAGAACTATTCTCCTCCATCTTGCAGCTATAGAACTTATTGGAGACTTCATATCTCTCAATCCGGGCATTCTTTTGGAATATTAACTTCAACTCCTGGAACATCTCATATGCTCCATGACGTTCAAAACGTCGTTGAAGTCCCGGTTCTAAGCCATAAAGCATGGCACATTGAACTATCGAGTAGTCATCAGCTTTGCTCTGCCAGATGTTCTTAACGTCGTCAGTTGCATCAGCAGCAGGCCTGGCACCCAGCGGTGCTTCCAGGACGTAACTTTTCTGTGCAGCAATGAGGATAATCCTCAAGTTACGGACCCAGTCCGCGTAATTGCTACCATCATCTTTCAACTTTGCTTTCTCAAGGAACGCATTAAAATTCAACGGAACAACAGCACGGGCCATCTATCTACAATCAACATAGATAAGCAAGATACTATCAGGTACTAAGTTCATGATAAATTTAAGTTCAATTAATCATATTACTTAAGAACTCCCACTTAGATAGACATCCTTCCAATCCTCTAAGTGATCACGTGATCCAAATCAACTAAACCATAACCGATCATCACATGAAATGGAGTAGCTTTCAATGGTGAACATCACTATGTTGATCATATCTACTATATGATTCACGCTCGACCTTTCGGTCTCCGTGTTCCGAGGCCATATCTGCATATGCTAGGCTCGTCAAGTTTAACCTGAGTATTCTGGGTGTGCAAAACTGGCTTGCACCCGTTGTAGATGGACGTAGAGCTTATCACACCCGATCATCACGTGGTGTCAGGGCACGACGAACTTTGGCAATGGTGCATACTCAGGGAGAACACTTCTTGATAATTAGTGAGAGATCATCTTAAAATGCTACGGTCAATCAAAGCAAGATAAGATGCATAAAAGATAAACATCACATGCAATCAATATAAGTGATATGATATGGCCATCATCATCTTGTGCTTGTGATCTCCATCTCCGAAGCACCGTCATGATCACCATCGTCACCGGCGCGACACCTTGATCTCCATCGTAGCATCGTTGTCGTCTCGCCAATCTTATGCTTCTACGGCTATCGCTACCGCTTAGTGATAAAGTAAAGCATTACAGGGCGATTGCATTGCATAAAATAAAGCGACAACCATATGGCTCATGTCAGTTGCCGATAACTCAGTTACAAAACATGATCATCTCATACAATAAAATTTAGCATCATGTCTCGACCATATCACATCACAACATGCCCTGCAAAAACAAGTTAGACGTCCTCTACTTTGTTTGTTGCAAGTTTTACGTGGCTGCTACGGGCTTAGTAAGAACCAATCTTACCTACGCATCAAACCACAATGATAGTTTGTCAAGTTGGTGCTGTTTTAACCTTCGCAAGGACCGGGCCTAGCCACACTCGGTTCAACTAAAGTTGGAGAAACTAACACCCGCCAGCCACCTGTGTGCAAAGCACGGCGGTAGAACCAGTCTCGCGTAAGCGTACGCGTAATGTCGGTCCGGGCCGCTTCATCCAACAATACCGCTGAACCAAAGTATGACATGCTGGTAAGCAGTATGACTTATATCGCCCACAACTCACTTGTGTTCTACTCGTGCATATAACATCAAACCATAAAAACCTAGGCTCTGATGCCACTGTTAGGGAACGTAGTAATTTCAAAAAAATTCCTACGCACACGCAAGATCATAGTGATGCATAGCAACGAGAGGGGAGAGTGTTGTCTACGTACCCTCGTAGACCGAAAGCGGAAGCGTTATAACAACGCGGTTGATGTAGTCATACGTCTTCACGGCCCGACCGATCAATCACTGAAACTACGACACCTCCGAGTTCTAGCACACGTTCAGCTCGATGACGATCCCCGAACTCCGAGCTTGGGAATCGTTTCCGTTCTCCCTTGGATATTATAGTTCATCACGAAGTTCTACTAACTTGGTGATGGTGACTAGAGAATTCTGTCAATCACTATTTTATCTGGAAGATTAACTCCCACTTGATTCAAGCGATTGTAGTACCCATACAATCTGAGCACATGCTCACTGCTTGAGCTATTCTCCTCCATATTTTAGCTATAGAACTTGTTGGAGACTTCATATCTCTCAACTCGGGTATTTGCTTGAAATATTAACTTCAATTCCTGGAACATCTCATATGGTCCATGAAGTTCAAAACGTCTTTGAAGTCCCGATTCTAAGCCGTTAAGCATGGTGCACTAAACTATCAAGTAGTCATCATATTGAGCTAGCCAAACGTACATAACGTCTGCATCTGCTCCTGCAATAGGTCTGTCACCTAGCGGTGCATCAAGGACATAATTCTTCTGTGCAGCAATGAGGATAAACCTCAGATCACGGATCCAATCCGCATCATTGCTACTAACATTTTTCAACTTAGTTTTCTCTAGGAACATATATAAAACATAGGGAAGCAATAACGCGAGCTATTGATCTACAACATAGATATGCTAATACTACTAGGACTAAGTTCATGATAAATTAAAGTTCAGTTAATCATATTAATTAAGAACTCCCACTTAGATAGACATCCCTCTAATCATCTAAGTGATCACGTGATCCAAATCAACTAAACCATAACCGATCATCACGTGAAATGGAGTAGTTTTCAGTGGTGAACATCACTATGTTGATCATACCTACTATATGATTCACGCTCGACCTTTCGGTCTCAGTGTTCCGAGGCCATATCTGCATATGCTAGGCTCGTCAAGTTTAACCTGAGTATTATGCGTGTGCAAAACTAGCTTGCACCCGTTGTAGATGGACGTAGATCTTATCACACCCGATCATCACGTGGTGTCTGGGCACGACGAACTTTGGCAACGGTGCATACTCAGGGAGAGCACTTTTATCTTGAAATTTAGTGAGAGATCATCTTATAAAGCTACCGTCGAACTAAGCAAAATAAGATGTATGAAAGATAAACATCACATGCAATCAAAATATGTGACATGATATGGCCATCATCATCTTGTGCTTTTGATCTCCATCTTCAAAGTATCGTCATGATCTCCATCGTCACCGGCATGACACCATGATCTCCATCATCTTGATCTATATCAATGTGTTGTCACATGGTCGTCTCGTCAACAATTGCTCTTGCAACTATTGCTATCGCATAGCGATAAAGTAAAGCAATTATTTGGTGCTTGCATCTTATGCAATAGAGAGGCAACCATAAGGCTTTAGCCAGTTGCCGATAACTCGGTTACAAAACATGATCATCTCATACAATAAAATTTAGCATCATGTCTCGACCATATCACATCACAACATGCCCTGCAAAAACAAGTTAGACGTCCTCTACTTTGTTGTTGAAAGTTTTACGTGGCTGCTACGGGCTTAGCAAGAACCGTTCTTACCTACGCATCAAAACCACAATGATAGTTTGTCAAGTTAGTCCTGTTTTAACCTTCGCAAAGACCGGGCGTAGCCACACTCGGTTCAACTAAAGTTGGAGAAACTGACACCCGCCAGCCACCTGTGTGCAAAGCACGTCGGTAGAACCAGTCTCGCGTAAGCGTACGTGTAATGTCGGTCCGGGCCGCTTCATCCAACAATACCGCCGAACCGAAGTATGACATGCTGGTAAGCAGTATGACTTATATCGCCCACAACTCACTTGTGTTCTACTCGTGCATATGACATCTACGCATAAAACCAGGCTCGGATGCCACTGTTGGGGAACGTAGTAATTTCAAAAAAATTCCTACGTACACGCAAGATCATGGTGATGCATAGCAACGAGAGGGGAGAGTGTTGTCCACGTACCCTCGTAGACCGAAAGCGGAAGCGTTAT
This sequence comes from Aegilops umbellulata, assembly GCA_032464435.1. Classification (NCBI taxonomy): domain Eukaryota; kingdom Viridiplantae; phylum Streptophyta; class Magnoliopsida; order Poales; family Poaceae; genus Aegilops; species Aegilops umbellulata. Next base: position 120,220,126 of record CP136054.1, on the reverse strand, counting down.
AACAACGCGGTTGATGTAGTCATACGTCTTCACGGCCCGACCGATCAATCACTGAAACTACGACACCTCCGAGTTCTAGCACACGTTCAGCTCGATGACGATCCCCGGACTTCGATCCAGCAAAGTGTCGGGGATGAGTTCCGTCAGCACGACGGCGTGGTGACGATCTTGATGTTCTACCGTCGCAGGGCTTCGCCTAAGCACCGCTACAATATTATCGAGGATTATGGTGGAGGGGGGCACCGCACACGGCTAATAGATCTCAAGGATCAATTGTTGTGTCTATGGGGTGCCCCCTGCCCCCGTATATAAAGGAGTGGGGGAGGGGGGAGAGGGTCGGCCCCTATGGCGCACCCTGGAGGAGTCCTACTCCCACCGGGAGTAGGATTCCCCCCTTCCAAGTAGTAGGAGTAGGAGTCAAGGAAAGGGAAGAGGGAAGAGAAGGAAGGAGGGGGCGCCGCCCCTCCCCCTAGTCCAATTTGGACTAGTCAATGGGGGGGCGTGGCCTGCTTCTCCCTCTCCTCTAAAGCCCAATAAGGACCATATACTTCTTCCCCCGTATTCCCGTAACCCCCCGGTACTCCGAAAAATACCCGAACCAATCAGAACCTTTCCGATGTCCGAATATAGTCATCCAATATATCGATCTTTACGTCTCAACCATTTCGAGACTCCTCGTCATGTCCCCGATCTCATCCGGGACTCTGAACTCCTTCGGTACATTAAAACTCATAAACTCATAATATAACTGTCATCGAAACTTTAAGCGTGCGGACCCTACGGGTTCGAGAACTATGTAGACATGACCGAGACACGTCTCCGGTCAATAACCAATAGCGGAACCTGGATGCTCATATTGGCTCCTACATATTCTACGAAGATCTTTATCGGTCAAACTGCATAACAACATACGTTGTTCCCTTTGTCATAGGTATGTTACTTGCCCGAGATTTGATCGTCGGTATCTCAATACCTTGATCAATCTCGTTACCGGCAAGTCTCTTTACTCGTTCCGTAATACATCATCTCACAACTAACTCATTAGTTGCAATGCTTGCAAGGCTTATGTGATGTGCATTACCGAGAGGGCCCAGAGATACCTCTCCGACAATCGGAGTGACTAATCCTAATCTCGAAATACGCCAACCCAACATGTACCTTCAGAGACACCTGTAGAGCTCCTTTATAATCACTGAGTTACGTTGTGACGTTTGGTAGCACACAAAGTTTTCCTCCGGCAAACGGGAGTTGCATAATCTCATAGTCATAAGAACATGTATAAGTCATGAAGAAAGCAATAGCAACATACTAAACGATCGGGTGCTAAGCTAATGGAATGGGTCATGTCAATCACATCATACTCCTAATGATGTGACCCCTTTGATCAAATGACAACTCATGTCTATGGCTAGGAAACATAACCATCTTTGATCAACGAGCTAGTCAAGTAGAGGCATACTAGTGACACTCTGTTTGTCTATGTATTCACACATGTATCATGTTTCCGGTTAATACAATTCTAGCATGAACAATATTTCCTTCACTTCACTTATATCTTTGGAGCTATATAGTTTTGCTCTACTGCTTCTCTTATATTTTTTAGAGCACGGTGGTGGATTTGTTTTATAGAAACTATTGTTCTCTCATGCTTCACTTAGATTATTTTGAGAGTCTTAAATAGCATGGTAATTTGATTAAAAAACTTAATATGCTTGGTAAGATTTGTAAAACTTTCTTTTGAGTGTATTGAATATTAAGAAAAGTTTGATGCTTGATAACTGTTTTGAGATATGAAGATGGTGATATTAGAGTCATGCTAGTTGAGTAGTTGTGAATTTGAGAAATACTTGTGTTAAAGTTTGTGATTCCCGTAGCATGCACATATGGTGAACCGTTATGTGATGAAGTCGGAGTATGATTTATTTATTGATTGTCTTCCTTATGAGTGGCGGTCGGGGACGAGCGATGAACTTTTCCTACCAATCTATCCCCCTAGGAGCATGCGTGTAATACTTTGCTTTGATAATGTGATTTTCGCACCGAATATGATCCAGGAGACTTGGACCCTACGTCAAGAAATAAAGGAGGAGGGCACGAGGTAGTGGGCGCGCCCACCCCCAGGGCGCGCTCTCCACCCTCGTGGGCCCCCTGTTGCTCCACCGACGTACTCCTTCCTCCTATATATACCTACAAACCCCCAAATGATTAGAAACGGAGTCAAAAACCTAATTCCACCGCCGCAACCTTCTGTACCGACGAGATCCCATCTTGGGGCCTGTTCCGGAGCTCCGCCGGAGGGGGCATCCATCACTGAGGGCTTCTACATCATCACCATAGCCTCTCTGATGAAGTGTGAGTAGTTTACCTCAGACCTTCAGGTCCATAGTTAGTAGCTAGATGGCTTCTTCTCTCTTGTTGGATCTAATGTTCTCCCCCTCTCTCGTGGAGATCTATACGATGTAATCTTCTTTTTGCGGTGTGTTTGTTGAGACCGATGAATTGTGGGTTTATGATCAAGATTATCTATGAACAATATTTGAATCTTCACTGAATTCTTTTATGTATGAATGGTTATCTTTGCAAGTCTCTTCGAATTATCAGTTTGGTTTGGTCTACTAGATTGATCTTTCTTGCAATGGGAGAAGTGCTTAGCTTTGGGTTCAATCTTGCGGTGTCCTTTCCCAGTGACAGTAGGGGCAGCAAGGCACGTATTGTATTGTTGCCATCGAGGATAACAAGATGGGTTTTTTATCATATTGCATGAATTTATCCCTCTACATCATGTCATCTTGCTTAAGGCGTTACTCTGTTTTCTTGAACTTAATACTCTAGATGCATGCTGGATAGCGGTCGATGAGTGGAGTAATAGTAGTAGATGCAGGCAGGAGTCAGTCTACTTGTCTCGGACGTGATGCCTATATGCGTGATCATACCTAGATATTCTCATAACTATGCTCAATTCTGTCAATTGCTCAACAGTAATTCGTTCACCCACCGTAAAATACTTATGCTCTTGAGAGAAGCCACTAGTGAAATCTATGGCCCCCGGGTCTATCTTCATCATATCAATCTTCCTACACTTTATTATTGCCTTTGCTTTTTTACTTTGCTTTTATTTTACTTTGCATCTTTATCACAAAAATACCAAAAATATTATCTATCATATCTATCAGATCTCACTCTCGTAAGTGACCGTGAAGGGATTGACAGCCCCTTATCGTGTTGGTTGCGAGGAGTTATTTGCTTTGTGCAGGTACGAGGGACTCGCTCGTAGCCTCCTACTGGATTGATACCTTGGTTCTCAAAATCTGAGGGAAAAACTTACGCTACTTTGATGCATCATCCTTTCCTCTTCAAGGAAATCCAACGCAGTGCTCAAGAGGTAGCAACACGTTATGTCACAATACTTATGCCTATTCTCTCTTATTTTACAAGGTTTACATGGAGAGGGAGAATGCCGGCAGCCGGAATTCTGGGCTGGAAAAGGAGCAAATATTAGAGACCTATTCTGCACGGCTCCAAAAGTCCTGAAACTTCACAGAAGTTATTTTTGGAATTAATAAAAAATATTGGCGAAAGGATCCATCATAGGGGGCCCACACCCAGGCCACGAGGGTGGGGGGCGCGCCCTACCCCCCTGGGCGCGCCCCCTGCCTCGTGGGCCCCCCGGCAGGCCTCCGGTGCTCATCTTCTGCTATATGAAGTCTTTCGTCCGAGAAAAAATCATAAGCAAGTTTTTGGGAAGAAACTCCGCCGCCACGAGGCGGAACCTTCGTGGAACCAATCTAGGGCTCGAGCAGACCTGTTCTACCGGGGAAACTTCCCTCCAGGAGGGGGAAATCATCGCCATCGTCATCACCAACGATCCTCTCATTGGGAGGGGGTCAATCTCGATCAACATCTTCACCAGCACCATCTCCTCTAAAACCCTAGTTCATCTCTTGTATCCAATCTTTGTCCCAAATCCTCAGTTTGGTACCTGTGGGTTGCTAGTAGTGTTGATTACTCCTTGTAGTTGATGCTAGTTGGTTTATTTGGTGGAAGATCATATGTTCAGATCCTATATGCATATTAATACCCCTCTGATTATGAACATGAATATGATTTGTGAGTAGTTACGTTTTTTCCTGAGGACATGGGAGAAGTCTTGCTATTAGTAGTCATGTGAATTTGGTATTCGTTCGATATTTTGATGAGATGTATGTTGTCTTTCCTCTAGTGGTGTTATGTGAACGTCGACTACATGACACTTCACCATTGTTTGGGCCTAGAGGAAGGCATTGGGAAGTAATAAGTAGATGATGGGTTGCTAGAGTGACAGAAGCTTAAACCCTAGTTTATGGGTTGCTTCGTAAGGGGCTGATTTGGATCCATATGTTTCATACTATGGTTAGGTTTACCTTAATACTTCTCTTATAGTTGTGGATGCTTGCAATAGGGGTTAATCATAAGTGGGATGCTTGTCCAAGAAAGGACAGCACCCAAGCACCGGTCCACCCACATACCAAATTATCAAAGTAACAAACGTGAATCATATGAGCGTGATGAAAACTAGCTTGACGATAATTCCCATGTGTCCTCGGGAGCGCTTTTCTCTATATAAGAGTTTGTCCAGGCTTGTCCTTTGCTACAAAAAGGATTGGGACATCTTGCGGCACCTTATTTACTTTCATTACTTGTTACCCGTTACGAATTACCTTATCACAAAACTATCTGTTACCGATAATTTCAGTGCTTGCAGAGAATACCTTACTGAAAACCGCTTATCATTTCCTTCTGCTCCTCGTTGGGTTCGACACTCTTACTTATCGAAAGGACTACGATAGATCCCCTATACTTGTGGGTCATCAAAGGCACGTCAGGGGCTTCACGATAATGCCGTAGTATGGCATGAACATGCGGTAGTAGCTCGTGAGGCCGAGGAAGCCGCGGAGCTCTGTGGGCGTCGTGGGCATGGGCCAGATAATCATGGTGTTGGTCTTGCTAGAATCAGTGGCGACGCCGTTCTTGGAGATGACGTGCCCCAGGTACTCGACCTCCTGCTGAGCGAACGAGCATTTAGAGGCCTTGGCATAGAGCTAGTGCGCCCGCAGCAGGTCGAGGATAATGCGCAAGTATTCTTTGTGTTCCTGTAAATCAATACTGAAGACCAGGATGTCATCGAGGAATATAATGACGAACTTGCTAACGTGGCGACCAAAGATCGAGTTCATTAGACACTGGAATGTGGCCGGCGCGTTGCAGAGGCCGAACGGCATCACTCTGAAGTGGTAGTAGCCGTGGTGTGTTTTGAAGGCCGTCTTCTCTTCATCCTCTTCGCGCATGCGTATCTGATGGTAGCCTGCACGTAGGTCTATTTTGGAGAAATATGCTGCTCCACCCAGCTCATCAAGCAGCTCGTCCACCACTAGCAATGGAAACTTGTTCTTGACCGTAGCTGTGTTGAGGCGTCGGAAATCCACGCAGAATCACCAAGTGTCGTCCTTCTTCTTGACCAACAGGACCGGTGCCGTGTATGGACTCAGGCTGTGGGCAATAACGCCTGATTGCAGCATCTCCTGAACTTCCTTTTCGATTTTAATCTTTTTGTGCTGGCGAGTAGCGGTAGGGCCTGGTGTTGATAGGCTTTGTGCTGGGCTCCAGGTTAATTGCATGATCGTATTGCCGTTTAGGAGGCAATACTTTGGGTTCAGAGAACACATCTGCATATTCATACAGGAGTTTCTGAATGTTGGGAGGTGGAGGTGCAGGTTCAGGTTTGTCAGTTCGCTCGACTGTAACCAAAGCCACGGTCCAGATGTCGTTGGCTACTTCCATGAGATGTAACTCGTAAGCATCCAGTTCAGCGATGGGGGGTAGATCCGAAGTACGCACGCCTTGCAAATGCACTTGTTTGCCCTTAGTTTCAAATGCATTGGTTTTCTCCTGCCAGTGAAAATTCATGGGGCCATGAGATGCCAGCCAATTGATTCCTAGCACTCTATTGTAGGCGATGAGCGAAAGCACGCGGAGATCAGTGTGGAAGGTGTGGTTGGGCACTTGCCATTCCAGTCCTCTCACCAGTTGATTGCACAACAGTCTCTAGCCATTGGCGACACGAACTGAAACTGGTGGCAGTTTTTCTGTCTGAACTTTCAGGTGCACGAGAAAAGTTTCACTGATGAAACTATGTGTACTCCCCGAATCAACCAAGAGGATCATGATCTGGTCACCAACTTGTGCACGGAGGCGAATCGTGAAGGCAGTTTCCTCTCCTGACAATGCCTGCTGCGACAGCGAGCAGCATTCTGGTTCTTGTGCTTGCGGAGCATCGAGCAGCTGTAAGGCGTGGACTGTATCATCCGACAGAATCTCCCCAAAGTCGCCTACCTCGATCATCAGAATTTGGCCGGTGCGTTTGCACTGATGCTCCCTCGAGTATTTGTCCCCGCAGCGAAAACAGATACCGTTTGCTCTTCTGAACTCGCGTAGTTAGCACGCCTGTGCATGACATCGCCCCCTTGCCATGGTGCGGCTGCAGCACGAGCTGGTACATCTGCTGGTGGTGGTGGTGGTCATCCCACCGGTGTGATGCGCGGACGCGCGGTGGGCTACTTCTCAATCTCTTCTTCCTGGATACGAGCGAACATGGCGGCGCGAGTGACGCTGGTTGGTGCCTGCAGCTGAACTCCCAATCTCAACTCGTCCTTGAGCTCGGTCTGGAACTTTGATATGAAAATTTTGGAGCTCAGAGTTAGGTCCAGGGCCAGCAAGTGGTACATCGCTGTCTCAAATTGCTGTCGATATTCTTGGACACTGCCTGTCTGCCGTAACTGAACAAAGTGATGCTTGTGAACCTCGAACTCTTCTGAACCGAACTCCTCTTGCACTGCAGCTCTGAATGTTTGCCAAGTGACCCCTGGGTGTGTCTGTCGATAGGCCTAGAGCCACATCGCGGCCAAGCCATCCATGTACAGCGCCACGGTGGCAACCCAGCTGTGCTGTGGTACGCGATACAGCTCAAAGTAGGTGGTGCAGCGATCCAACCAGATGCGAGGGCATCACCGTCAAACCTTGGGAAATCATGTTTGGGCGGCTTGTTGTAGTGGTCGCCGTGGCGCTCAATCTCCGAGGAGGAGGGTGACCGCGCGGAGAGCAACGGTGGTCCGTGGTTGATGAGGCGGGCGAACGGTAGCTGCGCTGCGCCATCCATGTAGAGCGGCAACGACTAAGGACGAACCGGCAGAGGCGGGGGCGGGGTGGTGGTCGGGGTGTAGAGGAGTCGGCGGTTGCCGTGACGCCCGATGGAGATGCGACGCCCTGGGTGGTGACCGCGGGGTCGACCGTCGTGGCAGACTTGCGGGCCTCGTCCACGTCTACTTGTGTGAGGTCGATCTGCTTGGAGAGGAGCTTGAGCTCGGCGGTGACCTGATCGTTGTAGGAGATCTGTGCCTGATGGCGCTCATAGGCGATTTTATGATTTGCATCGAGGCGGCGGATGACGGACTCGAGCAAGCTCTGCAGCTTGTCCGTGGTCTCCGTCATGGCGTCAAGCACGCGGCGAGTCTGCGCCGATGTCTTGGATGGAGGTGTCGTGGTCGTGTTCGGGAGCAGATCGAACCCTGAGCAGGATTTTGGGACAGCTCACCAGAGTGGCTCGCACCTGACCCGGTGGATTTTTGCGATCGATCGAGAGCAGATTCGGCAGCGGCGGCGGTGGGGAAAAATTTAGGGCTCTGATTACCAGATTGTCACAATCCGATCATGAGATCTGAGAGGGAAGGAGAGGATCAGGATGAGGGGAGAAGGACGAGGGTAGGTGAGAGCGAGCGAGAGAGAAGAGTCAATAGAAAGGAAAAGGTTCATTCAATTCTCGATGTTCTCTCTATCCCTACACACGCATGCAAGTAAGCCACGCGACAGCTGGCACACACACACACACACACCCACTCCTGACTATGGGCCCGGCTCGGCCCGCTGACCAGGTCGTGCAGTTGCAGGTTCTGAACTCTGAACTGCATTTCTTTAGTCCGCTGCTGATTGATCTGCAGGCGTGACAACTACAAAGTTCTGATCTCCTTTTTTCTGCCGCTGCATATAGCAAACAACAGAGTCGTTGATGCAGTGAGAACTCAGTGTCGGATGAGCAGCAAGCCGGAGCTACAGGTCGCTGGACATGATCTCGTATGTTTGTTGGCCTTTCTTTTCATTTTCCTCCACTGAATTTGGACATAGCAGGCCCTGTTCCCTTGATTGAGTGGCTTTGATCGGTTGGTGCCAGCTCTAGTAAAATTGCAAATGGATTTCATTCACCCCATTGCCTCACTAGCTCACTAGGTTGATGCACCACCATATCAAGTTAACCTCTGGGAGGTGTATCTGTAACTATTCTTACAAATTGATTTGGTCGTACTAAATTCTTAAACTGAGAATACACAAATATAAATTTTCCCTAAAATAATAATAAAATATTGGGATGTTTTGATACAGTATAAAACTACTACCAAGGTTTTCAAAGATTTCAAATACATAGATATCCATTTAGTGCGTAATACTACTAAAATTTGGTATGTATAAATTTATTGAATTAGGCGCCCTCTTATAAGGTACAATATTATATAATATATGTTCTAATCCTAATGTCTATAATGAGATCTCAACATACAGTGAGTACTCTTCTTCAAGTTATTTCTATTACATTCTTTTAGCTACACTTTAGATTCATCTGTTTTCTTAACTACTTATAGTGTCATAGGAACCTTTATTTTGCTGGCCTACATGAGAAGTGAATATATTGATTCTCCATGAAGGCATTATAATGATTTGGTACTGTAAAGCATCATATTTCTTTTCCAGCTTATGCTTTCACTGTTAATTTCACATTCTGAGAAAATTTGTTTGATCCTATTTTTGAGGATTGTTGTAATCATGTGAAAGAGATAAACTTTTACTGTTTGTGTGATATTTACTAATTTTGAAGATCCAGTTCGTTAATGATGTCACAATGCGATATTTACTAATTTTTATCTCTAGACTACAATTCAGAATTAAATTGTGTCCTCTTTCTACTTAGGTGTCTAGCTTTGTATTTTTCTGAGTTGGTTTTTGCCATCTGGTCATTTGCACTGTAAAAGTTAGGAGTATGGTTTTGAATCAGAATTTGATCTACTTTCTACAAATGTGAATTAGATTCATGGTTTGCTGAGATGTCACTTTCTTAAATGCAATGGAAACCCATGAAGATTTGCCCCTATTCTTGTAGTTCTAGAACCAATACCCATAGACATAGGAATCAACTTTCCGCAAATGGGAAATAAACTTATGGTTTGCTTAGATGTCACTTTCTTAAATGCAATGAAACCTTATGAAGATTTTCCAGTTTTCTTATAGGTTACACATAGGCATAGGTATTGTTGTACCCTCTATGATTTCCTTATGTTAGTTGTGGTGCCCACTATGATTCAATATAATGACAACGGGTGCTACTGTGTGCTACAATGTCAAGACCCCATTGTTTGAAAATACGTTGAATCAAATTAGGTGGATGCGTCAATAGTCAATAATAAGAGTGTTCTTTTATTTTTACTATATTCACCACCTTATGACGAATTTATCTATTTAGAAGCCAAAATCGAACCTTTTATTGGTTTTTTGGTACCAATCTATATGTCCATTTATTGATTGGCATTATTGGCTCTGTCGATGAAGGGATCTTATATCTCCTATACGATGAAGCATTCTCAAACAATGCTGGCTCAAAAGGTTTGCTCAGCGCGCATCTGGATAAGGAAAGCACCAATTAGGTAATTCACCAGGACATGACTTTGGCTGCTCTCATTTTAGCTTTATCGTCTGCACCATGACTTCAAGTTTTCTCAAATCTACATTAGATAATGAAAGTGCATCTACCCAGGAACTGTATTAGAAGTCCTTTTTCATATTTTCACATTAAAAGGAACCATCAACCTCCTGCTAATATTAGTCATTGCTTTAATTCGGTAACAATGGATATGTTTCATCATTTCCTTCTTGAGCGCTCAATGGTGAGACATTTGTAGTATTCACGAGCTTAGGATTTTGATAGAGTGGCTGAGCTCAAGTCACCCTAGCTGTTCAGACAAACTTTTCTGTAACAGAGTACGGTGCTAACATATGACAAACTGATTGTTTTATTCATGTTCAGGTGTATTGAAGCATAGTATATCAATTTGTATTTTGGGTTGTGAAATTATCTTTCAAAGGTCAATGGAATTGGAAATGATGTGGTTGTTGTACTCTGCTTTATAGAACATACAAATCTTTTTTCCATTAAGATTTAGTTTGTTCTTTGTTAGATATCCCTTAGGCTATACATACATTCCTTTCTAAATTCATCACTATTGCTCACTTAGTAACCCCATATCAAGAAGTGAAATTTAAGTGAATTTGCTAATCGGTACAATTAACTGGATTCATGAGTTACTATTTAGTTATTATTAAATCTGAAGCACAATATGTTTTTGACGAATGCATTCTAAGTAAAGCCTCCAACTAACATAAGCAAAACCATATTCTATAGGTTTATCATCTATTGAAGCATCATGTAGAGCACTGCAATGTCAATAAAGGGCATGTACAATTTAAAATCTTATGAGAGGCAAAGCAATTGAGCTCTATGCACTTCCCATCTAACATAGAACAGAAATAATCATGTACATTTTGTATGCACCTAGATATCCTCAGTAGCAAGGGTGAGGTTATAGGACACTCCCCCACATCGTCGATATCTTTGTCACTACAATCACCCTCATGGTGGATAATTCCCTTCTTTCTTTTCTCCGTGGCTATTGAGTCTTATTGTTATTACTGTGTGGATATATGTACTGTGATCCATTCTCTTTCTTCACATCTGGAGAAACTACTTTAAGATACTTGAGTTTGTGTTTCGGAGAAAGCATGTTCTTCGATAAATATATCGAGTATGGATGACGCGATATCTCCTCTGTTTATGATGATGTTTCTACAATCTATATGTTTTACGGAAAAGTGGTTATTCTCAGTGATGCTAAGATTTCCATTGTGCATTGTCTATTAACTGACAATGGACCCATTAAATATACATATCTGGTCCTTTCGGATACCCATGAATGATCATGTTATTGTTTGCTTTCACTTACCCCTTTGCCAATTACTAAGAAGTTGTTGTTTCCAGAGTCCTTACACTACTATCTGCTACCTCTTGAGCACTGCGTTGGTTTTCCCTTGAAGAGGAAAGGGTGATGCAGTAAAGCAGCGTAAGTATTTCCCTCAGTTTTTGAGAACCAAGGTATCAATCCAGTAGGAGGCCACACACGAGTCCCTCGCACCTACACAAAACAAATAAATCCTCGCAACCGACGCGATAAGGGGTTATCCATCCCTACACGGTCACTTACGAGAGTGAGATATGATAGATATGATAAGGTAATATTTTTGGTATTTTTGTGATAAAGATGCAAAGTAAAATAGAAGGCAATAAAATAACTAAGTTCGGAAGATTAATATGATGGAAAATAGACCCAGGGGCCATAGGTTTCACTAGTGGCTTCTCTCGAGAGCATAAGTATTACGGTGGGTGAACAAATTACTGTTGAGCAATTGATAGAATTGAGCATAGTTATGAGAATATCTAGATATGATCATGTATATAGGCATCACGCCCGAGACAAGTAGACCGACTCCTGCCTGCATCTACTACTATTACTCCACACATCGACCGCTATCCAGCATGCATCTAGAGTATTAAGTTCATAAGAACAGAGTAACGCTTTAAGCAAGATGACATGATGTAGAGGGATAAACTCATGCAATATGATATAAACCCCATCTTGTTATCCTCGATGGCAACAATGCAATATGTGCCTTGCTGCCCCTACTGTCACTGGGAAAGGACACTGCAAGATTGAACCCAAAGCTAAGCACTTCTCCCATTGCAAGAAAGATCAATCTAGTAGGCCAAACCAAACTGATAATTCGAAGAGACTTGCAAAGATAACCAATCATACATAAAAGAATTCAGAGGAAATTCAAATATTGTTCATAGATAAACTTGATCATAAACCCACAATTCATCGGTCTCAACAAACACACCGCAAAAGAAGATTACATCGAATAGATCTCCATGAGAGAGGGAGAGAACATTGTATTGAGATCCAAAAAGAGAGAAGAAGCCATCTAGCTAATAACTATGGACCCGAAGGTCAGAAGTAAACTACTCACACATCATCGGAGAGGCTATGGTGTTGATGTAGAAGCCCTCCGTGATCGATGCACCCTCCGGTGGAGCTCCGGAATAGGCCCCAAGATGGGATCTCATGGGTACAAAAGGTTGCGGCAGTGGAATTAGGTTTTTGGCTCCGTATCTGGTAGTTTGGGGGTACGTAGGTATATATAAGAGGAAGGAGTACGTCGGTGGAGCAACGTGGGGCCCACAAGGGTGGAGGGCGCGCCTGGGGGGGTAGGCGTGCCCCCCTACCTCGTGCCCACCTGGTTGATGTCTTGACGTAGGGTCCAAGTCCTTTGGATCACGTTCATTCCGAAAATCACGTTCCCGAAGGTTTCATTCCGTTTGGACTCCGTTTGATATTCTTTTTCTGTGAAACTCTAAAATAGGCAAAAACAGCAATTATGGGCTGGGCCTCCGGTTAATAGGTTAGTCCCAAAAATAATATAAAAGTGTATAATAAAACCCATTAATGTCCAAAACAGAATATAATATAGCATGAAACAATGAAAAATTATAGATACGTTGGAGACGTATCACTATCCTTTGATCATTAGGTAACCACATGTATGTTGAGATCCTAGGTAAGGTTGCGGCTGGCTACATGGGCAGTTTGAGGAAGGCAAAATTTATGACATCAGCAAGGTCTTGGTATTTCCAAGAAAGTAGGAGTATGTCTTTAGGCCAGTGGAAGGTCACACCCTGATCAAATTTACAAAGATTGTGGAGGGCTACATGGATGCCTCCTTCCGTCACAAACCATAAGTTGCCGATAGACCTAGGCTTCTAATTGTTTTTGTGACACACATGCTTGCCTCCTTCCGTCGCAAAACCGTAAGTAGGACGCAATTTCCTATGACCAAGCTATCTAAGTGGACTCCAGGGAATATACATGCTGATACAAGAAGTATGAATTAAGGCTTGGCTGGTCAAAATAATGCTCCTATATGTTTAGGTAGCGTTCTGCAACTCTGACTGCTTAATTGGCTGATTGTGGGTGTTTTTTGGAGGGTCATTATGGTGTTTCGGCAGTGCCATTAAAGCTCTATTCTTGTGATCTTTTCTCGCAACTGGGTACTGTTCCTCATTGGTTTGTCCACCTTGAGTTTTCCTTGCATACCTCTCATACATGGTTGCTGATTTCTTGTGTTCGTTTCTTCTATAGTACTTCCTCTGCCTGGTGTTTTTCATTGAAAAATGTTTAGCCTGAGGCATTTTGATGTAGAGGGTCCAGCGAACTGCCAGCCCAATGATTAGCCTAAGAACAGAGATCTGAATCCAATTCTGTTAGGGAACGTAGTAATTTCAAAAAAAAATCCTACGCACGCGCAAGATCATGGTGATGCATAGCAACAAGAGGGGAGAGTGTTGTCTACGTACCCTCGTAGACCGAAGCGGAAGCGTTGACACAACGTAGAGGAAGTAGTCGTACGTCTTCCTGATCCGACCGATCCAAGCACCGAACGGGCGGCACCTCCGAGTTTTGCACACGTTCAGCTCGATGACGTTCCCCGGGCTCCGATCCAGCAAAGCTTCGGGGAGGAGTTCTGTCAGCACGACGGCGTGGTGACGATCTTGATGTTCAACCGTCGCAGGGCTTCGCCTAAGCACCACTACAATATGACCGAGGTGTAATATCGTGGAGGGGGGCACCGCACACGGCTAAGGAACGATCACGAAGATCAACTTATGTATTCTAGGGTGCCCCCTGCCCCCGTATATAAAGGAGGGAGGGGGAGGTGCGGCCGGCCCCCTTGGGGTGCGCCTGGAGGAGTCCTACGCCCACCGGGAGTAGGACTCCCCCCCTCTTGCCTTGTTGGAGAAGGAAAGGGGGAAGGGGAAGAGGAAAGGGGGGCGTCGCCCCCTCCCTTCCTTGTCCTATTCGGACTAGGGGGAGGAGGCGCGTGGCCTGCCCTGGCCGGCCCTCCTCTTCTCCTTTAAGGCCCATGAGGGCCCAGTAACCCCCGGTACTCCGGTAAAATCACGATTTCACCCGGAACGATTCTGATATCCAAATATAGGCTTCCAATATATCGATCTTTATGTCTCGACCATTTCGAGACTCCTCGTCATGTCCATGATCACATCCGGGACTCCGAACAACCTTCGGTACATCAAAACACAAACTCATAATAAAACTGTCATCGTAACGTTAAGCATGCGGACCCTACGGGTTCGAGAGCTATGTAGACATGACCTAGAACTATTCTCGGTCAATAACCAATAGCGGAACCTGGATGCTCATATTGGCTCCCACATATTCTACGAAGATCTTTATCGGTCAGACCGCATAAGAACATACGTTGTTCCCTTTGTCATCGGTATGTTACTTGCCCGAGATTCGATCGTCGGTATCCAATACCTAGTTCAATCTCGTTACCGGCAAGTCTCTTTACTCGTTCCGTAATACATCATCTCGCAACTAACTCATTAGCTGCAATGCTTGCAAGGCTTAAGTGATGTGCATTACCGAGAGGGCCCAGAGATACCTCTCCGACATTCGGAGTGACAAATCCTAATCTCGAAATACGCCAACCCAACAAGTACCTTCGGAGACACCTGTAGAGCACCTTTATAATCACCCAGTTACGTTGTGATGTTTGGTAGCACACAAAGTGTTCCTCCGGTAAACGGGAGTTGCATAATCTCATAGTCATAGGAATAGCAACAAACTAAACGATCAAGTGCTAAGCCAACGGAATGGGTCAAGTCAATCAGATCATTCACCTAATGATGTGATCTCTTTAATCAAATAACAACTCTTTGTCTATGGTTAGGAAACATAACCATCTTTGATTAATGAGCTAGTCAAGTAGAGGCATACTAGTGACACTCTGTTTGTTTATGTATTCACACATGTATTATGTTTCTGGTTAATACAATTCTAGCATGAATAATAAACATTTATCATGATATTAGGAAATAAATAATAACTTTATTATTGCCTCTAGGGCATATTTCCTTCTAATTCTCGGTCAAATCCCACTTGGCTGCTGTGCTTGATGCCTTTCTTTCTTGGCTGGGCTTCTCTCAGGAGTAAATGACAAAGCCCCCAACATGCATGCTGGCTTGCTCACACACACACATGTGCGCACACAGCATGCTAAATGGGCTCTGGGAATGGATGTGTATAGGCAAAAGTTATGAAGACTTTGGCAGATCGGATGGCTGCCCCCATTAGATTCATGATATACTTATGTAAGGAGTACAGAGTAGTAGTATCTTAATTTGCTTGATGAAACAACAATAGTATCTTAATTTGCTTGATGAAATAGCAGTAGTATCTTAATTTGCTTGATGAAATAGCAGTAGTATCTTAATTTGCTTGATGAAATGTTTAATACAATTTCGCCCACCAACATTCATATACAAACCATATATCAGAATTGTTCCCCAGCTTACCCTCATTGTTACAATCGAATGGAGGAAGCCATTCACCCAACTATTATGCATGGAAATTTCAAGTACTTGGGATCCTACACTTCTGTATCTGTACAAGACTTATTAATAGACTTGTATGGGCATATTTATCCCCTAGTTGTTTTGGTGATTGACGACAATGCTTTTGCGGACTAATCGCGTGCATTGAGTACTTTAGATATATCAAGACTAGGCACAAGACGATTCGGTGCCCCTCGAAGACTATTGAAGACGACGTTTCTCTACATTTCTTTTCGGTGGATTTGAGTCGTAGGAAAGCCGTACTATTAAGAGGGGGCCCGCATTGGAAAGGTTTGGGTGGAATCATGACGTACACGTCTACTCCATTTGCACCTCCTTTCCTTTGGCACTTTGGAGCATCCTCCATCTTTTCGTGTCTATGTAAAATGTCGTGGTTGCTGAACTGGGGCATGCGGTAGTACTGCTCCTAGGAGCGGTAGTACCGCAGGCCCTTGCGGTAGTACCGGCCTCCGGCGCGGTAGTACCGCAAGTGCCCACGGTAGTTCCGCTCCTTTGGAGCAGCAATACTATGGCCCCAGGCTAGGCGCTGCTGCGGCTGCAGTAGTAGGGGTGGATGTAATTTTTTACATCCACGCCCTACGCGGTAGTACCGCGCCTCATGCGTGGTACTACCGTGCGATCTGGCCTGGCTCAGCAGCATGCGTGGTAGTAGGAGCGGATGTAATTTTTTACATCCGCACCCCGCGTGGTAGTAACGCTCCTGGCTTGCAGTACTACCGTGTCGGATTTTTGCATAGGTCCCAACTCAGCGGAAGTTGCCACGGATGTATTTTTATATGTCCGTGCCTTCCCATTATCTAGTCTATCCCTGCCTTGTGGTAGTACAGCAAGGGGGAGCGGTAGTACCGCGCCAGTGGTTCTACCGCCCTCTGCTTCATTGCATCTGGGCTGGTCTGGTTTCTGCTGCACGGGCGGTAGTACCACGGGGCCCTGTGGTAGTACCGCGTGCCCTTGCGGTAGTACCGCGTCCCTGGCGTGGTAGTACCGTGCTACGCAAGCTGGGTTGGTGGATAACGGTTGGATTTGTTCTTCCACTATATAAGGGGTGTCTTCTTCTCTGAGTTGACCACCTCTTCCATCCCTAAGCTCCATTGTTGCTCCAAGCTCCATTTTCGCCCGATCTCTCTCCCTAGCCAATCAAACTTGTTGATTTCTAGGGATTGGTTGAGTAGGCCCCGATCTACACTTCCACCAAGAGAAATTTGATCCCCTCGCTAATCCCTTGCGGATCTTGTTACTCTTGGGTGTTTGAGCACCCTAGACGGCTGAGGTCACCGCGGAGCCATATTCCATTGTGGTGAAGCTTCGTGGTGTTGTTGGGAGCCTCCAATTAAGTTGTGGAGATTGCCCCAACCTTGTTTGTAAAGGTCCGGTCGCCGCCTCCAAGGGCACCAATAGTGTAATCACGGCATCTCGCATTGTGTGAGGGCGTGAGGAGAATATGGTGGCCCTAGTGGCTTCTTGGGGAGCATTGTGCCTTCACACCGCTCCAACGGAGACGTACTTCCCCTCAAAAGGAAGGAACTTCGGTAACACATCCTCGTCTTCACTGGCTCCACTCTTGGTTATCTCATGCATTTACTTGTGCAAGCTTATTTTTGTTATATCCCTTGCTTGCTTGTGTGCTTGTTGTTGTTGCATCATATAGGTTGCCCACCTAGTTGCATATCTAGACAACCTACTTTGATGCAAAGTTTAAATTGGTAAAGAAAAGCTAAAAATTGTTAGTTGCCTATTCACCCCCCCTCTAGTCAACTATCTCGATCCTTTCAATTGGTATCAGAGCCTCGTCCCTTTATCAAGGACTTTGCCATCCGAAGAGTATGGTTGACACCGTAGACGTTGTGGAGGAGCACTCCGGTGTGAATCCGGTCTTGTCTACGGCCGATGGGGGAACCGCGGTCTCTCGTGAGGAATTCAATGTGGCTTTGGACACATTGAAAACCTCCATGACGACCGAGGTTGAAAGCATGTTTAATAAATTCTTAGAAGGGCTTAAACTATCTACCGCACCGATTAAAGTGGGTGATCCCACTAACAAGTTGATGGATGCTAACTCCGACAAGGGGGAAGCTACTAGTGAAAAAGCTCCTTCTTCTAGTGGTAAAAATGGCACCAACATCTTTGCCCATGTGGAACCTCCACTTTTTTATGGTGGACCGATCCCTTCCACTCATTTAAATCATGCCGGTCCTCCTCCTAAGATTGTGAAAAATGAGGACTTTGATTCTTGGCTTTATCACTTTAAGCGTCATTTAAACCATGTTAACACTAATCTTTGGAGAATCATTGAAGAAGGTTTTTATCTGCATGACCGAAGCAACTTCACTCCTAGAGAAGCCATGGATAATCAATTCAATGAGAATGCTCTCTTCATCATCCAAGATGCAATTCCACCCGAAGATCTTGCTCATCTCCGACCCTTCACCATGGCCAAGGATGCATGGCGCCATGTTGTCTCACTCTATAGGGGAAGTGCAAGCATTCAACGCTCCAACTATGAAGTGGTGCAAGATGAAGCCGATGAGTTTGCAATGAAAGAGGATGAAGAACCTCGTGAGCTCTATCAGAGATTAACCACTCTCGCGGTCTCACTCCGAGATCATGGGAGCAAGGATACAGATGACCGTAGGATCAAGCGCAAATTCCTAGAGGCCATGATGCCTTATCACAAGGCCATGTCCTCCGTCATTCGTCAAAGGCCGGATTTCCACACGTTGTCCTCAAGTGAAGTATTGGATGAGTTCGTGGCTATGAGTATCTTGGACAAGACCGCCGATAGTGCGGTGTTACGTTCTCAAAGAGCAAAGAAGCCCAACCTTGCATTGAAGGCCAAGGTTAGTGTGGAAGAAGAGGATGAAGAGGAAGAAGAGGAGAGCAACCCCGAAGATACAGAGTATGCTTATCATGAACACATGGCTCTCGCTTCAAGGCAATTTTGGAGCAAGAAGAACACTAGGCCCAACTTCAACAAGAACAACTCAAGTGGCACGAAGGTCAAGCAAAGAGTGAGGACTTGCTATAATTGTGGCAATGTGAGCCATTTTGTTGCGGAATGTCCTTATGAGAAGAGGGAAGACAATGGTGGCAAGCTCATCCGAAAGGACAAGGCCAAGTCTTTCCCCAACAAAAGCAACTTCACCAAGAAGACTCCACCCAAGGGGTTTGTGGCACAACAAGAGTACAATGAGGATGATGATGATGATGAAGACGGTGAGTCGGTTGCCGTGGCCTCCATTGCCATTGCGACAACTCCACTGGTGTCTCTCTTCGACTCACCCAATGAGAACATCACCATCAAGTGCCTCATGGCTAAAGCCACCAACAAGGTAACCCCCAACATCAAAAGTACCATCATTAATAATCCTTCTTTGACGGATTGCATTGATGAACATGAGGGGTCTAAGGTGGAGGAGAATGAATTTGAGTATTTTATGAGTAAGCTCAAGGGTAAATCCAAGAAGCACTTCGTTGCTCTCTTGGAACAACTTGGTGAAGCCAATGACATGATCGAGGCTCACGAACATACCATCTCTAATATAGAGGGCGATACGTCTCCAACGTATCTGTAATTTTTGATTGCTCCATGCTATATTATCTACTGTTTTGGACATTATTGGGCTTTATTATCCACTTTTATATTATATTTGGGACTAACCTATTAACGGGAGGCCCAGCCCAGAATTGCTGTTTTTTGCCTATTCCAGAGTTTCGAAGAAAACGAATATCAAACGGAGTCCAAACGGAATGAAACCTTCGGGAACGTGATTTTCTCACCGAATATGATCCAGGAGACTTGGACCCTACGTCAAGAAATAAAGGAGGTGGGCACGAGGTAGGGGGCGCGCCCTCCACCCTCGTGGGCCCCACCTTGCTCCACCGACGTACTTCTTCCTCCTATATATACCTACGTACCCCCAAACGATCAGATACGGAGCCAAAAATCTAATTCCACTGCCGCAACCTTCTGTACCCACGAGATCCCATCTTGGGGCTTGTTCCGGAGCTCCGCCGGAGAGGGCATCCACCACGGAGGGCTTCTACATCATCATAGCCCCTCCGATGAAGTGTGAATAGTTTACCTCAGACCTTCGGGTCCATAGTTAGTAGCTAGATGGCTTCTTCTCTCTTTTTGGATCTCAATACAATGTTCTCCCCCTCTCTCGTGGAGATCTATTCGATGTAATCTTCTTTGTGCGGTGTGTTTGTTGAGACCGATGAATTGTGAGTTTATGATCAAGATTATCTATGAAAAATATTTGAATCTTCTCTGAATTCTTTTATGTATGATTGGTTATCTTTGCAAGTCTCTTCGAATTATCAGTTTGGTTTGGCCTACTAGATTGATCTTTCTTGCAATGGGAGAAGTGCTTAGCTTTGGGTTCAATCTTGCGATGTCCTTTCCTAGTGACAGTAGGGGCAGCAAGGCACGTATCGTATTGTTGCCATCGAGGATAACAAGATGGGTTTTTTTATCATATTGCATGAATTTATCCCTCTACATCATGTCATCTTGCTTAAGGCGTTACTCTATTTTCTAGAACTTAATACTCTAGATGTATGTTGGATAGCGGTCGATGAGTGGAGTAATAGTAGTAGATGCAGGCAGGAGTCGGTCTACTTGTCTCAGGCGTGATGCCTACAAACATGATCATACCTAGATATTCTCATAACTATGCTCAATTCTGTCAATTGCTCAACAGTAATTCGTTCACCCACCGTAAAATACTTATGCTCTTGAGAGAAGCCACTAGTGAAATCTATGGGCCCCGGGTCTATCTTCATCATATTAATCTTCCATCACTTTATTATTGCTTTTACTTTTTGCTTTGCTTTTATTTTACTTTGCATCTTTATCACAAAAATACCAAAATATTATCTATCATATCTATCATATCTCACTCTCGTAAGTGACCCTGAAGGGATTGACAACCCCTTATCGCGTTGGTTGTGAGGAGTTATTTGCTTTGTGCAGGTAAGAGGGACTCGCGTGTAGCCTCCTACTGGATTGATACCTTGGTTCTCAAAAACTAAGGGAAATACTTACGCTACTTTGCTGCATCATCCTTTCCTCTTCAAGGAAATCCAACCAGCGCTCAAGAGGTAGCAAGAAGAATTTCTGGCGCCGTTGCCGGGGAGTCTACGCAAAAGTCAACATATCAAGTACCCATCACAATCCCTTATCTCCCGCATTACATTATTTGCCATTTTCCTCTCATTTTCCTCTCCCCCACTTCACCCTTGCCGTTTTATTCGCCCCCTCTTTTCCGTTTGCCTTTTTCTCGCTTGCTTTTTGTTTGCTCGTGTGTTGGATTGCTTGCTTGTCACGATGGCTCAAGATAATACCAAATTGTGTGACTTTACCAATACCAACAATAATGATTTCCTTAGCACTCCGATTGCTCCTCTTACCAACACTGAATCTTATGAAATCAATACTGCTTTGTTGAATCTTGTTATGAAAGATCAATTCGCCGGCCTTCCTAGTGAAGATGCCGCTACTCATCTAAATAGCTTCGTTCATTTGTGTGGTATGCAAAAGAAGAGATGTTGATAATGATATTGTTAAATTGAAGCTATTTCCTTTTTCGCTCAGAGATTGTGCTAAAGCTTGGTTTTCGTCTTTGCCTAAAAATAGTATTGATTCTTGGAACAAGTGCAAAGATGCTTTATCTCTAAGTATTTTCCTCCCGCTAAGATCATCTCTCTCAGAAACGATATTATGAATTTTAAGCAACTTGATCATGAACATGTCGCACAAGCTTGGGATAGAATGAAATTAATGATACGTAATTGCCCTACTCATGGTTTGAATTTGTGGATGATTATACAAAACTTTTATGCCGGATTGAATTTTGCTTCTAGAAATCTTTTAGATTCGGCCGCGGGAGGCACTTTTATGGAAATCTCTTTAGGATAAGCTACTAAACTCCTACATAATATTATGGTTAATTATTCTCAATGGCACAGTGAAATATCTACTAATAAAAAAGTGCATGCGATAGAAGAAATTAATGTTTTAAGTGAAAAGATGGACGAACTTATGAAATTATTTGCTACTAAGAGTGTTTCTTCTGATCCTAATGATATGCCTTTGTCTACTTTGATTGAGAATAATAATGAATCTATGGATGTGAATTTTGTTGGTAGGAATAATTTTGGTAACAACGCGTATAGAGGGAACTTTAATCCTAGGTCTTATCCTAGTAATTCTTCTAATAATTATGGTAATTCCTACAACAACTCTTATGCAAATTTTAATAAGATACCTTCTTAATTTGATACTAGTGTTAAAGAATTTATGAGTTCGCAAAAGAATTTTAATGCTTTCCTTGAAGATAAATTGCTTAAAGTTGATGATTTGGCTAGGAACTTTGATAGAATTTCTCTTGATGTTGATTATTTAAAGCTTAGATATATTCCTCCTAAGTATGATATCAATGAGTCTCTCAAAGCCATGAGAATTTTCATTGATGAGTGCAAAGAAATAACCGTTAGGATGCGTGCTACGAAAGATGCCTTTATTAAAGCGTGTTCTTCCAATTTCTATGAAAATAAAGATGAAGATCTAAAAGTCATTGAGGTGTCCTCTATCAAATCTTTTTTTTTGCAATATGAATCTTGATAATGATGGGATTGAATATGATCCACCCTTACCTAGAAGGCATTCCAAGAATTCAGAGTTTTTAGATCTTGATGCTAAAATTGATAAAAGTGGGATTGAAAAAAGTAAAACCCTAGATGTTGCTAAACCCACTATTTTGGATTTCAATGAATTTAATTATGAAAGTTGCTCTTTAATTGATTGTATTTCCTTGTTGCAATCCGTGCTAAATTCTCCTCATGCTTATAGTCAAAATAAAGCCTTTACCAAACATATCGTTGATGCCTTGATGCAATCTTATAAAGAAAAACTTGAGTTGGAAGTTTCTATCCCTAGAAAACTTTATGATGAGTGGGAACCTACTATTAAAATTAAAATTAATTATCATGAGTTTTATGCTTTGTGTGATTTGGGTGCTAGTGTTTCCACTATTCCCAAAACTTTGTGCAATTTCGTAGATTTCCGTGATTTTGATGATTGCTCTCTAAACTTGCACCTTGCGGATTCCACTATTAAGAAACCTATGGGAAGAACTGGTGATGTTCTTATTGTTGCAAATAGGAATTATGTTCCCGTAGTTTTTATCGTTCTTGATATAGATTGCAGTCCTTCATGCCCTATTATTCTTGATAGACCTTTCCTTAGAACGGTTGGTGCAATTATTGATATGAAGGAAGGGAATATTAGATTCCAATTTCCATTAAAGAAAGGCATGGAACACTTCCCTAGGAAGAAAATAAAATTACCATATGAATCTATAATGACGGCCACTTATGGATTGCCTACCAAAGATGGCAATACCTAGATCTATCCTTGCTATTATGCCTAGCTAGGGGCGCTAAACGATAGCGCTTGTTGGGAGGCAACCCAATTTTATTTTTAGTTTTTTTCTTCTTTTGCTTATGTTTAGGAATAAATATTTGTTCTAGCCTCTGGTTATATGTGTTTTTATGTTTTAGTTAGTGTTTGTGTCAAGTTAAACCTATAGGATCTTCTTGGATGATAGTTATTTGATCTTGCTGTAATTTCTAGAAACTTTCTGTTCACGAAAACAATTGTTAAAAATCACCAGAACATGATAAAATACTGATTCCAATTGCTGTTGATCAATAAACAAATTTCCTAGACCTACCTATTTTCGTAGATATTTTGGAGTTCCAGAAGTTTGCGTTAGTTATAGATTACTACAGATTGTTCTGTTTTTTGACAGATCCTGTTTTTCGTGTGTTGTTTGCTTATTTTGATGAATCTATGGCTAGTAAAATAGTTTATAAACCATAGAGAAGTTGGAATAAAGTAGGTTTAACACCAATATAAATAAAGAATGAGTTCATTACAGTACCTTGAAGTGGTCCTTTGTTTTCTTTCGCTAACGGAGCTCATGAGATTTCTATTGAGTTTTGTGTTGTTAAGTTTTCAAGTTTTGGGTGAAATCTTTTGATGGATTATGGAACAAGGAGTGGCAAGAGCCTAAGCTTTGGGATGCCCATGGCACCCCCAAGATAATCTAAGGACACCAAAAAGCCAATGCTTGGGGATGCCCCGGAAGGCATCCCCTCTTTCGTCTACTTCCATCGGTAAGTTTACTTGGAGCTATATTTTTATTCACCACATGATATGTGTTTTGCTTGGAGCGTCTTGTATTATTTAAGTCTTTGTTTGTTAGTTTGCCACAATCATCCTTGCTATACACACCTTTTGAGGGAGCCATACATGATTTGGAATTTGTTAGAATACTCTATGTGCTTCACTTATATCTTTTGAGTTATATAGTTTTGCTCTAGTGCTTCACTTATATCTTTTAGAGCACGGTGGTGGATTTGTTTTATAGAAACTATTGATCTCTCATGCTTCACTTAGATTATTTTGAGAGTCTTAAATAGCTTGGTAATTTGCTTAAAAATTTAATATGCTTGGTATTCAAGATTTGTAAAACTCTCTTTTGAGTGTGTTGAATACTAAGAAAAGTTTGATGCTTGATAATTGTTTTGAGATATGAAGATGGTGATATTAGAGTCATGCTAGTTGAGTAGTTGTGAATTTGAGAAATACTTGTGTTAAAGTTTGTGATTCCCGTAGCATGCACGTATGGTGAACCGTTATGTGATGAAGTCGGAGCATGATCTATTTATTGATTGTCTTCCTTATGAGTGGCGATCGGGGACGAGCGATGGTCTTTTCCTACCAATATATCCCCCTAGGAGCATGCGCGTAATACTTTACTTTGATAACTTGTAGATTTTTGCAATAAGTATATGAGTTCTTTATGACTAATGTTGAGTCCATGGATTATACACACTTTTCTTCCTTCCACCATTGCTAGCCTCTCTAATACCGCGCACTTTTCACCGGTATCATACACCCACCATATACCTTCATCAAAACAGCCACCATACCTACCTATCATGGCATTTCCATAGACATTCCAAGATATATTTCCATGCAACTTTCCACTGTTCCGTTTATTATGACACGCTCCATCATTGCCATATTGCTAGCAAGATCATGTAGTTGACATCGTATTTGTGGCAAAGCCATCTTTCATACATGTCACTCTTGATTCATTGCATATCCCGGTACCCCGTCGGAGGCATTCATATAGAGTCATATTTTGTTCTATGTATCGAGTTGTAATTGTTGAGTCGTAAGAAAATAAAAGTGTGATGATCATCATTTTTAGAGCATTGTCCCAAGTGAGGAAAAGGATGATGGAGACTATGATTCCCCCACAAGTCGGGATGAGACTACGGACGAAAAAAAGAGGCCATAAAAAAAAGAGAAAAGGCCCAAATAAAAAAATAAAAATAAAATGAGAGAAAAAGAGAGAAGGGACAATGTTACTATCCTTTTACCACACTTGTGCTTCAAATTAGCACCATGATCTTCATGATAGAGAGTCTCTCATTTTGTCACTTTCATATACTAGTGGGAATTTTTCATTATAGAACTTGGCTTGTATATTCCAATGATGGGCTTCCTCAAAATGCCCTAGGTCTTCGTGAGCAAGCGAGTTGGATGCACACCATCTTAGTTTCTTTTGTTGAGCTTTCATATACTTATAGCTCTAGTGCATCCGTTGCATGGCAATCCCTACTCACTCACATTGATATCTATTCATGGGCATCTTCATAGCCCGTTGATGCGCCTAGTTGACGTGAGACTATCTTCTCCCTTTTTGTCTTCTCCACAACCACCATTCTATTCCACATATAGTGCTATATCCATGGCTCACGCTCATGTATTGCATGAAGATTGAAAAAGTTTTGAGAATGTTAAAAGTATGAAACAATTTCTTGGCTTGTCATCGGAGTTGTGCATGATTTAAATACTTTGTGTGGTGAAGATAGACCATAGCCAGACTATATGATTTTGTAGGGATAACTTTCTTTCGCCATGTTATTTTGAGAAGACATGATTGCTTTGTTAGTATGCTTGAAGTATTATTATTTTGATGTAAATATTAAACTTTTGTCTTGAATCTTTCGGATCTGAATATTCATACCACAATTAAGAAGAATTACATTGAAATAATGCCAAGTAGCACTCCGCATCAAAAATTATGTTTTTATCATTTACCTACTCGAGGACGAGCAGGAATTAAGCTTGGGGATGCCTGATACGTCTCCAACGTATCTATAATTTTTGATTGCTCCATGCTATATTATCTACTGGTTTGGACAATATTGGGCTTTATTATCCACTTTCATATTATTTTTGGGACTAACCTATTAACCGGAGGCCCAGCCCAGAGTTGCTGTTTTTTTGCCTATTTCAGAGTTTCGAAGAAACGGAATATCAAATGGAGTCCAAACGGAATGAAACCTTCGGGAACGTGATTTTCTCACCGAATATGATCCAGGAGACTTGGACCCTATGTCAAGAAAGAAAGGAGGTGGGCACGAGGTAGGGGGGCGCGCCCTCCACCCTCGTGGGCCCCACCTTGCTCCACCGACGTACTTCTTCCTCCTATATATACCTACGTACCCCTAAACGATCAGATACGGAGCCAAAAAACTAATTCCACCGCCACAACCTTCTGTACCCACGAGATCCCATCTTGGGGCCTGTTCCGGAGCTCCGCCGAAGAGGGCATCCACCACGGAGGGCTTCTACATCATCATAGCCTCTCCGATGAAATGTGGGTAGTTTACCTCATACCTTCGGGTCCATAGTTAGTGGCTAGATGGCTTCTTCTCTCTTTTTGGATCTCAATACAATGTTCTCCCTCTCTCTCGTGGAGATCTATTCGATGCAATCTTCTTTTTGCGGTGTGTCTGTTGAGATCGATGAATTGTGGGTTTATGATTAAGATTATCTATGAACAATTTGAATCTTCTCTGAATTCTTTTATGTATGATTGGTTATCTTTGCAAGTCTCTTCGAATTATCAGTTTTGTTTGGCCTACTAGATTGATCTTTCTTGCAATGGGAGAAGTGCTTAGCTTTGGGTTCAATATTGCGGTGTCCTTTCCCAGTGACAGTAGGGGCAGCAAGGCACGTATTGTATTGTTGCCATCGAGGATAACAAGATGGGGTTTTTATCATATTGCATGAATTTATCCCTCTACATCATGTCATCTTGCTTAAGGTGTTACTCTGTTTTCTTGAACTTAATACTCTAGATGCATGCTGGATAGCGGTCGATGAGTGGAGTAGTAGTGGTAGATGCAGGCAGGAGTCGGTCTACTTGTCTCGGACGTGATGCCTATATACAGGATCATACCTAGATATTCTCATAACTATGCTCAATTCTGTCAATTGCTCAACAGTAATTCGTTCACCCACCGTAAAATACTTATGCTCTTGAGAGAAGCCACTATTGAAATCTATGCCCCCGGGTCTATCTTCATCATATTAATCTTCCATCACTTTATTATTGCTTTTACTTTTTACTTTGCTTTTATTTTACTTTGCATCTTTATCACAAAAATACCAAAAATATTATCTATCATATCTATCAGATCTCACTCTCGTAAGTGACCGTGAAGGGATTGACAACCCCTTATCATGTTGGTTGCGAGGAGTTATTTTCTTTGTGCAGGTATGAGGGACTCGCGTGTAGCCACCTACTAGATTGATACATTTGTTCTAAAAAACCGAGGGAAATACTTATGCTACTTTGCTGCATCATCCTTTCCTCTTCAAGGAAATCCAACGCAGTGCTCAAGAGGTAGCAGAGGGGCATAGCCGTGACTATGCCGATGAGATTTCGGATCTTTCCAATGCTCTTGAGGAAGAGCGAGCTCTTCATTTGGCTCTTGAGGAGTCATACAACGATGACCATGCTAAATTAAAGAAATAGCTCGATCATGCTCTTGTTGTGTCTCATGTGCTAAACTCCGAGAAGGCCAGGAGTTTGATTTACTTGACAAGGTTCACAAGGACTTGAAGGGTGCTCATGCTAGTCTCAAAGAGTCTCATGATCAACTCCAAGTAAAGCTAACCAAGGAGAAAACCACCTTTCCTCATATGGTCTTAATTGATAATGCAAATGCTACTAACCCATGTTGTGAGCATGTGCATCTTGTTGAGGAGAATGCAAAGTTGAAGAAGCAACTTGCGAAAGGCCTTGTGTCGTGCATACAAGGTGAGAAGAACCTCAATGACCTTTTGAGCAATCAAAAGGAAGTTGTGTCTAAGGAAGGAATTGGGTTCACACCCAAGTCCAAGAACAAGAAGACGGATGACAAGGCAAAACGACCTCCCCCTCTCAAGCAAACTTTTGTGAAGGAGGGAGAGGGTGCTTATAATAAGAATAAGAAGAAGAAGAAGAAGAAGAAGAAGAATAAGAAGAAGAATAAGAAGAAGAAGAAGAAGAAGAAGAAGAAGAAGAAGAAGAAGAAGAAGAAGAAGAAGAAGAAGAAGAAGAAGAAGAAGAAGAAGAAGAAGAAGAAGAAGAAGAAGAAGAAGAAGAAGAAGAAGAAGAAGAAGAAGAAGAAGAATAAGAAGAAGAAGAATAAGAAGAATAAGAAGAATAAGAAGAATAAGAAGAATAATAAGAAGAAGAAGAATAAGAAGAATAAGAATAAGAAGAAGAAGAAGAAGAAGAAGAAGAAGAATAAGAATAAGAAGAATAAGAAGAAGAAGAAGAATAAGAAGAAGAAGAAGAAGAAGAAGAAGAAGAAGAAGAAGAAGAAGAAGAAGAATAAGAAGAAGAAGAATAAGAAGAAGAAGAAGAAGAAGAAGAAGAAGAAGAAGAAGAAGAAGAAGAAGAAGAAGAAGAATAAGAAGAATAAGAAGAATAAGAAGAATAAGAAGAAGAAGAAGAATAAGAAGAATAAGAAGAAGAATAAGAAGAATAAGAAGAATAAGAAGAATAAGAAGAATAAGAAGAATAAGAAGAAGAAGAAGAAGAAGAAGAAGAAGAAGAAGAAGAAGAAGAAGAAGAAGAAGAAGAAGAAGAATAAGAAGAATAAGAAGAATAAGAAGAAGAAGAAGAAGAAGAAGAAGAAGAATAAGAAGAAGAATAAGAATAAGAAGAAGAAGAAGAAGAAGAAGAAGAAGAAGAAGAAGAAGAAGAAGAAGAAG
Organism: Aegilops umbellulata; assembly: GCA_032464435.1. Lineage (NCBI taxonomy): Eukaryota > Viridiplantae > Streptophyta > Magnoliopsida > Poales > Poaceae > Aegilops > Aegilops umbellulata. The sequence goes on along the minus strand of CP136054.1, from coordinate 120,191,312 downwards.
AAGAAGAAGAAGAAGAAGAAGAAAGAAGAAGAAGAAGAAGAAGAAGAAGAAGAAGAAGAAGAAGAAGAAGAAGAAGAAGAAGAAGAAGAAGAAGAAGAAGAAGAAGAATAAGAATAAGAAGAATAAGAAGAATAAGAAGAATAAGAAGAATAAGAAGAATAATAAGAAGAAGAAGAATAAGAAGAATAAGAATAAGAAGAAGAAGAAGAAGAAGAAGAAGAAGAATAATAATAAGAAGAAGAAGAAGAAGAAGAAGAATAAGAAGAAGAAGAAGAAGAAGAAGAAGAAGAAGAAGAAGAAGAAGAATAAGAATAAGAAGAAGAAGAATAAGAAGAAGAAGAAGAAGAAGAAGAAGAAGAAGAAGAAGAAGAAGAAGAAGAAGAAGAAGAAGAATAAGAAGAATAAGAAGAATAAGAAGAATAAGAAGAATAAGAAGAATAAGAAGAATAAGAAGAAGAATAAGAAGAATAAGAAGAATAAGAAGAATAAGAAGAATAAGAAGAATAAGAAGAATAAGAAGAAGAAGAAGAAGAAGAAGAAGAAGAAGAAGAAGAGAAGAAGAAGAAGAAGAAGAAGAAGAAGAAGAAGAAGAAGAAGAAGAAGAAGAAGAAGAAGAAGAAGAAGAAGAAGAAGAAGAAGAAGAAGAAGAAGAAGAAGAAGAAGAAGAAGAAGAAGAAGAAGAAGAAGAAGAAGAAGAAGAAGAAGAAGAAGAAGAAGAAGAAGAAGAAGAAGAAGAAGAAGAAGAAGAAGAAGAAGAAGAAGAAGAAGAAGAAGAAGAAGAAGAAAGAAGAAGAAGAAGAAGAAGAAGAAGAAGAAGAAGAAGAAGAAGAAGAAGAAGAAGAAGAAGAAGAAGAAGAAGAAGAAGAAGAAGAAGAAGAAGAAGAAGAAGAAGAAGAAGAAGAAGAAGAAGAAGAAGAAGAAGAAGAAGAAGAAGAAGAAGAAGAAGAAGAAGAAGAAGAAGAAGAAGAAGAAGAAGAAGAAGAAGAAGGGTAGTGATGCTAAGAAGGGCAATGCTACCCCTCCCAACAAAGCTGGCGACTTTAACCCTTCTTATGTGTTATGTCATGCTAGTGATGGACATGTTTATGCCAAATTTGTTGGTTCTTCTTGTGAGTACATTGAATGGTCTGTTTGGGTTCCTAAGACCCTTGTTACTAACATCAAAGGACCCATTACAAAATGGGGTACCTAAAACCAAGCATTGATTTCTTGTAGGTGTTTGCTTCCGGTGGGGGATCATGGTTGCTCGATAGTGGATCCACTAATCATATGACCGGAAGCAAGGACTTGCTGGTGGACGTTCACAAGATTCCATCTATGCCCACCAATGTCGAGTGGGGTGATGCCTCGTCCTCTAAGGTATTGGGACTTGGCAAGGTTGTCATTTCTCATGATCTCACGATCGAGAAGGTCATGCTTGTTGAGTCCCTTGCATACAATTTACTTTCCGTTCGTCAACTTGCACTCATGGGCTTTGCCACTTTCTTTGATGTTGATATCATGGCCCTCTTGTGGAGCAAGACTCTTAAAGTAGCCTTTGTTGGGCATGTCGAGAACGGTCTCTATGTGATTAACTTTTCGGAGCGACCCACTAAGACCGCGACACGCCTAATGGCTAAAGTTGACGTGGGATGGCTTTGGCATCGCTGTTTAGCCCATGTCAATATGAGATCTTTGCGAAGTCTTCTCAAGGGGGACCATGTCCGTGGACTAACAAATGTTAGTCTTGCTAAAGATCATGCTTGCAGTGCTTGTATCGAAGGAAAGCTACATGAGAAGGCTCACCCCCCACGACTATCATTTACTCGAAGAGGCCTTTGGAGCTCCTCCACATGGATCTCTTTGGGCCTCCATCCTTTGATAGTATTGGTGGTAGAAAGTATTGCTTGGTTATTGTGGACGATTATTCAAGATACACTTCAAGAGGAAGAGCGAGCCCAACAAACCGTCATCGACTTTCCAAATGAAGCCCAACGTCAACTCAATGCAAAGATCTTGACTATAAGAAGTGACAATGGCACCGAGTTCAAGAACTACACCTTGGACGAGTTTCTTAGTGATGAGGGGATCAAGCATCAATATTCCGCACCATACACCCCTCAACAAAATGGTGTAGTGGACAGGAAGAACCGGACGTTGATGGATGCGGCAAGGACCATGATGGCGGAGTTCAAGTCTCCATACAACTTTTGGGCCGAAACCATCAACACCGCGTGTCATGCATCAAATCGGCTCTATCTCCGCAAAGGCTTGAACAAGACTCCATATGAGATACTCACCGGTAACAAGCCCAACCTCAAGTACTTTCGGGTGTTCAGGTGTAAGTGTTCCATTCTCAAGAAAGGTGTTCGGTTGTCTAAATTTGAGGCTAGAGCTTATGAGGGCATATTTGTTGGTTATCTACCATTCTTAAGAAGTTGCTCCCCACTACAAAGCTTTCTCTTAACATGCAGGTAGTCCATGTCATCATTTTGCCACACAGGCTTTCACAAACAGGAATTCACACCACGAGCATAATCTTCGGCAACCTCTCTAGAAATAAATATTGCTAGACTCCGCATGCAAGCTTCCATCTCGCTAGGCATGCTCAATACATGCATGCAGTGATTCTGGCATCGCAATAACTCCCTCACAGTGAAATTTCTCCTTAATTAGCGTTGGGCATTAATTCAAAGAGGCACGCATGCAGTAATCCATTCTTGCATGCACGGGGACGTGGGCGGTCCATTAATAGCAGCGTTGATTTCGGTTCAGATTCCATGCCACAGGAAGTAAAAAGGACCGAATATTTCTGACCTTTCGTCTAGCTGATCAATGATATCCTGGGGATTCCTCTCTGAACGATAAATCTCCACTGATTCCCTAAAAAAATCCACCAATTCTTCTCATCTTCCCTATCTCTAACTCTCTCTCCATACTGCGCTACCGCCGGCCAAGCCTTCACGGCATATCGCCATCGATGATCCGCTCACTGCTGTCGGCTTGGAGATCATTCCCTCTATCTCTACCTCTCTCTCGGAGCCATGCGATCCCCGCCTTCACTGGTTATGATGGCTGAAGACCTACTCCCGGGCCTGGACAAGACGAGTTGTACATGCCGCCGCCACTCTCCTTCTCCAACATTACTTGCGCCAGAGATGGGTGCTCTCCTTCCTCTCATTCTTCTCACATATGAACGTAATTTTTTAGACGCTCTGATTTGTGTGTGGTCGGAAATTTCATAGTAGGGAGCTCTTTTCCATCCCCAGCGACCTCCTCTGCGGCAACAAGTCCGGTCAGTATCTCTCCCCCAAACTCCTTTCTTACTCAACTACTACCGACAAACATATGTCGAGATGTGATGGATCATTGATCTTGTATTTAGGGTTCTGGAAAGAACAAACAAATGAAGAAGCTACCATGTACTGTTCCCCATCTACAACTACACCTCTCTGTCTCCCTCTCACTCATGTTAATTTAGTACGAATTATTTACTTTTATTGCTCTTCTCTGGTTGTTTTGTAGTATCACATTATCACAACATATGGCATATTGGGGGTTCATTTTTAGGTAATTTGTTCCCAGTGAGTAGACATCGTGAATTTTATGGTATATTTCTGTTACCTGAGTGATACAATTGTGTCATTGGCATTGTTGTCGTTCCCGTGCGGCAGGGTTCTACTATTGTCACAACAATCATCTACCTACAGAAATGAAAGAATATGACGTGACTCTTATGAACATACTTGCATTCTCTGTATTTGATTGTTATGCTAGTAATAACAGTCCTAACCTCGAAGATTTTTTTGTCACTGAGAGCATCAGGTATGGGTTGTTCTCATTCTCCTTCAATTTAATTGCTCTTTGTTTGCTGGTACTATTAGTACTATATGAAGTACTGTAATATGGAGTGCACATGTTGACAAATTAGTATCAAATGTTTCTGTTTCTTGCTCCCATGCACTTCTGATAGACAACTAAATGATACGATCTTGAAATATTATGAGAAAAATCTCAGTACAATATATGTTACTTCTCTTAATGTTGGTGATGCGTTCTTCTAATTATGCAAATATAGAGATATCCCATATATTAAATAATATCATTCAAAGTTCAAATAGACATGTATTTATATTATTGTTTCCATAAATTCCACTAGTTCTCACTCTATAAAGTCTCCTATACACTACTACAAATTCCCGCAGCAACGCGCGGGGTATCATCTAGTTCTACAAACTCTCATGCTTACCGTATCCTCAATAAGTCCACGAGACTTATTGAGGAGATGTGTAACATGGAGTTTGATGAGAATAAGGGCTCCCAAGTGGAGCAAAGTGGCACTTGTGATGTAGGTGATGAAATTCCTCCTCAAGCCATAAGAAGAATGGGAGTTGGTTTTATCCTACCCATTGAGGAACTCCTTGTGGCCGAAGGAGAAGGATAATGCTCCACTCAAGTGGAGCCATCACCAACCCAAGGCCCACACGCTTTCGAACAAAGTGAAGGCCCTCAACCTCATGAACAAGACCAAGGGCAAGATTAATCTCAAGACGGTGTTGAATCACCAAGTGATGCCCAAGGTTAAGTTCTCTCCTCCGAGCAAGTTCAAGATCAAGAGCATCCTCAAAATCAAGAACAAGCTTAAGACGGAGCTCAAGATGATCAAGTGACCGCTCCTCGACTCACCCCCCGGGAGGAATTGGAGCGTCGTGCCGCCAAGATTGCATCCAAGATCTCCACCAAGGGTATCTCATGAAGAATGTGCTTGGAAGCATTCAAAAGGGGGTAAGCACTCATAGACAATTGGCAAACTATTGTGAACATCACGCGCTTGTCTCTTGTGTTGAACCCCCAAAAGGTCTATGAGGCGCTCGAAGATCCGGATTGGCTCAATGCCATGCATGAAGAACTCAAAAACTTCGAGTTCAACAAGGTGTGGAGATTGGTGCCAAGGCCAACGGGGAACCACAATGTCATTGGAACCAAGTGGATATTCAAGAACAAGCAAGATGCTCATGGGACCATCGTTCGCAACAAGGCAAGATTGGTAGCACAAGGCTACTCCCAAGTCGAGGGTATCGACTATGGTGAAACCTTTGCTCCCGTCGCTCACCTTGAATCCATTTGTTTGTTGATTGCTTATGCTTCTCATCATAACTTTAAGTTGCAACAAATGGATGTGAAGAGTGCTTTTCTTAATGGTCCTATTAATGAGTTGGTGTATGTCAAGCAACCCCCCGGTTTGAGGATCCCTACTTCCCCGTTCATGTGTATCAACTCAATAAGGCACTCTATGGCCTTAAACAAGCCCCACGTGCGTGGTATGACCACCTTACCGAGTTGTTGCAAGATCATGGATTTGAAGTTGGGAAAATCAACCCCACTCTTTTTACTAAGAATGTCAAAGGGGAGTTGTTTGTGTGCCAACTATATGTTGATGATATTATCTTTGGTTCCCCTAACAAAGCTTTCAATGAGGAATTTGCCGCTCTCATGACCTCAAAGTTCAAGATGTCTTCGATGGGAGAGCTGAAGTTCTTTCTCGAGTTCGAAGTCAAGTAAAGAAGAGAAGGAACCTTCATCAACCAAGCCAAATGTACTCAAGACATGCTCAAGAGATTCAAGCTAAGTGATGTCAAGCCGGCCTCCACTCCAATGCTCGTCAAATGCCAACTTGACATAGATCCCAATGGTAAAGCGGTGGATCAAAAGGTATATCACTCCACCATTGGCTCCTTGCTTTACCTTTGTGCATCTAGACCGGATATCATGTTGAGTGTGGGAATTTGTGCATGGTTTCAAGCCGCACCTAAGGAAATCCACTTTGTGGCAGTCAAGCAAATCTTTCAATATTAGGCTCATACCCCAAACTTTGGCTTATGGTATCCAAGAGGTGCAAACTTCAAGCTTGCAGGATATTCGCATTCTGATTGGGAGGGAGACAAAGTGGATAGGAAGTCCACTTCCAAAGGGTGCCAATTTCTTCATTGATCTTTGGTAAGTTGGTCTTCCAAGAAGTAGAGTTGTGTGTCTCTCTCATCCACCGAAGCGAAGTATGTGGTCGCCGATAGTTGCTGTGCACAACTTCTTTGGATGAGGCAAACTTTAAAGGATTACGGTGTCATTTGTGACAAAGTGCCTCTTTGGTGTGACAATGAAAGTGCCATCAAGATTTCTCTCAACCCGGTGAAACACTTCAAGACGAAGCATATTGAGATTCAGTATCACTTCATCCGGGATCACATTAGGCGAGGGGAGATCGAGCTCAACTACGTTAACACTCATGATAACCTTGCAGATATTTTCACGAAGCCCTTGGATGAAGCAAGATTTCACGAGTTAAGGCATTGAGCTAAATATCATTGATTCGAGCAATGTTGCTTGAACCCTTGCACACCCCACCATACTCAACTTGTTACCTTGTTTAGGTGTAGACATGGACATAGGGGGAGTGTTGTTCTCTCAATGAACTCTCCCTCCCCCCATTATGCATAAATTGATCATCTCTTTCACATTAGCCATTGTTGATGGTACTTGTGCTTCAAAGACAAGTTTTGGTCATGGGCCCAAGGATAATTCTTTGCGGTTCCATACCAATTGACTCAAACATAGGTGGCTCCGGCCACTGCCCACTCCTTGGAGAGGTTGTGTTGCGTGTTTTAGTTCTTGTTGTCTCTTGTCTTCCTTTCGTCGTGTTGTGCTTGTGTGTGTTGTCTCGTGTGTCAGCGCCTTGGTGTGTCCGTTTGCTTGAAGGTTGCTTTGCAAAGGCCTTTTGTTCTCTCTGTTTTGAAACTTGCATTTTCTTGAGCACACGGTACTACCGCGGCCTGCCACGGTACTACCGCGTGAGCTGCGCACGGTACTACCGCACCCAGTGCGGCAATAATCTTTACTGCCACCTGGGGGAGCGGTACTACCGCCCATGGTGCGGTACTTCTGCCCAGGCGGTACTAAAGCGATGACACGCGGTACTACCGCGCAGTCGAGGGCGCGTGAGGGTTAAGAGCAGGCAGGGGGAGTTCCAACTCCTCCATACCCATTCATCTGTTTCTCCCCACACCGTCTCTCTCTCTCTCTCTCTCTCTCTCTCTCTCTCTCTCTCTCTCTCTCTCTCTCTCTCTCTCTCTCTCTCTCTCTCTCTCGCTCGCTCGCTCAAGAACGGTGCCGGAGACCCTCGTCGGATCTCCGTCTCCGACCGCTCTCCTCGGATTTCATCTGGTGGGATCGTTCCCCACCACTTCCTTTTGCCATGGAACAAGGTTTCTCCCCAAATCCATCTCTCTTTGGTTCGTTCTCTTGTTTCTAGGTTTTTAGGGAGATGCATGTTGTTCTTGAGATTTTAGGCTAAATCTTTGCAAGCGTAGGATGTAGGAGAGTAGTAATGCATAGAGATTGTACTTGATCTGTTGTCCCGTGGTAGATTTGATCAACCGTACTACCGCCTTGTTGTCACGGTTGTTCTCAGATCCAGTTGGGGATTCGGATCTGACATCGCGCGGTACTATCGCATCTCCCGTGCATACTACCGCTCCTCAGGAGCGGTACTACCGCGCGAGACGCGGCACTAAAATTCTATTGCCGCTCCGAGACCCGGTACTACCGTGCCACCGCGCGGTACTACCGTGACTAGGAGCGGCACTAAAATTTTAGTACCGCGCAGACAAGCAGTACTATCGTTGTTGTCAAATCTCCCTCATGGCAATTACCAAGTGCGTGTTCTACCTGTTTCACCTGTTTTGCTGTGGTCTTTGCATTGATCCTTCTCGCTTCTCGTGCATGTTTTTGTGTTTTGTGTCTTAGGTGGTGGCTCCGGTGCACCTGCTCGCCGTTCCAATCCCAGCCGTGACACAGGTTCTAAGCGTCTGCGCAACCAAGATGAAGCTCCAGAGGGCTCCAATGCCCCCCAACGCAGGACCAAGACCACCGCCACCAAGAACAAGGAGCCCTCCATGGGCATGGATGATATACCACTGGCTGAGTTTATCTCTCGAAGGAGGATCAACCCTTATGTGAATCCTTGTGCCAACTTCAGAGAGAATGGTTTGTTCTGGACGAAGCAGCAGAATCTCATTTATTTGGATGTGATCAAGGGAAAGCAGAACACTTATGTGGACGTGCACTGGATTGATATGAATCACATGAGGGAGGATAAGCACCGTGCCTACTTTGGTGAGGCCTTGGATCTCATGGAGCAGTTTGCCATTGAGGATGTGATCTCTTTCCACTTGGACTTTGATCCCGATCTTGTGGCCCAGTTCTTTGCTTCGGTTCACTTTCATACTGATGAGGAACGGAGGATGACATGGATGACCAATGGACGTCAGATGACTGCTACATGGAAGGATTTCATGGATTTGCTCTACGTACCTGATGAGGGGCTCAAAACGCCCATTGGTGTTCACGCTCATGCCAACTCCGATTCAGCTAACAAGAACAAGCTCCAATAGTATTATGTTGAGAAGCTCCTTCCAAGTGGCAAGAAGGCGTGGGTACTGAACCCTTTCCTTGACATTATGCACCGGATCTTCCGCAACTCTCTCTTCCCACACATTGGGGACAAGGGCAAGGTGCATGCCTATCTTGTGGACATGATGCTCATCTGTGAGGAGGCACGTCTCACTTAGACTCAACCACTTGATGTCTCCCACATCATGTGGTGTGAGCTTCAGTTTGCGGTGTTCAACTGTAAGGTTCCCATCTATGGACCTTACCTGTTTCTCTTGATCTCAAAGACGTGGGAGAAGCTCTACCCGCAGGATGAGTTTTGGCCTTGACTGGATCCGTCATGACCCCATCAGACTCCGCATCAAGCCTAGTGGGCTAACACTACTACTCGTGCTGAGGCAACGGCTACTAGGATGGATGTTGATGAGGAGGAGATTGAGGAGGAGGACGCAGATGAGGATAGCTTTGCTAGGTATGCCCCTCCCTCTACTGAGCCCTCATGGGCTAAGAAGCTGAAGGCCAAGATGAAGACCTTGTTCTGCATGCAAGCCAAGGGGCAGTACCAGACTCATGTTGCCTCCAAGGAGAGTCGCCGCCGCGACAAGAAGATCTTGAGGACTTTTGGAGAGGACATTTCCAGTGGATCCGAGAAGCACATCACTCCAGAGGCCGAATGGATGGCAGCACAGGGCTTCAAGTGGACTGATTCTGAGGAGGAGCCCATCCCCGCCGCCGAGTCCGACGGAGAGCGTGCGAGTGATTACTCCGCTTGAGCCACCACTTGTGTTGTAGGTGTCCTCTCTGCCTTTTTGGTGTCTCGATGCCAAAGGGGGAGAGAGTGTAGGATTTGTGAGTCGTGCATCGTGTTTGTTTCGTTTGCTTTTGTTCCGTTGAACCTCGTTTGCTTTGGTTTGGTTTACGCTTGTGAGACCTTTCTATCATATGGTGTAAGACATATGCACTCTATCGTACCTTATTAAGCTTATGCTATCTTGTGCTATTTACATTATGCTCATATTTACTATCTTGCTTAGTGTTAGCCTTATTGTTGCAAGATATGCCTTGTCTATAAAATATAGGGGGAGTGTTGATCCTAGTATGTGTGTCGTGCAGTCCAAAGCATTTTTTTAGATAGCACACATCTAGGGGGAGCCCGTCTATATTTTAGAGATGTGGGGTTTGCTCATGTTCTATGTTTTCTCCCTTTGTGCAAATCCCGTATTGTCATCAATCCACCAAAAAGGGGGAGATTGTAAGGGCATATTTATCCCTTAGTCGTTTTGGTGATTGATGACAATGCTTTTGCGGACCAATCGCGTGCATTGAGTATTTCAGATATATCATGACTAGGCACAAGATGATTCGGTGCCCCTCGAAGACTATTCAAGACGGTGTTTCTCTACATTTCTTTTCGATGGATTTGAGTCGTAGGAAAGCCGTACTATTAAGAGGGGGTCTGCATTGGAAAGGTTTGGGTGGAATCATCACGTACACATCTACTCCATTTGCACCTCCTTTCCTTTGGCACTTTGGAGCATCCTCCGTCTTTTCGTGTCTATGCAAAATGTCGTGGTTGCTGAACTGGGGCATGCGGTAGTACCGCTCCTAGGAGCGGTAGTACCGCGGGCCCTTGCGGCAGTACCGGCCTCCGGCGCGGTAGTACCGCAAGTGCCCACGGTAGTTCCACTCCTTTGGAGCGGTAGTACTGTGGCCCCAGGCCAGGCGCTGCTGCGGCTGCAGTAGTAGGGGCGGATGTAATTTCTTACATCTGCGCCCTACGCAGTAGTACTGCGTCTCGTGCGCGGTAGTACCGTGCGATCTGGCCTGGCTCGGCAGCATGCGCGGCAGTAGGAGCGGATGTAATTTTTTACATCTGCACCCCGCGCGGTAGTACCGCTCCTGGCTTGTAGTACTACCGTGTCGGATTTTTGCATAGGTCCCAACGCAGCGAAAGTTGCCACGGATGTATTTTTATATGTCCGTGCCTTCCCATTATCTAGTCTATCCCTGCCTTGCGGTAGTACCGCAAGGCCAGCGGTTCTACCGCCCTCTGCTTCATTGCATCTGGGCTGGTCTGGTTTCTGCTGCACGAGCGGTAGTACCGCGGGGCCCTACAGTAGTACCGCGTCCCTGGCGTGGTAGTACCGTGCTACACAGGCTGGGTTGGTGGATAACGATTGGATTTGTTCTTCCACTATATAAGGGGTGTCGTCTTCTCCGAGTTGACCACCTCTTCCATCCCTAAGCTCCATTGTTGCTCCAAACTCCATTTTCGCCCGATCTCTCTCCCTAACCAATCAAACTTGTTGATTTTCTAGGGATTGGTTTAGAAGGCCCCGATCTATACTTCCACCAAGAGAAATTTGATTCCCCCCACTAATCCCTTGCGGATCTTGTTACTCTTGGGTGTTTGAGCACCCTAGACGGTTGAGGTCACCACAGAGCCATATTCCATTGTGGTGAAGCTTCGTGGTGTCGTTGGGAGCCTCCAATTAAGTTGTGGAGATTGCCCCAACCTTGTTTGTAAAGGTCCGGTCGCCGCCTCCAAGGGCACAAATAGTGGAATCATAGCATCTCGCATTGGGTGAGGGCGTGAGGAGAATACGGTGGCCCTAGTGGCTTCTTGGGGAGCATTGTGCCTCCACATCGCTCCAACGGAGACATACTTCCCCTCAAAAGGAAGGAACTTCGGTAACACATCCTCGTCTTCACCGGCTCCACTCTTGGTTATCTCGTGCCTTTACTTGTGCAAGCTTATTTGTGTTATATCCCTTGCTTGCTTGTGTGCTTGTCATCATATAGGTTGCCCACCTAGTTGCATATCTAGACAACCTACTTCGATGCAAAGTTTAAATTGGTAAAGAAAAGCTAAAAATTGTTAGTTGTCTATTCACCCCCTCCCCCTCTAGTCAACTATATCGATCCTTTCAAGCCTCATGTATCTACTATGATCATGCCATCCTCTATGTATGCCAGATTTTTTTTCCGACAAAGGGAATATATTAATATCGCGGAGGTACCAATTACACCCAGCCTCTTCAACATCGAAATGTCATAAAAACATTACAGATGCACACAGCCAAAAGACAAAAAAACAAGAAGAAATAAAATAAATATCCCACTACAATGATCAATTCCTTGTAGCTGCAACACGAACCACCACCAAGACAACACCTGAAGTTCAAGTTCTCCACAAGCGACGCCTCCAAGAAGGAAACAGTGCACAAGCGACGTCATCTCCCGATCGTAGATCTTAGGTTTCACCCTGGAGAAAATATGCGCTCTCAAACAATCCCTTGAACAAGGACACTGCCAGACACAACCAATTAAGGGCAGACTTTGGGTTTTCACCTTGAAAGCTAAGACTCCATACTCCGCATGTGTTGCCGTTCCCACTTGCTGATGCTCTTCTACTAGTCATGAATCACCTAGCAAAGTCCTCATCGCCTCGAAGACTCAATCCGCCATTAATAGGCCTCTGACCTCAGCCACCAGAACATTCTTCGCCACTGTTTTCACAATGAAAATCGAAATACCGGCATGTCCCATAATGTCAACAAACAACGAAGCTTTGCCTCCGCGTCTCACCCTCCTGGAGCCGCTCGGGCTGAAATAGGGGTGCACACGACCGAATCCCATCCGATCCAGTAATCTACAGGCGTCAAGCACCCAATGAAAATCTCTGGTGAAGCATTTCGAAACTCGTCAATTGCCAGATCAAAGAGGGTCGGCATCTAGCAGAACACCATCTCGGATCAAGAAGAACGCTAGGACCACGTCCCTTGGACAAGCAAATTAGCAGGCCCCCATGCCGTCATGCAGCACGTCGGAGAAGAAGGCAACCGCGGCCATCCGGCCTGCGCCAGGCCATGGCCAGATCACCGGGACGACACACCAGGAGCCCGCGCCCCGGGGCGAGACCAACCGCGCCAGCAGCTGGCCGGGGAAGAGACCGCCGAGGGAGGCCGCGCCGCTGCCAGGAACGGATCTGAGAGGGCAGGGGCGATGGGAGAGAGTGGGAGAACGGCCCTGCCGCCGCCATCCTAGGGCCTGGGGCCCTCCGGCGGCGGCGACGCGGGGGTGGCCGGGACGAGTGGTACTAAGCCCGGCGGCGGTAGGATTCCTCCAAGTCACCCGGGTCAGGCGACTCGGGGTCCTGCGGTTTCCGCCTCTATGTATGCCAGATAAACCAATTTATATATGTAACTGAATGCATTTTGTGTGCAAACTTTATTCAGCATTATGATACAAGTTTTACAACACGCTAAGATCATATCCATTACCATCTCAGTTTCCTATCTGCTAGCCCACAAACTTTATTCAGCGGTATGATACAAGTTTTAGAACACGCTAAAATCATATCCATTACCATCTCAGTTTCCTATCTGCTAGCCCACAAACTTTATTCGGCGGTATCATACAAGTTTTACAACACGCTAAAATCATATCCATTACCATCTCAATTTCCTATAGCCCGCCGTTTGGCGCGCAACGCGCGGCAAGCCGCCCCCTGAAGGGCGGCTCAAGTTTGAGGCGGATGCGAACATGGAAAGAGGGGTTTCAGGGTGGGGAGAGGCACATTGGAGCTGTGGGACGACATGGGCCACATGGCCTCAGAGAAGATGTCCATAGCGGCTGTGGGACGACATGGGCCACATGGCCTCAGAGAAGATGTCCATAGCGGCTGTGGGAGCGGAAGCGAAGATCAGAGAGGAAAGGGATTGGGTTAGGTATCTGATGCATGTAGAAAGTGAGAACAAGAGATTCGAACTGCTGTGTGTATGGATCAATCGTTGTACACTTAAACAACACAGCACAATCTCAACTATAACCCGCAGCTAAACAGTTAAAAAAAACTCCCATACAAGTGCGAAGGGCTGCTGAGATAAGTCAGTTACAATAGAAGGGAACCACGTGTGATGCACTCTGCGAGACGTGCTGGGAGACGTGCTGCGAGACGTGGCAGCGGAAACAGCTGCCATGGCAGCCGAATCTGAAGGCACGTTCCAACATTGAGAATCAGTGTATATAGCTGAGCTGAACACCATACTTATCATAAACCAATCCAACTGAATGTTATCATCTTCCAGCACCAACTACTTGGGTACCCGGATTCTAAACTCCCATGGAGAACATGGCAGCAATCAATCAACAATAAATCAGAAGAGAATGGCATCTCAACAACCAACAGCGACGCATCTTTATCTTTAGAAGAAAAGGCTAAACAATAATTAAAATTAAGCTGCTTGGCCGCGCAACAACAAGGGTGCATTCTACTATACATTCTTGTCCAACGCACTGAGCAGAACATAACTTGCAAGGCAAATCACACTGAACATCGGTTGCATTTTGTTGCCTTTTTCAGGTCATTTCATTTCTACGTACTTGATATAATATACAAACGGACACCACTACTTACTGGTACTAGAAGAAGACTTGAAAGATGAGACGGCGGCAGCAGCCAGAGCAATGCATCACTGCAGGAACAGAAGGCGCATGATTTGCTCGATTCTTGAAGCTTGACATCGCAACCTAGCGAGGCTGGTGGATGAAGCGCGGTGCGCCACCGCTCCTCGGGCTGCTGGCGTACTTGGTGGGCTTCTCGGTGTACCTGGGCTTCTCCGAGAAGCCACGCAGGGCGTCGCTGCCCTTTGGGCTTGGGGACGCCAGGCTCAGCGCCTTGAGCACCCCGTCTGCACATACAGAAGCACATACGTGATGAGCTCACTGCAGTCTTGCTTCATCTTTTATTTGAGCGCTCATATCATATACAGTACTGTACATGTATAGGCGTGGACAGTGAATTGGTTGATACGTACCAATCTTGAGTGCCGCTGGCGGCTGCGGCTGCGAAGCCTCGACGGCTATGGCGTCCTCGGCCTCGAAGGCCATGAGGGAGTCGGCCATATCGTCGAGCTGCTGGTGCTGGTGGTACCAGTGGTCGCGAAACCAGGCGCTGGACTTGACGAGGTCCCACCACTGCGGTGAGAAGTCCTCCACCTGCTGTAACGCTGCCGGGATGAAGAGCGGGGCCTCCGGGTTAAGCGACGACGCGACCATGGCGCTCATGATCTCCCTGTTGCTCTTGGTCTGGTCCTGGTCGGATCAAAATCAAAACCACGCAGAGATAAGCGACCGGATCCAGTCGTGAGTTGGCGTCGCGAAACAGGGATGAAAAAGGGCTGCAGATCAAGAAACTAGAGCAAGGTTCTCAGCAGATCTACAAACGGTAGCACGCATGCATACCTTGGATTGGGGCTGGGGATCGCAGGCAGGAGCAGGGTCAGGATAGAGAATCCTGGATCTGGATAGTGGACCGGGTTGGGTTGAGTTGGTTTGTGGGTGGGAACGATGGGATTTTTATAGCAGTGTGACCGAGGCCTCTCTAGGATGGAAGGTGCGACCGAGGCTTCCTTGTTGGCGCTGGCTGGGTCGGACGCAGCTTTCAGCCGGTCGTGCCAGATCGGACGAAAAATACTCACGCGTCCCCAACACAGAGTGGACCGCCGACGACATCGCCCATGCTTACCACGGGCCATTGACTCACACGGAGCAGCCACACGCAACCCGTTGACGGTCGTGCTCATAGGACGTGCTTAAATTTTAGGCCGGTCTACTGCGCAGCCATCCGATTAGCGCGCTTAGTTTAGCCCAATTAGTCTGTGCAATGTCTTATACAAGATTGCGGCCAAGGTCCCTGCTAACCGGTTAAAATGTGTTCTACCCATTATTATCTCTAAGAAACAAAGTGCATTTGTCAAGAGGAGACTTATCACTGATAACGTCCTAATGACGTATGAGTGTGTGCATGCGATAAGGAAGAGAAAAAGAAACAAGTCGTTACATGCGGTTAAGTTAGACATGATGAACGCATACGATTGTGTGGAGTGATCTTTTGCATAATATGATGACACAATTTGGATTTTCTCAGGCATGAACGGCCATGGTCATGAGATGTGTTATGACAGCAAGGTTTATGATGAAACTGAATGGCGATGTGTCAGACGGTTTCCGCCCATCGAGGGGGCTTCGACAGGGTGATCCTCTATCACCGTATCTATTCCTCTTCTGTGTTGAGAGTTTTTTAGCTCTTCTAAGGCAAGCTCAACAAGAAAAGGAAATTCACGGGTCTCTTTCGGGCATCGCTTGAGGGAACCCAGACGAGGTGGAGGCGTTTATCAAGAGGATCAAATGGTGGTCCAGTCAGAAGAACCTCCAGCTGGCCGACGTGGTCAACGCCATGCTTCATCGCCGCATCCTCCCACTCCAACTCCAGGACACCCAGAAGTGGGCACACAAGCCCGAGGAGGCAGGGCCCGTCCTCAACTTCTTTCGCTCCACCTTGGCCGGTATGTGGACGCGGCTCTTCAAGCTGCCCAAGGACAAGATCCCCAAGAAAGGGGAGGACCTCAGCCTCGAGGTTGGCTATGACGCCCCACCAGTAAGTTTTTGACTTGCAGTTATTGTTCTTTCATGTTCTCTAAAGACCCCGGTTAACTTTAGCCGACCTTCCCTTTACAGAAGTGGGTCGCCGGGGCAAAGCAAATGCAGTGCCCAACATCACTACCGGAGGAGGAGAGGATTCCCCTGTTGACGGCCCTCCTAGTCGAGGAGTCGCACGTAGTGGCCCCCAAGGGGTCTAAGCCCCTGAAGGACAAGGCGGGTCTCCGGAATCGGGATACTTCTGTTACCCAGTCCGAGGAGACCCACGCTTCCTCCACCCATGAGGACAAGGAGGAGGTGGATGAGGAAGATAAGAACCCTCCCACAAAGGGGAAAAGGGTGGCATCGGAGGACGCAGAGGCTGGGACGCGCCCCCAACGCCCAAAGAGGTCGAACCAGCAAGGCCACAACGTCGGAGAGGATCGTACTCTCCGACGAGTCAGAAGATGATCCCCTTGCATCGGGGAGGAATAAACCGGAACCCCAGAGGTCGTCGCTTCTAGGTTTACCCTATATCAGCTCCTTTCGGCCAGATCTAGGCTTGCATGAGTACATTCGTACAGCCCGCCAAAGGTGTGCCCTATCGACTCCTCGAGCGGGTTGCCATCTGCTAGTGGGACGCCGAACCCCGCTACTCCTTCCCCAGCTCAAGTAGGGCTGGGGGAAGTAACGTCTAATCCGGCGCCCCAAGTCGACACTACAGGGGCTGGAGAGCCAGTTGTAATGGCCGAGGTTGATACCTCGGCCCCACAAGGCCAAGGGGACGGGGCCTCGGGGTCATCCATGAAGGGTTGTGCCAATCGGTGGCCCAGCCGATGTCTACTCTGGCTCCACCACTGCAGCAGGAGACCCTTGTACCCAGCACCCAGGTGTTGGGGTCTGAGCTCTTACCACCCCATCTCCCGCCCAAGGGCGGGTTATCGCGGGGTGGACTAAAGAAATGGAGGCGGCCTTAACAGTCTACTCCCTCAAGGAAGAGCACCGCGCTTTGATCGGCGTGACGCTGCAATGATTCCAGTTCACAGAGGCCGGGATGCGCGGGGTCTTCAAGGGCCTCATCACGAGCTTCGAGGTAATCTACTCTCTTTATGCGAAAAATGATTTCTATGTTTGGATTTACTTAACAAATCCCTATAACTTTCCTAAGACATCTTATACATGGCGTGTAGACGGCCTATTATATTCTCAAACGATCGTGGCCACCTGGGCATGCCACAACGTGACCATGCTTCACCCGTGGCTAGCAATAACATGGTATGATATCATTCTTGGGCCAAAATCATGGTTTTTGACCTTGACAGAACAATTGCTCACAAAATGAACTATGCACAAATTTATTTAACGATCTGATCCTTTTAGGAAACGCCGCCGCTCGTGGCGTTGCTGCTCCACACAGAATTGCCAAGCCAGCCAACGTTGCTGCCCTGGCCCACGGTCAGACCGAGCTTGCGTTGCTCGCTGACGTGGCAGGGTGGAAACGCCGAGCTAGCCAACGTTTCTAGAAACGCCATAGGTTGTGGCGTTTCTAATCCAGATATTTTTAGTGGCCGTGGGGATCTCACCCACTACTCACCACTCACTCTCTTCTCCCCCATCAGCCTACCCCGAGCTCTTGCCTTTTTCCTTTGTCTCCCCACTTGGACCCTCTCAAATTGATTGTGTTGGCTCGTGGATCTGGTGTCATTTCTGTTCCTTGAGGTAAATAGGTAATCTCCATCTCACAAATTCTTACTAGTTGGATTTGTCTATTTGGATGGGTTTTTTTCATGTGGTTCCTAACCCTAGTTTTGAACATTGTTCCGTAATATGATGTTTGTAGTGTTTACTAATGAGTATTGTTGTTCTAGTAGTATTTACTAATTTGATGAACAGACCTTATGGTTTGGGTTATGCTTAATGTTAGGGTTTAGGGTTAGGGTTTGGGTGATGCTTAATTTGTATGAACAATGATGTTCTTAGTGGTTTTGTATGCAATGTGTTATATTTTGCATTGTTTCTTTCTTGTACTTGCGTTCCCATTTTTTAGATGGAGAAGATTGTGAATCTTCATTATGTTGAAGCAGCATTTATGAATGTTGATATTGTTGACAAGTATGAGGAAGTGTTGATATTTGTTGAGAGTCCTAGTTATGAAGAGGTTGTGGAAGAAGCACGAACTGCATTAAAGTGGATGGATCCAAGTGACCAAGTTAAATTAGTAGGAAGATATGATGTTGGGATGGCACACAAGTGTCGAATGAAGACAATGCCTATCAAGTCCAATTCGCATTGGGGTGCATATAAGGAGGTTGTTGCATCCTCTAAAGTCAAATCACTCGAAGTGTTTGCAACTAAGGTGGTCAAGCCTCCTCTCTTTCATGTTGACTTGAAACAAACCTTAGTAGATGATGTGAGCCCGATTAGTACTGTATCGCCTATCGTTGAGCAAAGAGTTGAAGTGGAAGACAATATAATGAGCCAACATAGCGGCTCACACCTGACACTTGGACGATAGACCATGTGTACGCGATTGTGGGGTACCGCTTCATAGAGTATTCATACGTCAATCAAAACCGACTCCCCAAACTTTGGTAACTCCAACTTCAATTTTATTAACAACTACTTATGAGACTGAGACCTTTTTTGGCACATACTCGTTATCTCAAGTTTGTGATCAAACGAATCCATTGACACAAATTGTTCATGGGCGAAAGGTGAGTTGTTTAGGTCCTGGAGGGTTGACGGGGAGAACCGCAAGTTTTCGGAGCTGAGATATTCATCCGAGTCACTACGGGCGTATTTGTCCAATTGACACGTTTGAACGAATCAATGTTGGACTTACTCATCCCCATTGAAAGGCCACTCCCAAGGTTCTTCTAGAGCAATGGTGACTGAACGGCCAACAGGGAGATGCTCCCACATCCAAATTTGTAAGGCCCCACACAAAACCACCAAGACAAGATTTCGACTTACTCCTCTGACATGCTCCGTCCAACCGCACATTTATACACATGTTAAATGATCACACGCAAGCACCAAATTCATATAATGAAAATGGAACATAGTAAGCATTACCTGAGGGTACAATAAGGCTAGTGCCGCCGATCCCCAACTCCACTTAACATCCTAGTTACGAAGAGGGTCCAAGAACAACAAGGAGGCGATGTCCCCCGTGCCATCTGAAAACACCACTTGGGTGATTCCACAAGTAAGCCCTGGCATGTTGTTCTCCACAACCGTCGGACTGGCATCCTCTGGGCACTCGTAAAAATGATCGGCTAACCACGAGAACAACACACCGGATGGCCTAGGATCCTTGGTTTCATGAGTCTAAGGTTCAGGTTCAACACCAACCAATCCTGCAACCCGTTGTCGCCACCCTTTAGACCTCACCTTTCCGGCAAGAGCTCTACCCTCGACCGGAAGGCTAGAGATCATTGCAATATCCTCCAAAGTGATGGTCATCTCACTAAGGGGCAGGTGAAAAGAGTGCATCTCCATCCTCGAACGGTCCGTAAGGGCAGTAATGACCGTGGAGTTCATCCATGGCGGCGTGCCTTTAAAGTTGAGCACAAACTGAAGAAGATTCATTCTTATGAAATAAGGCTCGCAGCGATGGTCAAATCGTAGGGATTCACGCAGATTGTGGTCCCTCAACCGAAGTATTGGAGGAACCTAAAAAAACAAATGCACAACTTGTTACTTCTCTCAACTTGTGACAATATGAATACACGAATAAAGATAGATAATTACCTCCCTCTTTCCACTAGCACGACACCGTGCTTCTCCTTGTAGAAATCATCAAGGCCAAGATATTTATCCAGCTCAAACATCCTACATAATAAGTTAGGGCTTGTTAATACAAATGCTTAAAATTATGACCAAATTACATACACAATCGCACATACATACAGATTTTAATCTCTAAAGCAAATACTACAAATCACCAACCACATTACCAACGCCAACTCTTTTCAATCAAAATTATCCTAAACAATTTATTCAAACTAATTAGGAACCAAATCTTAGGATTCAACATAATACATTTTTTCTATCTCTAAATGCAATACCACACATGTACCGTAACAAATACTTCAACACAAGTAGTATATCTTATTTCTAAACATAATCTAACCCAACTATTCTTCAAACAAATCACAAAAACTCATCTTAGGGTTCCACCATGTTTCAAAAAATGTATCTACAATAGCCAATCTTTGACTTGAAAAACTTGGAGGAATGGAAGGGGAATACCTCAAGCAACTTGGGGACGGTCCGATCTACTCGTTTTGATGGCCAAAGTAGAGGATTTGGGAGGGATTAGGTGAAGAATGGGAGAGGGACGAGTGCCAGTTCGTCTTTGGCAGTTGCACTGGGGAAGAAGAGCCCGACTAGGGCTCCGACTGGGTCCCACCCACGACCTTGCGTACATTACTTAATCCAGGCCAACAACGCCATAGGGTGTGGCGTTACCAAAGCATAAACGCCCATGGGCCTTGCGTTTCAAGCTTGCCACGTCAGCGACAGCGCCAGCTCGGCCTGACCGTGGGCGAGGGCAACGCTGACTAGCTCGGCATTTCGCTGTGAATCAGTGTCACGTCAGCAAGAAACGCCAGCTCGGCCTAACCGTGGGCCAGGGCAATGTTGACTAGCTCGGCGTTTCGGTGTGGATCAGCAGCGCCACGAGCTGTGGCCTTTCTAAAAGGGCCAGATCGTGAAATAATTTCGTGAGGAGTTCATTATGTGAGCAAGTGTTCTAACGAGGACAAAGTCAGAAGAGTGATTTCGGCTTCATTTTTGTGTTTGGTGATCATAGGAGTGTCCCCATGAAAAGAAAAGAAAAATATGACCAGGAGCGTGATTCTAAAAACTTATACCTAACTAAGAGCATCTGCAATAGATGGTCCAAATTTTGACGGTCCAAAACCGGAGATGTAAAATTTGGACCGCCAAAAAGTGCGTTTTGGAGCTTCGAAAAAAGGCCAACTCCAACAGATGGTCCAAATTCATGGTCCAAAAGAGCAACTCCAATAGATGGTCCAAATTATGGTCCAAAACCGGCCAGCAGCCACGCGGCTGCTGTTCATCCGCTGTCCATCCACTGTACAGCCGCACATATTGCATAAAACATGTTTTAAAACAACATAAAAAAATTCATGTCCACAATATCAAATTATTACATAGTTCTTCATATCTAGGAGATGAAATGCAACACAAATACAACATAGGTTTGCACAATACAACATAGTTTTGAACAAACAAATAATGAACCTATGCGGGTCTTTCGCCATGCCATTTCCAATGCTCTTCCATCAAATCTTTCTGGAGTTGGTCATGCACATCGGTGTCTCTAATCTCGCTATACACCTTCATGAAACGTCTGACGCACTCCTCTTTGTGCATGGGGTTAACACGAATGCCCATCAACTGATAGAAGTTGTAATCTAAATTTTTTCCACGCTCGTTCTCAATGATCATGTTATACATGATCATGCAAGCGGTCATGATGTACCAAAGGATCTTTTGATCCCAAAATCTAGATGGTCCTCGCACAATAGCAAATTGGGATTGCAAAATCCCAAATGCCCTCTCAACATCATTTCTAGCCGCCGCTTGTGCATTATGAAAGACACGTTCTTTCCTACCTTCAGGTTTTGCAACTGGATTGACGAATGTACTCCACCTTGGGTAGACCCCATATGCAAGATAGTACCCATAGTTGTAGGTGCGGCCATTTGCTTTGAAGGTCACCGGTGGTGCTTCTCCATTTGCTAAGTTGGCAAAAAGAGGTGACCGGTCGAGCACGTTGATGTTGTTGCAAGAATCGGGCATGCCAAATCCATGTGTCATGATCAGCAACTACCTCAAGAATGATAGTGACATCCTTCCCACGACCCTTGAATTGTCCATGCCATGTTTTTGGACAGTTCTTCCATTTCCAATGCATGCAATCCACAGACCCGAGCATAGCTGGAAACCCTCGAGCTTTGTTCATCTGCAAAAGCCTCCAAGTGTCCTGAGCATTGGGTGCTCTCAAGTACTATGGACCGAACACTTCTACCATAGTTATTGCAAATTGCTTGACAGAGAAGATAGAAGTGCTCTCTGCCATCACCAAGTTGTGATCAATGTAATCTGCCGGGACACCATATGCCATCATGCGCTGATGAGGACATGACCACCTTGGATACGACCAAAAATATTGCATACATGCATATTTGTCAGGTGATTTCTAGTGTCAACTATTCAATAATCTATTTATATTATCCAGAACAAAAATACTTCACACACTTTTGTGTTTTGTCTAATTGTAGGTGTATGGGACATTTGTACAATCCACATATGAAGATAGGGGAAAAGGAGAAGTTTAAGTTCTGTTCAAAAAGTCCTCTCACGTCACTTTTGGGCCAAGAGAAGATAGAGTCCAAGTCTCTCACGTTCTGGATTCAGATTCGGACTGCACAGACATACCTGACTCAAAACGCCAAGAACTTTTTCATACGGACTCCGAATTGGGTGATTCTTTTTTTGTTGGAAAGTAGATTTCATCCTCTTTCCAAACCAATTGGAATCACCTTTAAATTCATCCGGAGCGTTGAGATATGGCCGAAATAATCTGACGCTGCAGCAGAATCCGAGTCAAATAACAAGTCCAAAGGTGTTGCATCACCTCCACTTGGGCCCATGAGCCTTGTACGACCTAGGGTTGGTTTTAGGCTGCCTTGGGACATCCTCCCACCTCCTTGGCCGCCATCCCTTACTCATATATAAGTAGATCCATCTAGTAGCTTTTTCCTTGGGATTTGTTTAGTTAAAAGTTAGCCATTGCAACTTCGTGTACTTCGTTTGTGTCCAACGACCAGACCAAGACCGCTTACGAATTCCCATCATTATCAATACTTCATATATACTCGCAATATTCAGATTGCTTTTATCATATTCTTGCTTTCTTCGATTGCTTGCAGGAATAGACCTTCGTGGTCTTGGTTGATTGTGCTCCGGCGTGGTCAATAACCTCTCAAAGTTGGTTTAGCGATTGCTAAGGTGCAACGTCGTGCACGTTTGTAGTCGGATCGTCAAAGTCATCTTCACCAAATCGATAGTTATCCTCTCATCGAAAGATCGGGACACCCCCGCCTCTATCAAGTGGTATCAGTTTTCAGGTTGCTCGGTGAGAATTTCCAGTTTTTCCTAGATTAGATTTATTTTCTTACCTATTGTCCAAGAAAAAGCCACAAAAAGTTAGATCTATTCATCCTTTTGTCCAAGCCAGTCTGAACCTTTGCAATTTTCTTTTCATTGTTTGCATTATTGAATTATCGATTGCATCGTCGTGTCGAGTTGCTGGTCTTAGTGTCTAGTTCGTTTAGAGTTTCGAGTTCTGTTCACATTAGTCACGTCGTCGCTGCATCGTTATCCCTTCCGCTGTCCACCACACCATCCATCAATTTCCACCACGTGCTACCCATAATTCATTGTCACAATCATAGTTGAGGTCGTTCACATCTTCGTTTGATCCAATCTGCATCTTATCTAGTTTGTCTTGGAAAGAGGGACAAAAAAAAGACAGAGAAAAAAAGAGAGAAAAAAAAGAAAAAAAGTCAGAGAAAAAAAAAGAGAAAGAAAAAGAAGAAAAAAAGTGAGAGAAAAAAAGAAAAAAAGAGGAAAAAAAGAGAGGAAAGAAAGTGAAAAAAGGAGAAAAAAAAGATATTCAGAGTGTGCTCCGCCTTTGTTACGCGTCGCGCCGTGATTTTTTTAGTGTTCTAGGCTCGCGTCTCTAGCACGCTCTAGCGTAGGACCAGCACAGTACCGTCGTTGAGCGTTTATTCAATATTGCATCTTTGAATTGATTATTGCTAATCTTTTGCTACATTGCATGTTTGTAGTCGGATCGTCAAAGTCATCTTCACCAAATCGATAGTTGTCATCTCATCGAAAGATCGGGACTCTCATCGAAAGATCGGGACACCCCCGCCTCTATCATGCGCAAAGCGGCAGTGACCTTCTGCTCAATGCTATGGCCAAGCAACCCGGCACAGTTCCTTCTCTGCTTGAAGACTGGGTTATGCTGTTTCACGGAATTGCAAATGCGAAAGAACAAGTCTTTCGACATTCTGAAACGGCATCGAAAGTAATTCTCCGGAAAAATAGGTGATAATGCAAAGTAGTTGCGCACCAACCGTTTGTGCGCATCAATCCGTTCTCTCCGAATGAACGCACGACCATAAACGGAACCACTGTGCTTTTGTTTCTTCCTCTTGTGCATGGCCACTAGCATAGCAATCTCCTCTTCTTCATGCAAATCAAATTCCGACGATGAATCATCCACGAAAGAGGAGTCAACCAAGCTCATCTACAATGCACACAACCACCATCAAACATACTATCCAATCCCAAGTTAAATCATCAAGTTTCGTCATTTTTTTACCTTGGGGATGTCGGGGCGGACCGCGTCCCCCGCGAGCACCTATGGGGCCGGAGCCCCTTTCGTTGTCCGGTGAGGGGGGCGGAGGGAGCACAGAGAGCAGATCGAGGCGAGCACACGGGCGGTTTACCCAGGTTCGGGCCGCGGTGGACGCGTAAAACCCTACTCCTGCTTGGTTGTATTGAACTGGGGAGCTCGGGAGCTTGGAGAGCTAGCTGCACCGAGCGTATGGCTGTCTGGATGCCGAATCTCCGAAACCCGGAACCCCCTCTACGTTGCACACGGGCCTCCTTTTATAGCGCAAAGGGGTCACCGACAGGTGTCAACGTAAGAGAAAGGGGTAAAAGTGTAAAAGGGGTGGTAGTTGTAATAGTGCGGGAATGGTGGCGCTACAGTGCGGCACAGTGTTATCATACCTACTTCTGACGGTAGGGGACAAGGGCATTAAATGCCCGTCACGGTCGCCCGGACAGCACCGAGGCGGACCGTTAGGTGCGCCACCGTTCGCCACGATGGCGGCTGCATGCCACCGCATGCCCCAGGCTGCGCGGTGCCTCGCCACGTGCCCTCGGGGGAAGCCCCGGAGCGACGCGTGGGCGGGCGAGCTGGAGCGCAGTCTTGAGGTGGCGATCTTGCCGCGGCAAGTGGCTTGCCGCGGGGGTCGTCTTCCTGTGCCTGATAGCGTGCCAGCTGTCAGGCCTTGCCGGGGCGCTTGGCGCGCCATGGCGGGCTTCTCTTGTGGTGCCTGGGTTCGGCCTTCCCGACAAGCTCCTCTTGTCGGGGTCTCGATCTTCTGTCTCGTATACTTTGTTCTTGGATGGCCTTACATGGGCTCAGTCGTCCCGGCAAGCTCCTCTTGCCGGGGTCTTGTCTTCTTGGCCCGGCAAGCTCCTCTTGCCGGGGGCCTTGTCTTGAATGCTTGGTCTTCTCTTGGCGCTTCCTGGGCGGGCCTTGCCGCAGGGTGCTACAACTGCCCGTGCACAAGTCTGGGGTACTAAGGTACCCCTACTTTAGTACACCGACAGGAGCCCCCGGGCCTGGGCCACACACGGTGCCGAGCGTCGTTGGGTCAGGCCCTAACGGTGCACGGGCACGCATGGCCTTGGTCGCGCTGCTCCTTAACTCCGCACCCGCCGCACCTTCCCCAGGCGGCGCGCGCTCATCGCGGCGTCGTGGAGGCGTGGCGTGCGGGGTGAGCGTGACGTGGGTGGCGTGCGCGGGGCTGAACCGCGCAGGCGCGCGTCACGTCGCGCACGATTCTTGATGGCAAGAACGGAGTGTCCGCCCCTTCCCCATATAAGGCAGAGGAAACGGGAGCGGCTCCCCTCCTTCGCCCTTACTGCGTCCTCTCCCTTCTCCAGAGATCCCATCTGCGCTCCGCCTCCATTTTTCCTCCGCCGCTCGCTCGCACTTGCGGAGCTACCGGATTCTTCGTCTCCCTTCCCTCGCCGCCTCCGCCATGGCCCCGAAGACTGAGAAGGCGAAGGCGGAGAAGACCAAGAAGGAGAAATCGGAGCACGCGGCGATGCTCACCTTGCTGCGGAAGCAGAACCTTGTCTTCGCGCCGAAGCTCAGCGCGCGGGAGCTCTGGAACAAGTACTACTTGTTCTGGGCCGAGGAGACCAAGGCGCATCCCCGCACCCGAGCCTATCCGGCCGCCGCCAAGGGCAACTACCCCGGCGGGTATTATTTCTTCGCAGCCTTCTTCCACTGCGGTCTTTGCCCTCCTTTTTCTGATTTCTTCTGCGACATAATGAACACCTTCGGCCTCCACCTTCTTGACTTCACTCCCAACGCCGTCCTCACGATGGCGGTTTTCGCGCATATGTGCGAAAACTATATTGGGGTGTACCCAAACGTCGCGCTTTTCAGGCACTTCTTCATCCCTAGAGTAGAGGCCGGCGCCCCCCTCGCCGGAGGGATATCTTGGGTCTTCCGCCTGAACAAGAAGGATTCCTACTTGCCGGGGGAGCTCCGCGGCAAATGGGAGGAGTGGCGCGCCGACTGGTGCTGGGTCGTCGAGGACCAGCCACAACCTTTCACCGCGCCGCGCGCAACACCTATTATGCGCGGCAAGGATTGGAGCGAGCTGGATTCGGACGACGGCAAGCTCAACGCCGCCCTCATCAGGATTCTCCGTCTTCGGACAGCGAGGCTGTCCGTCGGAGAGGTGGGCGCAGACTTCCTCCGCCGCCGCATCGCCCCTCTTCAAGATAGGAAGAGGCCAGCCTGGGAGTATAGCAACGCGGCGGACATAATGAGGCTGCGCCCCGGGCTCAACTTCAACTTCACGTCGGTGGAGCTGAAGGGGATGGTCCGGGAGCTATTCAAGCATGACCCGGCCCACCCAGAGTGGTTCAGGGAGCCCCGGGGAGTTGTGCCTCTTTGCAACAGCTCGGCCCGGGATTCCCTTCGCGCCATGATGCCCGCGTGCGACTCGCACGGCGTCGACCGCACGTGGATTCCGCCCAAGCCAGACGTCATCTTGAACTTCTTCGACAACCTGGCGGAGGTGGCGAAGAAGAAGGACGAGGCCCAGGGGCTGACGCGGGACACCACCGCGCGAGAGGCAGCGTGCATAGCTTCTTGGGCTGAAGAGGCCACCGCAGCCGCAGCGGCCGGGGAGTTCGGCTTCTCGCTCGAGGAGGCGGAGGCCGCGGAGGCGTCCCGCCAAGCGGAGGTGGCGGAGATCTGCAGACTGCTGAAGCTGCCCCCCGACGAGCTCGCCGGGGTTCCCTCCCTGAGGCACTCCGGGATCCAGGGGATCTTGATCGAGGCCGCGGCGAGGGCCACCACCGCCGGAGGACAAGGGGCCACAGCGCAGGACGCCGGGTCCAGCGGGCTTGCCGGGGTGGAGGAGGAGGGCGGTGGTGACGACGACTCCAACGGATCCTTGGAGCTCTACGCCGATGACCTTCCTTCTGCGTCGGAGACCTCCTCGTCCCGTGCAAGCCCCAGGCGTTCTCCAGCGAAGCGTCTCCGCAGGACGGCGATGGGGGTGAAGGCGCCAGCCTCCCGGCAACAACCACCCCGCCAAGCGGCACGAGCCTCCCGGGGGAGCCAGGTTGCGACGAGGGCGCCCGGCGCGTCAGCCACGTCAGGGGCGCCCCGTGAGGCAGCGCCGCACGGAAAGGAGCCCTTGGAGGGTGGAGCGGCGGCTCCGCCCGCTCCCCGGGCCCCGGCGACCGTCGGGACCGCCAAGCGCCCGAGGGAAACCTCGCCTCCCGCTCCCCGCGTGGCCGCGCGTCAGGTGGAGTTTGATTTCTCCGCCTTGAGCGACGACGACGACGAGGACGAACGGGAGTAAGAGCTTTGTGGTTTCGCATCTTCATGAACTTGGCCTTGACTGCCGCAGGCTCTGATCTTGTTCCTCATCTTAACTTCAGGACCTTGGCGGAGCGAGCGGCGAAGAAAGCCAAGGGGCCCGTGGTCGAGGTTGTGGGCGACTCGCCCACCGCGGCAACTGGGGGCGTGCCGGAGCCCAGCCTGCCGGATCCGAGTGCTGCTCCGAGGGGCAGCCCCCAGCGTAGCCCCCAGCGCAGCCCCCAGCGTAAGTCTGGGTTCCGTACTTTCGCTCGTCGGGAGCGCTTGAGGGATCGTCCCTGCGCTGGTATCCTGATAATACTGTCTCGTGCAGAGGTGGAGCCGCAGCCGCAGGAGCGGCCAGAAACCGCCCCCGAGGAGCCGCGGGCCCCGCCGTCCCCGCCAAGGCCGAGCTCTCCGGTAAAGGAAAGCACCCCGCCAAGGGCGAGCACTCCGCCGAGGGCGAGTACCCCGCCAGGGGCGGGTAGCCCGGCGAGGGCGGTGACCCCGCCAAGGCAGAGCTCCCCGGCGAGGGAACCCGCCGCTGATGACGTCTGCCAAGGTAAGCTCTGTGACTTAGCCATCTTGGGTTCGTCTTTTCCTTTTGGATGTTTGCTTGAATTTCTTTTGCTCTCTGTTCTCCTTCTTCTAGATTCCCCTCCCCCCAAGCAGATGGAGACGGAGGTCATCATCATCGAGGAGGAGGAGGGCGCGCGCGGCGGCAGCGGCGACGCCCCTGTCGCTGAGGACGCGGTGGAAGCTGCCGAGCCATCCGCGCAGGAGACCGCCCCAGCGTCGGCCGCAACGGCCGGGGAGGGGGACGGCGGTCGCACTGCCGACCCGGAGGCAGCAGGAGCATCAGGTGCTGCGCCGGCCGCCGACCCCTCCGCCGAAAAGGAGCGGGCGGGCCGTTACCTTGAAGCCCCCAATGGCATCTTCATCCAGGTGCCATGGGGCTCTTCTGCGCGGGCCCCCGCGGAGGGCGAGGCCCTTGATGGGGAGGTCCTCGCCTCCGCGGGCCTGAAGATTGTCGAGGCGCCCGGCGGGGCCGAAGAGCCCGAGGAGGAGAAGCTGCTTCGCCGGCTCCTGGCCCTTTACCGGGCCCGGCAGGCGAAGCTCGCTTCCCGGGAGGTCCTCGCCGCGGAGGCCGCCGTCGAGATGGAGAAGCGTGCGACGGAGCTCCGCGCCGCCAACCAAGCTGCCCTCCGCGGCGTGGCGGAGGAGCGCGAGAGGCTCGCCGGGGAGTACCAGGAGTGGGTGCTGCAGAAGGCCGACGCCGAAGAGCAGCAGCGGCTCGCCGGGGAGGAGCTGTCCCGGCGGGAGGGAGCGCTTGCCCAGCTGCAGGCCAATCTCAACTCCCACGAGGAGGAACTTGCCGCTCGGGAGCGGGCCCTTGGCGAGGAGCTGGAAGAGGCGAAAGCCGCCGCGGCTGCCGCGGAGACCGCCAGGGAGGAGCTTGCCGCCAAGGTCGCGCAGCTGGAGGAGTCGTTGAAGGCGAGCACGGAGGGGGTCGGCGCGCTCAATGCGGAGCGGGAGAAGGACGCCCACGCCAACTCCGAACTCCAGGCGCGTCTCTCCAAGCAGGGCGACGAGCTGAAGGCCGCCAAGGATTCCATCGAGGCTCTGGAGCTGAAAGTCTCCGCGCTGGAGGAGGAGCTCCGCAAGGAGCGAAGCTTGGCGGAGAGCGCCAACACCGCGGCCGAGGACTTCCGTCGGACCGTCGCGGTGTGGACCGAGGACCTGGTGTCTTCTGCATCCATCATCGACCAGGAGTTGCTGGCGTTGAAGTTGGAACACCTCATCTACTCTCCGGACCCGGACCTCCCTCACAGCGTCAAGCTCAGCCTCTTCTTCAGAGGGGTCGCGCCGGCTCTTGCGGATCTTCGGAAGAAGATCCCCGCGCAACTGGCCGAGGAGACGCGCCGGGCCTGCGCGGGAACCTTGGAGCGTGTGCTGACGAAGATTGTATACCGCAACCCCGGTATAAATCTCATCAACGTTCTTCGCAGCCTGCCGGCCGACGCTGACATGGAGGCGCTGAAGGAGCAGGTCGCCGACATCATCGCCAGAGTGGGCAAGATTTCCAGGATTGAGGGCGACCGCGTAGACTAGGCCTCCTTTATCTTATCCCTTTTTGTCGCTGCACACGGCGTTATGAGCCCATTAGTCACTGTGACAAGTTACGTAAGGTTTCTACCTTAGCTGAACCAATCAGTGCGTTGTTATCTTCCTTGTCCTGGCCCTTTACTTTGTACGCTTTTCGCCCTACGCTCCCGGGGAACTTCCCGGCAAGGGGCCCTTGGGCTTATAGCAGCCTGCTGGCCAAGGCCTCACCGGGAAGCAACCTCGCCGCAGCCAGTCGCAATCGCGCTCCGCCTGTCGAGTGAGCTCGGAAACGAAACAAGGGCGCGACGCTCATCGCAGCTCGCTTGAATCGTTGAGCGTACTCGAAACAAGGTGAGGGTGCGGCTAGCCGCGGGTAGGTTCCTCCGCGCACAGGTTTTCCATACAAAGTGTGACTGTTCAAGGAAGACAACCGGAAATTAAGAATCTGAACTGCTCAAATTCTAATGACTTAGCTTATGCATAACGCTCGTTCCTCGACGAGGCTTCTTTTTCTCGGACAGCACTTGGTTCCTCCCCCATCTCCTTCCCCCGGCAAACTTCGTGCGCGAGGAACGCTCGGAAAATAAAGAGGGAAGCAAGCACATGGCCTTTCGGCGTGCTGATGCTCACTGGACATGCATGTTACGCAGGATGCCAAATAATACATGCAAATAACGAAGAGGAGCATGTAAAAGGCAAAAAGCGCAAAGCATAGGAGCTTTCACTGATGCGCGGGGTCTGCGCCCGCCCCTGCACCAAGGATCACATGCAACTGCGGCAAGACTTGGGCAGGGAGGTTGGATGACGGAACGGGTTCCGGCATCCGCGCTGGCGAAACTCCTCCCACGGTTGGCGTCGACTCGTTTGGATCTTGGCGGACGAAGCGCGCCGAAGAACGAGGTCGCCTTTTTCGCGGCTTCCGGCGCTAACCGCTGCGGCTACAGGAGCGGCGCAGGGTTCGCTGGAAGCGATCGGTTCGCCCAGCGGCCGGAAGGCGGCCCTCCTCAAGGAGCAGCTGCTTCTTGCCCGAACTCTGCGTGAGTGGGTACTCGAGGAGGGCCGTGCACGATTCCGTAGGGAGGAATGCCTCCGCCCCGCGGAGCGGGGCGGAAAGGTACCTGTCCATACCTGAGCTTACCTGAATCTGATCCGCACAACCTCGACGCGCTTCCCCTACCTGGCGCGCCAAAGATGTCGGGGCGGACCGTGTCCCCCGCGAGCACCTATGGGGCCGGAGCCCCTTTCGTTGTCCGGTGAGGGGGGCGGAGGGAGCACAGAGAGCAGATCGAGGCGAGCACACGGGCGGTTTACCCAGGTTCGGGCCGCGGTGGACGCGTAAAACCCTACTCCTGCTTGGTTGTATTGAACTGGGGAGCTCGGGAGCTTGGAGAGCTAGCTGCACCGAGCGTATGGCTGTCTGGATGCCGAATCTCCGAAACCCGGAACCCCCTCTACGTTGCACACGGGCCTCCTTTTATAGCGCAAAGGGGTCACCGACAGGTGTCAACGTAAGAGAAAGGGGTAAAAGTGTAAAAGGGGTGGTAGTTGTAATAGTGCGGGAACGGTGGCGCTACAGTGCGGCACAGTGTTATCATACCTACTTCTGACGGTAGGGGACAAGGGCATTAAATGCCCGTCACGGTCGCCCGGACAGCACCGAGGCGGACCGTTAGGTGCGCCACCGTTCGCCACGATGGCGGCTGCATGCCACCGCCCCAGGCTGCGCGGTGCCTCGCCACGTGCCCTCGGGGGAAGCCCCGGAGCGACGCGTGGGCGGGCGAGCTGGAGCGCAGTCTTGAGGTGGCGATCTTGCCGCGGCAAGTGGCTTGCCGCGGGGGTCGTCTTCCTGTGCCTGATAGCGTGCCAGCTGTCAGGCCTTGCCGGGGCGCTTGGCGCGCCATGGCGGGCTTCTCTTGTGGTGCCTGGGTTCGGCCTTCCCGACAAGCTCCTCTTGTCGGGGTCTCGATCTTCTGTCTCGTATACTTTGTTCTTGGATGGCCTTACATGGGCTCAGTCGTCCCGGCAAGCTCCTCTTGCCGGGGTCTTGTCTTCTTGGCCCGGCAAGCTCCTCTTGCCGGGGGCCTTGTCTTGAATGCTTGGTCTTCTCTTGGCGCTTCCTGGGCGGGCCTTGCCGCAGGGTGCTACAACTGCCCGTGCACAAGTCTGGGGTACTAAGGTACCCCTACTTTATTACACCGACAGGGGAATTCCGTCGAACACCTTGTGCGTGCGGTGGAAGAAGATGGCCACCGGTTGGATTGGCTACTGCCGACGGCTGCGGTCGGCTCCGGACGGCGGCCGTGATAAGAAATGAGCTTGGAGGCCGACCAAGAGGAGCTCGGCAGGCGGCGAAGAATAATTCGGCAGCCGGGCGGAGGGCTTGGTGCGGCGGTCGTGCGGCCGGCGCAACGGGCGTGGACAGGCTCACGGCCGACGGGGAGGAGGTCGGCGGCAGCCTAAGACCTGGCAGAGGCCTACCGCGGCAGCCAGACCGCTGGAGGCGCCGAATCCCGCATCGGCTGCCTCCCGATTCGGCGACGCCCAGGCGACTGCGAGCCTGCTACCGGCGAGGGAGGTGACAGGGGTGGGGGCAGCGATGTGGGGTGGTGGCGGCGCCGACGGCGAGGTTTTGGGTGGTCGTGGCGGCGGATTCCGGCCGGCTGTTCTTCGGGCGGGCGGACGGACGCGGGCAGGAAAGGAAAGAAAGTGGCGGTTGGGCGTTCGCGGGCGGCGGCTAGTTTTGGACTAGATGCACCTCATGATGTAAATTTGCAGGGCGAGGTGTTGTATTTTACGTCACGAGGAGGCCGCAGTCCAATTTTTTTTTTTGCATATGGACCATCTGTTGGAGCAACATTTTTTGCCCGAGACGGTCCAAAAGTTGGGTACTTTTACATTTGGACCATCTATTGAAGATGCTCTAAGCCTAACACTTGGCTACATATAACTTGGAAGAGGGTGCTAATGTGGGAGACAAAGTGAGAGCTCAACCAGTTCATGATTTTCTTTCTCAAAAGTCAAAACACGGCAATTCTTCTACGTCTTAGCCAGCAGGCCAATACCATTTTCTTTTCAAAAAGAGGATAAATACATATAAGTACATCTCGTAACCAATCTTATCCGAAGTAGGATCCAATATAGGACCATTCCCGATGTTTTTTTATTATCAACAATGTCTTAGGATCATCATGGTGTAGAGCACACATCTCAACTGGCATTACTTTAACTTTTTTAATATAATCCAAAGATATATAAGAACGCAAATCACAATCCTGACAACCGGCAGCTTTGGTCTCGACAGGACAGAGGGTAATTAACGAACGGCTAGAAGTTTTGCCTTCGCCAGCATAATAAAATACACGAGCTAGACAATCAGAAAGGTCCAATAACCAGCTAGAACGGATTGGACTGGATAGTCAGATAACAATATCGTTCATACTACATAGATTTCATCAAAAGGATAATACACCCTGACGATAGAATCAAGCACGCATAGTAACTAAGACAATCAGACTGTTCCTGCAAAAAAAAAAGATGATTAAACTGTTTGTTTTAGCTCAAAGTTACGCATGTGTGATGGTAATTCTTTGGCCTTCAATGCAAATCCTTTCGCACTGTTACAGGTGTGCTACGCTTCTTCTCTAATTTTGATCCGGAGAAAACAAATGGCAACACATGAGAACAAACAGACCAACACCTTAAGGAGGAATAGATAACTGAGATCAATAGAGAATTTGCAAGTATTGCCAGGTGCATTGCTCTGGCAGTCAAGATTATTTTGTGTGCCCAAGCATTCTATCAGTATAGCAAACACAAACCTTGAATCGAATTAATAGAAACAGGTAGAGGGCAAACATGCTAATATGAAAAACCAGCCACCCCCTCATCAATCGTAGACTTGCAATCGTCACAAATTGCTGTCGCAAACTCCTAGCTGGAGCTTTGGAGGGCTTGATTCACTTGCTCTCCACGTCGTACAGTTCCGATCTGAAACAACATTAATGAGAACCACATAAGCTTATCTTCCTGAAGAAACTATGTCTCCGAACTTGCGAAAATGAACAAACCCAATTCATAAAACGTGGCAAAGGCTCTTGACAAATTTGAGAAAAAAAGAACTGCATTTCCATAAGGAATAACAGATTAACAGGTCCATTAAAGTGGCCAACTATTTTTCCAATGCTATATCTGGAAGTGGTTCAAAAATTAAAGAATTAGCAAACATCAGGGATTGGATTTGTGCATGATCAAATGACCCAGTGTAGTCAAGGTAACTACCAGCAGCACCATTGCAGACAAGTTTGCACAAGCAATAACCACAAGAAGGCTGAAGGCGCCTTTTTCAGACACAAACAAATACAACAAAAACTATATGTTAATAATCATGACCACTATTGTAGCTTAACACCAAAATTCTTCTTTCAGATGAATGGTATATTGGAGACTCTGAGACCAAAATTAGCACGTAGAACTACATATGGAGCATTTCATAACAAGAGCATGAATTAGGAAAGTGCACACAGTCCATCAGTAACATCACTCGTAGTACAAGATATATTCATTTGCATCGAATCAAAAGTAACAAAAATGACAGATAACTCGTGGACTCATCCACCCATGTCTTAACATGGATCATGTGAACATAGCTCCTCGCCAAATACATTACACGGCTAACCTCTGACACTCCTTATAATACCGCATCAAACATTGTTAAGCTTTCATGCAATCAAGGATAACCATTTGTGTCACTTGAAGTTCCATGAGAGTTCCGGTGTGTACCACTGTTACCTTTTTGGTCATGAATCTAAGCATAACATCATACACTAACAGAACTTGGAAGAAAGCATAACAAAAGCCAACCATGATCCTATCAAGCAAACTATAACAGAAGATTATCGAGCTTATGTTCCATTAGAGAGATCATGCTTCATGTGCTCAGTCGTTCACGGTTGGTTCATCGAATCACATCCCTTTCAGTTAAGATGAAGGGAACCTAAAAATTTACACTGTGCACCATGTATCTTCTAAGTTTTTTTTCCTCTTATAATCATGGTAAATGCACTATAAATATCTTCTTGTTTTGTTTTAAATAATGAGGGTCAAATCAAAACAGAAGTTATGTATATGGTGTGCACAATGTGGTTTCTTCACAAGCACCAGACAGACCGAAAATCAAATATGATTGTACTACAACCGACAGATGCAAATACATGCAGCAATCTTTCTAGAAACTTGCGGCACAACATTTTATATTGAAGGAAACAGAGAATAACACATTGCATAACTAGCATATATACTACACTACACGTGGTTGAACGCTATAATAGCTTCCATGTCATATCCTCACAAAATTACAGCCTCTCCTAGTGGTCTCACTGATACCGACTATGCATTGACACATACATCATGTAGTCGAAACGACAGCCTCCTAATACATATGGACTAGCTAACAAAATCAGCAAGAAAGCAATCACTCTGCAGCTGGCAGTGCTCACCTATCATAGATAAATAACAATCACAGCTAGGACAAGTGAATAATACACGGACAGAGGACGTACATGAGGTAGGTGCCATGCACGAATGCGCCGGCGAGGACGCCGTAGAAGAGGCGGTCCCTCCACACTGGGTTATGCCGCAGCCCGATCCTGACTGTTTCTCACGCAGGGACAGACAACCCTAGTCAGCAAATACGATCCGAACGAGGAATTACGGCACGGGAATGCAGGGGCGGGGAGGGGGGATGCGTACTGAGGGGCAGAACGGGGGCGTAGATGAGCGGGAGCAGCATCAGCACCGGCGGCTTCCTCTGCGGCGGCGGCGGGCGCCTCGCCGACGGATCCCTGCTCCGAGACGACACGGGTACATGAGATCGACCGGTGAGCGGCGCTGGACTGCTGATGATCAAGAGACGGAGACTGGGAACGCTGGCACTTACTCGAATTGCGAGGAGGAGGAGGAGGACGCCATGATCGGGGGAGGGAGAAGGATCGAATCGAGCCGGAGGGGAAGCGGCTTTTGCTTCCTGTGTTCAGCGCTGCTGGTTTTGGGAGTCCGCGGTTTCTAATGGCGCCGGCCGTGGCATAGAGTTATTACGTTATTGCAGCATCGGTCACGTAAACGAAACTGTACGTTTTCCAGCTGCGTTTACGCTTCAAGCGGTCGTGCACACTGCACAGGTGGGCTCGGCGCTTCGGTTTTGCAGCTAGTCCTCCTCACCAGCTTAGATCGGGAGCGGCGGCGATGATGCTGAGGGCGCGGCGAGCGGCGGTGCCACTTCTCCGCCTCGCCGACTCAGGCGCCGCTGGCGAGAGGATTTGCGGTGGCGCGCAGCCCGCGCGCGCGGTGTTCGCCCGCGGGTTCCTGGATTTCTTCAAGGTAGGCGCTTCGGTCTGCTCTCTACGCCCCCTCCCCGCTGCTCCCTGCGACTGCAATCCATTAGAGGCTTTATTTAGTCATTCGGTTTTCTCGTGATGTTGGGATGAACCGATGATCAGACGTGGAGCAAGGAGACCGCCGAGGATGTAGAGAAGAAGGCAAAGGCGAAGGCCAGGCTGTAAGGCTCTTCTCCTCACATCATTCCTACTGGTTATATTGCTCTGCTGTATGGGGTGCATGCATTATATGATTGTTTAGTTCTGAACCTCTGATTGATTGGTCTAGTGCAGTACTGATGAGATGAGCAGGGGGTACTTCCAGGACATCTCCGAGATCCGTAAGAACGCCGGCAAGGTATATATGGCATCAATAACTTGCTACTCAATTATGTTAATTGGATAGTAAGCAATAACTGTTGGTGAGGTTGTATGATGGGCGATTTGGATCCTCACATTGTGACTGAAATGGTGTAGATTGCGGTGGCAAGTAAGATCATTATCCCAGAGGTCGCTGCCGTGAAGTTCCCTAATCTTGCTTTGCAATCCCCTGCTGGCGGAGCATTGCAACTGCCGCTTGTTGCGTCTCCTCCGCCAGACGGTAGACATGGGGCTGGTGGTACAGTGCCGGTGGTTCCTGATGTGGCACTGGTGTGCCTTTCGTTTCGTGCAAGCTCGCAGGTATGAGTGGCTGCAGCACATTCGGTGCTGTACTGCTGCATATTCCATACTTACATATGTAAATATTTATTTAAAATTTTCTTTGGAAGTTAGAACACCGTCGGAAATAACCGTATCAACTGCTTCAACTGTTTCCCACATTTTATTAGAAGTTTACAGTGACTTTAAAGTTAGCACATGCCTTTTAGTTGCAGTCAAGCATCTCCAAAGAAAATGCAAAAAAAAAAAATGATGCCAGGTGCATAAGATTCATGTTTTCACTTGTCAGATGCAAATTAGAAAGATAAATACTGTCAGATGTTATACATTCACGTGGTATTTAGACAATAACCAATTAAACGATGTTGTTTGTCTCTGCTTATGGTTTGATGAGTTTAGTGGTAGATGAGGTCATATACCCTGAGAACATTTTAGCTCAACTATAATTCACTAGGGCCTCTAGCTCCCTGAGCCAAGCCAGGTTTAAGCTTATCATCCAGAAAGGGTGTAACTCCAGCCCACCTGGGACTGCCAAACTAAAACAAGTTGAAACAATGAGTGAGACGTTTCCCTTTTCTACGACTATGGTCATGTTTCTTGGGCTCTGTTTGTGTATACTAATCCACACAAGGTTCATTGATCCAAAATCCAAAATATGTTTCTTTTGAATAACCTTTGTTTCGAGTAGTATTGTTAATTACTGGTTAGTAGATATAGTTCATTTTGTTACCAGGAACTAATAGTTTGTAGGTAATAAGATAATTATATCTGAGCTTAATGCAGTATCGAAATCACACCATTCAGCTCCTTTGTGGAATATTTCCAAAAGTTGCATCTGTTTGTCTTGCATATATTTATTACATACACCACCAAACGGATGTAGGAATAAGAGGATGTGCCAACAAAAATCCACTGTTACGTGCATGGTCACCACTCGCCAAGCTGCAAAAATGTGTAGCCTCACATTTCTCTCTGTTACGTGTATCCATTGTTACAAATTACCATGTCAAGTTCACAAAATACAGATGGCAACATTATGTTACTCCTAGTTGAATTATGAGCAGGTCCACAAAAACAAGTATATGTATGCATTAACGCAAATTCATCAACGGTTAAGTCATTACCCACAAGTATAGAATTCTTACTTGCCATACTGAACTCTGGTTTCATCTTTTACATTGTCAACTTGGATATATGCTCTTCAAGGAGGGATATCCACTGAAGTGGCTCAGTAGCTGATTAGATTTTCTTTTGTTCAACAGAAAATGGCAGAGTCGTGGAGTCTACCTTTTCTTGATGCATTTGGTGCTACTGGAAAAGTTGAAGCGTATGAGGTATTCTTACGTAATTATTCTCAGTTTGTTACACAGTGCAAAGTATGTTTATGATGTAAAGCCATGCAAATTACCATTTACCTTTTTTTTTCAATCTACATGAGATGGTGCTTTATTTGTTTTTTCTAGAACTTTCATCAAATGTGCATGTAACACCTTGTGAATTGAGCGAAATTATTCATCCTTTCCTTTGGATTGGTCTTGAACAGCAAGTGTGTCATTTCTCCTTTTGTCCGTGTAAGTGCGTGTAAATACGTTATATCGTTTGTAATATTCATTACTTCATTTATTGTGATTTGGTCTCTATTTTCTGGAGTCAGATGCGCTCATGTAGTCATTTTACATTATTGCACCATGGTGTCTGCTAGAAAACTTGTCTTGACTCGTCATTTGAAAATAAGTATTGATGGTATATAATTCTTTGGCAATAATTAAGTTAAGAGCTTCTGATGGGCTGAGGAAAAATGCCTTACATCATGCCAGGCTGCTAGCTGAAAGGAAAACACTATGTTCCAGGTCTCATTTGTAGATTCATGGCTGTTATCATCAAGTCCCGTGAGGCGTGCATTCCTGAAGACGATGAGGAAATCGGACAATCCACAAAGACATGCCGTCTATGCCTTTGGAGACCACTATGACTTCAGGAAGGAGCTTCAAATTGTAAACCTTCTTACTGGGTAATGTCTCCCTCCCCTTTAGACATTCAGTAAACTAGAAGCAGAGGTTCTGGTTATGACAAGGTTGTTCAATTCTGGTACTGCAGGTACATATACCTGGTTGATCGCCTGGGTAGGATAAGATGGCAGGGCTTTGGAGCTGCGACGCAGGAAGAGTTGTCATCGCTAACAGCGTGTGCCTCCATCTTGTTAGATGAGAAATGAGATTAAAAGGCTTCTTAAACATTGGCCATTTTAGGCTGGAGAAATTTTGTTTCGTCGTGGTTTCTAGGCTGTTTCGCCCCCCCCCCCCCCCCTTTCTTTCCTGCAGGAGGGACAGTTTTTTCTCTGACAGATAACACATACTATATGGATTGGCTTGTTTTCTGCAATGCAGTCACACAATAATGTATTAATGTAACAGAGTGGATTCTCAGCATGGATTGGATGCACCAGAAATAATTGAACTGAAATACTAGCCTTCTTAGATCAAATAGTGAAGTTGCTCGGATATAGCATGTCCTGCATTGAGGGCGATATCAAACTTGTATAACTTTTGACTATTAAAATATTTAAAATTATTCAGATCTGTAATGTGACTATTATTTTCGGATTTGTTATGAAAAGAAATTGCATAATATTTTTTTTGTGACGTATATACATATTAAAAGTTTTGATCAAATGTGTATGTTGGAGATTGTGTCAATTAAGGCCTACCGTCAAACTTGGTTCTTATTTATGGGAAAAAAACATCTGCGGCAGGATAGTTTTCTTAAACTTATTTCAGTCTGCTACCGCCAAGCTTTGAGGTGAACTTGCCCAAGTTCAAGTCCTAAACTTGGTATAGGTGGTCACAGTTTCTTAAACTTATTTCAGTCTGCTATCTGTAGCACCTCGGTCAAATTCATCGGTTTTTGGTCGTTGCGTCTGAGATTTAAACTGACCCATATATCAATAATAGTCTTTCTTGCATATTTTGTGCTCACTCATGCGCACCCGGGATTAATTTCATGATTGATCACCCATCCTTAAATAGCTTCAAGGCAAACACACTTACTTTTGAGGTTCCTTTTGGAGGGATACCGTAAAAGAAGGTGCACCTTACTGATATGGGTAGTCTTTCATCTATTAAGCCGGGATGTCACGCTATCCTTTCAGCTATATGTCGAGCCCATCAACTACGAGACTTCTATAGCGATTTTTTTCAATCTCAAAATATGTCCGCTCAGTACCTCAGAGTTGCTTATAAAGATATGGTGTGCGTCAATGTGGGTGTTGCGGCCGATAGAGACCAGGTCCTTTTGCCCTTATTCCCAATGTCCGATAGAGATAGGTTTTTCATTTCCTCTTCATACCCGACCAAAAATAGTGTCGATCGCGAGATTGATTCCTTGCCGTCATGGTGCACATAGCTGTCCCGGAGGAACCAGGCTCTCCACATCAGCAAAAGTATTCTTCTTCTCATCTCTAATATTTTTTTGTCCAGTAGAATTTGAAGTCAGTTTGTCCCTGTATGAAAAAAAAGTTCCTTTTCATCCGGTAGTCCCAAACTTTCCTCATAGCAAATCTTAGCGCCTTACTTTTGGTACAAGAGATGACTGCATGAAATTCATCCTCATCTCTGTTCCCACATCAACCCAATTGTCCAAGCCTAGATGAAACAGAAACGACAACCTGCTCCCTCCCACGACCCGCTCCCTCCCCCCGAAAACCTCGCCGCCGCCACCTTCCGCAGCCCGTCGCCGGCAGGATCTGGCCGCCCTCACCGGCGCGCGGACCGGATCCGGGCCCCCTTCCCCCGCCCTTCCTTCCCCTCCCCTCTCTCCGCCCTCATGCTGCCTCCCGGGGCGGCTCCCACGCCTCTACTCTCGGCCGCGCTTCCCTCATCCTCTCCCCTGTCGTCGCCGGCGGGCGCCCCCAGCTCGGGCCCGGGTGGTGCCGGCGGCGGCAGGATCTCCTCTCCCCCTGCACGCGTCCTCCTGTCCCGGGGCGGGGGGAGGCGGCGGTGTCGCTCGGCAAGGCAGCGGTCCGGTGACCCGACGGGGTGGCCGGCGGCGGACGTGGTGGCGGCGCTGCTCCTTGGCGGCGGGGCGACGTGGTGGTGCGGGATGGCCGGCGGCGCGTCCCCGGCTCAGATCTGGGCCCTGCGGGCCCCATCTGGGTCTTAGCGGGTCGGTCCCCGGCGTGGCTTCGTTGTCTTCTGCGTGGTGAGGTAGAGGAGCAGCTCGGACCGGGGGCGGCGACGCCGACGACGTGCCTGCTGCAGCGCGAAGGCGAGGGCTTTACGGGCCTAGGAGGGTCCGGCCGGGCCTGTGGCCCCACGGGCCTGGTATGCTCCTGCTATTACGTCCGGTCGGCTAACGTTGCTGACGGTGGAGGTTGAGCCCTCCCGCGTGCCGACGGTGCTGCTGCTTCTAATCCCGACTTCTCTTCTTTGGTGCGCAGACCTCACTTTGTGGCGCCGTGGTGAGACGGCGTGAGAAGTTTCAATACCATGTTGGCACAGGGTGGTGGCCGGTTTGGTGGTGGGCTCCGGAGTACCCGAGGTGATGGTTGGGATCGGGAGAAATCCCTGTCAGCATGGTCGGCACCAACACGGTGGCGCTTGAGGGTGCAGCCGGACCTTTCTGGAGGGCGTCGGGGGCTACCCCTCTTCTCTCCTCGTCGAGTACCGGAGGAAACCCTTGGCAGCATCGTTGTCATCGTCTCGGCCCTTCTTGGAGGTGTTGATTGGTACCGGTGCTTCGGAGTCTAGGAGCTTGGTGGGAGATCTACGGTGGGCGCAATGGTCGCGAGGCTTTTTCGTTTTTATCGATCCGCCGTTGTCGGCATTTGTTCCTTTTGTTTTCTCTTTCGTTTCTTTTGGGCGTGTCTGTGCTGCTTCCGCCCCAACACCTATTGTTGGTTGTATCGATTGGTTGCTTTGTAATACGAAGCAGGGGGAAACCCTTTCTCGTCATCTCCGTTCCCAAATATATCACACACTGTCATGAACGATTGTGCGTCTGCACTTATTTCTTTTTGTTCCAAATTGCTTGTCGCAACCCCCCAACCGAAAATCTTGATTCTCTCGGGGACGTCCAATTTCCAAA
Source organism: Aegilops umbellulata (assembly GCA_032464435.1). Taxonomy (NCBI): domain Eukaryota; kingdom Viridiplantae; phylum Streptophyta; class Magnoliopsida; order Poales; family Poaceae; genus Aegilops; species Aegilops umbellulata. The sequence continues at coordinate 120,149,519 of CP136054.1, read as the reverse complement.
TAACATCCCATATGCTTCTGTTCCCGGTAGCACTAACGAGTTTGAGGCTCCCACCAATGTGTTGCGGTTTAGAGTTGCCGCAAGCTTGTATGCACTCCAGACAGTGAACACGTCATTTTTCTCATGATGCCAGGCGATGCAATCCTCCACCCCGACTGAAGGAATTTTAATCTTATATATCTCTTCCGCTTTAAAGGGGTAAAAAAAGTTCCCAATCAGCTCTCTGTCCCACTCTTTTTTCTCCGTATTAATAAGTTGATTAACCCAACAAAGTCTGCATCTCCTAATGAAGTTTGCTGTTCTCAAACCATTTTTTTTCTTAGAATCCATTGGTCCCTCTAGAACTGAATATTTTTACTGTTTCCAACTCTCCAAATGAGACCTTTCTTAAGTAGTCCGAGCTCGTGTTCAATTGCTCTCCAAGCCGGCGATGCATCCGAGGGAAACATTGTACTAAGGATGTCACCCTTTGGGAAATATTTTGCTTTTGAGAACTCTTGCACACATACTATTTGGGTTTTGAATGAGCCTCCCACCTTGCTTGGCAAGCAATGCCAGGTTGAATAAATGCAGGTCTCTGAACCTGACCCCTCTGCTCGTTTTGGTTGGTCATGCGGTCCCAAGACATCCAGTGCACCTTTCTGTGTCCTTCATCTCCCCACCAAAAATCACATACCATTCTTTCATACTTCTCAGAAGCCTTTTAAGAGCAGGAACACTCGCATGGTGAAAGAAGGGAGTGCTTGGACTAGCGATTTGACATGGACCTCTTTTGCAGCATAGGACATAAATTTCCTGTTCCAATTGTTGCACCTTTTCCAAGTTTGTCCATAACTGATTGGATGTCCTCATCCTTCATCCTTCCTTCCGGTGTCGGTAAACCCATGTATTTGCTCTCAAAAGTAGTAATTTCCACTTCCAACACCCCTTTAATGTTCGTTCTCACCTGCTTCGGGCATTGATCACTGAAGAGAAATGGGCATTTACTTGAACTAAGAAGTTGCCCCGTGCATTCCTAGAAATTATTCAAAACCTTCTTAACAGCAACCGCTCGGTCCAACGAGGCCCTGAAAAAAAAACATAGTATCATCCACAAACAACAAATTTGATATACCAGGGTTGTTCCTTGCGATGTTAATTGGTGCTATCCTTCCCCCTGCAACCTCCTTATTGAGCAATTTAACCAAATCCTCTACAACAAACAAAAACAAATACGGGTTGAGAGGGTCACACTATCAGAGCCCTCAAGTCGGTCTGAAGAAATCTAGTTGCTCCCCATTACACTTCACTGAGAACCTCACTAAGGTAACACAGTCCATGACCCAATTTATCCACTTCTGGCGAAATCCAATTCTCTCAAGGGCCTCCTCCAGGTACTTCCACTTGACTCTATCATATGCCTTTGCTAGGTCAAGTTTGTAGGCACAATGGGTGTCGTGTGGGTTTATGCTATGTTGGATCTTATGGAAGCATTCGAACGCAATAATCGCGTTGGCCGTAATCATTCTACCTGGGACGAAGGCACTTTGTGTCTCTCAGACGATGTCATCGAATAAAGGTCTCGGTCTATTAATCATACACTTAGAGACAACTTTGTAGATCACGTTGCACAGACTTATAGGCCAAAAATCTGTCAAGCATCGGGGATTGTTTCCTTTAGGTATTAGGACTGTAACTGTATCGTTTATACCTTCCGGGAGCACCCCATTATCAAAAAAGTGTAACATTGCAGCCACCACATCATCCTTTAGAAAATCCCAATTCCTTTGGAAAAAACTGGGCCAAGAAACTGTCTGTATCGGGTACTTTCAGAGGCCTAATCTGGAAGAGGGCATCGCTCACCTCTAGGTGGTGAACTTTTTTATCAACCTGGCATTCAACTAATCTCGTATTGATTATGGGGTCAACTCAATTAGCTCATGGGGTACCACACCCATGTCTTTTGTGTACAAGTCTTTAAAAAACTTTGTAGTGTTATGGAATTCTTTTTCTTCGTCCATGTTGTAATGGGAGAAGCTGCATGTGTTTTTTTTTATAAAGGAGGATTACCTCCTGCCTCTGCATTTGAGTGATGCATCCAGCCCCAGCTGCCTGTCGGTATAGTAAAACTAAACACTGATGCATCATTTCTGTCAAAAACTGGAAACAGTTGGGCTTGTGGTGTCGCCTGAGACCACAAAGGTCTGGTGTTTGTCTCTGTGAGTGAAAAAAATGATTCGTCTGCAGAACAGTGGAAGAGGCAGAGGGCCAAGCAATTTTGATTGGACTCTGGTCGCTATTGACCCTGTATCATGGTTCGCTAATAATTGAAACCGACTGTGCCTTGATTGCAAAAGAGCTAGAGCATAACAAGCCAAATTGCTCTGAGCGGTTTTCCGTTGTCAGTGAAATAAAAAACGCCAGCCAAAGCTTCAGCTCTGTGCAAATCAGTGTCGTGCATAGGGGAAAGAACACACTGGCTGCTCTTGCTAGACGAGAGGATGTCTCATTGATCATTGCGGATGTGCCCGTGACGCTCCGCGGCATGATGCTATTTGAATGCACCACCTGATATTATGGTTGTATTTAGGTAGCCATCCTAAAAAAAGATATGGTGTGCGTCCATGCGTTTGTGTATGTGTTTCTCAAAATAAAAGAACTTTGGGGTATGTTTGTGATGGACGAGGATCCTCTACCGTGCCTTCTTACCCAGCGTACGCATTGGTATTGGGCGTATGGGTCAGAAATTAGAACTAACCAGCCCAGCCGTTCATCTATGCACATATTAACTAGAGTAATTACCTACTTATTATTGTATAAAAAGTTAACTTTTAATTAGCAATACACATGAGCAACATTTTGCTAAATCACAGTCATACACAAATGAAAATGAACTCGTATTAGAAAAATGGTTTTGCTAAATCTCAGTCATATTCTACGCGGAGTAATTTTTAATATTTTATATTTTTCTTTCTCCTATTTTTGATTTGTTATTGTTTAATCAGTTTGATTAGTATGTTTTTTTTGTCTTTTTTGCGTGCTACTTGTGTAACTGGAGTTGCATACTCGTCAACCACGTGACACTACAGTTGCACACCAGATGCATGCCCGTCACTGCCCTTATGAGCACCTATGAGAGACACGTGAGCACATTTACGCCCGCCCGACTGACGTGCAACTGTAATTACGTGTGATCCATGGACATGTAACTGCGGCCGCATGAATCCCCCGGGTATGGATTTGTTGGGGATCGTAGCAGAAATTAAAATTTTCCTACGCATCACCAAGATCTATCCATGGAGTATTCTAGCAACGAGGGGACAGGAGAGCATCTACATACCACTTGTAGATCGCAACGGAAGCATTCAAGAAGAACGTGGATGATGGAGTCGTACTCGCCGTGATCCGAATCACCGATGACCTAGTGCCGAACGGACAACACCTCCGCGTTCAACACACGTACGGTCGGGATGACGTCTCCTTCTTCTTGATCCAGCAAGGGGGAAGGAGAGATTGATGAAGATCCAGCAGCACGACGGCGTGGTGGTGGATGCAGCAGAATTCCAGCAGGGCTTCGCCAAGCGTCTACGGAGAGAGGGAGAGGTGTAACAGGGGAGAGGGAGGCGCCAAGGCTGCAGGGTGCGGCTGCCCTCCCTCCCCCTCTTTATATAGGCCCCCTAGGGGGGGCGCCGGCCCTGGAGATGCATCTCCGGGGGGGCCAGGGGGGAGCCTTGCCCCCCAAGGCAAGCGGGGCGCCCCCTGCCCTAGGGTTTCCAACCCTAGGCGCAGGGGGGAGGCCCATGGGGGGGCGCACCAGCCCACTATGGGCTGGTTCCCTCCCCACTTCAGCCCACGGGGCCCTCCGGGATGGGTGGCCCCACCCGGTGGACCCCCGGGACCCATCTGGTGGTCCCGGTACAATACCGGTGACCCCCGGATCACTCCCGATGGCCGAAACTGCACTTCCTATATATAATTCTTCACCTCCGGACCATTCCGGAACTCCTCGTGACGTCTGGGATCTCATCCGGGACTCCGAACAACCTTCGGTTTGTTGCATACTAATATCTTTACAACCCTAGCGTCACCGAACCTTAAGTGTGTAGACCCTACGGGTTCGGGAGACATGCAGACATGACCGAGACGATCTCCGGTCAATAACCAACAGCGGGATCTGGATACCCATGTTGGCTCCCACATGCTCCTCGATGATCTCATCGGATGAACCACGATGTCGAGGACTTAATCAATCCCGTACTCAATTCCCTTCGTCTATCGGTACGATACTTGCCCGAGATTCGATTGTCGGTATACCGATATATTGTTCAATCTCGTTACCGGCAAGTCTCTTTACTCGTTCCCGTAACACATCATCCCGTGAACAACACCTTGATCACATTGAGCTCATTATGATGATGTCTTATCGAGTGGGCCCAGAGATACCTCCCCGTCATACGGAGTGACAAATCCCAGTCTCGATTCATGCCAACCCAACAAACACTTTCGGAGATACCTGTAGTGCACCTTTATAGTCACCCAGTTACGTTGTGACGCTTGATACACCCAAAGCACTCCTACGGTATCCGGGAGTTGCATAATCTCATGGTCTAAGGAATGATACTTGACATTCAGAAAAGCTCTAGCAAACGAACTATACGATCTTTGTGCTATGCTTAGGTTTGGGTCTTGTCCATCACATCATTCTCCTAATGATGTGATCCCGTTATCAATGACATCCTCATGTCCATAGTCAGGAAACCATGACTATCCATTGATCAACGAGCTAGTCAACTAGAGGCTTACTAGGGACACATTGTGGTCTATGTATTCACACATGTATTATGATTTCCGGACAATACAATTATAGCATGAACAATAGACGATTATCATGAACAAGGAAATATAATAATCCTTTTATTATTGCCTCTAGGGCATATTTCCAACAGTCTCCCACTTGCACTAGAGACAATAGTCTAGTTACATTGTGATGAATCGCACACCCATGGAATTTTGGTGTTGATCATGTTTTGCTCTAGGGAGAGGTTTAGTCAACGGATCTGCCACATTCAGGTCCGTATGTATTTTACAAATCTCTATGTCTCCATTTTGAACACTTTCACGAATGGAGTTGAAGCGACGCTTGATATGCCTGGTCTTCCTGTGAAACCTGGGCTCCTTCGCAAGGGCAATTGCTCCAGTGTTGTCACAGAAGAGAGTCATCGGGTCCGACGCATTGGGTATGACTCCTAGGTCGGTAATGAACTCCTTCACCCAGACTGCTTCTTGTGCTGCCTCCGAGGCTGCCATATACTCTGCTTCACATGTAGATCCCGCCACGACGCTCTGCTTGCAACTGCACCAGCTTACTGCCCCTCCATTCAGAATATACACGTATCCGGTTTGTGACTTGGAGTCATCCAGATCTGTGCCGAAGCTGGCGTCGACGTAACCCTTTACGACGAGCTCTTAGGCACCTCCATAAACGAGAAACATATACTTAGTCCTTTTCAGGTACTTCAGGATGTTTTTGACCGCTGTCTAGTGTTCCTTGCCGGGATTACTTTGGTACCTACCTACCAAACTTACAGCAAGGTTTACATCAGGTCTGGTACACAGCATGTCATACATAATAGACCCTATGGCTGAGGCATAGGGGATGACACTCATCTCTTCTATATCTTTTGCCGTGGTCGGGCATTGAGCCGTGCTCAATCGCACACCTTGCAATACAGGCAATAACCCCTTCTTGGACTGATCCATTTTGAACTTCTTCAAAATCTTGTCAAGGTACGTACTTTGTGAAAGACCGATGAGGCGTCTCAATCTATCTCTATAGATCTTGATGCCTAATATATAAGCAGCTTCTCCAAGGTCCTTCATTAAAAAACACTTGTTCAAATAGGCCTTTATGCTCTCCAAGAATTCTATATCATTTCCCATCAATAGTATGTCATCCACATATAATATGAGAAATGCTACGGAGCTCCCACTCACTTTCTTGTAAACGCAGGCTTCTCCATAAGTCTGCATAAACCCAAACGCTTTGATCATCTCATGAAAGCGAATGTTCCAACTCCGAGATGCTTGCACCAGCCCATAGATAGAGCGCTGGAGCTTGCATACTTTGTTAGCATTCTTAGGATCGACAAAACCTTCCGGCTGCATCATATACAATTCTTCCTTAAGAAAGCCGTTAAGGAATGCCGTTTTGACGTCCATTTGCCATATCTCATAATCATAGTATGCGGCAATTACTAACATGATTCGGACGGACTTCAGCTTCGCTACGGGAGAGAAAGTCTCATCGTAGTCAACCCCTTGAACTTGCCGATAACCCTTAGCGACAAGTCGAGCTTTATAGATGGTAACATTACCATCCGCGTCCGTCTTCTTCTTAAAGATCCATTTGTTTTCTATCGCTCGCCGATCATCGGGCAAGTTTGTCAAAGTCCATACTTTGTTTTCATACATGGATTCTATCTCGGATTTCATGGCTTCTAGCCATTTGTCGGAATCTGGGCCCGCCATCGCTTCTTCATAGTTCGAAGGTTCACCGTTGTCCAACAACATGATTTCCATGACAGGGTTACCATACCTCTCTGGTGCGGAACGTGTCCTTGTGGACCTACGAAGTTTAGTAGGAGCTTGATCAGAAGTATCTTGATCATCATCATTAACATCCTCTCGAATCAGTGCAGGCACCACAGGAACATTTTCCTGAGCTGCGCTACTCTGATTTTCAAGAGGTAGTACTTCATCAAGCTCTACTTTCCTCCCACTTACTTCTTTCGCGAGAAACTCTTTCTCTAGAAAGGACCCGTTCTTGGCAACAAAGATCTTGCCTTCGGATCTGAGGTAGAAGGTATACCCAACTGTTTCTTTGGGATATCCTATGAAGACGCATTTTTCCGATTTGGGTTCGAGCTTTTCAGGTTGAAGTTTCTTGACATAAGCATCACAACCCCAAACTTTCAGAAACGACAGCTTGGGTTTCTTGCCAAACAATAATTCATACGTTGTCATCTCAACGGATTTTGACGGAGCCCTATTTAAAGTGAATACGGCAGTCTCTAAAGCATAGCCCCAAAATGAGAGCGGTAGATCGGTAAGAGACATCATAGATCGCACCATATCCAATAGAGTGCGATTACGACGTTCGGACACACCGTTACGCTGAGGTGTTCCAGGCGGCGTGAGTTGTGAAACGATTCCACATTTTCTTAAGTGTGTGCCAAATTCATGACTTAAATATTCTCCCCCACGATCTGATCGTAAGAACTTTATTTTTCTGTCACGTTGATTCTCGACCTCACTCTAAAACTCCTTGAACTTTTCAAAGGTCTCAGACTTGTGTTTCATTAAGTAGACATACCCATATCGACTCAAATCATCAGTGAGAGTGAGAACATAACGATAGCCACCGCGAGCCTCAACACTCATTGGACCACACACATCTGTATGTATGATTTCCAACAAGTTGGTTGCTCGCTCCATTGTCCCTGAGAATGGAGTCTTGGTCATTTTGCCCATGAGGCATGGTTCGCATGTGTCAAATGATTCATAATCGAGAGACTCTAAAAGTCCATCAGCATGGAGCTTCTTCATGCGCTTGACACCAATGTGACCAAGGCGGCAGTGCCACAAGTATGTGGGACTATCGTTATTAACTTTACATCTTTTGGTATTCACACTATGAATATGTGTATCATCACGTACGAGATTCATTAAGAACAAACCATTAACCATCGGAGCATGACCATAAAACATATCACTTATATAAATAGAACAACCATTATTCTCAGATTTAAATGAGTAGCCATCTCGAATTAATCGAGATCCAGATACAATGTTCATGCTCAAACTTGGCACTAAATAACAATTATTGAGGTTCAAAACTAATACCGTAGGTAAATGTAGAGGTAGCGTGCCGACGGCGATCACATCAACCCTGGAACCATTCCCGACGCGCATCGTCACCTCGTCCTTCGCCAGTCTCCGTTTATTCCGCAACTCCTGCTTTGAGTTACAAATATGAGCAACCGCACCGGTATCAAATACCCAGGAGCTACTACGAGTGCTGGTAAGGTACACATCAATAACATGTATATCACATATACCTTTGGTGTTGCCGGCCTTCTTATCCGCTAAGTACTTGGGGCAATTCCGCTTCCAGTGACCATTTCCCTTGCAATAAAAGCACTCAGTTTCAGGCTTGGGTCCATTCTTTGACTTCTTCCTGGCAACTGATTTACCAGGCGCGGCAACCTCCTTGCCGTCCTTCTTGAAGTTCTTCTTACCCTTGCCTTTCTTGAACTTAGTGGTTTTATTCACCATCAACACTTGATGTTCCTTTTTTATCTCCACCTCCGCAGATTTCAGCATTGAATACAACTCGGGAATGGTCTTTTCCATCCCCTGCATATTGTAGTTCATCACGAAGCTCTTGTAGCTAGGTGGGAGCGACTGAAGGATTCTGTCAATGACCGCCTCATCCGGGAGATTAACTTCCAGCTGAGTCAAGCGGTTGTGCAACCCAGACATCTTGAGTATGTGTTCACTGACAGAGCTATTTTCCTCCATCTTGCAGCTAAAGAACTTGTCGGAGACTTCATATCTCTCGACTCGGGCATGAGCTTGGAAAATCAATTTCAGCTCCTCGAACATCTCATATGCTCCGTGTTGCTCAAAACGCTTTTGGAGCCCCGGTTCTAAGCTGTAAAGCATGCCGCACTGAATGAGGGAGTAATCATCAGTACGTGACTGATGGGCGTTCATAACGTCCTGGTTTTCTGGGAATGGTGCTTCACCTAGCGGTGCTTCTAGGACATAATCTTTCTTGGCTGCTATGAGGATGATCCTCAGGTTCCGGACCCAGTCCGAATAGTTGCTTCCATCATCTTTCAGCTTGGTTTTCTCTAGGAACGCGTTGAAGTTGAGGGTGATATTAGCGTGGGCCATTTGATCTACAAGACATATTGTAAAGATTTAGACTAAGTTCATGATAATTAAGTTCATCTAATCAAATTAATGAATGAACTCCCACTCAGATTTGACATCCCTCTAGTCATCTAAGTGATACATGATCCGAGTCAACTAGGCCGTGTCCGATCATCACGTGAGACGGACTAGTTATCATCGGTGAACATCTCTATGTTGATCGTATCTTCTATACGACCCATGTTCGACCTTTCGGTCCTCCGTGTTACGAGGCCATGTCTGTACATGCTAGGCTCGTCAATCCAACCTAAGTGTATTGCGTGTGTAAATCTGGCTTACACCCGTTGTATGCGAACGTAAGAACCTATCACACCCGATCATCACGTGGTGCTTCGGAACGACGAACCTTAGCAACGGTGCACAGTTAGGGAGAACACATTTTCGATATTTTAATGAGGGATCATCTTATTTATGCTACCGTCATTCTAAGCAAATAAGATGTAAAAACATGATAAACATCACATGCAATCAAATAGTGACATGATATGGACAACATCATTTCGCTCCTTTGATCTCCATCTTCGGGTCGCCATGTTCATCGTCGTCACCGGCATGACACCATGATCTCCATCATCATGATCTCCATCATCGTGTCTTCGTGAAGTTGTCACGTCAACTATTACTTCTACTACTATGGCTAACGCTTTAGCAATAAAGTAAAGTAATTACATGACGATTTAAGTTGACACGCAGGTCATAAATAAATAAAGACAACTCCTATGGCTCCTGCCGGTTGTCATACTCATCGACATGCAAGTCGTGATTCCTATTACAATAACAAGATCATCTCATACATGACATACATGATTCATCACAACTTCTGGCCATATCACATCACAAAGCACTTGCTGCAAAAACAAGTTAGACGTCCTCTAATTGTTGTTGCAAGTTTTTACGTGGCTGTTATAGGTTGCTAGCAAGAACGTTTCTTACCTACGTTAAAACCACAACGTGAATTGTCAATCTCTATTTACCCTTCATAAGGACCCTGTTCATCGAATCCGATCCAACTAAAGTGGGAGAGACAGACACCCGCCAGCCACCTTATGCAACTAGTGCATGTCAGTCGGTGGAACCGGTCTCACGTAAGCGTACGTGTAAGGTTGGTCCGGGCTGCTTCATCCCACAATACCGCTGAAGGAGACACCGGTGTACAGGTTTTGCGTCACACTCTTGGAGGGGACGGTGCGGTGGAACCGGAGCTCGCCGACAACGCAGCCCGAGACCCGCCTTTCCCATCACGACGTACAGATCCTTGGTGGAACCAATATCCGCAGCGACGGGTCTAAGACCGGTTCCTCCTTCATGAGGCCCGCGTCCCCGACGAACAGGTCAATGGTGTACAGATCCTTCACTGAACCGAAGATTGCAACGATGCTGTCCAAGACCGGTCCCTCATTCGAGAGGTGCACCCACCACGACGGACAGGTCCTTAGTGTACAGGTCCATGGCATCGCCGGCGCACATGTCACTCTTTCGCGTAGTACCAGCCCAAGGCAATGCGGCCTTTGCGACACCACTTTCCACGGCCCTGTGAGGCGGCGTTGTTGCCTTGGCAGACCGCCAAATACTTGGCGTCTAGCCAAGATGAGGCGCCAACCACCCCGGTCACGCCAATGTGAGCGTGTGTCAGTTTATTTTTACACTGACGCCGGTCTCCCCAAACCGTTACTCCCGCAAGGAGTAGCCCCTTGAACACCCCGATGAAGCAACATGTCATCAAGAAGTCTGATCTGACCACGACCCATGCTACCCCAACACCAACTACTCCAACGCCGCCAAGACTAACAAGGCACGACGGTGAGGGCGGGCACGGCCACCGCTAAGGCCACGTCACTTGCGGCGCGTGTACCGACGAGGACACGGGCTCTGCCGCTGCCCACACACACATCACCATCATCATGCATGGAGGACGAGAAGCGAAGACAACGAAGACGACCACACAGCTTAATCGGAGTTATCTCGCGGAGCAACCCGCGGGAGTAATTAACCGGGAGCCTTCCGAGGCCCCGGGAACCAGGAGACCGCAATCGCCATAGTCAGGCTGGCCGCGCTAGTAGGCCACAGAGCGCACTTTTTCTTTACGGGATCTTGTACTTTTGTTTCTCCAATGAGATTAATGAAATACTCGTTTCCCGCATCCTTTTCTTTGTGTACTACAGTACACTGGCACGCCCGCAATTTTTTATTTCCCCTGGCGCATAGAGAGATAATAACACGATAACCATCGTTGTTTGTTATTATTTTTCGTGTCAAACAAAATGGCACGCCTGGTGGGACATGGTTCTCCTCCCATCTCTGCTTCGCTGTGGTCGTCTAAATCGTCTTCGCCCGTCTCCCAATCCACAGAGCATGCTGCATGACAAGGCATCGACGAGGATTTCCGTTGATCGAGATCCCTTTTTCTGCAGGTGGACTCTCACACGGAAGCAACTCGGAGCCATCGGTGCTTCAGTTTGGATCGATGCCAGCAATGATCGTCATCGAGCTCGGTGACAAGGTCTACGTGCACGAGGCTCAAGATCATGCGCAGTTCCAAACTGTGCAGTCGAGGAAGACGCAAAGGCGGGAGGCCGCCAAGGCGAAGAAGGAGCGTCACGAGATAATGCTCGAGGCACGTGCCCTGTTGAAGGAATCGACAAGGGCAGATATGAAAGGAGACATGGAGGCGGCTCAACGCCTTCGCGCCAAGGCCTCCAACAGGCGGGCAAGAGCGACATCCCATCACGCCCCTACCCCATTTCCACACTTAAAGCCTTCACGACCAGCACCCCGACGCAACGAGGTTGAGCTGCTCGAAGGTTTGGAGGCCATCGCCCAGAACTTGCGGAAACTCATGGCGAACGCACGTTTGTCGGAAAGCCCGCACCCTCTTCGGAACTATAGGAGGAAGTATCGCAAGGTACAACGACTCCACCAGTAGATTACTTCACGCCTTGCTCAGAGCATGGTGCCGGAGGAGGATTGGTCCCTCGGAGTAAGGGACTTGGCGGACAAGGTGTTCACTTACCAGAGCACCCAGGCCCCTCCGTACGACTTGTTCCCTGACGACTGGGCGTACGAGCCAACCAAGATCAAGTAGCTGGTGAGGCGGGCCATTATGAAGGAGTTTTGGAAGCGGCGTTCATGCAAGGAGCCTGTTCTACCGGGCCCTACAGTCTCCATCAACCTTGAAGATACTCGACGGGGGGCATGGGAGCCATGCCTCCACACTTCAGCGGTCGACGGAAGATCTCTCACCAACGATAACAGGTTTTCTGTCCTTCGCCATGAAGCACCAGCGCCACGTGATGAAGACCTACGGCGAGAATTTTGCCAACTTCAAGAGCAGATGAACAACATCCAGAGGCGGCTACTTGATCCAGCGGCACCAAGTACATCATCAACACAAGGTGCAGGTGGGACTAGGCGTCGAGCTCCGAGTCATCGCCCTCAACATGAGCACCACACGTTGGCACCTCGACGACCACCATCACCAACCCGACACTTTCAACAACGGAGGCATCCCAACATGCCCCAACATTGGAATAGATGGTCAAGACACCAAGAGGAAGAAAGGAACACATGGCCCACGCAGCAATGGCAACCACGAGATCCTCCGCGGCCAACGCTTCCACCACGGCCATCTTCCCCTCCCAGATGGGGAGATCGTCTACAACTACAGGCAACGATGGACAGGACTTCCTCATTTGCGCGACGACCTGCACCACCACTTCTCCCCACGCCACCAGTGCCACTAAGAGCTGGCGTCGTTCCGACGGATAACCAACGCAAGCGCGAGAGGCGTCGGAGAAACCGCCAAGTTCTATATAAAGAACTCGAGGACTTAGTCCTTCGACACACCCAGGTACGCCTACGACCAGACGACACGGTCGTTCAAGAAAATGACAGAATCAGGTTCCGCATCTCCCCCGACTTAGAGCGGCACGAGCGGTATAACTACCTGGTCAGTTGTTTAGCGCCCAAACCGCGCAAGTCCTCCACAAGCAGCACAGAGCAAAAGAGCAAGGAGGTGCCTTCTTCATCCCTTCCCCCAAAAGATGGTGAACAGGTGAAGGCGGCCACGACACCACCCCCATTGGAGGACCGAAAGACACCGCCCCCGTCGGCCATGCCAATGGACGACATTGAAGTAACCAAGCCGACGACCTACACCAGCAACGAAGCGGCTCCTGAGGCTACATCCAAGGCCGCTCTCCAACCAGACGCAACACTTTCCATGAATCCTCCACGTGTTCCTTCTGATAGGTTGGACCAAGATGGGGAGGCTAATAAGCTTCAACATGAGGCAGACAAAGCAAAGGAACCAGTTGAGAAGAACCTCGCTTTATGTGGCACCCTAGGAGTGCAACCCAGTCAAGAGTCAAGTAATGGATGGCAACCTCCTCGCATCACCCAGGAGTTTGGCTATCCTTCAGATGAAGAGATCGTGCCAAACCCAAAGGCGGACTTCCGGAAGACTTTCTTACCCCGCTTTGGCCATGTGTGTGCATGGTTCAAAGGAGCAGAGGGGGGCCCCAGGACAAGCTCTTCATCATCACAAGAAGGTGGAAGATCTAAGGCCCCATGTCTTCCTGTAACTGCAGGCAAAGGATCGCTAGCGGATGTGAGTACTTCGCGAAATCGAGACATATCGCCACGCCGCTACACCGCCATCAAGGCTCGTCTTCCTGAAGACCCTAACGAACTTCACCAGGTTGCAAGTCGGCCTGGAGCTAACACGCGACTAAGTTCCATCGCACGTCAGAGCGTAACAGATGGGCCTGTTGGAGATGGAGAGCACCAGGACAACCTCAGCGATGAAGAGAGCTTCTCTGACTCATCTTCTTCGCCTTCGTTGGAGATGCATCCGAACTCCCCTCCTTACCAAGACCTTTTTCCGTCTGACTTATCAGATTCTGAAGATGGTATTGGAGATCTGCACACTACGCCAGTTCGCATGGTGAATAGTGGCGGTGCCCCCGAAGATCCCGGTGCCGTCGTCCAAGATCCAGGTGCCGCAAATGCAGTAGCGGCGCGTCGAGCTTCCTTAGAAGAACAGGTCAGGGACCAATGCCAGACAATCAACCAGTTGTCGTCAAAGCTTGACCAGTTCATTGAGCTCATGATGAACAACCAAGGTGCTCCATCACGAGGTGTGCCGCAACGGGTGGTGGATCCACAAGAAGAAGAGCTACTTGGTGGCACTCATGTAGTGCCGCCACTTAATGATGTGCGTCAACACCAATACCCCAGCACACATGTTCGGCCATTGGTTAGCCCCGTCGGTTCTGCCAACATGGCGCCAAATGCGAGCATGTTGAAGGACTGCCACGACATCGTTGAAGATATGGTGGCCAAAAAGTTCAAGCAAATGACGATAGATCAAGCCCCTCGCACCTCAGAGAGTGAGCTGGAGAAGCCTTATGAGGCATGGCACGACATGGTCGCATACCCCTCAGGGTGGCACCCACCAAAGTTCCGCCAATTCGATGGAACTGGTGATGCAAGGGAGCACTTGGCGTACTTTGAGGCGGCATGCGGCGACACGGCAAATAGCTCGTCACTCCTCTTGCGTCAATTTTCAGGGTCGTTAACATGACCTGCATTTCATTGGTACAGTCGTTTACCAGTTGGATCCATTGGAAGTTGGGCAGGCATGAAGGAGGTCTTCAAGAAGCACTTTGTCTCCATGAAGAAGGACTTCTCCATCGTCGAGCTGGCGCAAGTTCGACAACGATGAGAGGAGTCCATCGATGACTACATCATCAGATTCCGCAACAGCTATGTGCGCCTCGCTAGAGAGATGCACCTTGAGGACGCCATTGAGATGTGCGTCCATGGGATGCAACAACATTGGTCACTTGAGGTCTCTCGGCGCGAGCCTAGAACCTTTAGTGCCCTAAGCACGGCTGTAGCAGCCACGAAGCTTGAGTTCGAGAAATCACCGCAGATAATGGAGCTCTACAAGAATGCCAGCGCATTCGACCCTGCCAAGCGCTTTGCCGTGACATCCAAGCAAGCTAACAATGGGGGCAAGCTGAAGGCGCCGGCGAAAGCGAACACCACCAAGATCTTCTCATCCGCACCCCAAGGCCAGGTGCCCGTCTTTGGCGCAAGAGGCGAACAGGCAGCAGGAAGACAACGCCCGTCGATCCAGGAGCTCCTCAAGAAGCAGTACATCTTCCGTCGTGATCTTGTCAAGGACATGTTCAGTCAGCTAATGGAGCATTGAGCATTGAACCTTCCAGAACCTCGGAGGCCCGATCAAGTAAGGATGACTGATAATCCATTGTTTTGCCCATATCACAGGTATGTGGGTCACATCATCGAGGATTGTGTCGCCTTCAAAGAATGGCTCCAAAGAGCTGTTAATGAGAAGAGGATCAACTTGGACCCAGAAGACATCAACCCGGACTACCACGCGGTGAACATGGTGAGTGTGGCCTCATCCCCTTTACCAGGTCAAGAGATGGAGCACGGAAAAAGGTGGGTGCCACTCGCGCAGGTTGAAGACCAGCTATCCAGCCTTGTTATCTCCATGACACAAGCACTTTCAGTCCATCAGGGGGCAACCCCAGTCATCCACAAGGAGGAGCCTTGGAGAATGGTTCGCCGAAAGCCGTACCCGAGGAACCTTCCACCTCGGCCTCCACGCACAGCTCCCCTGGTGCAAGCCGCCCCAAGGATCCTAAGACGAGTCGATCCGAGTCAACGCCGCCCTCCACCAAGATTCGTCCCTATGTCGGAGGGAAACGAGTCGTTCCCACAGCCAGGGCGCGTGTTACCCACCTTGGAGCAGTTCATGCCACGCGTTCGAGTTCGAGTGCAGATCATCCCAATCATCAAACATCAAAAGCTGCAACGTCATCCTCAGCTATAGCGACACGCCAAGCTCTGATTCAGAAGATGTGTTCACACCCGAAGAGCAAGAGGTGTTCCACGCTGAAGACACGAAGAAGGACATGCAAGCAGAAGAGGTGAACATGAACTTGCGTGGAGGCAAGATTCTACCTGAGCCACTGAAGATCAAGCCAACAAGGGTGCCCAATCCGTCTGCCTCAAAAGAGGTGCCCTTGAAGGAGGAAGTGCATGAAGAACAAGGCCAAGGGAAGACGAAGCAGCATGACGTCGACTACAACATCATCGCCCACCTCAAGCGAATCCCCGCACTTTTGAGTGTGCATGACGCCCTCATGATGGTGCCTGACCTTCGTGAAGCCCTTATCAAGGCACTTCAAGCTCTGGAGCTCTATGAGGTGTCCATGGCGAAGCATCGCCTCTTCTCCAACCCCTTATTAGTGAATGAAATAACATTCGACGAGGAAGACAAGCTCATAGATGATAGTGACCACAACCGACCGCTCTACGTGGAAGGTAACATTGGCACTGCACACCTTCGCAGGATCCTCATCGACCCAGGGTCCGCCGTGAATATCCTGCCCCTTCGGAGTTTGACACGGGCTGGTTTCACGGTGGACGACTTGGAGTCCACAGATGTAATGATCTACGGCTTCGACAACCAAGGGAAGCCAATGCTCGGCGCCATCACGGTGAAGATCCAGATGTCTACATTCAGCTTCAAGGTGCGGTTCTTCGTCATTGAAGCGAGCACCTCCTACTCGGCCCTTCTGGGGAGGCCGTGGATTCACAAGTACCGGGTTGTGCCATCCACTCTTCACCAGTGCCTGAAGTTCCTCGACACCCAAGGCACACAACAGCGCATCATCGGCAACATCTCTCCTTACACTATGCAGGAATCTCACCATGCAGATGCAAAGTATTACTTTCTTGTAGAAGGAAGCAACCAACAGTTAGGGCGGACGACACCTTCGGCTGATGTCTTGATCAAGCCAGGTGTGGCACCGGCGACCGAGATAAAGCGCCTCCTCATGCCGTGCTCACCTTCCGGGGCAAAAGACTCCTTTCCGCGAAGCCACAGGAGCCAAGGACGTAGGCGATCATCCTCAACAGGGCGCCATGACGCCAATCGCTCTTCCCCTGCAGAAATCGAGAGCTCTACTTCGGACTCGCGTGAGACAGGATCTTTTGAGCCTGTTTCAACAGCCCCGTTACTATTGAAGGAAAGATTGCCGACATTGACGTCAGCCACCCTGAGGTCGGCTACAACGCCTCGTCAGGAGGCTACCCCTTCTTCATCAACCTTGGCGCACCAAGACCCTAGCTGTTTAACACTTGGAAGCTCTGCAGGTGCCCAGGAGGGTCGAAAGATGCTAATGGGCAGCAATGATGCGCCACCAACCATCATGTTGCGGGCACGCAGGACTCCAAAGGAGGAACCCGCGCCCGCACAAGGATTGGTCAGAACAAGAATAAAAGAGATGGAGGAGGTCGCAAGGGGAGCTCAAGGCGTGCAGCCCCTGTCACTCTACATCTCAGTGGCTTCTCCGTTGGAGGTTTGGGCGATTCCCAACTTATCCGGATGTGGAGTCCATACCATTTTCTACAAGGTTCCCCAGGCAAAACAATGTGATTCTATATGTGAGTTTCCCAAACCTTGCAGTGACCCAGAGGAGGTCCTACACACGATGAAGGCTGAGCCCAAGATGGTTCGCTTGCTGGAGAAGGCCGGGATCACTCTTCGTCGAAACAACAGGATGCCTCCACCACCGGCTATATGTGAGGAATGGTGGAGACAAGAGGAGGCCCTCGTCAAGCAAAAAGGCAAGGCCCAACCAAAGTTTGGGCTCGGCTACATCGATCTTGACGCCCCTAGCGTTGAAGGGAAGCTTGGCCCCGCGCCAACGCCACGAGAACCAGAAGACGAAGGGCGACCGATTCTAGAAGAAGACTTCTACAACACCAGCATGCCTTTCGGGTTGAAGAATGCCGGTGCAACATACCAGCATGCCATGACATGTGTCCTTGGCGATCTGACCTGCCCTATGATGAAATGATACCCCCTACAATGTCTTTGCAGATGAAGGGGAGGAGCCCGACGGTGGAGCACGAGTCAACTGCCATGCCACGTCGGTCTCATCGAGCGACGACTCCAACACTTCGCCCATCATTCCTCATCAACAAAACCCCGGCAAAGGTGAGACAAGTGATGATGAGGAGTTCATCTCCACACCAGCACCCCAAGAACTCGAAGATGGGGGGCAGCCGACCATCGACGAGCTTGTCCAGATCAACCTCGGGACTGATGACGATCCACGCCCCACTTTTGTTAGCGCCACGCTGACGGAAGAGGAGCGAGAAGAGTACCGAAGCTTCTCGATGGAGTACCGAGATTGCTTTGCCTGGAACTACAAGGAGATGCCAGGGTTGGACCCTCGCGTTGCCGCCCACAAGCTGGCGATTGACCCACAATTCTATCCTGTCAAGGAGCAACCGCGACGCTTGCGTCCGGAACTCGAAGGTGATGTCATCGCTGAGGTAGACAAACTAATCGCTGCAGGTTTCATCAAAGAGGTCAAGTATCCACGGTGGCTCGCCAACATCATCCCGGTGGAGAAGAAGAATGGGCAGATACGAATCTGCCAGGACTTCCGTGACTTGAATCGAGCCTGCCCCAAAGATGACTTTCCCTTGCCGATCCCGGAGATAGTCGTCGACTCCACCACGGGACACGGTGCACTATCCTTCATGGACGGTTCATCAGGCTACAACCAGATCAAGATGGATCCAGATGACGCCATCGACACCGCTTTTAGGACCCCAAAGGGCAACTTCTACTACGTCGTCATGCCATTCGGATTGAAGAATGCCGGTGCAATGAACCAGCGTGCCATGACGTACATTCTTGGTGATTTGATCCACCATTCGGTGGAGTGCTACGTCGACGACATGGTGGTCAAGACCAAAGAACGCGAGCATCATCTAGAAGATCTTCGAGTGGTCTTTGAGCGGCTACGACAACATCAACTCAAGATGAACCCGTTGAAGTGTGCCTTCGGTGTTCAGTCGGGCCTCTTCCCCGGCTTTGTTGTTCGTCATCGAGGCATAGAGATTGAGCCTAAGAAGATCAAGGCCATCATCGACATGACACCACCCCAAGATCTTAAGGAGTTGAGGTCATTGCAAGGGAAGCTAGCGTACATCCGACGCTTCATCTCCAACCTCTCCGGACGCATCCAACCCTTCTCGAGCCTCATGAAGAAAGGAGCTCTGTTCGTGTGGGATGAGGGATGCCAACGCGGCTTTGATGATATCAAAAGGTACCTCCTTAATCCACCTGTCTTGGCAGCTCCTGTCAAGGGGCGCCCACTCATTCTATACATTGCAGCGCAGCCTACTTCGGTGGGTGCTTTGTTCACCCAAAACAATGACGAAGGGAAGGAAGTGGCCTGCTACTACTTGAGCCGCACCATGGTGGGGGCCGAGCGAAATTACTCTGCAATAGAGAAATTATGACTGGCCCTAATAATTGCGTTAAAGAAGTTGAGGCACTACACGCTAAAGCACCAAATCTAGCTCGTCGCAAGAGCGGACCCCGTAAGGTACGTGCTAAGTCAGCCCGCGCTCATGGGGCGACTCGGAAAATGGGCGCTTCTCATGATGGAGTTCGATATCACTTTTGTCCCTCAGAAGGCAATCAAAGGGCAAGCCTTGGAGGAGTTCCTCGTGGCACACCCGGTGCCAGATGATTCCCCTCTCATCAGCGATCTTCCTGATGAGGAGGTCTTCACCGTCGACCTCGACGCACCGATGCTGATGGAGCCCCAAGACGAAGGGCAGGCGCGGGTTTGACGTTCAAGACGTCGCAAGGAGGGGTGATGTATCACTCATTTTCCCTCCTCAAATAAGAATGCTCAAATAATGAAGCGGAGTATGAGGCGCTCATCTTCGGCCTTCTCCTAGCGCTCTCCATGGATGTCCGTTCTTTACGGGCCTTTGGTGACTCCCAGCTCATTGTTCGTCAAGTCAACGACATCTACGAAGTTCGCAAGCCTGAAATGGTGCCGTACTACACTGCGGCCCGGAACCTAATGGAAAAATTTCAACATGTTGAAGTGCTCCATGTCCCGCGAAGCAGAAATGCGCCCGCTGATGCCTTGGCAAAACTAGCGGCAACATTGGTGCTCCCAGATAATAAAACCATGCAGGTAAATGTTGAAGAAAGGTGGCTCCTCCCAACTGTTCTGGAACTTATCCCGGTGGAGTACGAAGTCAACTCCATCATGACAAACACCGTTGAGGAAGACGAGTGGCTGCAACCCTTCCCTGACTACTTCAAGCATGGCAGTCTCCCCGACGACCCCGTCGCGAGACGCCAACTACAACGACGACTCCCCTTTTATCTTTATGAAGCAGGTGTCCTGTACAGGCGGTCTCATGGACAGGAGGTCCTACTTCGGTGCGTCAATCGAGGTGAAGCCGAGAAGATCCTCCAGGAGATGCACCATGGAGTGTGCGGCGGGCACCAAGGAGGAGCTAAGATGTATCATAGCATTCATCTTGCAGGATACTACTGGCCCGGCGTCATGGCAGACTTCCTTCAGGTGGCCAGGTCATGCCACAACTGTCAAGTGCATGGCGACTTCAAACATCAGCCGCCGGCCCCGCTTCACCCTACAGTTCCCTCTTGGCCATTTGACGCCGGGAATCGACGTCATCGACCTCATTGACCCTCCGTCATCCGGGGGGCATCGTTTCATCCTCGCCGCGACGGACTACTTCTCCAAATGGGTGGAAGCCGTTCCACTACGGGAGGTGAAGAGCGACAACGTCATCAAGTTCCTAGAGCGAAATATCATATATCGCTTTGGGATTCCACACCGCATCACCTCCGACAATGCCAAGGCATTCAAGTACAACAAGACGTACAGGTTCATGGAGAAGTACAAGATCAAGTGGAACTACTCCACCGGCTACTACCCTCAAGCCAATGGGGCGATCGAAGCCTTCAACAAGACGCTCCGCAAGATACTCAAGAAGACGGTAACAAGGCACAAGAGAGATTGGCATGATCATCTCTTCGAGTCCTTATGGGCGTACCGCGTTACAGTCCGTACCCCAACACAGGCTACTCCATTCTCTCTCGTTTATGGGAGTGAAGCCGTACTGCCATTAGAAGTCCAGCTACCTTCTTTACGGGTGGCTCTCCAGGAAGGACTCACCCAAGATGAACAGGTACAACTTCATTTTCAGGAGCTTGACGCCCTTGAAGAGGAGCGACTTCATGCCCTGCAAAACCTGGAGCTCTACCGCCAGAACATGGTGAGAGCCTACGACAAGCTCGTCAAGCAGCGCGTATTCCGAAAAGGCGAGTTGGTCCTTGTGCTCCGTCGACCCATCGTCATCACGCACAAGACGAAGGGGAAGTTCGAGCCAAAGTGGGAAGGACCATATGTCATCGAGCAAGTCTACGACGGGGGTGCATACCAGCTGATTGATTCTCAGGGAGTCCGGCCTATGCCTCCAATCAACGGAAGGTTCCTTAAAAAATATTTTCCTTAAAATGTTGCCTCTTTCGTTGCCTTTTTATTTTCTTTTCTTGGGGAGACCCTTTTTCAGTGGGCTATCGGATCCATGATGCATTCTTCGTTGCATGTTGTGGATATTTTCTTGGTCTCCCCAGTTTCAACGGACTCAGTCCAACACCAAAAAAAACTGGCTTTCCCCTACCACATCATGCTGTTGATTGAAGTTTCGGCTACCCTAGGACTTGTCGGAGGGTGGCACAATGTGTCAAGTTGCAGGCAGAGTGGCTCCTACACCCACAATGCACGACACGTATCAGGCATATGCTTTCGGAGGCAGCAGAGACGATTACTTGGGCACTTCTGAGCGCCGAGACCCCACGCCCTTCATGTTCCCTGTCATGCTTCATGTTCGCCGAGGCTCGCATCCCAGGGGAGACTATAGGAAAAGATTCATGGTGGCTACCTGGCCCAATGCAAGTTGGTTCGGTGCCTAGCCACATGGCAACCCTGGGATACGCCACCAAAAAGCTCCAGACAAAATGCCAGAGGGTTTTCGTAGTCCACAGAGGTGAACAGGTGCCTTCCAAGTTCTCAAGGTGGGTCTTCGAGAAGTCATGAAAGAAGAATCCCTGAGAAGTGCAAGCAAAATCCTCAAAAAGTTCAAGCAAGTTCATGAAGTCTGCGGCCAATCAATCCGCACAAAAAATCCAGAATCTCCACGAAGCAATCAAAAAAGAAAAATCCCAAGAGTCCAAGAAGAAGTCAAGTTGTCCCAAGCAGTAAGAGACACACTAGAAAGAAGGCGGAAGGTAGATGTTCACCATCCCTCAATCAGGCATGAAGAAAAATCGCCAAGCTATTCTCCCAAAACCACCTACCCTAAACCTACCATACCCAAGTTCCTGGGTTCATGAGGCATGTACAGGGGGCATGGCGAGCTGTGGGGCCCCTCCGCACAATGATGGGCTAGAATATGAATCTCTGTCGCCTCTTGGAAGCATCCCGAAACACGGCGTCTTCATACACGTACACCGAGGCTTATGTAGTTGTTGAGTTGTAATCGTCATGGTATTTTGACGATTCCCGATGACAAGTCCTTTGGTAGCCTTCTCGGATGTCACACCTATAGCTGGTGTATAACGGGAAAGCCAACATTAAAAAAAAAACCAAACCTTCCTTTTTGTTTTCTTCCTCCTTGTTCGCTTTGTTTTGTTGGGTATTTCTAGTTGTTGCGCTTCCCCAATGTCTTTTGCAGCCAATGAAGAGGTACTTCTCGGTGTTGCCGATGACAACCTAACATCGAGTACTCTACACCAACCAACATCGCAGGCGTCCGGGGCAACCAACCTGTCGTGGATTTGTCACGGCAGATGTCCTAGTGAGAGGACTTAGTCGTGGAGCCATCGCAGCGGGTTAGCTTGAAGGGGTTAAAAGTGGACACGAGGACACGGTTTTTATACTAGTTCGGCCCCTTCGATGAAGGTAAAAGCCTACGTCTAGTTGTGATGGGATTGATGGGTTTCGAGGGCTTAGGGAGCGATAAGCTTCGCCTAAACCTCGAGTTCTTGTTCTCTGTCTTCAAACCGCCGCCGGGTCATCCCCTTATATACACGGGTGACGCCCGTCGGTCTGCAAAGTCCCGACCTCCGGCTTATAAACGTGCCCGGGTCGGTCTCTCTATTCCTAACTTACAATACAAGTTTACCCCAGGCCGGTTTACACCATAAACCTTTAAACCGATTACAGGCCCTTAGGCCCTTCTATTTCTCCTT
The DNA here is from genome assembly GCA_032464435.1 of Aegilops umbellulata. Classification (NCBI taxonomy): domain Eukaryota; kingdom Viridiplantae; phylum Streptophyta; class Magnoliopsida; order Poales; family Poaceae; genus Aegilops; species Aegilops umbellulata. The sequence goes on along the minus strand of CP136054.1, from coordinate 120,126,403 downwards.
GGGCTTTAACATCTCGGGTCTGTTGACGGAGGTAACCCGGGCCCTGCAGGCCGGTTTACCCCAGATAGCAACATCCCCAACACAACCCGTGTGCCATGAACGTCGACGATATCCCGACGTCAAACCTCTACACCGACCTACACCATGTTCGTGTGGTGTCAGAAATACCCATGTGTGCATGGCGGCGCCGACGGCATCCCGGTGACCAATCACCTACACCAACATGAACGGTGAGCGCCGGAAGGCGACACTTGCATGCTCCTAAGGGTGGCGCCGACGTAACTCCGGTACCCTGTCTCCAACAACAATGAAGCTTGGGGGCAATATCACCCCCTTGATCATCCATAAGGCCGATGGCGTCCCGGCATACCATCAGAATTGCCTCACCATGCCATGGCAATGCACTATCCAAGGTGTAAGTGAGTTGTCGATGATCTACTGACGCCCCACCTACATCATCACTGGAAGATCATGGGAGCAGTGCAATGCGCCAGTGCGGCTAGCATGAATCTGTGAAACCCTTTGATCTAGTCGGCTGACACCTCAGCAGCTGGAACGTGAAGCCTCGTTGGTCCTCGATCCCATCGCCTCAAACACTTGAACCCTAGCCCGAGGTAGAAAACGATCGGGCCTTGAGAACTAACCGTAGCTCTCCGTTCCCAACAGGGAGGTGAAAACCAGGCCGGGAAGTGATGCTGGGATCACCCCGAAATCGTCCTGGAACCACCCTGCAAGAAGGATCGGAGGAGGGAAGGAGAAACGCTCGATGGCGGCGTGAGATCGCCATTGGGTGAAGGAAACCCTAACGAGAGGGGAAAAACTCGCGAGTCCGCCCGCGCCCCATCTAAAAAATAGGTAATGTTCCTTTTTCCTGTCAGAATGGACCGCGTTCTGCCCAATCCTTCGTCAGCCCTCCCCGCACCCTCACGATTCACGTGTTTTTTCCGCCAGTTTACTTTCCCGTCACGCTTCGGTTTTCCCATCCAACTCCCGCTCCTCACCATGATGGCCCGACCGACACCGACACCGCCCACGTCTTCGTCCCTCGCTTCGTGTCCTTCTCTCTTCAAAGATCCAGCTAGGGTTCCCATCTACCACCGCCCACTGCGCCGTTCCTACCATCACGCCGCAGCACTCGCCTCTAGCGCGCTCCTGGCCGCGACTGCTTACTAACTCGCGCCCACACCCATGCCCGACATGGTCGTGTCCCCTTCCCTCCTCTTCTCATCCTCTTTCACGTAGTCATTGCCGTCCCCATTGGCGCCTGACCTGATGGTTCACGAAGTGCAAGGAATGGCTTTGTCTACATTACCCACGTGGGCTCAGTCCAAGGCGTGACCATGGGACTGTGTGCTCATGGTGTCCAGATCGCAGTCCCACTGATACGTCGGCGAAGCGGCAACATGCTCCTGCACTTCCTCAAGAATAAGCTTGACTACGGCGGCCCCCTTCACAGGATTGAGCTCCTCTACAACACGGCGCTGCTGCAGCCCAGCATAGTGGCGTACTGGTCCAAGATCCCAGCTGCGCGTGCACGGCACCATGCTCACCCACCCGATCGAGGCCGAGTGGGTCTTATAACCTGGTCTTTAGCGTTAAAACTCGTGATGTTATTCCATTGCCTGGACCTGCTTTGTTTGATTCTGCTGCCAGGGGAGGATATAGGATTACGCCTGCAGATATCATCGCCTACCGGAACACTTAGGCTGCTGCGGCGGCAGCACAGCAGGAGCCCCAACAGTGGGACGAGTGGATGCCCGCTCCTCAGCCCGACTATTACCCTCCAGGCTACTGATCGACTACCAAGTTAGGCCAAAAGCCTAAGCTTGGGGGAGTACGTGTTTCCACCGACTTTACATTCATGTTCACTTATTCCATTTGTCGGTGCTCACACTCTTTCATTGTATTATCCATGCTTAGATTTATTTTCTTGCTTTCTTCTGGTGTGTTTGAAAAACTTTAGAAAAACAACCAAAAATATTAGTTATAGTTAATTTATTTTCTATGCATGCTTAGTAGTAATACTAAAAAGAAAACCCAAAAAGATTTCCTTGTTCTTCTTTTGCTTGTTGGGAGCTTTCTCGTGTAAATAGTTTTTCTCGTTTTTGCTTCTCTCTTTTGTTTGCTTGTTCAAGAAAACCAAAAACTCAAAAAATATTTCAGTGTGTTTCTCTAAATTTCTTTTCTTTTTATTCAAGTTGTACCGAGGAGAAGACCACGATGAAAATGTTGAGTGGCTCTCATATGAATAACTGTTGATCTAATAAAGAGCACATTTTACCTTGTCTTCTCCTGTTGAATAAAATGTCTTGAAGATTCCAGTTTAGTCCACGACACTCTTGCACTATTATTATTTTCATATCGTTTGGTTGTGCAAGTGAAAGGCAATAATGACGACATTCGATGAACTGACCGTGGCAGGGAGAAACTGGTATGAACTCGACTTGTTCTATCTGTGTAAATATGTTTAACCTAGTATCCATCATTCAGCCCATTATGATTAAACATGTTTGCAATGACAATTAGAGATTATAGTTTCTCATGTCATACATAAGTAGCTGGGAGTTAATAATGATTTATCTTGGATATCAACATAGCGTTAAAATGATTGTGATGTAGTATGATGATATGGTATCCTCCTCTGAATGTTCGAGTGACTTGACTTGGCACATGTTTATGCATGTAGTTTGTCGGGGCGGACGGGCGTCCCCCCGCGAGCACCTATGGGGCCGGAGCCCCTTTCGTTGTCCGGCGAGGGGGGCGGAGGGAGCGCGGAGAGCAGATCGAAGCGGGCACACGGGCGGTTTACCCAGGTTCGGGCCGCGATGGACGCGTAAAACCCTACTCCTGCTTAGTTGTATTGAACTGGGGAGCTCGGGAGCTTGGGGAGCTAGCTGCACCGAGCGTATGGCTGTCTGGATGCCGAATCTCCGAACCCCGGAACCCTTGCGGAACCCCCTCTACGTTGCACACGGGCCTCCTTTTATAGCGCAAAGGGGTCACCGACAGGTGTCAACGTAAGAGAAAGGGGTAAAAGTGTAAAAGGGGTGGTAGCTGTAATAGTGCGGGAACGGTGGCGCTACAGTGCGGCACAGTGTTATCATACCTACTTCTGACGGTAGGGGACAAGGGCATTAAATGCCCGTCACGGTCGCCCGGACAGCACCGAGGCGGACCGTTAGGTGCGCCACCGTTCGCCACGATGGCGGCTGCATGCCACCGCATGCCCCAGGCTGCGCGGTGCCTCGCCACGTGCCCTCGGGGGAAGCCCCGGAGCGACGCGTGGCGGGCGAGCTGGAGCGCAGTCTTGAGGTGGCGGTCTTGCCGCGGCAAGTGGCTTGCCGCGGGGGTCGTCTTCCTGTGCCTGATAGCGTGCCGGCTATCAGGCCTTGCCGGGACGCTTGGCGCGCCACGGCGGGCTTCTCTTGTGGTGCCTGGGCTCGGCCTTCCCGACAAGCTCCTCTTGTCGGGGGCTCGATCTTCTGTCTCGTTATACTTTGTTCTTGGATGGCCTTACATGGGCTCAGTCGTCCCGGCAAGCTCCTCTTGCCGGGGTCTTGTCTTCTCGGCCCGGCAAGCTCCTCTTGCCGGGGGCCTTGTCTTCTTGGCCCGGCAAGCTCCTCTTGCCGGGGGCCTTGTCTTGAATGCTTGGTCTTCTCTTGGCGCTTCCGGGGCGGGCCTTGCCGCAGGGTGCTACGACTGCCCGTGCACAAGTCTGGGGTACTAAGGTACCCCTACTTTAGTACACCGACAGGAGCCCCCGGGCCTGGGCCACACATGGTGCCGAGCGTTGTTGGGCCAGGCCCTAACGGTGCGCGGGCACGCATGGCCTTGGTCGCGCTGCTCCTCAACTCCGCATCCGTCGCGCCTTCCCCAGGCGGCGCGCGCTTACCGCGGCGTCGTGGGGGCGGGGCGCGCGGGGTAAGCGTGACGTGGGTGGCGTGCGCGGGGCTGAACCGCACAGGCGCGCGTCACGTCGCGCACGATCTCTTGATTTGGAGAGGCGAAACGTCCCCCCCCCCACCTCTTCCTCTTATAGCGGAGGAAAGTAGGGGCGGTTCGCCTTTCCCTCGGTTACCATCTCTCTAAAACCTCTGCCACCTCCTTCTCCCAGAGGCAGCAGCGATCTGTTCTTGGAGCGCCCGTCGTCGTCAGCTTCGAGGATCCCCCTCCCCCGCCCCCGCCATGGCCCCGAAGAGCGACAAGGCGAAGGGGAAGCCTGCGAAATCGGCCGAGCCGCTACGGCTTGAAGTGCTTCGGAAGGGGACGGCGACGTTCCCCCCAGCTCGGCGCGGTGGAGCTGAGGGACAAGTACTCCCTTTTCTGGTCGACGAAGACGCGAGCGCATCCGCGCACGCGGGTGCTCCCCGCCGAAGCCCAGAAGCAGTACCCGACCGGGTATCCTTTCTTCGTCGTCTTCTTCTACTGCGGGCTCTGCCCGCCTTACTCGGAGTTCTTCTCTGAAATCATGAGCACCTATGGCCTCCACCTCCTCGACTTTACCCCCAACGCCGTCCTCACAATGGCGGTCTTCACGCACCTCTGCGAGAACTTCGTCGGAATTCGTCCCAACGTGGCCCTCTTCCGGCACTTCTTCGTCCCTCGGGTGGAGAAAGGAGAGCCGCTGTCCGGTGGGATCGCCTGGGTTTCCCGGTCCGGCAAGAAGGAGGCCTACTTGGGCGGGGACCTCCGCGGCAGGTGGGAGGAGTGGAGGGCGGAATGGTGCTTGATTGTCGAGGACCATCCGCAGCCGTTCACCGTCGTGCGCCGAACTCCGGTGGTGCGCGGCGATGGCTGGAGCGAGGTGTCTCCGGACGATGCCAGATTGAAGATCGCCATCACCCGGATCCTGCGTCTCAGGCTCGCCGGCCTCACCGTCGGCGCCGTCGGCGCGGATTTCCTTCGCCGCCGGATCGCCCCCCTGCAAGAGAGGGGGAAGCCGGCCTGGGAGTTCCAGAATGCGGCGGACATCATGAGGCTGCGTCCGGGCCTCAATTTCAACTTCACCGTGCTGGAGCACGACGCAATGTTGAAGGAGTTGTTCAAGCACGACCCTAACCACCCGGAGTGGTTCCGGCTGCCGCCGGGCGTCGTTCCCTTGTGCAACAACTCGTCGCTCAGCCATATCCTTGCGATGATGCCATTGTGCGACTCGCACGGGGTCAACGCGACCTGGCAGGAGCCGCCGGATGATGTCGTGCGGGCCTTCTTCAACGGCCTGGAGGAGGAACCAGTCGATCCCGCCGAGAAGGATGGCCTCATCCGAGCCACCACCGCAGCGGAGCTGGCTTACATTGCCTCCAGGATGGAGGAGGCGGCGGCCGCCGCGGCCGCGGGCGAAGCTGGGTTCACCGTGGCCGAGGCGGAGGCGGCGGAGGCGGAGAGCCTCGCCGACCCGATGGAACTTGTCGACCAGGGGGAACCAGCCGGGCACGGCGGCGAGGACGAGCCTGCCCAAGACGCGAGTGGCTTGTCGGAGGTCGGCGTCGCCTTCCTGCGGCCTCCGGGCGGCCCGTCGCAGGCGGAGCCCCCGGCCCAGCCGAGGAGGCGCCTCCGCAGGGCCGGGTCGGCAGCGGGAGCAGGGTCTTCGCGCGCTGGGGCTTCGGTTGCCGCTGCGCCCCTTGCCGCGGCGTCGACGGGGGCGGAGTCGTCTACTGCCCCCGCCAAGCGGCCTCGGGAGCCCACTCCCCTCCCCCCCCGCGTCAGGGCCGAGCCGGCTTTCGACTATTCTGCGCTCAGCTCCGACGACGAGGAGGACGGAGAGTAAGTTCCCCATGGAGCTCATACCTTTTTCCCTGATGGTTCGTCCTGTTCGACAGCTCGTTCGCCCTTCCCCTGACCCGGTCCCCTTTTCAGGACCCTGGCCCAGAGGAGAGCGAAGAGATCGAGGATCCCGTGGGTCATCCTTGATGACGAATCTCCCCCGGCAAGCGAGGTCGTGTCGGAGGCGCCCTTTCCGGACCCGGCAGGGGACCCTCAGGGCAGCTCGCAACGCAGCCCCCAGCGTGAGCATATGACTCGCTCTTGCTGCTTGGCGCGTACGCGAGCCCTCCCTCTTCTTGTTGTTGATGCGAAGTTGTTGCTTTTGGGCAGGAGCGGAGCAGCTCCGGCGGGCGCGTCCAGAGGGCGCTTCCGCCGTGCCGACCGAGTCTGCTACCCCGCCAAGGGAGAGATCCCCGGCAAGGGAGGACCTTCCGACGGGGGACGCGGCCGACGATCCCCTTGCCGCGGCGAGCGCAGCGCCCGCCTCGGATCCGATGAAGGCTGAGGTCGTCATCGAGGAGGGCGCGCGTGGCGATGCCGACGACGTTGCCGGTGCTCAGGAGGCGGACGGCGTTGATATCCCTGTGGGCGACGGGGAGGCCGAGGAGCAGCAGAGGCTCGCCGCCGCGGAGTTATCCGCGCGGGAAGGCGAGCTGGTGCTGAAAACGGCCAGCCTCGCCGACCACGGGGAAGAGGCCGCCGCGCGCGAGCGGGCGCTCAGCGGAGACCTGAAGAAGGCGCGGGATGCTGCCGCAGCCGCTGAGATCACCAAGAAGGGGCTGGAGGCGAGGGTGGCGCAGCTCGATTCTGACCTCAAGGCGAAGGGCGAGGAGCTCGCCGCGGTCCGGCAGGAGCGCGAGAAGGGTGCGCTCACCCTTGGCGAGCTTCAGGGTCGCTTCGCCGAGAAGATCCGGGAGCTCGACGCCGCCAAGAACTCCAACTCCACTCTGGAACTGAAATTGGAGGCGCTCGGCAAGGCGCTGGACAGCGCTAAGGAGCAGGAGGCGGCTTTACGGAAGGAGGTCGACGGCAACGAGGAGCTGCTGAGGCGCGCCGCCGTTTCCCAGAACACCTTCAGGGATACAGTGGAGCGGTGGACCGAGGGCCTCGTCGACATCGCCGCCACCATCGACAGGGAGCTGACGCTGCTGGGGATCGAGGGCCACCAGTCCCTCACCGACGAGGACGTCGCGCCCAGCGCCAAGCTCACTTCCTTCTTCCAGGGGGTGGTGCAGGCGCTCCAGCACCTCCGAACGTCGCTCCCGAAGGAGCGGGCCGATGAGATGCGGGAGGCCATCTCCGGGGCCCTCGAGAGGGTGCTGGTGAAGATCGTTTTCCGCAATCCCGACATCAGGCTTACCAACGTCCTCAGGCCCTTGCCGGAGAACGCAGACCTGACGGGGATCCGGGCCCTCATCGCCCCTATCGTCAAGAAGGCGGCCCGGGTCAAGAGGATCGAGGGCGACCGCGTAGATTAGGCCGCCTGCCCCTTTCTTTTATCTCCCTTTCCCTGCCGCTGTTAAATATGCCACGGAAACGGCTGGTTAGGGCAGCAGTGAGGCATTTTGTAATATAACTTTTCATCTTAGGCTATGCATCGCACTGTTATCCCCTCTACTCGACCGGCGCCTTGCTTGTTTCCGCCCTACGCTTTCGGGGACTTGCCGGCGTAGGCCTCCGCCTTGCCACGGGTGCCGAGTGCGGGACGTCAGCGACCCGCTGGCGGGGCTGCCACCGGCAAGAAACCTCGCCGCGGCTGGTTGCCGCTCACTCAGATTGTTGAGCAGGCTCGAGGCAAAGTAAACGGTGCGACTGCGGTCGCAGCACGCTTAGGGTGCCGGGCGAGCTCGAAACAAAGTGAGGACGCTACTCGGGGTGTAGCACACTCGAGTCGTTGAGCGGACTCGAAACGAAACGAGGGCGCAACCAGTCTCGTGCCGGTCCTTCCGCGCTCAGGCCTCTCAACCCAGGCTCGGTCGTTCGAGGGAGGTAACTCTTAAAAATTAAAGGAGCAATTGCTCGAGCTCCGGCAACTTATCTTTTCTTATTGCTTGCCGCCCGGTGGGGTAAAACCTCCTTGGGCAGCATCCAGCCCATCCTGGGGGTAGGTGAGGGGGCAGGGCCTCACGACCCTCCGGAGCTAGGCGTAGCTATGCTTGGGGATCCGCGCCCCTCTCTGCGCCAAGGATCACATGCAACTGCGGCAAGACTTGGGCAGAGGGGATGGTTGGCGGAAACAGGTTCCGGCTACCGCGCTGGAAAGACTCTTCCCACGGTCGGTGTCAACTCGTTCGGCACCCCGGCGGGCGCGGCGCGCCGGGGGAACGAGGTCACCTTTCTCGTGACTTCTGGCGCTAACTTCTGCGGCCGCGAGAGCGGCGCAGAGTTCGCTGGAGGCAAATCGTTCGTCCAGCGGCCAGAAGGCGGGCCTCCTCAAGGAGCAGCTGCTTCTTGCCCAGCCTCTGCGCGAGTGGATACTCGAGGAGGGCCGCGCACGAGCCCGTGGGAAGGAGTGCCAAAGCTCGTCGGGAACCCCCGCTTCAACTGGACAGATCCTCGGATCCGCAGGAGCGGACTGTTCCTCGGCGTTCAGATTGCTGGTCTGCTCGCCGGAGCAAGGCTCACCGGGGACACCTGCTTCGACTGGACGGATCCTGGGATCCGCAGGAGCGGGCTGTCCCTCGGCGTCGTCCCCCTACCTGGCGCGCCAAAGATGTCGGGGCGGACGGGCGTCCCCCCGCGAGCACCTATGGGGCCGGAGCCCCTTTCGTTGTCCGGCGAGGGGGGCGGAGGGAGCGCGGAGAGCAGATCGAAGCGGGCACACGGGCGGTTTACCCAGGTTCGGGCCGCGATGGACGCGTAAAACCCTACTCCTGCTTAGTTGTATTGAACTGGGGAGCTCGGGAGCTTGGGGAGCTAGCTGCACCGAGCGTATGGCTGTCTGGATGCCGAATCTCCGAACCCCGGAACCCTTGCGGAACCCCCCTCTACGTTGCACACGGGCCTCCTTTTATAGCGCAAAGGGGTCACCGACAGGTGTCAACGTAAGAGAAAGGGGTAAAAGTGTAAAAGGGGTGGTAGCTGTAATAGTGCGGGAACGGTGGCGCTACAGTGCGGCACAGTGTTATCATACCTACTTCTGACGGTAGGGGACAAGGGCATTAAATGCCCGTCACGGTCGCCCGGACAGCACCGAGGCGGACCGTTAGGTGCGCCACCGTTCGCCACGATAGCGGCTGCATGCCACCGCATGCCCCAGGCTGCGCGGTGCCTCGCCACGTGCCCTCGGGGGAAGCCCCGGAGCGACGCGTGGCGGGCGAGCTGGAGCGCAGTCTTGAGGTGGCGGTCTTGCCGCGGCAAGTGGCTTGCCGCGGGGGTCGTCTTCCTGTGCCTGATAGCGTGCCGGCTATCAGGCCTTGCCGGGACGCTTGGCGCGCCACGGCGGGCTTCTCTTGTGGTGCCTGGGCTCGGCCTTCCCGACAAGCTCCTCTTGTCGGGGGCTCGATCTTCTGTCTCGTTATACTTTGTTCTTGGATGGCCTTACATGGGCTCAGTCGTCCCGGCAAGCTCCTCTTGCCGGGGTCTTGTCTTCTCGGCCCGGCAAGCTCCTCTTGCCGGGGGCCTTGTCTTCTTGGCCCGGCAAGCTCCTCTTGCCGGGGGCCTTGTCTTGAATGCTTGGTCTTCTCTTGGCGCTTCCGGGGCGGGCCTTGCCGCAGGGTGCTACGACTGCCCGTGCACAAGTCTGGGGTACTAAGGTACCCCTACTTTAGTACACCGACATAGTTGAATCAAAACCAACATATCCTCTATGATATTTATGTTCATGGTGTTCATATCCTACTCATGCTAGTGTCCAATGTTACTTACGCATAATGCATGGTTATGATCGTTGTTGCTCTCTAGCTGGCCGCTTCTCAATCTAAATTGCTAGCCTTCGCCTGTACTAAGTGGGAATTATGCTTGTACATCAAAAACCTTGAACCCAAAGTTATTCCATATGAGTCCACCATATCTACCTATAAGCGGTATTACCCTGCTGTCCTAAGTAAATTTGCATGTTCCACCTCTAAAACTTCTAAAAATATTCGTTTTGTGTGCCTGGATCATTCATGGAAAGACAAGAGGTAGTCGGTATCTTCCATGCTAAGCGGATTATTCTCAGGTCGAGTGTTTATTCACTCACCAGCACACGAGAAAAGGGCGGTATAAGGGATGCCCAGTCCCAAACTGCAAAATACAAAAAGAGTTAATCGCTCGAATAATCAAACAAAAACTCCCAACAGAGTCAAAACCTTTACTTTTATCGCTTGGGAACTGCCACTAGCTTGTTTAGCATGGGAGATATTGATAACCGATAGTTGTGAAGTAAATGAGAAGGGTCCATGTCCCAAAATAATAATTTACCTCTGTTTTAAAAATCGAGCTCTGGCACCTCTGCAAATCACTGCTTTCCTCTACGAAGGGACTATCTATTTACTTTTATGTTGTGTCACCACCTTCTAAAAATAAGCGCCAGAAACTGAGTAGAGAACAACTGTCATGATTTATGCATTGTGTGTAGCTAATGTTGGGTGCATCATGACTGGATCTTTTCTACCATGAATTACAATGTTTAGTCGCTGCTTGAACTTTAGAGGTGCTCTGCATTTATGTTTTGCGGCCTCAGAAAGGGCTAGCGAGATACCACTATTTTCATATTATATCATGGTTGTTTTGACAATGTGATGCCATTTGAGATATCTTATTATTGCTCGCTAGCTGATTATGTCATTGATATGGTTAGTTATAATGTTGGCTGAAAACCCGGGTGCTGTTTAAGCTTATTTATGCAAACAAGAGCAAAAGAGTTCGTAAAAGTTTTTCTTTTTCACTTTCAGTTTATCAACTGAATTGCTTGAGGACAAGCAAATGTTCAAGCCTGGGGGAGTTGATACGTATCCTACGTATCTACTTTTCCTAATGCTTTTCCTCTTGTTTTTGACTCTAATTTGCATGATTTGAATGAAACTAACCCCGGACTGACGTTGTTTTCAGCAAAACTACCATGGTGTTATTTTTGTGCAGAAATAAAAGTTCTCGGAATGGAACGAAACTTTGCGAGGAATTTTTATACAATAAAAGAGAATTTCTGGAGCCAAGACCTGCCACAGAGGGCACCTGGGTGGGCACAACCCACTAGGTCGCGCCCCCTCTCCTGGCGCGCCCAGGTGGGTTGTCCCCACCCGTGGCCCCGCAGACCTCAACCCTGACACTATAAATTCCTATTTTCGGAGAAAAAACAAGGAGAAAGAATTATCGCGATCCATGAGACAGAGCCGCCGCCAAGCCCTGTTCTTCCTCGGGAGGGCAGATCTGGAGTCCGTTTGGGGCTCCGGAGAGGGGGGGATCTTCGTTCTTCGTCATCACCAACCCTTCTCCATCACCAATTCCATGATGCTCCCCACCGGGAGTGAGTAATTCCATCGTAGGCTCGCTGGTCGGTGAGGATTTGGATGATATTCATCATGTAATCGAGTTAGTTTTATTAGGAATTGATCCCTAGTATCCATTATGTTCTTAGATTGATGTTGCTATGACTTTGCCATGCTTAATGCTTGTCACTTTGGGCCCGGGTGCCATGAACTCAGATCTGAACCGTTTATGTTATCATCATTATATCCATGTTCTAGATCCGATCTTGCAAGTTATAGTCACCTACTACATGTTATGATCCGGTAACCCCAGAGCGACAATAACCGGGACTTCTCCCGGTGATTACCGTAGTTTGAGGAGTTCATGTATTCACTATGTGTTAATGCTTTGTTCCGGTTCTCTATTAAAAGGAGGCCTTAATATCCCTTAGTTTCCAATATGGACCCCACTGCCACGGGAGGGTAGGACAAAAGATGTCATGCAAGTTCTTTTAATAAAGCACGTATGACTACTTACGGAATACATGCCTACATTATATTGATGAACTAGAGCTAGTGCCAAATCACCCTAGGTTATAACTGCCACATGATGAATATCATCCAACAAGTCACCGATCCAATGCTACGAACTTCTCCATATTGTTTCTGCTAAGTTACTACTGCTATCATCACTGTTACACTTGCTACCAAATTACTGCTATCACTGTTACTGTTATCATCGCTACTGTCACTACTATCAAAACTATCAAACTACTTTGCTACTGATCACTTTGCTGCAGATAATTAATCTCCAGGTGTGGTTGAATTGACAACTCAGCTACTAATACCTTCAAATATTTTTTGGCTCCCCTTGTGTCGAATCTATAAATTTGGGTTGAATACTCTACCATCAAAAACTGTTGCTATCCCCTATACTTGTGGGTTATCATATGGCAACTGTTTTAATTCAAACACGGGGTCACCTTTAGGTGGAGGAGGACCTCCAAGAGTTTCAATAGGCAAATTATGTTTTAGCAGAGGTCGTTGTTCAAAGAAAATTTTATCTATCTCATTTCTTTCATGCATATGCATATCATTTTCATGGTCTAACAAATATTGTTCTAGTGGATCAGTAGGAGGCACGGCAATAGAAGCAAGACCAATTATTTCATACTTACTAGGTAATTCTTTTTTATGATGTTTTCTACTGAACTTGGAAAAATTAAATTCATGAGACTCGTCACCAAAGTTAACACCGACGGTTTGTTTATGACAATCTATAGTAGCATTGACAGTGTTCAAGAAGGGTCTACCAAAGATAATGGGACAAAAGTCATCTTGTGGGGAACCAAGAACAAGAAAATCAGTAGGATATTTTATTTTCCCACACAAGACTTCGACATCTGTAACAATCCCAAGTGGTGTGATGGTGTCTCTATTAGCAAGTTTAATTATAACATCTGTGTCTTCTATTTCAGCGGGTGCTATATCATTCATAATTTCTTGATATAAGGTAAAAGGAATAGCACTTATGCTAGCACCTAAATCACATACATGATGATAACAGTGATCTCCTATTTTAACTGAGACAACAGGCATGCCAACAACAGGTCTATGTTTATCTTTCTCATCTGGTTTAGCAATTCTAGCCGCTTCATCACAAAAGTAAATAGCATGCCTATCTATATTTTCTACCAAGAGATCTTTAACCATAGCAATGCTAGGTTCTACTTTGATTTGTTCCAATGGTTTAGGTGCTTTGATATTACTTTTTTGGACCATAGTTGAAACCTTAGCATGTTCCTTTATCCTAACAAGGAAAGGTGGGTTTTCAATATAAGTAGTAGGAACAACTGGATCAACACTGTAAATAATAGTTTCTTCCTTAGCTACTATTGATTCTTTAATTTCTTCTTTAGTAGGTGGATAATATTTAAACCACTTCTCCTTAGGGAGATCAACATGAGTAGCAAATGATTCACAAAAGGAGGCTACTATCTCAGAGTCAAGTCCATATTTAGTGCTATACTTGTGAAAAGCATCAGTATTCATAAAAGATTTAACACAATCAGACTTAAGCTTAACTCCTGGCTCTTTACCTTCGTCGAGTTCCCAATCTTCAGAGTTGCGTTTAACTCTTTCTAAAAGATCTCACCTGAATTCAATAGTCTTCTTTATAAAAGAACCAGTACAAGAAGTATCGAGCATGGACTGATTATCACGAGAAAGCCGAGCATAAATTTTTTGGACAATGATTTCTCTTGAGAGCTCATGATTGGGGCATGAGTATAACATTGACTTAAGCCTCCCCCAAGATAGAGCGATACTTTCTCCTTCACGAGGCCAAAAATTATATATATAATTCTGATCACGATGAACTAGATGCATAGGATATATTTTTTTGGTGAAATTACCATTTCAACCGATTCCAATTCCAAGATCCAATATCATCACATAGCCTATACCATGCCAATGTTTTTCCCTTCAAAGATAAAGGGAAAACCTTCTTCTTAGCTTCATCTCTGGGTAAACCCGCAAGCTTAAATAATCCAGAAATTTTATCTACATATATCAAGTGCATATCAGGATTTTCGGTTCCATGTCCTACATAAGGATTAACTAGCAGTTGTTCTATCATACCCGAAGGAATTTCATAATCAATATTTTCAGTAGGTGCAGTATGTTGAGGGGTAACTAATTGTGGTTCTGGTCGAGGTGAAGATACCCCGAACAAACCCCTCAAAGGATTGTTCTCCATAGTAACAAGTGACAATAAATTTCAACATGTAGTAATAATTTTTCCTTACCAATTTCCACTTACTAAGAGCGCTTCACTCCCCGGCAACGATGCGAGAAAAGAGTCTTAATGACCCACAAGTATAGGGGATCAATCGTAGTCCTTTTGATAAGTAAGAGTGTCGAACCCAACGAGGAGCAGAAGGAAATGCCAAGTGGTTTCCAGCAAGGTAATTTTCTGCAAGAACTGAAATTGTTGGTAACAGATAGTTTGATAGCAAGATAATTTGTAACGAGCAAGTAACAGTAACTATAAATAATATGCAGCAAGGTAGCCCAATCCTTTTGTGGCAAAGGACATGCCAAAACAGTCTCTTATGATAAGCAAAGCGTTCTTGAGGGTACACGGGAATTTCATCTAGTCACTTTCTTCATGTTGATTCGATTTGTGATCGCTACTTTGATAATTTGATATGTGGGTGGACCGATGCTTAGGTGTTGTTCTTACTTGAACAAGCCGCCTACTTATGATTAACCCCCTCGCAAGCATCTGCAACTAGAAGAAAAGTATTAAGATAAAATCTAACCATAGCAGTTTGGATCCAAATTGGTCCCTTACGGAAGAGCGCATAAACTAGGGTTTAAACTTCTATCACTCTAGCAACCCATCATCTAATAACTACTCCATAATGCATTCCCTTAGGCCCAAATATGGTGAAGTGTCATGTATTCGATGTTCACATGACACCACTAAGGGAATCACAACATACATACCATCAAAATATCAAACACATATCAAGTTCACATGATTACTTGCAACAAAATTTCTCCCGTGACCTCAAGAACAAAAGTAACTACTCACTGATATGTCTCCAACATATCTATAATTTTTTATTGTTCCATGTTGTTATATTATCATTCTTGGATGTTCTACAATCATTTTATAGCAACTTTATATCATTTTTTGGGACTAACCTATTGACATAGTGCCCAATGCCAGTTGCTGTTTTCACTTGTTTTTTACTTCGCAGAAAATCAATACCAAATGGAGTCCAAACGCAGCGAAACTTTTTGGTGATTTTTTCTGGACCATAAGACACACGTTGGGCCAAGGAAGTACCAGAGGGGGGCTCCGAGGGGAGCACAACCCACCTGGGCGCGCCCAGGTGGGTTGTGCCCTCCTCGGCCGCCTCCCACACCGCCTTTTTGCTCTATAAATATCCCAATATTCCAAAAACCCTAGGGGAGTCGATGAAACACAATTCCAGCCGCCGCAAGTTCCAGAAACCACAGATCTAATCTAGACACCATCATGGAGGGGTTTATCATCCTCATTGGTGCCTCTCCGATGATGTGTGAGTAGTTCATTGTAGACCTACGGGTCCGTAGTTAGTAGCTAGATGGCTTCCTCTCTCTCTTTTGATTCTCAATACAATGCTCTCTTGGAGATCTATTTGATGTAACTCTTTTGCGGTGTGTTTGTTGGGATCCGATGAACTTTGAGTTTATGATAAGATCTATTTTATCCATGAAAGTTATTTGAGTTTTGATCTCTTATATGCATGATTGCTTATATCATCGTATTTCTTCTTCAAATCTTTAGTTTAGTTAGGCCGACTAGATCAATTTTTCTTGCCATGGGAAGAGGTGCTTTGTGATGGGTTCGATCTTACGATGCTCAATCCCAGTGACAGAAGGGGAAATGACATGTATGTATCGTTGCTATTAAGGATAACAAGATGGGGTCTATCCTACATGAGTAGATCTTGTCTACGTCATGTCATCGTTCTTATTGCATTACTCTGTTTCTCTATGAACTTAATACACTAGATGCATGCTAGATAGCGGTCGATGTGTGGAGTAATAGTAGTAGATGCAGGAAGGAGTCAGTCTACTAATATTATACGTGATGCATATATAATGATCATTGCCTGTATATCATCATAATTATTTGAAGTTCTATCAATTTCCCAGTAGTTATTTGTTTACCCACCGTATGCTATTTTCTTGAGAGAAGCCACTAGTGAAATCTACGGCTCCCGGGTCTCTTCTTTATAATATTTGCCTTCAGATCTATTTGTATTCGCTTTCGTTTTCAGATATATTAATCCAAAAACCCAAAAATACGCTGCTGCAATTTTTCTTTATTTATTTTATCTCGAGATCTATTTATCCAATCTACTACAATTTTATCTATCTTTTTACCCGGGAGGGATTGACAACCCCTCTTTTACGTCGGGTTGCAAGTATTTGTTCTTTGTGTGCAGGTACCATTCACGTAGTGTTGCATGGTTCTCCTACTGGTTCGATAACCTTGTTCTCATCACTGAGGGAAATACTTACCGTAGATGTGCTGCATCATCCCTTCCTCTTTGGGGAAATACCTACATAGTTTAAGCCGCATCACTCACAAATGATAATCATGCTCAAGATAAGAGGGATACTAAATAGCATAATGGATCTGAACATATAATCTTCCACCAAATAAACCATACAGTAATCAACTACAAGATGTAATCAACACTTCTAGTCACCCACGAAGCACCAATCTAAGGTTCCGATGCAAAGGTTGAACACAAGAGATGAACTAGGGTTTGAGAGGAGATGGTGTTGTTGAATATGTTGATGAAGATTGCCCTCCCCAAGATGGGAGAGTTGTTGGTGATGATGATGACGATGATTTCCCCCTCCGGGAGGGAAGTTCCCCTGGAAGAATCGCTTCGCCGGAGGGCAAAAGGGTTCCTGCCCAAGTTCCGCTTGAGACGGCGGCGCTTCGTCCCGAAAGTCATCTCCTTATTTTATTTCTAGGTCAAAATGACTTATATACCAGAAGAGGGGCACTGGAGGTGGGCCGAGGAGGGCACAACCCACCAGGGCACTCCTGGGCTCCCTGCGCGTCCAGGCGGGTTGTGCCCACCTAGTGGGCCCCCTCTGGTGGTTATTTGCTCCAATATTCCTCATATATTCCAAAATAATTCTTCGTAAATTTTCAGCTCATTTGGAGATGTCCAGAATAGGTAACTCTGAAGTAGCTTTTCCAGGTCCAGAATTCCAACTGCCGACATTCTCCCTCTTTGTGTAAACCTTGCATATTATGAGAGAAAATGCATTAGAATTACTCCAGAAAGCATTATTATGCAATAAAACATAGTAAATAACAGTAGGTAAACATGATGCAAAATGGACGTATCATTGACCTGGAGGGTACCTGATACGTCTCCAATGTATCTATAATTTTTTATTGTTCCATGCTATTATATTATCTGTTTTGGATGTTTAATGGGCTTTAAGACACCTTTTTATATTATTTTTGGAACTAACCTATTAATCGAAGTCCCAGTGCAAATTGTTTTTTTTGCCTATTTCAGTGTTTCGCAGAAAAGGAATATCAAACGGAACGAAACCTTCGCGAGGATCTTTTTTGGAACAGATGCAATCCAGGAGACTTGGAGTGGAAGTCAAGGAAGCAACGAGGCGGCCACGAGGCAGGAGGGCGCGCCCAGGGGGGTAGGCGCCCCCCGCACCCACCCTCGTGGGCCCCTCGTAGCTCCACTGACCTACTTCTTTCACCTATATATACTCTTATACCCTGAAACCATCGAGGGGAGCCACGAAACCACTTTTCCACCGCCGCAACCTTCTGTACCCGTGAGATCCCATCTTGGGGCCTTTTTCGGCGATCTGCTGTAGGAGGATTCGATCACGGAGGGCTTCTACATTGATACGTCTCCGTCATATCTATAATTTTTTTATTGTTCCATGCTAATATTATTCAACTTTCATATACTTTTGGCAACTTTTTATACTATTTTGGGACTAACATATTGATCCAGTGCCTAGTGCCAGTTCCTGTTTGTTGCATGTTTTATGTTTCGCAGAAACCCCGTATCAAACGGAGTCCAAACGAGATAAAAATGGACGAAGAATATTTTTGGAATATTTGTGAAATATGGGAAGAAGAATCAACGCGAGATGGTGCCCGAGGGGGCCACGAGGCAGGAGGGCGCGCCCACCCCCCTGGGCGCGCCCCTGACCCTCATGGCCCCCCCGTAAGGCGGTTGCTGCTCTTGTTTGGCCGCAAGAAAGCTCATTTTCGGAGAAAAATCTGGGCGAAGGTTTCAATCCAATCGAAGTTACGAATCTCCGGATATATAAGAAACGGCGAAAGGGCAGAATCCCAGAACGCAGAAACAGAGAGAGACAGAGAGACAGATCCAATCTCGGAGGGGCTCTCGCTCCTCCCATGCCATGGAGGCCAAGGACTAGAGGGGAAACCCTTCTCCCATCTAGGGAGGAGGTCAAGTAAGAAGAAGAAGGGGCCCCTCTCCCCCTCTCTTCTGGTGGCGCCGGAACGCCGCCGTGGCCATCATCATCATCACCGCGATCTTCACCAACACCTCCGCCATCTTCACCAACATCTCCATCACCTTCCCCCCCCCTCTATCTACAGCGGTCCACTCTCCCGCAACCCGCTGTACCCTCTACTTGAACATGGTGCTTTATGCTTCATATTATTATCCAATGATGTGTTGCCATCCTATGATGTCTGAGTAGATTTTTGTTGTCCTATCGGTGATTGGTGAATTACTATGATTGATTTAATTTGCGTGTGGTTATGTTGCTGTCCTTTGGTGCCCATCATATGAGCGCGCACGTAGATCACACCATAGGGTTAGTTGTATGTTGATAGGACTATGTATTGGAGGGCAAGAGTGACAGAAGGTTCTACCTAGCATAGAAATTGATGCATACGGGATTGAAGGGGGACCAATATATCTTAATGCTATGGTTGGGTTTTACCTTAATGAACGTTAGTAGTTGCGGATGCTTGCTAATAGTTCCAGTCATAAGTGCATAGAATTCCAAGTCAGGGATGACATGCTAGCAGTGGCCTCTCCCACATAAAACTTGCTATCGGTCTAGTAAAGTAGTCAATTGCTTAGGGACAATTTCGCAACTCCTACCACCACTTCTCCACACTCGCTATATTTACTTTATTGATTCTTTATCTAAACAGCCCCTAGTTTTTATTTACGTGCTCTTTATATTCTTGCAAGCCTATCCCGTTACACCTACAAAGTACTTCTAGTTTCATTCTTGTTCTAGGTAAAGCGAACGTCAAGCATGCGTAGAGTTGTATCGGTGGTCAATAGAACTTGAGGGAATATTTGTTCTACCTTTAGCTCCTCATTGGGTTCGACACTCTTACTTATCTAAATAGGCTACAATTGATCCCCTATACTTGTGCGTTATCAAGATCTTTTTTTGGCGCCGTTGACGATGAGTTATAGCGTGGGGTGAATATTCTCTTGTGTGCTTGTTTGCTTTATCACTAAGTAATTTTTATTTGCTGTTCTAAGTTATTTTCTATCTTTATTTATGGGTAGGAAACGCAAAATACCAAAAAATAGTTGTACCTACTGAACCAATGGTTGAAGAACCACGCAAAATCTATCACACTCCTGAAGCCTTTTACTTGGATCATCTTCAATCCCTTTGTGCTCGTGCTGAAACCCCAACTAGCTTAGTTGAGGGCAAATCTTTAGATGAGCATTTTATGCGACACCGCTTATCTCAAAAAGGGAAACTTTTACTGGATCAAATTCATCGTTTGTAATGTTATGCTTGGAATTTATGTGAAATATATGATGTTACTTGTTGTTCTGAAAACCCTAAGGAACACCTTCTCTACCAATGTGAGTTTAGTGATAATGGAATCGTATCTTCGTATGCTAAGGGTGTTTATAATTACTATGATGTTCAACAAATTGAACAATTTGTTGCTTTTAAGGGTGCTTATGAAATTGCTTCTTTGATTGAAAAGTATGATGCTACTCTTTACAAATCTGAAAATTTTGCCATACTTAAATATTGTTATGGTAATTATGCTTCTAATGCCTATGTTAAACCATATATTGAGGACTCCTCCACTGTCCAAGAAGAGACTAATATTTTGCAGGAGTCTATGGAAGAAGAAATTGATGAAACTGTAAGCTCATTGGATGAAAAAGATGAGGAGGAGAGCGAAGAACAAAAGGAGGAAGAGCGGATTGATCACCCGTGCCCACCTTCTAATGAGAGTAACTCTTTATCCCATACATTGTTTAATTTCCCTTCGTGCTTACCAACGGATGATTGCTATGATGATTGTTATGATCCCGTTGGTTCTCTTGAAATATCCCTTTTTGATGATGCTTGCTATGCTTGTGGCCAAGATGCCAATATGAATTATGCTTATGGAGATGAACTTGCTATAGTTCCTTATGTTAAACATGAAATTGTTGCTATTGCACCCACGCATGATAGTCCTATTATCTTTTTGAATTCTCCCGACTACACTATATCGGAGAAGCTTGCCCTTATTAAGGATTATATTGATGGGTTGCCTTTTACCGCTGCACATGATGATTTTGATAGATATAATATGCATGTCCTTTCTGCTCCTACTTGCAATTATTATGAGAGAGAAACTATATCTCCACCTCTCTATGTTTCCCACATGATAAAATTGCAAGAAGCTGTTTATACTATGCATTGGCCTTTACTTTGTGTGCATGAATTGTTCTTTTATGACATGCCGATGCATAGGAAGAGAGTTAGACTTCATTATTTCTTGATATATGTTAATTTGTGCTCACTACTAAATGCTGAATCATTGTTAATTAAAATTGGCTTTGATATACCTTGGGATCCGGGTGGATCCATTACTTGAGCACTATATGCCTAGCTTAATGGCTTTAAAGAAAGCGCTGCCAGGGAGACAACCTGGAAGTTTTAGAGAGTCATTTATTTCTATTGAGGGCTTTTATATAGTTTTAAAACAAAAAAATAAAGAGGGGAATCCAAAACTTTTCAAAAAGGAAAGTGAAAGTGAGAGAGACAAGCATTGTTGAAGTGGGGGAGCTCCTTGAACTTTGTTCATGCTCACGGAAACTTTGTGAATCTTGATTACAGAAACTTTTCAACAAAAATAATTATCCCCTTGTACAATTCCATTGTATTATAAAAATAATGTGCCAAGGTTTGCCTTTAGGATGTTTACAATGCTTGTTGGTTTCTGCGGTGTAGGACAGAAACCTTGGCTGTAGTGCGCAATTTTACATTTTTTACTGGAATGCCAAACGGTTCTGAAACTTCTTGCACTATCTTTCTATACATTTTTTTAATTTTTCCTAATTTTGGCATAATTTTTGGAGTACCAGAAGTATGGTGAATGTTCAGATTGTTACATACTATTCTATTTTAGACAGATTCTGTTTTTGATGCATAGTTTGCTTGTTTTGATGAAACTATCAATTTCTATCAGTGGATTAAGCCATGGAAAATTCATATTACAGTAGATATAATGCAAAAAATATGAATTGGTTTGCAACAGTACTTAGAGTAGTGATTGCTTTATTATCCTGACGGATCTTACCGAGTTTTCTGTTGAAGTTTTGTGTGGATGAAGTGTTTGAAGATCGAGGAGGTCTCGATATGAGGAGAAGGAGGAGAGACAAGAGCTCAAGCTTGGGGATTCCCAAGGCACCCCGAGTAAATATTCAAGGATACTCAAGCGTCTAAGCTTGGGGATGCCCTGGAAGGCATCCCATCTTTCTTCAACAAGTACGATATGTTTTCGGATTCGTTTCGTTCATGCGATATGTGCAAATCTTGGAGCGTATTTTTCATTTAGTTTTCACTTTTATTTTATGCACCATGCTGGTATGAGATAGTCCTTGGTTGATTTATAGAATTCTCTTTGCACTTCACTTATATCTTTTGAGTACGGCTTTATAGAATGCTTCATGTGCTTCACTTATATCATTTGAAGTTTGGATTGCCTGTTTCTCTTCACATAGAAAACCGCCATTTGTAGAATGCTATTTTGCTTCACTTATATTTGTTAGAGCATGGGCATATCTTTTGTAGAAAGAATTAAACTCTCTTGCTTCACTTATATCTATTTAGAGAGATGACATGAATTGGTCATTCACATGGTTAGTCGTAAAATCCTACATAAAACTTGTAGATCACTGAATATGATATGTTTGATTCATTGCAATAGTTTTGCGATATAAAGGTGGTGATATTAGAGTCGTGCTAGTTGAGTAATTGTAAAATTGAGAAATACTTGTGTTGAGGTTTGCAAGTCCCGTAGCATGCACGTATGGTAAACGTTATGTGACAAATTTGAAGCATGGGGTGTTCTTTGAGTGCTTTCCTTATGAGTGGCAGTCGGGGACGAGCGGTGGTCTTTTCCTACCAATCTATCCCCCTAGGGGCATGAGTATTAGTACTTTCCTTCGAGGGCTAATAAACTTTTGCAATAAGTATATGAGTTCTTTATGACTAATGTGAGTCCATGGATTATACGCACTCTCACCCTTCCATCATTACTAGCCTCTTCGGTACCGTGCATTGCCCTTGGTGCAAAATTCACCGGTGCATCCAAACCCCGTGATATGATACGCTCTATCACACATAAGCCTCATTATATCTTCCTCAAAACAGCCACCATACCTACCTATCATGGCATTTCCATAGCCATTCCGAGATATAGTGCCATGCAACTTCCATCATCATCATATACATGACTTGAGCATTTATTGTCATATTGCTTTGCATGATTGTAAGATAGCCAGCATGATGTTTGCATGGCTTGTCCGTTGATGTCATTGCTATGCTAGATCATTGCACATCCCGGTACACCACCGGAGGCATTCATATAGAGTCATATCTTTGTTCTAGTATCGAGTTGTAATATTGAGTTGTAAGTAAATAAAGGTGTGATGATCATCATTATTAGAGCATTGCCCCGGTGAGGAAAGGATGATGAAGACTATGATTCCCCCACAAGTCGGGATGACACTTTGGACTTTAAAAATAAATAAAAGAGGCCAAAGAAGCCCACAAAAAAGAAAAAAAAGAGAACAAAAAAAGAGAGAAGGGGCAATGTTACTATCCTTTTACCACACTTGTGCTTCAGAGTAGCACCATGTTCTTACGAAAAAGGGTTTCCCCCGCTTTATATATAAAGCACCAACACTTACATCCAAGTAACCGATACAAATGCTCGCCACACAACCCAAGGCAAGATACAAGAATGCCGGGCACCGACACACAACTTCAAGACTACCAAGTATCAACAGAAATGAGCAAAAAGAACCGCTTGTAGCCGACGGAGACCACCATCAAGAAGAGAGATCGTTCGGGAAGAAGTGCAACGGACCACGCCGGACCGAGGGTTCCAAGACGATGCCTCCAAGAAGGGCACGACCACGGACCGTCGCCATCGTCCGATCCAAAGATCAGGTTTTCTCCCGGAACACGACAGGAGGAGTTAGAGCACCATGACGAAGCCTGTAGGGAGGAACATGACATCCGCAGACACCGCCACCGTCGATCCGTGTACGGACAGGTAAGTGATGAACCCCGGTGCTCCACCCTTCCGCTGCATCCCCGATCCGCCAGCCACCTGCAACCATGCCACCCAAGCGGTCGTGGTTGCTCGCCCGCATCCGAGTCGCGCAGTCTGCCTACGACCAACGCGACTCCCACTGCCAGGGCCGCCGCCCCTCCACCGGACCACCCCGAGAATCCCCAAAGGTCACGCCTTGGACAAGATCCATGAGCCCAACCACCTCAGAACTGCCGGCGACCACTGCCTCAAGAGGAACCGTGCCCAGTTGGCCGGGGGAAGGGGGAGGAGGAGGAGCGGCCTATGGCCACGACCGGCATCGCTGCGCCAGTGACGGGGTATGCATCGGCGCACCCGTCCCCCCTACCAGCTCCCCCCGAGACCCTGTCTCGCCCCCAAAGCCGAACGCCCAGACCCGCAAGAGAGCGTCGGCCACCGCCCGCTGCCGAGGACGAGGGAGCACGGAACCGCCGAGCCGCAGCCATGAGAGGTCACCAGGGAGGCCTTCCCGCGCCGAGCGCCGCCATCCAGCCGCAGGGGCCCGGCTGGACAGGGGCCGCCCACCTCCACCACTGCCGCGCCGCCCCTCCACCAGAGATCCACGGCGAGAGGGGCCGCCCGCGACCCGCAGCACCAAACGAGGTGTCAAGGTGCTGCTGCAAAGCAGCCGCCGCCGCCGCCACCCTCCGGCCTGCACCACCACCCGTGGGAATTTCTGGTGGGAATTCACTTGAGTTATCACTTTCATATACTAGTGGGAATTTTCATTATAGAACTTGGCTTGTATATTCCGATGATTGGCTTCCTGAAATGCCCAAGGTCTTCATGAGCAAGCAAGTTGGATTCACACCCACTTAGTTTTCGGTTTGAGCTTTCATATACTTATAGCTCTAGTGCATCCATTGCATGGCAATCCCTACTCCTTGCATTGACATCAATTGATGGGCATCTCCATAGGTCGTTGATTAGCCACGTCGATGTGAGACTTTCTCCTTTTTGTCTTCTCCACGCAACCTCCATCATCATATTTTATTCCACCCATAGTGTTATGTCCATGGCTTGTGCTCATGTATTGCGTGAGGGTTGAAAAGGCTGAAGCGCGTTAAAAAGTATGAACCAATTGCTCGGCTTGTCATCGGGATTGTGCATGATGGGAGCATTTTGTGTGACGAAAATGAAGCATGGCCAAACTATACGATTTTGTAGGGATGGACTTTCTTTGGCTATGCTATTTTGACAAGACATAACTGCTTGGTTAGTATGCTTGAAGTATTATTGTTTTTATGTCAAAAGATAGACTATTGCCTTGAATCACTCGTGTCTTAATATTCATGCCATGATTAGATTACATGATCAAGATTATGCTAGGTAGCATTCCACATCAAAAATTATCTTTTTATCATTTAGCTACTCGAGGACGAGCAGGAATTAAGCTTGGGGATGTTGATACCTCTCTGTTGTATCTATAATTTTTGATTGTTCCATGCCAATATTATTCAACTTTCATATACTTTTGGCAACTTTTTATACTATTTTTGGGACTAACATATTGATCCAGTGCCTAGTGTCAGTTCCTGTTTGTTGCATGTATTATGTTTCGCAGAAACCCCATATCAAACGGAGTCCAAACGGGATAAAAACGGACGGAGAATATTTTTGGAATATTTGTGAAATATGGGAAGAAGAATCAACGCAAGACGGTGCCCGAGGGGGCCATGAGGCAGGGGGCGCGCCCACCCCCTGGGCGCGCCCCTGACCCTCATGGGCCCCCCGTAAGGCGGTTGCTGCTCTTACTTGGCCGCAAGAAAGCTAATTTTTGGAGAAATATCTGGGCAAAGGTTTCAATCCAATCGGAGTTATGGATCTCCAGATATATAAGAAACGGCGAAAGGGCAGAATCCCAAAACACAGTAACAGAGAGAGACAGAGAGACAAATCCAATCTCGGAGGGGCTCTCGCTCCTCCCATGCCATGGAGGCCAAGGACCAGAAAGGAAACCCTTCTCCCATCTAGGGAGGAGGTCAAGGAAGAAGAAGAAGAAGAAGAAGAAGAAGAAGAATAAGAAGAAGAAGAAGAAGAATAAGAAGGGGGCCCTCTCCCCCTCTCTTTCGGTGGCGCCGGAACGCCGCCGTGGCCATCATCATAATCACTGCGATCTTCACCAACACCTCCGCCATATTCACCAACAGCGCCATCACCTTACCCCCCTCTATCTACAACGGTCCACTCTCCCGCAACCCATTGTACCCTCTACTTGAACATGGTGCTTTATGCTTCATATTATTATCCAATGGTGTGTTGCCATTCTATGATGTCTGATTAGATTTTCGTTGTCCTATCGGTGATTTCTGAATTACTATGATTGATTTAATTTGCTTGTTGTTATGTTGCTGTACTTTGGTGCCCATCATATGAGCGCGGGCGTGGATCACACCATAGGGTTAGTTGTATGTTGATAGGACTATGTATTGGAGGGCAAGAGTGACAGAAGCTTCTACCTAGCATAGAAATTGATGCATACGGGATTGAAGGGGGACCAATATATCTTAATGCTATGGTTGGGTTTTACCTTAATGAACGTTAGTAGTTGTGGATGCTTGCTAATAGTTCCAATCATAAGTGCATAGAATTCCAAGTCAGGGATGACATGCTAGCAGTGGCCTCTCCCACATAAAACTTGCTATCGGTCTAGTAAAGTAGTCAATTGCTTAAGGACAATTTCGCAACTCCTCCCACCACTTTTCCACACTCGCTATATTCACTTTATTTCTTATTTATCTAAACAGCCCCTAGTTTTTATTTATGTGCTCCTTATATTATTGCAAACCTATCCCGTTACACCTACAAAGTACTTCTAGTTTCATACTTGTTCTTGGTAAAGCGAACGTCAAGCGTGCGTAGAGTTGTATCGGTGGTCGATAGAACTTGAGAGAATATTTGTTCTACCTTTAGCTCCTTGTTGGGTTCGACACTCTTACTTACTGAAATAGGCTACAATTGATCCCCTGTACTTGTGGGTTATCATACATCAACACCATAGCCTCTCCGATGATGTGTGAGTAGTTTACCACAGACCTTCATGTCCATAGTTATTAGCTAGATGGCTTCTTCTCTCTCTTTGGATCTCAATACAAAGTTCTCCTCGATGTTCTTGGAGATCTATTCAATGTAATTCTTTTTGCGGTGTTTTTGTCGAGATCCAATGAATTGTGGGTTTATGATCAAGATTATCTATGAACAATATTTGGTTCTTCTCTGAATTCTTATATGCATGATTTAATATCTTTGCAATTCTCTTCGAATTATCGGTTTAGTTTGGCCTACTAGATTGATCTTTCTTGCAACGGGAGAAGTTCTTAGCTTTGGGTTCAATCTTGCGGTGCTCGATCCCAGTGACAGAAAGGGAAGCGACACATATTGTATTGTTGCCATCGAGGATAAAAACATGAGGTTTATATCATATTGCTTGAGTTTATCCCTCTACATCATGTCATCTTGCCTAATGCGTTACTCTGTTCTTATGAACTTAATACTCTAGATGCATGCTGGATAGCGGTCGGTGTGTGGAGTAATAGTAGTAGATGTAGAATCGTTTCGATCTACTTGTCACGGACGTGATGCCTATGTTCATGATCATGCCTATATATTGTCATAACTATGCGCTTTTCTATCAATTGCTCGACTGTAATTTGTTCACCCACCGTAATATATGCTATCTCGAGAGAAGCCACTAGTGAAACCTATGGCCCCCGGGTCTACTTTACATCATATAAGTTTCCAATCTACAATTCTAGTTTACTATTTATTTTGCAATCTTTACTTTTCAAATCTACACAACAAAAATACCAAAAATATTTATCTTATTATGTTTATCAGATCTCACTTTTGCAAGTGGCCGTGAAGGATTGACAACCCCTTTATCGCGTTTGTTGCAAGGTTCTTGATTGTTTGTGCAGGTACTAGGCGATTTGCGTGTAGTCTCCTACTGGATTGATACCTTGGTTCTTAAAAACTGAGGAAAATACTTACGCTACTTTGCTGCATCACCCTTTCCTCTTCAAGGGAAAACCAACACATGCTGAAGAGGTAGCAAGAAGGATTTCTGGCGCTGTTGCCGGAGAGATCTACGCCAAGTCAAGACACACCAAGTACCCATCACAAACTCTTATCCCTCACATTACATTATTTGCCATTTGCCTCTCGTTTTCCTCTCCCCCACTTCACCTTTGCCGTTTTGTTCGCCCTTTTTTCCGTCCGTCTCTTTTCGCTTGCTTCTTGCCTGTTCTTAGTGCGGTTTGTTGCCATCATGTCTGAAACTGGGGAGGTTATCATTGAAAAGGATAATAGTAAAAGTTTGATAATCCTCATGAAGAATCTACTATTTTACACACTAAAAAGTTTCGGACCGGTAGTGGTAATATTATTGGAAAAGGATAGTTGAACTTGAAAGACAATTTATGCATATGCATCCTTGCATACAAAGGATTTTCCTAGAATTTTCCAATACTGAGCATTCTTATGTTAAACGTGCTGCTAATATCTTTTTGGCAGATGAGTTCAGATTTATTATGAAAGAGGCCAAGGAATTTTTTGCGCATTATAGGGTGGATGCTGGCCGTCCACCCATAGAGCTATCCTTTTTAATCAGGAAGATATAATGCGTTTACAATCTTTGGATCATGTTGCTTATAATGAAAACCTTAGAAAAAGGTCCCTACCGATGTTCTAGTCAATAGAATTTCTGAGCTTAATGATAATTTTGCTATTCAGAACAACGGGCTAGGTTTTTCTCTTGAACAAAGTCTCATGACTTTTTGCCAAAAGAATTCTTATAATGATGAATTGGTAGTGCAATTTGAGGGGCCAAAGGAGGAACCAATACCTCCCGAGCTTGATCTTGGGGACTTCTGTCCCATTAAATTTAGCCCTTTTGATTACTTTTTCTTGCCACAAAGAAAACTTGCTGCTGAATGTAGGGAATATGAGACGAGTTTTCGCGATTTTCCCTATCATTATTATGACAATACCTAGATCTATTCTTGTTTTTATGCCTAGCTAGGGGCGTTAAACGATAGCGCTTGTTGGGAGGCAACCAATTTTTTTTGTTCCTGTTTAGTAATAAATAATTCATCTAGCTTCTGTTTAGATGTGGTTTTATGTTTTAAATTAGTGTTGGTGCCAAGTAGAACCTTTGGGAAGACTTGGGTGCAGTCTTTATGATCTTGTTGTAAAAAACAGAAATTTTAGCGCTCCCGAGATTAGCTGCCATTTTTTACTGCAGAGTGCTTTTAGGTTGATTATTTTTGCATATGATTAATAGGAAATTTTCTCACGTCCACCAATTTATTTCAGAATTTTTGGATTTACAGAAGTATAAATTTGATACAGATTACTACAGACTATTCTGCTTTTGACAGATTCTGTTTTTCGTGTGTTGTTTGCTTATTTTGATGAATCTATGGCTAGTATCGGGGGGTATGAACCATAGAGAAGTTGGAATACAGTAGGTTTAACACCAATACAAATAAAGAATGAGTTCATTACAGTACCTTAAAGTGGTGATTTGTTTTCTTACACTAACAGAGCTCATGAGATTTTCTGTTTATGTTTTGTGTAGTGAAGTTTTCAGGTTTTTGGGTAAAGATTTGATGGATTTTGGAACAAGGAGTGGAAAGAGCCTAAGCTTGGGGATGCCCAAGGAAACCCAAGGTAAAATTCAAGGATAACCAAAAGCCTAAGCTTGGGGATGCCCCGGAAGGCATCCCTCTTTCGTCTTCATCCATCGGTAACTTTACTTGAGGCTATATTTGTATTCACCACATGATATGTGTTTTGCTTGGAGCATCTTGTATGATTTGAGTATTTTCCTTTTAGTTTAACACAATCATCCTTGCTGTACACACCTTTTGGAGAGACACACATGTTTCGGAATTTATTAGAATACTCTATGTGCTTCACTTATATCTTTTGAGCTAGATAATTTTGCTCTAGTGCTTCACTTATATCTTTTTAGAGCATGGTGGTGGTTTTATTTTATAGAAATAATTGATCTCTCATGCTTCACTTATATTATTTTGAGAGTCTTTTATAACATCATGGTAATTTGCTTTGGTTATAAAAGTAGTCCTAATATGATAGGCATCCAAGATGGGTATAATAAAAACTTCCATATAGAGTGCATTGAATACTATGAGAAGTTTGATACTTGATGATTGTTTTGAGATATGAAGATGGTAATATTAGAGTTGTGCTAGTTGAGTAATTGTGGAATTGAGAAATACTTATGTTGAGGTTTGCAAGTCCCGTAGCATGCACGTATGGTAAACGTTGTGACAAATTTGAAGCATGAGGTGTTCTTTGATTGCTTTCCTTATGAGTGGTGGTCGGGGACGAGCGATGGTCTTTTCCTACCGATCT
Organism: Aegilops umbellulata; assembly: GCA_032464435.1. NCBI lineage: Eukaryota > Viridiplantae > Streptophyta > Magnoliopsida > Poales > Poaceae > Aegilops > Aegilops umbellulata. The sequence goes on along the minus strand of CP136054.1, from coordinate 120,096,697 downwards.
ATCCCCCTAGGAGCATGCGTGTAGTGCTTGGTTTTGATGACTTGTAGATTTTTGCAATAAGTATGTTAGTTCATTATGACTAATGTTGAGTCCATGGATTATACGCACTCTGGCCCTTCCATCATTGCTAGCCTCTTCGGTACCGTGCATTGCCCTTTCTCACCTCGAGAGTTGGTACAAACTTCGCTGGTGCATCCAAACCCCATGATACGATACACTCTATCACACATAAGCCACCTTATATCTTCCTCAAAACAGCCACCATACTTACCTATTATGGCATTTTCATAGCAATTCCGAGATATATTGCCATGCAACTTTCCACCGTTTCGTTTATTATGACACGCTTCATCATTGTCATATTGCCTTGAATGATCATGTAGTTGACATCGTACCTATGGCAAGGCCACCATGCATAATTTTTCATACATGTCACTCTTGATTCATTGCCCATCCCGGTACACCGCCGGAGGCAGTCATATAGAGTTATATCTTGTTCTAGTATCGAGTTGTAATCTTTGAGTTGTAAATAAATAGAAGTGTGATGATCATCATTATTAGAGCATTGTCCCATCTAAAAAAAGGAGAAAGGCCAAATAAAAAAAGGGAAGGCCCAATAAAAAAAGATAGAAGGGACAATGCTACTATCCTTTTTCCACACTTGTGCTTCAAAGTAGCACCATGGTCTTCATGATAGAGAGTCTCTTATTTTGTCACTTTCATATACTAGTGGGAATTTTTAATTATAGAACTTGGCTTGTATATTCCAACAATGGGCTTCCTCAAATGCCCTAGGTCTTCGTGAGCAAGCAAGTTGGATGCACACCCACTTAGTTTCTTTTGTTGAGCTTTCATACATTTATAGCTCTAGTGCATTCGTTGCATGGCAATCCCTACTACTCGCATTGACATCAATTGATGGGCATCTTGATACGTCTCCAACGTATCTATAATTTTTTATTGTTCCATGCTATATTATATTCTGTTTTGGACATTAATGGGATTTATTATACACTTTTATATTATTTTTGGGACTAACCTATTAACCGGAGGCCCAGCCCAGAATTGTTGTTTTTTGCCTATTTCAGAGTTTCGCAGAAAAAGAATATCAAATGGAGTCCAAACGGAATGAAACCTTCGGAAACGTGATTTTCGGAACGAACGTGATCCAGAGGACTTTGACCCTACGTCAAGACATCAACCAGGAGGGCACGAGGTAGGGGGGGCGCCTACTCCCCAGGCGCGCCCTCCACCCTCGTGGGCGAGATGTTGCTCCACCGACGTACTTCCTCCTCCTATATATACATACGTACCCCCAAACTACCATATACGGAGCCAAAAACCTAATTCCACCGCCGCAACCTTCTGTACCCGTGAGATCCCATCTTGGGGCCTTTTCCGGAGCTCCGCCGGAGGGGGCATCGATCATGGAGGGCTTCTACATTAACACCATAGCCTCTCCGATGATGTGTGAGTAGTTTACCTCAGACCTTCGGGTCCATAGTTATTAGCTAGATGGCTTCTTCTCTCTTTTTGGATCTCAATACAATGTTCTCCCCCTCTCTCGTGGAGATCTATTCGATGTAATCTTCTTTTGCGGTGTGTTTGTTGAGACTGATGAATTGTGGGTTTATGATCAAGTTTATCTATGAACAATATTTGAATCTTCTCTGAATTCTTTTATGTATGATTGGTTATCTTTGCAACTCTCTTCGAATTATCAGTTTGGTTTGGCCTACTAGATTGATCTTTCTTGCAATGGGAGAAGTGCTTAGCTTTGGGTTCAATCTTGCGGTGTCCTTTCCAAGTGGCGGTAGGGGCAGCAAGGCACGTATTGTATTGTTGCCATCGAGGATAACAAGATGGGGTTTATATCATATTGCATGAGTTTATCCTTCTACATCATGTCATCTTACTTAAAGCGTTATTCTGTTCTTATGAACTTAATACTCTAGATGCATGCTGGATAGCGGTCGATGTGTGGAGTAACAGTAGTAGATGCAGGCAGGAGTCGTTCTACTTGTCGCGGACGTGATGCCTATATACATGATCATACCTAGATATTCTCATAATTATGCTCAATTCTATCAATTGCTCAATAGTAATTTGTTCACCCACCGTAATACTTATGCTCTCGAGAGAAGCCACTAGTGAAACCTATGGCCCCCGGGTCTATTTTCCATCATATTAATCTTCCAACACTTTGTTATTTTTATTGCCCTTTATTTTACTTTGCATCTTTATCATAAAAATACCAAAAATATTATCTTATCATATCTATCAGATCTCACTTTCGTAAGTGACCGTGAAGGGATTGGCAACCCCTTTATCGTGTTGGTTGCGAGGATTTTATTTGTTTGTGTAGGAGCGAGGGACTTGTGCGTGGCCTCCTACTGGATTGATACCTTGGTTCTCAAAAACTGAGGGAAATACTTACGCTGCTTTACTGCATCACCCTTTCCTCTTCAAGGGAAAACCAACGCAGTGCTCAAAAGGTAGCAAGAAGAATTTCTGGCGCCGTTACCGGGGAGTCTTCGCAAAAGTCAACATACCAAGTACCCATCACAAACCCTTATCTCCCGCATTACATTATTTTCCATTTGCCTCTCGTTTTCCTCTCCCCCACTTCACCCTTGCCGTTTTATTTGCCCTCTCTTTTCCGTTCGTCTTTTTGTTTGCTCGTGATGCCATGTGCCTTCTATATGCTTGCATCTTCGCTTGCTGAAAATCTATTGATATGGATCCACTTAAAGTGTTCTACTTGGATCATCTTTAGATGAGCATGCTTATTTTTGCGTCATCGTTTGTCTGAAAAAGGGAATCTCTTATGGTATCATATAAATAGTTTGCTATGCTATGCTTGGAATCTTTGTGAAATTTGTGATTTTACTTGTTGCTCTAAGAACCCTAAAAAACACCTTCCTTATCTATATGAGTTCAATGATAATGAAATCTTATCTTCTTATGCAAAGGGTGTTTATAGTTACTATGATATCGAACAAATTGAAGAATTTGTCGTTTTTAAGGGTGCTCGTGAAGTTGCTTCTTTGATTGAAAAGTATGAATTTACTCTTAACAAATCTGAAAATTCTGTCATACTTAAATATTGCAATGAAAACTTTGCTCATAATGTATATGTCCAAGAATTTATTGAAAGAATGACTGTTGCTTTGGAAGAAAATAATGCTATGCATCAATCTATAGATAATAATGATTCCGATGATTTGGTTGAAATATCCCTTGATGAATATGATGCTTGCTATTCTTGTGGCCATGATGTCAATATTTATGAAGACGAATTTGCTATAGTTCCTTATGTTAAAAATGAGATCATTGCTATTGCACCCATGCTTGATAGTTCCTTCGATGAAAAGCATGATTGCAATGATTTTACTATAAATTCTCTTGATGTCAATTGTGCTAATAATATGCAAAACCCTAAGCTTGGGGATGCTAGTTTTGCTATGTCCACTATTTGTTGCAATGATCATGATTGGGGTGATTTTTCTTATGATCTTGAAAATTTATCTAATCCCCATGATGAATATGAGATTGATAATATTGTTTGCAATAATATTGGAAGTGGGTTTGGAAGAGTGCCAACTTTAGATCCCACATATTTGGAGAATATTCAATCTTATGAAATTTATGATAAAAGCGGGTTTGGAGAGGTCATGACTTTAGTTAATGTTAATCCCACTATTGCGGAAGAGTGTCAACTTTGCATGCATGTGGATCATGTTGAAAATATTTTATATGATAGCTATATTGTTGAATTTGCTTATGATCCTACATGTAATTATTATGAGAATGGAAAATATGGCTAGTAAAATAGTTTATAAACCATATAGAAGTTGGAATACAGTAGGTTTAACACCAATATAAATAAATAATGAGTTCATTACAGTACCTTGAAGTGGTGTTTTGTTTTCTTTCGCTAACGGAGCTCACGAGATTTTCTGCTGAGTTTTGTGTTGTGAAGTTTTCAAGGTTTGGGTGAAAGATTTGATGGATTATGGAACAAGGAGTGGCAAGAGCGTAAGCTTGGGGATGCCCATGGCACCCCAAGATAATCTAAGGACACCTAAAAGACAAAGCTTGGGGATGCCCCGGAAGACATCCCCTCTTTCGTCTACTTCCATCAGTAACTTTACTTGGAGCTATATTCTTATTCACCACATGATATGTGTTTTGCTTGGAGCGTCTTTTATTATTTGAGTCTTTATTTGTTAGTTTGCCACAATCATCCTTGCTGTACACACCTTTTGAGAGAGTCACATATGATTCGGAATTTATTACAATACTCTATGCACTTCATTTATATCTTTTGAGCTATATAGTTTTTGCTCTAGTGCTTCGCTTATATCTTTTAGAGCACGGCGGTGATTTTGTTTTATAGAAACTATTATTCTCTCATGCTTCACTTATATTATTTTGAGAGTATTAAACAGCATGGTAAATTGCTTAAGTTGGGAAATTAATCCTAATATGTTAGGTATTCAAAGACTAGTAAGAAAACTTCTTATGAGTGTGCTGAATGCTAAGAGAAGTTTGATGCTTGATGATTGTTTTGAGATATGGAGGTACTAATATTAAAGTTGTGCTAGTTGAGTAGTTGTGAATTTGAGAAATACTTGTGTTGAAGTTTGCAAGTCCCGTAGCATGCACGTATGGTAAACGTTATGTAACAAATTTGAAACATGAGGTGTTGTTTGATTGTCCTCCTTATGAGTGGCGGTCGGGGACGAGCGATGGTCTTTTCCTACCAATCTATCCCCCTAGGAGCATGCGCGTAGTGCTTGGTTTTTGATGACTTGTAGATTTTTGCAATAAGTATGTGAGTTCTTTATGACTACTGTTGAGTCCATGGATTATACGCACTCTTACCCTTCCATCATTGCTAGCCTCTTCGGTACCGTGCATTGCCCTTTCTCACATTAAAAGTTGGTGCAAACTTCGCCGGTGCATCCAAACCCCGTGATATGATACGCTCTTTCACACATAAACTTCCTTATATATTCCTCAAAACAGCCACCATACCTACCTATTATGTCATTTCCAAAGCCATTCCGAGATATATTGCCATGCAATTTCCACCGTTCCATTTATCATGACACGTTCATCATTGTCATATTGCTTCGCATGATCATGTAGTTGACATCGTATTTTTGGAAAAGCCACCGTTCGTAATTTTTCATACATGTCACTCTTGAGTCGTTACTATCCCGGTATACCGCGGAGGCATTCATATAGAGTCATACTTTGTTCTAGTATCGAATTGTAATCATTGAGTTGTAAATAAATAGAAGTGTGATGATTGCCGGTGTCAAAACCGGCGGATCTTGGGTAGGGGGTCCCGAACTGTGCGTTTAGGCGGATGGTAACAGGAGACGGGGGACACGGTGTTTTTACCCAGGTTCGGGCCCTCCCGATGGAGGTAAAACCCTACTCCTGCTTGATTGATCTTGATGATATGAGTATTACAAGAGTTGATCTACCATGAGATCGAAGAGGCTAAACCCTAGAAGCTAGCCTATGGTATAATTGTTGTTCTTTGTCCTACGGACTAAACCCTCCAGTTTATATAGACACCGGAGGGGGCTAGGGTTACACAAAGTCGGTTACAAGGAAGGAGATCTACATATCCGTATTGCCAAGCTTGCCTTCCACGCCAAGGAGAGTCCTATCCGGACACGGGACGAAGTCTTCAATCTTGTATCTTCATAGTCCAACAGTCCGGCCAAAGGATATAGTCCGGCTGTCTGGATACCCCCTAATCTAGGACTCCCTCAGTAGCCCCTGAACCAGGCTTCAATGACGATGAGTCCGGCGCGCAGATTGTCTTCGGCATTGCAAGGCGGGTTCCTCCTCCGAATACTTCATAGAAGATTTTGAACACGAGGATCGTGTCCGGCTCTGCAAAACAAGTTCCACATACCACCGTAGAGAGAATAATATTTCCACAAATCTAATCTGCTGACGTACCCCGAGTGTGACATCACACCATAGCCAGGTCTTTATTTGAATCGTTTTTCATAACCAATCTCAGCGTGTTTCGCGAGGCGGTTTCCTTGGCACGTCTTGTCGAAGCAGAGATCGTGTCCCCTTTATTATGGGATTCTCATCAACATGGTCGTGGGTAACCCAATCGTGACCGTTGGTATGACCCCTCGATTGAAGGCAAGTCCCAAACGGTCACGAGGAGGGCGCTTGATATTCAACCTCTTTATAAAGAGACCAAGGCCTATTCTTTTTCCACTCAATCTTAATCGAGTCCGCCTCCCGCCTCGAGTTCCAACACCCAAAGCTCAGGTTCAGGCACTTCGGACCTCCGATTATGTCCGGATCCAACCTTCAAGGTCGGTGGATGCCTTCCTCCGCCACGGAGGAAGACATAATAAAGCTAAGGGAGGCCAGATACTTGACCGGCGAAATCCCGCATAGGCTGCCTGCTCAAGGGCAGGTTATTCCCACTCCCAAGCCCGGTGAAAGCGTCGTGTTTGTATCTCACTTCCTCCGAGGGCTAGGCTTCACGCCAGATCCCTTCGTGAGGGGGATTATGTTCTATTATGGGCTGGATTTCCACGATTTAGCTCCGGAGTCTATCCTTCACATCTCATCGTTCATTGTCGTGTGCGAAGCTTTCCTCCGTATTACCCCTCATTTCGGACTGTGGCTCAAGACCTTCAAAGTGGAGCCGAAGATGATCGAGGGGCGGCACGCAGAGTGCGGAGGTGCCGTAATAAGCAAAAATGCCGATGCCCCATGGCCCGAGGGCTCTTTCCAGGAGGTGTCCACCTTATGGCAACAAGAGTGGTTTTATATCACAACTCCCAGGGGTACCAAGTGGGTAGCTCCCTCTGCCTTTCGCTCGGGTTCCCCGCCACGACTAACGTCATGGGTCAACAAGGGGCTGGACTGGGGATCAGTAAAGGATGTGCCCACGTTGCAGAGCCGCATCCGAGATCTCCTTGAGAGAGATATCAGTCTGGTCAGGGTAATGCAAGTCATGTTAATTCGCCGAGTCCTGCCCTGCAAACGTCATCCCCTCCGCATGTGGGAGTTTAACCCGGAGGGACCGCGAGCTATTCAACACTTCCTAGGCATGACGCCCGAGGAGATGTACAAATTGTTCTTCGGACCACAAATAATGTGTCCAGACATCAATGAGGATGCAAGTTTGAGCTGCAATCGCCCGGATACCCAAGTAAGTAGCCCCGCATCTGAACACACTGTCCGTTTATTTATCACAACGTCGCCCTAAAAAAGCCGCTCTTTGACCAGGATTGGATAGCGAAGGCAAAGTTGATCAGGTGTCCGACCCCCCTCCCTGAGACCTCACCAAATCTCGTGCTAACCAGGATGCTGGAGATCGCGCCTTATCAAGCGCCCTCAGGAGAAGATAAAGGGTGGAACAAGGAGGCTAGCGCCTCCGCGAAGGAGGTTAACCAGGGAGGAGGAACTGAAACCTCCTCTCCCCAGGGAAGGAAAAGGACCGCCACTGAGGACCCGGAGACAATGGTCTCCAAACGGGGGAAGAAATCTTCGCCGGAGGGTCCTGCCCGGGGGATACCCCGGCCCCACTATGCCCTCAAAGGGATCAGCCCTCCATCGAGCTGTAAGTAAAAGGGTACTTAATAATGAAAATATCTCGCTTTACTTCTGAGGAAAATAACCGAAGCATTTATCTTGCAGTTCGGATCTTAGCCCTTCTCAATAGAGCTCGTCTTTAGGGGATCTTCTTCCAGAGATGATGGAGAACGAAACGCCTCCCCCTGCCATACCGCCTCATGAGGCGGGCGACCCCGAGGTGTCGTCGCCAAGGTTTTCTCCTGACCCGGCAAGGCCAGAAGGTAATCCTATGGCCACCCGAAGTCCTCGGTATCCGGCTCTTGAAGAGAGCTATCGAAAGAGTCCGGCACCGTCTGGTGTGCGGTCGGACATACTGAGGGATCTGCTAGAGCAAGCGGCTATCTCAGAAGAGCACCGCACGTTGATGGGTACGGTGATTGAAAGGATTTCGTCCGCCGAAAGCGGGTTGCATGAAGCCTTTATGAGTCTATTGACGGGTTTTGAGGTACGCGAAATGATGTACATTTTTGGCAGTACCGCACATTTTTAGATGTGCCCTGTGTAGATAGTAGCCCCTGAGACTCTGGGTGCTGTCGAAGACGATGGCGCACAGAGGATCATAGTCCTAGGAATAATCGTGCCGCCTTAATATGCAGGTGGCGGAGGGTCCGGTGGCCAGCCGGACTGATGAGTTTGCCGAGCTAAAGCGGCAGCTTGACGTGGCAGATGCCGACATCGTACTTGTCAACAAGCGGCTTGCCGAGGCACAGGGTATGTGATTCCTCCGGTGACACATGGGAAGAAGAGCATGATGCCAGTATCTATAACATGTGTGTGAATGCAGATGGAACTGCGGCCATGGAAAACCTTCGGGCGGAACTTGCCCGAGCCAAAGAACAAGCCAGGAAAAGCGATGTGGCTGCCCTAAAGGCAATCAAGGAGCTGAAAGCCGAATAGGCTGCTCACTACCAAAGCAAGGAGGAAATAGCCAGGATGGCTGTGGAATTGAAGAACGCCGCTGACCGTTACGAGCTTCTTGAAAAGGAAGATCGAGCGAAGAGGACAGACCTGGAGAAGGCCACGATGGCGACCAAAGACACCCGCTCTGCAATGAGAGCGATGAAGGAGGAGCTGCATCAAGCCGGGGATATCGCGGCTGGGAAGCCCTTTATGCTGCGGATGAAGTTCGGAGATCCTAGGTACGCCCCGTTAGACCGGCTGTGGAGTTCTGCGGACGCATATCTGGACTTAGCGGCGAGTGCTGCCGATGCGGCTGAATACTTCTGAGATCAAAAAGATCGCGAAGTGGAAAAGCTGTTCTGGTCACAATTTAACGTTCCAGAGCGTCCGCTTCCATTGACTGATCGGTTGGCCGAATGGGCCGAGCTGAATAGATTGTCCGGACTCGCCATGAGGTCTGTTGTGGATCATCTGTGGCCGGAAAGGCCAAAGCAGAACAGTTATTTTGGTTTGGTGCAGCAGTTCCTTGGTGCAGTGCCGCACATCAACGCGATGAAGAGGTCGGCGTGCGTAGAGGGTGCACGGATGGCCCTTGCCCGTGTGAAGACATACTGGGCGGAGATGGAGGCCACCGCCATTGCAGCCCAAGATTCGGACAAGAGCCGAGTACCTGCCGAGCACTACTTTCGAGAAGTTCTTGAGGGCGCTCGTTCAATAGAAGCGCAGTGCTCGAAGAATATTATGTTGTAATGACATGTATTCCCATTGAAAAACAATGTTTTACTGAATTGTAAAGGCTATTTTATACTTGTGCCTAAAAGAATTATAATACCTCCTGTGCAGCCGTTTATGTATATATGTATATAACCTGAAAGATGACAGTCGTCGGCTCCAGCCCCCACGCATATAATGCGGGGGTGCTCGCAGAAGACGCATGTTCACACTTGATCCAACGTCTTGGTCCATTAAGGAGGTGATAGCGTAGCGAACTAGGCAATCGGACTATAATGCTTTAACACTTTCACTTAGCCAGAGGTGTTTGACAATGGGGCTACTATATAGCCCCTGGTGGCTCCGCGCTCATCCAAATTCGGGGCGCGTACATGTCTGGCCGGGAAACGGCCCTTTGTTAAGGCGGAGGAATCCCGAAGATTCCGCTAGGTCATCGAGTGGTTGACCAGTCTCACGCTATATCATGACAGTCAGTTTTCGGCTTTCTCTACTGAGGTGCTCGTCCGGATGAACCAGGGCACAATCGCAGTAGTTCTCCGGGTGCCGCCTTAGCCGATAGAGCGGAACATAAGGCAGCAAAACACAGGAGCCGGGAAAACCCAACATTTGACCAAAGACATGATTCGGAGCTGATGCATATAAGGCCAAACTCGCGACGCCGAACACTCCCTAAGGTATTCGGTCTTTATGATGTAAACCGGGCTAAACAGTGCCCTTTGTAATAAGCCCCTGGTGTCCAGGTACGTGCAATATTCTGACGTGGCCACATGCCAATACGTCAGCATCCTTCTCAGTTGTACTGAGAATCCGGGGGATGTGTATCAACAAGAGACAGTAAAAAAGGTTTACGCAGGGTCTTAATCTAAAAAAATCCTTGGAACGAGTCCCTGTTGCACGTCTGTGCCTGTGTCTCCGTTGTGCCGTATCCTGGACGGGTGTAGCACGATGGTCATCTGTAAAAGAGAGGAACTTAGTTGAAAAGTTGTTGTGCAGAAGGTAGGTTATACTAAATAAACCATGTACAGTTCAAGATGAGTAAGTTGAGTCTAATTGTCACATGTTTACACGCGTTGAGCCCCTTGTATTGTTATAGGGGCATAGACATCAAACCTGTATCAATTATATATAGCTACAGACTCGTCTAACCGTGTCCGTGGTCTTAACGACCTGTCAGATGCTCTAGTTGGTGAGGTCGTCTAGTGTGCGGCTGCCAAGGCAGCCGCACGGTCTTCCGCACGCAAGGAGCACTCATATTTCCATTTACTGTAATGATGCCACGTGGACCGGGCATCTTAAGCATGAGAGAAGCGTAATGCGGTATTACGTTAAAGCGAGCGAAAGCTTCGCGTCCGAGTAGTGCTTGATAGCCACTTTGGAACGGAGCGATGTGGAAGGTTAACTTTTCGCTGCGGAAGTTATCGGTAAAGCCGAATATAACCTCTAGTAGCAGGGAGCCCGTGCAATGGGCTTCTGGGCCTGGCGTTACTCCTTTAAAGGTAGTATTGCTATGGCTGATTTTTGTTGGGTCTATCCCATTTTGCGGACCGTGTCCTGATATATCAGGTTTAAACTACTGCCGCCGTTCATCAAGACTCGTGTGAAGTGGTATCCGTCAATTATCGGGTCTAACACCAAGGCAGCCCATCCTGCATGCCGGATACTTGCCGAGTAATCCCGATGGTCAAAGGTGATCGGTTGGGACGACAATTGGCAGAACTCCACGGTGATAGGCCCTGGGGCATGTGTCTCTAGGAGTGCCGCTTTGTTTCTCCCCTTCATCACGTGTAACACGTTTACTGTTTTGACTTCTGGTGGGAATTTCTTCTGTTCCCCAGTGCTTTGCTTGCGAGGCTCGTCCTCGTCTTCACTTGGTGTATCCTGCCCCTTGTGTTCCGCGTTGAGCTTGCCGGACTGCTTGAAGACCCAACATTCTCTATGGGTATGATTTGCAGGTTTATCGGGAGTGGTGTGGATCTGACATAGTTTGTCCAGAATCTTGTTTAGGCTGGACAGTTCATCTCTGTTGCCTTTGGAGGGCAGCTTCTGCTGACCTGGCCGAGAGCTTCTGAATCCGGCGTTTACCGCCGTGCTCTTCGGGTTGTCTTCTTTATTCCGGTGCTTCTTTTTGCTGCATCGTGGCTTCCCGTTTTCGTCCCTGACTTTGGATGTACTTGGGTCGCTGGTGCTACATCGGGCTAACCAGCTGTCCACGCCCGCGCAAAAGTGGGTCATGAGGCTTGTAAATGCTGCCATTGTTCTCGGTTTTTCTTGGCCGAGGTGTCTGGAAAGCCATTCGTCTCGAACGCTGTGCTTGAAAGCTGCTAAGGCTTCGGTGTACGGACAGTCGACTATTTGGTTCTTTTTAGTGAGAAACCTGTTCCAAAGCTTTCGGGCTGACTCTCCGGGCTGTTGAGTTATATGACTTAAATCGTCTGCATCCGGTGGTCGGACATAGGTCCCTTGAAAATTTGCCTGAAAAGCGTCCTCGAGCTCTTCCCAGCTTCCAATGGAGTTTTCGGGGAGGCTTTTAAGCCAGTGCCGAGCTGGCCCTTTGAGCTTGAGGGGTAAGTACTTGATGGCATGGAGATTGTCTCCTCGAGCCATGTGGATATGGAGGATGTAGTCCTCAATCCAGACCCCAGGGTCTGTCGTTCCGTCGTACGCCTCTATGTTTACGGGTCTAAATCCCTCTAGAAATCCATGGTCCAGCACCTCATCGGTGAAACATAAGGGGTGTGCGGCACCCCTGTATTTGGGTGTACCGTGGTGTTCGGATTTTTGCTGTGTTGCATTGTGTGCTGGAGCGCGCTTGCTTGGCCCGTAGATGGATCTGGTTGCGCCGTCCTTTTGATGTGAGCCCTCACGTGGATCACGTACTGGCTTGTGTGCGGCGTCGTTTGCCGCTCTATGTTGGCCACGAGGTCGTCTATCCGACCGGATGGCTGTTTTGTTTTTTGATTGCGGGGGCTCTAAGGCCTCATCATCGAATTCAGGTAGCAGCTTTCGCTTCGGGTAGCTCTTTGTCTGGCGACTGCTGCCGTACTTTGCTGCAGTGTTGAGTACTTTACTCCATCAAATTCTGAGTGTGTCTTGTGCCGCCCTGAGCCTTTGCTTCTGCTCCTTGCAGTGGCGACAAGCCTTTGATGGGTATTCTGTTGCTCCGGGTGCCTGTCCGGTGTGATGTCATCCGGACTGTTATCTTCGCCGGAGACGGGTTGTTCGGTTTGATTCTCCGTGTTGCCGTTGTCGGACGGTGGTTCAATGCCGTGTTCATCGTCCGCTGGCTCACCCTGCTCTATCGCTGGGTCTATATGATCGCTGTTTCTGCCGAGGCGGGATTTAGAGCGGCACTTACGCCGCCGCTTTGACTGCTTCTCGAGGGAACGATCCTTCGCTGCGTCCTTCCGTTCCTTGTTGTCGTTTTCTTTCGGTGTGTCCACCATGTATACATCATATGATGAAGTTGGCGTCCAGTGCCCTGTGGTAGTGGCTCCTGTTCGTCTCCTGCATCGTCGTCCATACCGTCGATGTCTTCGGAGTCGAAGTCGAGCATGTCGGTCAAATCGTCGACAGTGGATACTAAGTGGGTGGTGGGTGGGTGGCGAATTTCTTCATCGTCTGCATCCCGATCTGGTCGGCCATAGTTCAGCCAGGACTCTCCTGACAAGGAGAGAGACCTTAATGAGTTCAGTATGTCGCCAAAGGGCGAGTGCTGAAAGATATCCGCGGAGGTGAACTCCATGATCGGCGCCCAATTGGATTCGATAGGCACGGGCGCAGGCGGTTCGGAGTCTGCGGTCGGAGAAGAATCCGGCAGCTTGGCGTCACAGCTCTCGTGAAGGGTAAGCTCGATACTCGGCTCGATCGCCGCTAAGAATGCGGCCTCCGTGGCGGGGTCTATCCACCCGTCCATGGATGGCGCAATTGGCTCCGAATTGAGGGTCGGAGCGGTTGCCCGGTGCGGTCTCCTGAACACTGTCCGATGGTAGAGCTAAATCATGCTCATCGTGACCGTGCGACACACTTGGCAGGGGCTCGAATCCGCCCAAGTTCAAGTCTCCATGGATGACGGCCGTGTAGTTTAAGCTTCCAAACCTGACCTGGTGGCCAGGGGCGTAACTCTCGATCTGCTCCAGATGGCCAAGCGAGTTGGCCCGCAGTGCGAAGCCGTCGAATACAAAGATCTGTGCGGGGAGAAAAGTCTCACCCTGGACTGCATCGCTATCGATGATCGAAGGAGCCATCAAGCCTAACGATGAAGACACAGAGGAACTCTCAATGAAAGCACCAACGTCGGTGTCAAAACCGGCGGATCTCGGGTAGGGGGTCCCAAACTGTGCGTCTAGGCGGATGGTAATAGGAGACGGGGGACACGGTGTTTTTACCCAGGTTCGGGCCCTCTCGATGGAGGTAAAACCCTACTCCTGCTTGATTGATCTTGATGATATGAGTATTACAAGAGTTGATCTACCACGAGATCAAAGAGGCTAAACCCTAGAAGCTAGCCTATGGTATGATTGTTGTTCTTTGTCCTATGGACTAAACCCTCCTGTTTATATAGACACCGGAGGGGGCTAGGGTTACACAGAGTCAGTTACAAGGAAGGAGATCTACATATCCGTATTGCCAAGCTTGCCTTCCACGCCAAGGAGAGTGCCATCCGGACACGGGACGAAGTCTTCAATCTTGTATCTTCATAGTCCAACAGTCCGGCCAAAGGATATAGTCCGGCTGTCCGGATACCCCCTAATCCAGGACTCCCTCAATGATCATCATTCATAGAACATTGTCCCAATAAAAAAAGAGAAGAGAGAAAGGTCAAAAAAAAGAGAAGGCCTAAAAAAAGGGGGGACAATGCTACTATCCTTTTTTTTCACACTTGTGCTTCAAAGTAGCACCATGATCTTCATGATAGAGAGTCTCTTGTTTTGTCACTTTCATATACTAGTGGGAATTTTTCATTATAGAACTTGGCTTTATATTCCAACAATGGGCTTCCTAAAATGCCCTAGGTCTTCGCGAGCAAGCAAGTTGGATGCACACCCACTTAGTTTCTTTTTTTGAGCTTTCATACAATTATAGATCTAGTGCATCCGTTGCATGGCAATCCCTACTCCTTGCATTAACATCAATCGATGGGCATCTCCATAGCTCATTGATTAGCCGCGTTGATGTGAGACTTTCTCCTTTTTGTCTTCTCCACATAACCCCCGTCATTATATTCTATTCCACCATAGTGCTATATCCATGGCTCACGCTCATGTATTGCGTGAAGGTTGAAAAGGTTTGAGATTACTAAAGTATGAAACAATTGCTTGGCTTGTCATCGGGGTTGTGCATGATGAGAGCATTATTGTGTGACGAAAATGGAGCATGACTAAACTATATGATTTTTTAGGGATGAGCTTTCTTTGCCCACGTTATTTTGAGAAGACATAATTGCTTAGTTAGTATGCTTGAAGTATTATTATTTTTATGTCAATATTAAACCTCTATCTTGAATCTTTCGGATCTGAATATTCATACCACATTAAGAGAATTACATTGAAATTATGCCAAGTAGCATTCCATATCAAAAATTCTGCTTTTATCATTTACCTACTCGAGGACGAGCAGGAATTAAGCTTGGGGATGCTTGATACGTCTCCAACGTATCTATAACTTTTTATTGATCCATGCTATATTATATTCTGTTTTGGACATTAATGGGCTTTATTATGCACTTTTATATTATTTTTGGGACTAACCTATTAACCAGAGGCCCAACCCAGAATTGCTGTTTTTTGCCTATTTCAGAGTTTCGCAGAAAAAGAATATCAAACAGAGTCCAAACGGAATGAAACCTTCGGGAACGTGATTTTCGGAACGAACGTGATCCAGATGACTTGGACCCTACGTCAAGACATCAACCAGGAGGGCACGAGGTAGGGGGCACGCCTACCCCCCAGGCGCGCCCTCCGCCCTCGTGGGTGTAGCGACCCGACCCGAATGGATCAAGTCTCTGTGCTTAAGTGTCATCCCTGGATCGGTATGCTGGCACACACAGTACTCGAGGATTTGTAACAGAGGTAAATCACATGTATAAAGTAACGTAAAATACTATTACCTCAATCCAAATAGCGGAAGTAACAAGGTTGTGGATTCCCATCAACACCAACGGCAAAGTTGAGTGTAGAAATCGTAGCCCTAACGTATCACTTACTCGGCGTAAGATAATCCTGCAACATGAGACGTTGCAGCCACAAAGGATCAGTACATTGAATGTACTGGCAAATTCACACTGTAGAGCAATGATGAATAAAGGCTATCACTACATGCATATATGGCTGGTGGAAAAGCTCTACGGTTATAAGGTTTTTGCGAAAAGCCAATTTTTCCCTACTGCAAAGGAATAAATTTTTATTTAACTATCATGGTGGTTGTTAAACATTGAGAATGGTTGGCAGCATTCTCAATCCCAATTAAGTAACAACATTAAACCCAACAAAATTAATTTAAAGTAACATGATGAGATCAACAGGATAATCCAAGAACTAGATACTCAAGATGTCCATAACCGGGGACACGGCTAATCATGATTAGTTTGTACACTCTGTAGAGGTTTGCACACTTTTCCCCACAAGACTCGATCTCCTCCATTGGATTTCTCGCACTACATGGTGTTTGAGAAACGGATGACCGAGACATAGTCTTTCAGAAGCGTTAGCACCTTACGATTGGTAGACCGGTACACCTACATCCCCTACATCTGCTAGTCTACCACTGTAAGAGTTCACACAAGTTAATCAACTATGCTAGAGCCCATAATAGCTTGTGGCTGCACACGGAAGTTTCTAGTATGAAAAATCTCATGATCCGTTTGAGCCTGGGTGGCGGTCCATAAAAAAAACAGGCAATCCTGGTCTACCCAGGTGCCTAAACAGGCAATCTTGGAATACCCAGGTGCCTCAATCCACCCAGATGTGTGTTTAAGTTGCCACCTTAAATAAACCATTAATTAACAAACTCACATCTGTCATGGATTTCACTCACCCAATCCACGTCTACTAGCATCGCATGGCATAATAAGCAAACGTAGAAGTAACTCCCAAAGGTTTGATAATAAAACAGGTAATAAGTACTACCTCAACTACTTCCCATCCCACAATTTAATTAGATCTTAATCATGAAGTGTTTGAGGATTGATCTAATGCAATACAAACTGGGTAAGGGAAAAGTATGATCAAAGTGTTACTTGCCTTCAATGTTGATGAAGATGATTCGCACTCATAACTCTTGATAGATCTACTCGTCACACTCCGGTCAATCTATCGTAAGCAAGCAATAGTAACCACACATAAGCAATCATGCAAAAGAATCAAAGAAAAGAACTCAGAAAACTTCGAAAATAAGCAAACAACTCTTGCAACAGAAAACAATTTCTAACAGTACCAAAATTAAGGGAATTTGGCCTTATCAGAAAGTTTAGTTCGAGAGCTTCGATTTGCAAAAAAGAATCAACTCAAACGGAGTTACGGATAAAAAGATATGATCAAAGAAGATTCGAATCTGTTTGAAACAGATTAAAAAGGTTTTCAAAATCTTGTTCAAGTTGGTTTAATTTGTAGAGGGGCTCGAGACGAAGATTTTGGCGTTGGTTTCACTGCGTTTGGACAAACGAGCAAAAAGATACGAAGGTTTTAAGATCAAGGACTAATCTGCGACGAAAATAATCGCGGATAGGTCTCTGTCAAAAAAAAACTAGCGCCCGGGGGCGGCTTACCGGCGTTTTTACCTTCACTATTCCGGTGATCACCGCCGGCGGCGGCAGCGGCGGCGCTGGCGAGAGGCGGCGGCGCTGCTACAGGGCAAGGGCGGGGCGAGGTGCAAAACTAGCGCCCGGGGGCGGCTTATAAAGGCCTCGGGTGGGAGGAGTCCGGCCCGGGCACGCTGTGTAGGTAGGTTCATTTTTTTAGTTCGGAAAGAGGTAAAACAGAGAAACGAAATAACAAACGGAGTCCAAAAATTATGAAATAAATTTCTTCGGTCTCCTAGAAATAATGCGAACAAAGTGAACATTTTTGCGGACCGAAATAAATTATTTGAAAAACGCACTTTTTTTTCTAAATCAATTAAAATAAAATCCAATAAAATTATTTTGACTCCAAATTACTTTTCCAATATTTCTCAAGTATTTTTGAGGAAGTCCTATTATCCTTTCTCTTTATTTTATTTTGGGGAATAATCAGAAAGAATTTATTAGAGCCAAATTGATCGAGTTTCATATTTGAAATAAATTCAAAATGATTTTTTATAAAAACCCCAACTCTCTCATGTTGGTCCTTGAGTTGCTTAGATTTTCTGGATCACCAAATCGAATAAAACAAAATGCATAAAAATAAAGAATGCAAATGAATAATCCATATGGTAACATCCAAATTGAAATTTATTTTCAAAAGGACGTTAAATTGGATTTCTTTGAAACTTCCAACTCATATTTCATATAATTTGAAGAAGTCATTTTATCTTCTCTCATGAAAATCATTGAGTTGCATAAAGTTTCTGAATTGGAAATGTTTCCAAATGGAATTCAAATATTTTCAAAAACCCTTTTCATTTAATTTAAATGGAAGAAGTCATGTCATCTTCTCTCCAGGGTTTTGTGATGAAAAGAATTTAAATTCACGGAGATCATAAAAGCAAGATGAAAGTTTGGGAAAGTCCTTTTATTCCCTCTCATTTAACTTTCAAAAAGTTTCGAATTTCACTCAAGCAATCAAACAATCAATCAAAACTATCTATTTAATATAACATTCCAAAATTTAGAATTTTGGGATGTTACAAACCTACCACCCTTAAAATGAATCTCGTCTACGAGATTCGGAGAGGCTAGAAAGAAATAGGTTAGGTTTGGGGTCTTCTCAAAATCCATCGATCATCACAGGGGGTCTGGGGTGCTACCACCCTTAGAAACATTGTTACGGTTCCATCAAAACTCATATACTTCATCCATATTCTTAACAGTGTCGGTCTTCTCAGATCTTCAGGATAATTCCTCCTCTGGATCTTCCGGTAGTGGCATAACCTTTACCACAATCCTTGTGTCCTTTTATCTTGGTAAGGTTCTTCTGTGACTGGGTCTTCTTAGCTGATAGGTCTGGCGCCAATACTAAACAAATATCGATATCTCATGGTGGTCAACAATTTACGGTTTCTCCTGCAGGAAAGGGGTCTGGTTGATCCTCACCGTATAACCTACGGTTG
This sequence comes from Aegilops umbellulata, assembly GCA_032464435.1. Taxonomy (NCBI): domain Eukaryota; kingdom Viridiplantae; phylum Streptophyta; class Magnoliopsida; order Poales; family Poaceae; genus Aegilops; species Aegilops umbellulata. The sequence continues at coordinate 120,078,190 of CP136054.1, read as the reverse complement.
GCAAAAGCTGCCTTGTAGAAGGGAAAATACCTATACCATTCTAAGGTTTAAACAAGGTTTTGATCGTCGTCCCTCTACTATAGGTAAGTCACTCAGATTTACCATCCCACATAGGAAGGCAAATAATAAGAGTAAGTCGGTATGGTGATCAATCCATCCCGCACCCAAATCATTACCTTGAATATGGTTTAGCGAATCTCGCATTCTAACACTTGGTCTTCCTCCCAAGCATTGCAGAATTTCTCTTGTCGACGAACTATGTTCGGAAAAATCCATTGGTTCTGCAAGCCAAACAAACATCTATCGGTCCTTCACAACTCTCAGGTTTTGCGTTACTCCTATAAGATCGTCTATCGATAGAATCGTAACTTCTACCAGGGTTTTTCCTTCAGCAAGAATGTGTTTGCTTCTTGGCAGGTCCTGGGGCCTGTGGGTTATGGCCCATCTCATCACTCGTAGTCCTTGAACTCATCATCTGGGCAACTGACCATTATTCCAACTTCCAACTTCCTACTATTCTTAAATCCATCCAATTGTACTGTCTTCCTTCCTTCTATTGGCACCAAACTAGGACATGATTACTCAGACTCATCATGGAATTTCCATGGATCCATATTTCCAACATCATACCTCCTTTATATCCAATAGTAATTCATCTCTTCATCCTCGTGGGATATCCCACATACCGAGATAAAACTTATACTTATGAAATCCATACTCCACTTCGTGGTATATCATTCTCCTTTCAATAGGTCAAGTGTCCTCACAGGGTACTACCACCCTTAAAATGACACAAACTCATCCATAGACCATATTTCTCATATCCTCGAAAATGGTCAAAAATTTCCTTCACAGAGTAACAACTCATAAGATCCAATCAGTACTAAGGATGCTAACTTTATTGGTCCTCAATTACTACAATCTCCTGCATAGCACTTCTTCAACTGGGAAGCGTGAAACACATCATGAACTCCTGACAGTCCTTCGGGAGACTCCAACTTGTTGGCCACTTCTCCCATACTCTCCAAAACATGGTATGGTCCTACAAATCTCGGGGCTAACTTTCCCTTAATTCCAAATCGTTTAACTCCTCGTAGAGGGGACACACGAAGAGATGCTCTGTCTCCGATTTCATAGACTACCTCCTTGCATTTAGAGTCTGCATAACTCTTATGCCTAGACTGAGCTACCTTCACTCAATCTAGAATCAACTTAACATTCTTTTCTGACTCCTTGATCACATTTGGTCCAAACAACTGACGGTCTCCAACTTCATCCCATATCAACGGTGTATGGCTCCTTCTCCCATACAAAGCTTCAAAAGGGGCCATCTTCAAACTGGCTTGGTAACTCTTGTTGTATGAGAACTCCGCGTAAGGTAGATTATCATCACTACTAGATCCATAGTCTAGCGCACCCGTTCTCAACATCTCCTCCAGAATCTGATTGACTCTCTCGGTCTATCCATCTGTCTGCGGATGAAAGGCTGTAATGAACTCTAGCCTAGTACCCAAAGTATGGTGCAGCTGATTCCAAAACTTTGAGGTAAACTGTGTTCCTCTATCTGATACTATGGTCCTCGGAACTCCATGCAGACATATGATCCTGGTCAAATATATCTTGGCCAACTTCGCACTTGTATAGGTGGTTTTCACTGGGATAAAGTGAGCCTCTTTGGTCAAGCGAATCAACTACTACCCAGATAGAATCATATCCCGATCGGGTTCTGGGAAATCCGGTAATGAAATCCATGCCAAACTTATCCCACTTCCATTCGGGTATCGGCATAGGCTGTAGTAATCCTGCTGGCTTCTGATGCTCTGCTTTTACTTTCTCTGGCATACATCACTTACGACTACATACTCGACAATATCCTTCTTCATACCCGTCCACCAGAAACGTTCCTTCAAATCCAAATACATCTTGATGTTCCCAGGGCTAATCGAGTATGGTGAGTCATGAGCCTCCTGAAGTATTTACTTCCTGATCTTTGCATTATTTGGGCACATATACACGGTCCTCAAACCATAAGGTGTCGTGCTCATCCTTACGAAAACCTTTGGCTTTTCCTTTGCTCATCCTCTCTTTTACCTCAGCAATCTCTTCATCAGCCTTCTGAGCTTCACGGGTCTTTCCCAACAATGTATATTGAAATTCCATTACTGTAACAAAACCTTTGGGAACAATCTCCAACCGAAGTTCCCTGAGATCCTCGTCTAACTCCTTTGGTAATCCTCCGATTATGAGGGTATTCGTCCTTGTTTTCTTTATGGTTGTGTCCTATTTCTCGACAGAGCTTGTATGCACAAGGTTTCTTCATATCATTTCCATAAGGCTCCAATTTCTGGGACACAAACCTAGACTTTGGCAAAGTCAACTTAAATTCTTTCCAAGTGATTACTCCTTGCCATCCATTGATGATTTGGTACATCCTCCACCAAGTAGCAGCACCTCTTTCAAAGCATTGAAGAGCATGCTGGGTCATATCCTTTCCGACTATAGGGTTATTCTCCATATGATCCTCCATGTTCTGAATCCATTGGTCTGTCCCAACTGACTCATCGGTCCAGAAAATACAAGCTCATCTCCATTCATCCTCTATTGGGTCCATGGGTTTGGGGTGGGATAGGAGAGGTCGAGAGGGATGCACACAATACAAACAAAGGTTTTGAAAAGACATATTTTATTGTGGTTGTCGGAAAACAACAAACAAATGGCAGCTCACAAACATCGCATCTAACGTAGGTATGTAATAGGGGTTTGGTCTTGTAAGGTCAACGTCGCCAAACTCTCAAGTCTTGTTCATGTCTCCGACGGCTTCTTCTGATCGTGCTTGTCTTTCTCAAGTTTCTTTTCTTGCCAGATCACCTCTGTTGACGCGAAGTCTCTCGCGATGTCCTTTAATATTCTAGAGTTGCGTTCCAAACTTCTGGGTTTCAACATCCTTGACATGAACCATGGCACTATGGTCCTTCCAATCCTGACGAATCTCCCGTATCTCGAGGTTTTGCTCCTCTAGCTTGGCTACTTTCAGCTTCTGGGTCCTGAGTTCTTCGAGAAATGCTTCCTTGTCAAATACTGCTTCTTGTAGCTCCATCTTAACTTCTTGATGTAACACTCCAGATCCTGGTGATACACCGGCTAAGGTTAAAACTTCATCTTTGGCTGACAGGTGCTCCTTCAGCCTTCTACCATCCAATCCTTCCATGCATATGTATGCTTAACTCAGCACGGTAACAATAGCATAAGTGGGCGATAACATCATGGATAGCCATGTTTCTGCTCTTGTCTTTTCCATGAGCTATCTCTCCATAGTTGATATCTCCTACCTTAGGGTTTTCGACTAAACTTTGAGTTCTGATGCTCCATGTTTCGGTCTTTCTCCGATACACCTTGATCTCGGGTATTGACAACTTCCGTAGTCTGCCAAGTACCATAAGGGTAGCCTTCCTAGGTCATAAAAATCTGGGGATTCTTCAGAGCCTTCAAAATCTCCTAGTCTTCGGAGTCTTCAACCACTGTAGTTTCCATTATCATAGTGTATGGTAAAATCCTCTTCATTCCCAATGGTCTTAGTTGTCCGATATCTTGTACTTCTTGGAGTGGTCTCATCAGTCGAATCCTCGTATGGTCAAATGGGGGGAAAGGGATATGGTCCCGCTAAAAGGGAATACTTGAATAAGTTCAGAAGAGAAGAGAGGTAAAAGATCTTTTTGAAAATGAAGTTGTAGAGAAAATATTTCCTATGGGCTTGTCAGTTTCTAGGGTCATGTCCTACAGTCAACATGTACTCTGATATCATCTTGTAGCGACCCGACCCGAATGGATCAAGTCTCTGCGCTTAAGTGTCATCCCTGGATCGGTATGCTGACACATACAGTACTCGAGGATTTATAACAGAGGTAAATCACATGTATAAAGTAACATAAAATACTATTAACTCAATCCAAATAGAGGAAGTAACAAGGTTGTGGATTCCCATCAACACCAACGGCAAAGTTGAGTGTAGAAATCGTAACCCTAACGTATCACTTACTCGGCGTAAGATAATCCTGCAACATGAGACGTTGCAGCCACAAAGGGTCAGTACATTGAATGTACTGGCAAATTCACACTGTAGAGCAATGATGAATAATGGCTATTACTACATGCATATATGGCTGGTGGAAAAGCTCTACGGTTATAAGGTTTTTGCGAAAAGCCAATTTTTCCCTACTTCAAAGGAATAAATTTTTATTTAACTATCATTGTGGTTGTTAAACATTGAGAATGGTTGACAGCATTCTCAATCCCAATTAAGTAACATCATTAAACCCAACAAAATTAATTTAAAGTAACATGATGAGATCAACAGGATAATCCAAGAACTAGATACTCAAGATGTCCATAACCGGGGACACGCCTAATCATGATTAGTTTGTACACTCTACAGAGGTTTGCGCACTTTTCCCCACAAGACTCGATCTCCTCTGTTGGATTTCTCGCACTACATGGTGTTTGAGAAATGGATGGCCGAGACATAGTCTTTCAGAAGCGTTAGCACCTTACGATGGGTAGACCGGTACACTTACATCCCCTACATCTGCTAGTCTACCACTATAAAAGTTCACACAACTTAATCAACTATGCTAGAGCCCATAATAGCTTGTGGCTGCACACGGAAGTTTCTAGTATGAAAAATCTCATGATCCCTTTGAGCCTGGGTGGCGGTCCATAAAAAAAACAGGCAATCCTGGTCTACCCAGGTGCCTAGACAGGCAATCCTGGAATACCCAAGTGCCTCAATCCACCCAGATGTGTGTTTAAGTTGCCACCTTAAATAAACCATTAATTAACAAACTCACATCTGTCATGGATTTCACTCACCCAATCCACGTCTACTAGCATAGCATGGCATAATAAGCAAACGTAGAAGTAACTCCCAAAGGTTTGATAATAAAACAGGTAATAAGTACTACCTCAACTACTTCCCATCCCACAATTTAATTAGATCCTAATCATGCAGTGTTTGAGGATTGATCTAATGCAATAAAAACTGGGTAATGGGAAAAGTACGATCAAAGTGTTACTTGCATGCAATGTTGATGAAGATGATTTGCACTCATAACTCTTGATAGATCTACTCGTCACACTCCGGTCAATCTATCATAAGCAAGCAATGGTAACCACACATAAGCAATCATGCAAAAGAATCGAAGAAAAGAACTCGGAAAACTTCGAAAACAAGCAAACAACTCTTGCAACAGAAAACATTTCTAACAGTACCAAAATTAAGGGAATTTGGCCTTATCAGAAAGTTTAGTTCGAGAGCTTCAATTTGCAAAAAAGAATCAACTCAAACGGAGTTACGGATAAAAAGATATGATCAAAGAAGATTCGAATCAAATCTGTTTGAAACGGATTCAAAAAGTTTTTAAAATCTTGTTCAAGTTGGTTTAATTTGTAGAGAGGCTCGAGACGAAGATTTAGGCATTGGTTTCACTGCGTTTGGACAAACGAGCAAAAAGATACGAAGGTTTTAAGATCGGGGACTAATCTACGACGAAAATAATCGCGGATAGGTCCCTGTCAAAAAAATATTTTTTTTTACCTTCACTATTCCGGCGATCACCGTCGGCGGCGGCGGCAGCGGCGCTGCTACAAGGCAAGGGCGGGGCGAGGTGCAAAACTAGCGCCCAGGGGCGGCTTATAAAGGCCTCGGGTGGGAGGAGTCCGGCCCGGGCACGGTGTGTAGGTCGGTTCATTTTTTTTAGTTCGGAAAGAGGTAAAACAGAGAAAACAAATATCAAACGGAGTCCAAAAATTATGAAATAAATTTCTGCGGTCTTCTAGAAATAATGAGGACAAAGTGAACATTTTGGCGGACCGAAATAAATAATTTGAAAAACGCACTTTTTTTCTAAATCAATTAAAATAAAATCCGAAAAAAATCCAATAAAATTATTTTGACTCCAAATTACTTTTCCAATATTTCTCTAGTATTTTTGAGGAAGTCCTATTATCCTCTCTCTTTATTTTATTATGAGGAATAATCGGAAAGAATTTATTAGAGCCAAATTGATCCAGTTTCATATTTGAAATAAATTCAAAATGATTTTTTATAAAAACCCCAACTCTCTCATGTTGGTCCTTGACTTTCTTAGGTTTTCTGGATCACCAAATCGAATAAAACAAAATGCATAGAAATAAAGAATGCAAATGAATAATCCATATGGTAACATCCAAACTGAAATTTATTTTCAAAAGGACGTTAAATTGGATTTCTTTGAAACTTCCAACTCATATTTCATATAATTTGAAGAAGTCATTTTATCTTCTCTCATGAAAATCATTGAGTTGCATAAAATTTCTGCATTGGAAATGTTTCCAAATGGAATTCAAATATTTTCAAAAACCCTTTTCATTTAATTTAAATGGAAGAAGTCATGTCATCTTCTCTCCAGGGTTTTGTGATGAAAAGAATTTGAATTCACGGAGATCATAAAAGCAAGATGAAAGTTTGGGAAAGTCCTTTTATTCCCTCTCATTTAACTTTCAAAAAGTTTCGAATTTCACTCAATTTCTCTCAAGCAATCAAACAATCAATCAAAACTATCTATTTAATATAACATTCCAAAATTTAGAATTTTGGGATGTTAAACTGGGCCCCATGTTGCTCCACCGACGTACTTCCTCCTCCTATATATACCTACGTACCGCAAACTACCAGATACGGAGCCAAAAACCTAATTCCACTGCCGCAACCTTCTGTACCCGTGAGATCCCATCTTGGGGCCTTTTCCGGAGCTCCGCCGGAGGGGGCATCGATCACGGAGGGCTTCTACATCAATACCATAGCCTCTCCGATGATGTGTGAGTAGTTTACTTCAGACCTTCGGGTCCATAGTTATTAGCTAGATGGCTTCTTCTCTCTTTTTGGATCTCAACACAATGTTCTCCCCTCTCTCGTGGAGATCTATTCGATGTAATCTTCTTTTGCGGTGTGTTTGTTGAGACCGATGAATTGTGGGTTTATGATCAAGTTTATCTATGAACAATATTTGAATCTTCTCTTAATTATTTTATGTATGATTGGTTATCTTTGCAAGTCTCTTCGAATTATCAGTTTGGTTTGGCCTACTAGATTGATCTTTCCTGCAATGGGAGAAGTGCTTAGCTTTGGGTTCAATCTTGCGGTGTCCTTTCCCAGTGACAGTAGGGGCAGCAAGGCACGTATTGTATTGTTGCCATCGAGGATAACAAGATGGGGTTTATATCATATTGCATGAGTTTATCCCTCTACATCATGTCATCTTACTTAAAGCGTTACTATGTTCTTATGAACTTAATACTCTAGATGCATGCTGGATAGAGGTCCATGTGTGGAGTAATAGTAGTAGATGCAGGCAGGAGTCGGTCTACTTGTCGCGGACGTGATGCCTATATACGTGATCATACCTAGATATTCTCATAATTATGCTCAATTCTATCAATTGCTCAATAGTAATTTGTTCACCCACCGTAATACTTATGCTCTTGAGAGAAGCCACTACTGAAACCTATGGCCCCCGGGTCTATTTTCCATCATATTAATCTTCAAACACTTAGTTATTTTTATTGCCTTTTATTTTACTTTGCAACTTTATCATAAAAATACCAAAATTATTATCTTATCATATCTATCAGATCTCACTTTCGTAAGTGACAGTGAAGGGATTGACAACCCCTTTATCGCATTGGTTGCGAGGATTTTATTTGTTTGTGTAGGTGCGAGGGACTCGTGCGTGGCCTCCTACTGGATTGATACCTTGGTTCTCAAAAACTGAGGGAAATACTTATGCTGCTTTACTGCATCACCCTTTCCTCTTCAAGGGAAAACCAACGCAGTGCTCAAGAGGCACATCTCCATAGCCTGTTGATTAGCCGCGTCAATGTGAGACTTTGTCCTTTTTTGTCTTCTCCACACAACCCCCATCATTATATTATATTCCACCCATAGTGCTATGTCCATGGCTCACGCTCATGTGTTGCGTGAAAGTTGAAAAAAGTTTGAGAATACTAAAGTATGAAACAATTGCTTGGCTTGTTATCGGGTCTGTGCATGATGAGAGCATTTTTGTGTGACGAAAATGAAGCATTGCCAAACTATATGATTTTGTAGGGATGAGCTTTCTTTGGCTATGTTATTTTGATAAGACATAATTGCTTGGTTAGTATGCTTGAAGTATTATTATTAGTATGTCAATATTAAACTTTTGTCTTGAATCTTTCGGATCTGAACATTCGTGCCACAATAAAGAGAATTATATTAAAAATATGCTAGGTAGCATTCCACATAAAAATTCTATTTTTTTCATTTACCTATTCGAGGACGAGCAGGAATTAAGATTGGGGATGCTTGATACGTCTCCAACGTATCTATAATTTTTTATTGTTCCATGCTATTATATTATCCGTTTTGGATGTTTAATGGGCTTTAATATACCTTTTTATATTATTTTTGGGACTAACCTATTAACCAAAGGCCCAGTGCAAATTGCTGTTTTTTTGCCTACATTGTTTGGCAGAAAAGAAATATCAAACGGAATCCAAACGGAGCGAAACCTTCGCGAGGATCTTTTCTGGAACAGATGCAATCCAGGAGACTTGGAGTGGAAGTCAAGGAAGCAACAAGGCGGCCACGAGGCAGGAAGGCGCGCCCCCCACCCTCGTGGACCCCTCGTAGCTCAACCGACCTACTTCTTTCGCCTATATATACTCTTATACCCTGAAACCATCGAGGGGAGCCATGAAACCACTTTTCCACCGCCGCAACCTTCTGTACCCGTGAGATCCCATCTTGGGGCCTTTTCCAGCGATCTGACGGAGGGGGATTCGATCACGGAGGGCTTCTACATCAACACCATAGCCTCTCCGGTGATGTGTGAGTAGTTTGCCACAGACCTTCGGGTCCATAGTTATTAGCTAGATGGCTTCTTCTCTCTCTTTGGATCTCAATACAAAGTTCTCCTCGATGTTCTTGGAGATCTATTCGATGTAATTCTTTTTGCGGTGTGTTTGTCGAGATCCAATAAATTGTGGGTTTATGATCAAGATTATCTATGAACAATATTTGGTTCTTCTCTGAATTCTTATATGCATGATTTAATATCTTTGCAAGTCTCTTCAAATTATCGGTTTAGTTTGGCCTACTAGATTGATCTTTCTTGCAATGGGAGGAGTGCTTAGCTTTGGGTTCAATCTTGCGGTGCTCGATCCCAGTGACAGAAAGGGAACCGACACGTATTGTATTGTTGCCATCGAGGATAAAAAGATGGGGTTTATATCATATCGCTTGAGTTTATCCCTCTACATCATGTCATCTTGCCTAATGCGTTACTCTGTTCTTATGAACTTAATACTCTAGATGCATGCTGGATAGCGGTCGATGTGTGGAGTAATAGTAGTAGATGCATAATCGTTTCGATCTACTTGTCACGGACGTGATGCCTATGTTCATGATCATGCCTCTATATTCTCATAACTATGCGCTTTTCTATCAATTGCTCGACATTAATTTGCTCACCCACCATAATATATGATATCTCGAGAGAAGCCACTAGTGAAACCTATGGCCCCCGGGTATACTTTACATCATATAAGTTTCCAATCTACAATTCTAGTTTACTATTTATTTTGCAATCTTTACTTTTCCAATCTATACAACAAAAATACCAAAAATATTTATCTTATTATCTTTATCAGATCTCACTTTTGCAAGTGGTCGTGAAGGGATTGACAACCCCTTTATCGCGTTGGTTGCAAGGTTCTTGATTGTTTGTGCAGGTACTAGGCGATTTGCGTGTAGTCTCCTACTGGATTGATACCTTGGTTCTCAAAACTGAGGAAAATACTTATGCTACTTTGTTGCATCACCCTTTCCTCTTCAAGGGAAAACCAACGCATGCTCAAGAGGTAGCAGTACCCGCGAGATAATTATGAGGCACGGTCGGGCAGGCAGACCGCCCTAGAGAGGGATGGGCCTGACCCTTGTCGTAAGTCCTCTAGACGGGGCGACAGGATCACTGGTCGTCTCCGCGCGCTCCCAACACACTAACGGGTTTGGATATGTGATCTAAGTAGGCCTCTAGCCTTTTTTGCATTAACCACCACACGGGAATAGGTATGGGCACTCAACGTCGTACGATTCTTCCGAAAGCTCTCAGACATCAGCAGTTTAGCGGTGCACGCTCGGTTGGACGGGAACGACCCGGGCTTGTATAAGGGGGTGGATCTGCTCCAGGCCACGTTCGCAATGTGCAGGATTGCAAAGGACGATTGGCCCATGACCCCTTCACATTTAGGATGTAGACTGGCGTGCTGGCCTCTCTATTGAGCCTAGGTAGAACTACAGTGTGTCGACCATCCGAGGCCGGACATGACCCGGTAAAGTGTGTCAGGCCGGAGTTAATCGAGCGTGTTGGGTAAGTTGTTGCACCCCTACCAGGAAGTATATCTATTCGAATAGTCATTGCTACTTCTAGAGCTTGCGTTGATTTTTTTTCTAGAAGAGGAAAAGGTGATGCATCAAAGTAGAGATAAGTATTTCCCTTAGATAAGAACCAAGGTATCAATCCAGTAGGAGGCACAAGCAAGTCCCCAATATATGCACCTGCACAAACTAACAAACACTTGCACACAGTGGGTTGTCAATCCCTTCACGGTCACTTGCAAGAGTGAGATCTAATAGAGATAGATTTAAAAGATAAGTAAAATACAAAATAAAGTAAACACGAATAAATTGCAGCAAGGTATTTTTGGGTTTTTGTGTTTTATAGATCCGAAAATATATGATGGAAAATAGACCCGGGGGCCATAGGTTTCACTAGAGGCTTCTCTCTCGAATAAAGCATACGGTGGGTAAACAAATTATTGTTGAGCAATTGATAGAAAAGTGCAAACTTATGACGATATCTAAGGCAATGGTCATGAATATAGACATCACGTCTGTCGGTGGGAAACGACACCGATGGGATCACAAGAATCCCTACTAGGGTTGCGGGGCGCGGGGTGGAGAGAAGAGCGGGTCTAACAGAGAAGCTCGCGGTTCGTTTATCCAGGTTTGGGCCGTGAGGATGCGTAAAACCCTACTCCTGCTTTGGTGGTTGTATTCTGTGTTCTTGAGCTAGCTACGGGGTGTAACGAGCTCCAAAAAGCCGAATCCTCCTCCTGGTCGCCTCGGGCCTCCTTTTATAGGTGAAAGGGGTTGCCACAGTGGCACACAGGAGGTGGAAAGGTCTACAGTGGCACGAGGTTATCCCTCGTATTACAGGACAAGGTGCATTTAATGCATCGCTTAGGTGTCCTCTTACTTTATTGGGGATGGGGGCGAGGCCCGTCCCGTCCGTCGCCGCTGCTCCAGGCCTCGACACGCGCCCTGGCCAGCGGTGCATGCGGTGCCATGTAGGCAGGCAAGCAGCTGAGGTGACACGATGGTGGAGCCTCCACAAAGGGTTGCATGTAGCCACGCAGGTGCCTGCCCAGCTGGTTGGGTCGGCAGCTGCATGCGAACGGCGGCGGAGACTTGGCTGGTGTGGGCCTGACGGTGGCCCTGCTAGTGCGCTTGGCGAGGGTCTTGCCGGGTGGCCCGGCAAGGGTCTTGCCGCGGCTCACAGGCGTTCACTTGACCTTGACTATTCTTTGTCTTCACAAAGATCGGCATGCCACCACAGAGGTGCCTCCCGAGCCCCTGTCCCAATGCATGTGCTAAGCGTTGCTGGGTTCAAGGGTGGCTCGCTCGGCTGGCATGGGTGAGCTTCCCCGGCAAGGGTCTTGTCGGGGCTACTGAGGCCGCCCCGGCAAGGATCCTTGCCGGGGAAGCCTGCTTCGCCCATATAATCTTTGTGGCCTTGGTCCTTGGCGTTTCTTTGCTTCGTCTTGGGCTTCGGTCTTACCTCGGCTCACCTCCCCCGGCCCTGTTATGCGTGTCCGTGGCGGGAGGCTTTGACTGCCCGTGCACAAGAAAAGGGGTCAAAAGGAGAGCCCCTACTTTTGTACACCGACAGGAGCCCCCGGGCCTGGGTCACACATAAGTGCAGCACGTTGTTGAGCCAGGCCCAGAACGGTGCGTGTGCAGTTGGGGCGGATTTTACCGCGGTGGCTGCTCCGTCCGCTCTGCTTCTCCACGACCCGCGGGGTCGTGTGTGCGCATGATGGAAGCATGCTGGCATCACCCCGTGGTGAATAGTAAAGAGGCAGCTTGCGTGCCTCTATGAGACTGCAGGGCTGCCTCCCATTTACTACCCTTGCTTGGGAACCGTCGCTCCACGCGTCCCACTGCGCCCGACTCCTGCGCCACGTTTGTTGCATGCAAAACGCAGAGCGAGTGACAGGCGCGCGGGACGTGGGAAGTTGTGCGCGCGCGTGGGTTGATTCCCATGCGCCTTCAATGGAGCGGGGAGGGCGGTCGACGGCCCCGCTTGCAGTCGTTTCAACAAGCCGGATTGGCCGAGAGGGGGCGGCCGAGCCCCGCTTCCGCCCCTTTATAAAGAGGGGAGCGGGAGGAACGGTGCCTCTCATCCTTTCGTCATTTGCCTCTCCCCATTCTTGCTTTCTTTCTCTGCTTCTGCTCCTTCCTTCCCTTCGCCATGGAGAAAGGGAATCCCGGTCCTTCGACGGTGGCGGCGAGGGTCGCCGCTCGACAACGCGTCCCTCCTCCTCCTGCGCCCGTGGTGGCGGAGCCAGCCGCGAGGGTAAGGGGGAGGGGGCGAGGCCGAGGTAGAGGCCGTAGTGCTCGAGGAGGAGGAGGACGGGGCGGCGCGCCGGCCTTGCCCCCGCCAGCAGCTCCTCCTCCGATGGAGGGCCATGTTGGGGATAACCCTTGCGAATTCTTCATCAGGCTGCGCAGGCTGCCGCGCCGTCGCCTCCGCCTCCCGACTCCATTTGCGCGGGAGATGGAGCTGGATCCGCCGCAATTGTTGCGGCTGCACATGAGGGGCTGCGGGATCAGCGGCACATGGGCCGACGTCGAGTTCCCCGCCCCTCACGTCATGTATCTCCACCGAGGGTGGAAAACCTTCGCTCGCATCCACAGCTTGACGGAAGGGCTCACTCTCCATTTCAGACTAATGGAGGGTGGTCTCCTATACGTCAAGATCTTTGGGCACTTTGGGACTCGCGTAAGGTGCTGCGTGGAGAGCTCTTCTGACGATGAAGATCCTTCCTCAAGCGAGAGTGGCGAGGAGGACAGTGGGGCGGATAGCGGGGACGAGTCTTACAAGGCGTCGGATGCCCTGCGCCTGGGCGAGTGCGGCAGCAGCAGCATCCGCACCTGGCTTCTCCTCCGGCAGGGGTTTGCCAGGGGCAGGGCCAGCTCCTTGAACTTCTCGGGGCCGTCTCCTTGGGCGGCTGGCGTAGGGAGGCTGCAGAAGGGGAAGAGGGCAGGCGGCAAGGCCGTCAACTCGGAGTACGCGGGCACCGACGCCTTCGTCGCGTACTGCCGGTCCTGCTGCCTTGTCTTCCAGCTCCTTTCCCAGCACCGTCATCACCGGCCTGCCGATGGGCGGCCGCGAGGTGTTCTCTCATCGTCTTTTGCCACACATAGCTCGCCTAGTCGGCCCTTTGTCCCTTTTCACCTCCTTGACCTGCCTCCTGAGGAGAGGGACAAGAAAGGGATTACGGGTATCTTATCTCTTTTTAGTCTTGTAAGCCCTCGGGCCTTTGTTAACTTTAGAACTTGTAATCCCCTTGTTCATGTTTTTCATTTCGTATGAACTGTACCTGTACGGAATGTTTTTTTATGAAAAAGGGATGTTTGCCGGGCTTTTCGTTCGTAGGTAAACCCACGACAAGGAGTAAATCCTTGTTACCCTTAAGATAAACGTTTTCTCGCCCCGCAACAGGCCTTGCCGTCCCCCACTTCGCTCGTCCTATCTCACGCGCTTGGTGGAGGCACGGATGAGGTGGGCTTAGGCTCCTCATTTCATTCCCTTGCTGCCGCGACTGCGACCAAACTCGGTCCCAGGAAAACGAGCCCTGGGGTCCGGAGCGAGGGGAGCACGGTAGCTTAAGAATAAAACGAGGTTTCACACACCTCAGTCCATAACGAAACACATGATAAGGGATAAGGAACTTATCTGAATCTGCAGCCCCCAGCAACCCTGAGCTTGCCGCGGGTGGATCTTTGCTCTTATAGCCCCCGGCAATACTGGCTTGCCGGGGCCCGGGCGCCGGTCCGTCCCCTTTCTTCCAAAGCAGCTCGGCAAGGATATTCATGCGTCCTGCGAATCAAAGAAGATAAAGAAGAACAAAAAGACACGCACTCGACCTCTAAGCTAGGGGTTAGTCGCCGCTAAGCACTATCAACCCTAACCAAGGACTAGACTCAACCTAGCATGCATGCTATAACTTAGGGCGCCAGCGCTTCATTTATTCTCGCTCAGGGTCTGCGCCTGGCTTTGTACAAAGGGTCACATGCTTTGCAGCAAAGCTCATACAAAAGGTGGCTTGCCGGGAGGCCTGGCAAGCCGCACCTTATGGGTAAAACTTGCGAAGATGCTCGATGTTCCAGGAGTTGCTCACTGGTACGGCATCCTCGGTCTCCAGGCGGACTACGCCAGGCCTGGTGACTCATATTACCCGATAAGGGCCTTCCCACTTCGGCGTCAACTTGTTGGAATTCTTGGATGACTGAACACGCCGAAGAACAAGCTCGCCTTCCTCAAAGCTTCGAGCATGAACCTTGTGGCTATGGTAGCGGCGCAAGGCTTGCTGGTAGCGTGCCGCTCTCACAGCCGCCCGAAGACGATCTTCCTCAAGGAGCGTCGCGTCATCTTGGCGCAACGACTCTTGCTCAAGCTCATCATAAGCGAGCACTTGAGGTGACCTGTATATGAGTTCCGTGGGGAGAACTGCTTCTGCCCCATATACCAGGGCAAAAGGTGTCTGGCCGGTAGCTCGATATGGCGTCGTCCTGATCGACCAAAGAACCGCCAGCAGTTCATCAATCCAGCGCCTTCCGCTCTTGTGCAGCTTGTAGAAAGTCTTTGTCCTCAGACCTCGCAACACTTCAGCATTTGCCCTCTCCGCTTGGCCGTTGCTCCGTGGGTGTGCCAGGAAGCGAAATAGACCTTGTTGTCGAGGTCTTGAATGTATTGCATGAAGGTGTGGCTTGTGAACTGCGTGCCATTGTCGGTGATGACTCTGTTTGGCACACCAAAACGGCAGACCAGTCCTTTGAAAAACTTGACAGCTGACTGAGCAGTCACCTTTCTCACCGCTTCCACCTCGGCCACTTTGTGAACTTGTCGATTGCAACATACAAGTACTCAAAGCCCCCGACGGCGCGGGGGAAGGGGCCCAGTATATCGAGCCCCCAGACCAAGAATCGCCAGGAGAGAGGGATTGTTTGAAGGGCTTGAGCTGGTTGATGAAGCTTCTTTGAATGGAACTGGCATGCTTCACACTTGATGACTAGCGCTGTCGCATCCAGGAGGGCGGTGGGCCAGAAGAAACCTTGCCGGAATGCCTTCCCGGCAAGGGCCCTTGACCCTATGTGGGAGCCACATATGCCTCCATGTATCTCTGCCAACAGCTCCAGTCCTTCTTCCCGGGGGATGCACTTGAGTTTCACACTGTTCGGCCTTTTCCGGTACAGGACGTCATCGACGAACTGGTACAGGGCGGACCGACGTGCTACTTTCTCCGCTTCTTCCTGCTCCTCAGGAAGCTCCCCTATCTGGAGGAATTGGACGGTATGTTGCGCCCATGCCGGAGCCTGAGGCTCGACGGCAAGGATTAAAGGCATCTCTTCCGCCATGGGAGCGATTGTCTCGACGGCCAGGGCCTGACGTCCTGCTGGAGTCAATCGCTCTTGGGCAGGCTCAGCGTTCGCGGCAGTACCCTTGCCGGCGGCCCCGGGGGGCTCGGTAGGAAAGTACTTGCCGGGACCTGATTTTCTCCGCTTGCTCTGCCCCGTGGATGGATCGACGGATGGTTGAGTTAATCGGAGCAAAAAGGTACCTGGTTCCACAGGTAGCTTGAATGCGGCACGCTTTGACAGGTAATCGGCAACGTCGTTTTCCGCTCGGGGGACGTGCTCCGCCTGGATACCGTCAAAGCGTTCCTCCAGTTTCCTCACCTCATTTACGTATGCTTCCATCAGTGGGCTCTGATAATCTTTGTTGACTTGCCTAACAACGAGCTGCGAGTCACCCCTGACGATGAGCTTCTTGACCCCGAGATCTGCCGCGATCCTGAGACTGGCAAGCAATCCCTCGTACTCGGCAGTGTTGTTGGTGGACATCTCCCTGGGGAAGTGCATCTGGACCACATACTTGAGGTGCTCTCTGGTGGGGCCACGAGCAGCACGCCGGCATTGCTCCCTGGGGAAGGCTCCATCAAAGTACATGACCCAGTTGCAGTCTGCCTCCTTGCCGGGGAGAGTCGTCTCCTGGATCTCTTCGTCAGGCGTTGCGGTCCATTCCACGATGAACTCCGCCAGGACCCTGCTCTGAATTGTCGAGGTACTTTCAAACTTTTAGCCGAAGCTTGACAGCTCCAAGGCCCATTCCACAATCCTTTCGGTTGCGTCTGGGTTGTGCAATATCCGTTGCAACGGGACGCGGGTGACGACAGTGATCTCATGGGCTTGGAAGTAGTGACGCAGCTTCCTCGAGTCCATAAGGAGGCTGAAGAGCAGTTTCTGCACGCCGGAATACCTTGACCTAGCCCCCTGCAAGAGGGAGCTAACAAAGTAAACAGGGTGCTGGATCACCTTCTTCTTGGGCACCACTTCACTCGACCGCGCAGGCATCGCCTTGGTGGCACCAGACTCTGCCGGGGGCCGGGCCTTGTCGGCACCGGGCCCTGCCAGAGGAATCTTCGGCTCGCCCTCCGCTGGTCCTGCCGCCATTGTTGTCTCCTCGTCGACCTCTCTCTGCGCCACTAGTGCGGCGCTGACCACTTGATTCATCGCTGCTAGATATAGCAGCAACGGCTCTTGTGGTTTAGGCGCAACTAGTATTGGTGTGGAGAAAAGGTATTTCTTCAGGTCCTGCAGCACGGCCTCAGCTTCTGGGGTCCACTCCATTGGGCCCATCTTCTTCAAGATCTTGAAAAAGGGAAGGGCGCGCTCGGCAGACTTGGAGATGAACCGGCTCATGGAGGCAACGCAGCCAGTGAGTCGACGCACATCCTTGATCTGCTTGGGCGCATCGATCTGCTCAATAGACTTGATCTTGTCTGGGTTTGCCTCGATCCCGCGCTGTGACATGAAGAACCCGAGAAGCTTGCCGGACGGGACGCCAAAGACGCACTTCTCAGGATTCAACTTGAGGTTGATCTTGCGCAGGTTGGCAAACGTCTCTTCCAGATCTTGCACAAGAGTCGGCCCATCTTTGGTTTTGACCACTATGTCATCCATGTAGGCTTCCATATTTCTATGGAGCTGAGGTTCAAAGCCAATTTGGACCGCTCTTGCAAACGTTGAGCCGGCACTCTTCAACCCGAAAGGCATCCGTAAAAAGCAATGCGTACCACATGGGGTGATGAATGTTGTCTTCTCTTCATCTTCTCTTGTCATGAAGATTTGGTGGTAGCCTGAGTAGGCGTCGAGGAATGATAATAGGTCACACCCGGCCATGGAGTCAACAATCTGGTCGATGCGCGGCAATGGGAAGGGGTCCTTAGGACAGGCCTTATTGATGTCTATGTAATCAATACACAGCCTCCACTTCCCATTTGCCTTGCGCACCACTACCGGATTTGCCAACCACGTCGGATGGAGCACCCCTCTCACCAAACCCGCTGCTTCTAGCTTCCTGATCTCCTCTGTGATGAACTCCTGCCTCTCCAGAGCCTGCTTTCTAACCTTCTGCTTGATGGGCCGCGCGTGGGGGCAGACAGCTAGGCGGTGCTCAATCACCTCCCTGGGAACACCGGGGATGTCGGATGCTTGACATGCAAACACGTCGACATTCGCCCGCAGGAAGGTGACGAGCTCGCCTTCCTATTTGCTGTCAAGGGTGGAGCCTATAGTGAAGCCCCCCCCCCCCCCGTGCCATCCTCTGCGACAGGCACCCTCTTGGTCTGCGGTGGCTCGCCTCTGGATCTCTTTCTCTTGTCGGCAGAGCTCTCTGGCACGTCCTCAACGGTAGCACAACACCCCGAAGAGGTGCGCTTGCCAGAGTGGGTGCGAGAGGTCTTGCCAGGTTCCTTCTTTCCTCCCGGGCCTTCGGCGGCAGGAGCAGAGTGCCTTAACGGCAGCTGCTGCAACTGCTTCCTGGTAGAGTTGTTCGGCGCAGATCAGCGCGTCCTTCTTGTCGGAGGGGACGGAGATGATGGTCAACGGCACGGGCATCTTCAGCATGTTGTAGGCGTAGTGAGACGCCGCCGTGAACTTGGCCAGTGCCGAGCGGCCGAGGATCCCGTTGTAGGGCAAGGGGATCTCGGCTACGTCGAAGACGATCTTCTCCGTTCTGTAGTTCAATTCTCCTCCAAAGGTCACGGGCAGCGTGACCTTTCCCTTCGGCTGGCTCCTCCCCGGATTGACCCCTTGGAACGTGCCCGTTTCCTCGAGGTCTTCGTCAGGGATTTGCAACCTTTTGATCACGACAGTCGAGATCAGGTTCAGGCCGGCCCCGCCGTCAACCAACATCTTGTTCATCCTGAGGTTGCGTATTGTTGGCGAAACCAACAACGGCAAACACCCGACCGCGGTAGTGCGATCAGGGTGGTCCTCGTCGTCAAAGATGAGGGGCGTGCTAGACCACTTTAGGGGCTTCCGGGCGTCGAACGTCGGCTCCGTTGCCGTGACCTCTCGCGCCTACTGCTTGAGCTGGCGACAAGAGGTATGCAGCGAGGCGCCGCCATCAACGCACATGGCCTCCGTAGCCTTCTGGAACCCTTGCTCACCGGACTCGTCGTCCTCGTCGTGATCGTCATCTTCTTGTTTCTTTCACCGGACTCGTCGTCCTCGTCGTGATGGTCGTCTTCTTGTTTCTTGTCGCGGCCCCGGGCGGGCCTCTCTTGCTGATTGTCCTTGCCGGGGTGGCCTCCTTGGCCGCCACGCTTCTTGCCGGACCCCTCAGCACCATCTTGGTCCTTCTCCTTGTCCCACCTTTTGTACTCAGCCTTTTGCTTCTTAGCAAGCAGCTCGACTTGTCGGCAGTTCTAGAGAACGTGGCCCTTGGTCCGGTGCATCTTGCAGTATTGCTTGCCGGAGCTTCCTGGCTTGTCGATGGTCGCCAAGGCCCGGCAGGCAGCGCACCTGGCAATCTCCTTGTCGGGGGTGTCTGCCTTGACCTTCTTGCCGGCACCGGTGTCGTCAGATCCCTCAATGGCAAGCACAACCTTGCCTTTACGCTTCTTGTTCCGACGTCGGCCCTTCTTCATCGGGGCAGCGGCGTCCTCATCGGTAGAGTCGGTTTCCGTGCTGGCGTCTTCACCGGGGTACTTCCTTCCCTCTTCAGCTCGTGCGCACCTGTCGGCTAGAACGTAGAGCTCGGCCATGTCCTTAACCTTGGTCATCGCCAACTCCTCGCGCATCTTGCGATTGCGTACGTTCTGATGGAACGCGCTAATCACAGCGGCGGGATGAACATCGGTGATGTTGTAGTGCACCCGGCTGAATCTCTGGATGTACTTGCGCAGGGTCTCCCCTTCTTTCTAGGGAATGATATGCAGATCACTGGCCTGGCCATGAGCTTGGTGGCCTCCTATGATGGCGCCAATGAACTCATGGCACATATCTGACTAGGAAGAGATGGAGTCCGCCGGCAAGTGCATCAACCAAGACATTACATTGGGCTTGAGCGCCAGCGGGAAGTAGTTGGCAAGCACCTTGTCGTCGCGAGCCCCAACGGCCTGCATCGCGATGGTGTAGATGCTGAGGAACTCAGACGGATGGGTCTTGCCGGTGTACTTATCGCCGACATCGGGCTTGAACGTGCGGTGGGATGGCCACTGGAACCGCCTCAGCTCACGGGTAAAACCTGGGCAGCCTACCTCGTAAGGTAGGCCGCCGGGCTCCCCCGGTGCCGGGTGGTCCGTAGCATGCCCCGCCTGCTTGTCCGACTGGTGGCGCGTTTCGCGCCGGCGCTCGATGGTGGTTCGAGCGTCTTCATGAGCTCGCTCCCGAAGAACCTGGCGCTGGTCGCGGAGGGTCCGTGGATTAGACGACGCTATGGAAATGTTATCACCAGCGTCGTCGCGACGGGCCGATGCCCGCGGGGGCTGGCGAGGAGGAGGAGAGTGCACCGTGGCCGCAGCTCCCCCGGTCCTCCCAGCAGCAGCATGTGGTGGTTTGGTGGAGCGCCGAGCCGAGGGCCCCGCCGGTCGCGGATCGTCTTTGTTCGCGACGGCGACGAGGCTCCGGATAGTGGCCCTCCACTCTTCGAGCTTCTCCGCAGCAGGAGGGAAGTCGAGGAGCAGCTGCGCGCGCGCCAAGGCTTCCGCTGGCGTGGGTGGCGGTGACAACTGAGTGGATCGCGGCGCGCTTCGACATCTAACCACGTTAGAAGGAGCTCCGTCACGACCCAGCGGCTGCGTGCCATTTCCACCAGCGCTTCGGCGAGCGTGTTGAACTCCTTCGTCTTGCCGGTGACGCACAGGGCTCTTCCCACGGCGGTGCCCAGGGTCACCAACATGGTGACGCTGGTCGGCGCGCACACCATGGGAAGAACGTGCAGTGGTCGCCGGTGTATGCGTCCTGGAAGTTGCCGCGTCGCCTGGAGTCGGCGCAACGACACCCATGGAGGGCCCCGCGCCGCCTGCAGGGGGCCCAGCTCCATCCTCGGGTCCGGCGGCGTGCAGCCGGTCGTCTGGTGCATGAACGATGCCGCTTGCCAGGCTCCAACTGGCTGGGTGGTGTTGGTGCTCGCGGGCTGCGGCCCGAGTCCTGTCCGCGACCGTTCCGCTGCTCGTCCGCATCGGCATGGGCTGTTCGGCCCCCAACGAGCCGATCGCTGTGGCCGTCTTCTTCTTAGGGGCCATTGCTACCTCCTGAGCACTACGTTGGATTTCCCCGAAGAGCAGAGGATGATGCAGCAAAGTAGCGTAAGTATTTCCCTTAGCTTTTGAGAACCAAGGTACCAATCCTGTAGGAGGCTACACGCAAGTCCCTTGTACCTGCACAAAACAATAGCTCAACGCAACCAACGCGATTAGGGGTTGTCAATCCCTTCAGGGTCACTTACGGGAGTGAGATCTGATAGAGAATATTTTTGGTATTTTTGGTATAGAGATGCAAAGAGAAAAGTAAAAGGCAAAGTAAAAAGCAAAGCAAGATTAAAGTGATGGAGATTGATATGATGAGAATAGACTCGGGGGCCATAGGTTTCACTAGTGGCTTCTCTCAAGAGCATAAGTATTCTAAGGTGGGTGAACAAATTACTGTTGAGCAATTGACAGAATTGAGCATAGTTATGAGAATATCTAGGTATGATCATGTATATAGGCATCACGTCCGAGACAAGTAGACCGACTCCTGCGTGCATCTACTACTATTACTCCACTCATCGACCGCTATCCAGCATGCATCTAGACTATTAAGTTAAAAATAGAGTAACGCCTTAAGCAAGATAACATGATGTAGAGGGATAGTTTCATGCAATATGATAAAAACCCCATCTTGTTATCCTCGATGGCAACAATACAATACGTGCCTTGCTGCCCCTTCTATCACTAGGAAAGGACACCACAAGATTGAACCCAAAGCTAAGCACTTCTCCCATGGCAAGAAAAACCAATCTAGTAGGCCAAACCAAACTGATAATTCGAAGAGACTTGCAAAGATAACCAATCATACATAAAAGAATTCAGAGGAGATTCAAATATTATTGATAGATAGACTTGATCATAAACCCACAATTCATCGGTCTCAACAAACACACCGCAAAAAGAAGATTACATCGAATAGATCTCCACAAGAGAGGGGGAGAACATTGTATTGAGATCCAAAAAGAGAGAATAAGCCATCTAGCTAATAATTATGGACTCGTAGGTCTGAGGTGAACTACTCACACTTCATCGGAGGGGCTAGGATGATGTAGAAGCCCTCCATGATGATGGCCCTCTCCGACGGAGCTTCGGAACAGGCCCCAAGATGGGATCTCGTGGGTACAGAAGGTTGCGGCGGTGGAATTAGCTTTTTAGCTCCGTATCTGATCGTTCGGGGGTACGTAGGTATATATAGGAGGAAAAAGTACGTCGGTGGAGCTACGAGGGGCCCACGAGGCAAGGGGCGCGCCCTAGGGGGGTGGGCGCGCCCCCACCCTCGTGACGGCCTAGTGGCTTTCTTGACGGAGGGTCCAAGTCTCCTGGGTCTTATCTGATGAGAAAATCACGTTCCCGAAGGTTTCATTCCGTTTGGACTCCGTTTGATATTCTGTTTCTCCGAATCTCCGAAATAGGCAAAAAGCAACAATTCTGGGTTGGGCCTCCGGTTAATAGGTTAGTCCCAAAAATAATATAAAAGTGGAAAATAAAGCCCAATATAGTCCAAAAAAGTAGATAATATAGCATGGAGCAATCAAAAATTATAGATACGTTGGAGACGTATCAGGCATCCCGAAGCTTAATTCCTGCTCGTCCTCGAGTAGGTAAATGATAAAAACAGAATTTTTGATGCGGAGTGCTACTTGGCATCATTTCAATGTAAATCTTCTTAATTATGGTATGAATATTCAGATTCGAAAGATTCAAGACAAAAGTTCATATTGACACAAGAATAATAATACTTCAAGCATACTAACAAAGCAATCATGTCTTCTCAAAATAACATGGCCAAAGAAAGTTATCCCTACAAAATCATATAGTCTGGCTATGCTCTATCTTCACCACACAAAGTTTTTAAATCATGCACAACCCCGATGACAAGCCAAGCAATTGTTTCATACTTTAACATTTTCAAAACTTTTTCAATCTTCACGCAATACATGAGCGTGAGCCATGGATATAGCACTATATATGGAATAGAATGGTGGTTGTCGAGAAGACAAAAGGAGGGGAAGACAGTCTCACAGCAACTAGGCGTATCAACGGGCTATGGAAATGCCCATCAATAGATATCAATGTGAGTGGGTAGGGATTGCCATGCAACGGATGCACTAGAGCTATAAGTATATGAAAGCTCAACAAAAAAACTAAGTGGGTGTGCATCCAACTCGCTTCCTCACGAAGACCTAGGGCATTTTGAGGAAGCCCATCATTGGAATATACAAGCCAAGTTTTATAATGAAACATTCCCACTAGTAAATGAAAGTGATATCATAGGAGACTCTCTATCATGAAGATCTTGGTGCTACTTTGAAGCACAAGTGTGGTAAAAGGATAGTAACATTGTCCCTTCTCTCTTTTTCTCTCATTTTTTTATTTGGGCCTTTTCTCTTTTTTATGGCCTCTTTTATTTTTTTTATTTTTCGTCCGGAGTCTCATCCCGACTTGTGGGGGAATCATAGTCTCCATCATCCTTTCCTCACTTGGGACAATGCTCTAAAAATGATGATCATCACACTTTTATTTTTCTTACAACTCAACAATTACAACTCGAAACTTAGAACAAAATATGACTCTATGTGAATGCCTTCGGCGGTATACCAGGATATGCAATGATTCAAGAGTGACATGTATGAAAGAATTATGTACTGTGGCTTTGCCACAAATACAATGTCAACTACATGATCATGCTAGCAATATGACAATGATTGAGCGTGTCATAATAAATGGAACGGTGGAAAGTTGCATGGCAATATATCTCGGAATGGCTACGGAAATGCCATGATAGGTAGGTATGGTGGCTGTTTTGAGGAAGATATATGGTGAGTGTATGATACCAGCGAAAAGTGCGCGGTATTAGAGAGGCTAGCAATGGTGGAAGGAAGGGAAAAGTGCATATAATCCATGGACTCAACATTAGTCATAAAGAACTCATATACTTATTGCAAAAATCTAGAAGTTAGCAAAGCAAAGTATTACGCGCATGCTCCTAGAGGGATAGATTGGTCAGAAAAGACCATCGCTCGTCCCCGACCGCCACTCATAAGGAAGACAATCAATAAATAAATCATGCTCCGACTTCATCACATAACGGTTCACCATACGTGCATGCTATGGGAATCACAAACTTTAACGCAAGTATTCTTTAAATTCACAACTACTCAACTAGCATGACTCTAATATCACCATCTTCATATCTCAAAATAATTATCAAGCATCAATCTTTTCTTAGTATTCAACGCACTCAAAAGAAAGTTTCACAAATCTTGAATACCAAGCATATTAATATTAAGCAAATTACCATGTTATTAACGACTCTCAAAATGATCTAAGTGAAGCATGAGAGATCAATGGTTTATTTAAAACAAATCCACCACCGTGCTCTAAAAGATCTAAGTGAATCACTAGAGCAAAATTATAAAGCTCAAAAGATATATGTGAAGCACATAGAGCAAAACTATAAAGCTCAAAAGATATAAGTGAAGCACAATGAGTATTCTATCAAATTCCAATTCATGTATGGCTCTCTCAAAAGGTGTGTACAGCAAGGATGATTGTGTCACACTAACAAACAAAGACACAAATAATACAAGACGCTCCAAGCAAAACACATATCATGTGGTGAATAAAAATATAGCTCCAAGTAAAATTACCGATGGAAGTAGACGAAAGAGGGGATGCCTTCCGGGGCATACCCAAGCTTTGAATTTTTGGTGTCCTTGGATTATATTGGGGGTGCCATGGGAATCCCCAATATTAGGCTCTTGCCACTCCTTGTTCCATAATTCATCAAAAGATTTCACCAAAAACTTGAAAACTTCACAACACAAAACTCAATAGAAATCTTGTGAGCTCCGTTAGCGAAAGAAAACAAAAGACCACTTCAAGGTACTGTAATGAAATCATTCTTTATTTATATTGGTGTTAAACCTAATGTATTCCAACTTCTGTATGGATTGTAAACTATTTTACTAGCCGTAGATTCATCAAAATAAGCAAACGACACACGAAAAACAGAATCTGTCAAAAACAGAACAGTCTGTAGTAATCTGTAACTAACGCAAACTTCTGGAACTCAAAAACATCTACCAAAATAGGACGACCTAAAAAATTTGTTTATTGATCAGAAGCAATTGGAATTAGTATTTTAGCACGTTCTGGTGATTTTTAACAATGGTTTTCGTGAACAGAAAGATTCTGGAAATTACAGCAAGATCAAATAACTATCATCCAAGAAGATCCTATAGGTCTAACTTGGCACAAACACTAATTAAAACACAAAACCAGATCTAAACAGAAGGTAGATGGATTATTTATTCCTAAACAGAAGAAAAAACACAAAAATAAAAAATATAATTGGGTTGCCTCCCAACAAGCGCTATCGTTTAACGCCCCTAGCTAGGCATAATATTTCAACGATGCTCACATGAAAGACAAGAATTGAAGCACAAAGAGAGAATCATAAAACACGTGACAAACACATATAAGTCTAACATACTTCCTATGCATAGGCATATTATAGGCAAACAAATTATCATAGCAACCAAAAACTAGCATAAGCAAGGAAGTGGAAAGAAACGATAGCAAGCTCAACATAACGAGAGGTAATTTATTATCATGAAAATTTCTACAACCATATTTTCCTCTCTCATAATAATTACACGTGGGATCATAAGAAAATTCAACAAAATAGCTATCACATAAAATATTTTCAACACGATCCACATGCATGCAAAGTTGATGCTCTTCCAAAATAGCGGGATTAACATTAACTAAAGTCATGACCTCTCCAAACCCACTTTTAATATATATTAATGCAAACACTACTATCAATCTCATATTCATCATGGGGCTTAAATAAATTTTCAAGATCATAAGAAGAATCACCCCAATCATGATCATTGCAACAAGTAGTAGACATAGCAAAACTAGCATCCCCAAGCTTAGGGTTTTGCATATTATTAGCACAATTGACATCAAGAGAATTTATAGTAAAATCATTGCAATCATGCTTTCATCGAAGGAACTATCAAGTATGGGTGCAATAGCAACAATCCCATGTTTAACATAAGGAACTATAGAAAAATCGTCTTTATAAATATTGGCATCATGGCCACAAGAATAGCAAGCATCATGTTCATCAAGGGATATTTCAATCAAATCATCGGAATCATCATTATCTATAGATTCATGCATATCATTATTTTCTTCCAAAGCAACAGTCATTCTCTCAATAAATTCTTTGACATAGACATATGAGCATAGTTTTCATAGCAATATTTAAGTATGTCAAAATTTTCAGATTCGTAGAGAGTAATATCATACTTTTCAATCAAAGAAGCAACTTCATAAGCACCCTTAAAAGCAACAAATCCTTTAATTTGTTTGATATCATAGTAACTATAAACACCCTTTGCATGAGAAGATAAGATTTCATTTTCATTAAACTCACATAGGTAGGGAAGGTGTTTTTTAGGGTTCTTAGAGCAACAAGTAAAATCATAAATTTCACAAAGATTCCAAGCATAACACAACAATCTATTTATTTGACTCCATAAGAGTTTCCCTTTTTCATACAAATGGTGACGCACAAAATGAGCATGCACATCTAAAGATTTCCCATCAACTAGGCTAGTTGGGGTTTCAGCACGAGCGCATAAGGATCAAAGATGATCCAGGTAGAACACTTTAAGTGGATCCATATCAATAGATTTTTAGCAAGCAAAGATGCAAGCAAATAGAAGGCACATGGAAGCACAAACAAAAGGACATACGGGAAGAAGGTGAAGAAAAGGAGAATAAAACGGCAAGGGTGAAGTGGGGGAGAGGAAAACGAGAGGCAAATGGCAACTAATGTAATGCGAGAGATAGGGATTGTGATGGGTACTTGGTATGTTGACTTTTGCGCAGACTCCCCGGCAACGGCGCCAGAAATTCTTCTTGCTACCTCTTGAACACTGTGTTGGATTTCCCCGAAGAGGAGAGGATGATGCAGCAAAGTAGCGTAAGTATTTCCCTCAGTTTTTTAGAACCAAGGTAACAATCCAGTAGGAGGCTACACTCAAGTCCCTCGTACCTGCACAAAACAATAGCTCAACGCAACCAACGCGATTAGGGGTTGTCAATCCCTTCACGGTCACTTACGGGAGTGAGATCTGATAGAGAATATTTTTGGTATTTTTGGTATAGATATGCAAAGTGAAAAGTAAAAGTAAAAGTAAAAAATCAAAGCAAGATTAAAGTGATGGAGATTGATATGATGAGAATAGACCCGGGGGCCATAGGTTTCACTAGTGGCTTCTCTCAAGACATAAGTATTCTACGGTGGGTGAACAAATTACTGTTGATCCATTGACAGAATTGAGCATAGTTATGAGAATATCTAGGTATGATAATGTATATAGGCATCATGTCTGAGACAAGTAGACCGACTCCTGCCTGCATCTACTACTATTACTCCACTCATCGACCGCTATCCAGCATGCATCTAGAGTATTAAGTTAAAAACAGAGTAACGCCGTAAGCAAGATGACATGATGTAGAGGGATAGTTTCATGCAATATGATAAAAACCCCATATTGTTATCCTCGATGGCAACAATACAATACGTGCCTTGCTGCCCCTTTTGTCACTTGGAAAGGACACCACAAGATTGAACCCAAAGCTAAGCACTTCTCCCATGGCAAGAAAAACCAATCTAGTAGGCCAAACCAAACTGATAATTCGAAGAGACTTGCAAAGATAACCAATCATACATAAAAAAATTCAGAGAAGATTCAAATATTATTCATAGATAGACTTGATCATAAACCCACAATTCATCGGTCTCAACAAACACACCGCAAAAAGAAGATTACATCGAATAGATCTCCACGAGAGAGGGGGAGAACATTGTATTGAGATCCAAAAAGAGAGAAGAAGCCATCTAGCTAATAACTATGGACCCGTAGGTCTGAGGTGAACTACTCACACTTCATCGGAGGGGCTAGGATGGTGTAGAAGCCCTCCGTGATGATGGCCCTCTCCGGCTGAGCTCTGGAACAGGCCCCAAGATGGGATCTCGTGGGTACAGAAGGTTGCGGCGGTGGAATTAGGTTTTTGGCTCCATATCTAATCGTTTGGGGGTACGTAGGTATATATAGGAGGAAGAAGTACGTCGTGGAGCTACGAGGGGCCCACGAGGCAGGGGCGCGCCCTAGGGGGTGGGCGCACCCCCCACCCTCGTGACCGCCTCATGGCTTTGTTGATGGAGTGTACAACTCTCCTGGGTCTTATCTGATGAGAAAATCACGTTCCCGAAGGTTTCATTCCGTTTGGACTCCATTTGATATTCTGTTTCTCCGAAACTCTGAAATAGGCAAAAAACAGCAATTCTGGGCTGGCCCCCCGGTTAATAGGTTAGTCCCAAAAAAAATATAAAAGTGGAAAATAAAGCCCAATATAGTCCAAAATAGTAGATAATATAGCATGGAGCAATGAAAAATTATTGATACGTTGGAGACGTATCAGCCATGGCGATGAAGAACGCTCACTCAACTGCTAAAACCGATTCTCACAAACGCGCCCCCTACTTGGCGCGCCCAAGATGTCGGTGGGAAACGACACCTATGGGATCACAAGAATCCCTACTACAGTTGCAGGGCGCGGGGTTGAGATAAGAGCGGGTCTAACAGAGAAGCCCGCGGTTCGTTTATCCAGGTTCGGGCCGCGGGGATGTGTAAAACCTTACTCCTGCTTTGGTGGTTGTATTCTGTGTTCTTGAGCTAGCTACGGGGTGAAACGAGCTCCAAAAGGCTGAATCCTCCTCCTGGTCGCCTCGGGCCTCCTTTTATAGGTGAAAGGGGTTGCCACAGTGGCACACAGGAGGTGGAAAGGTCTACAGTGGCACGAGGTTATCCCTCGTATTACAGGACAAGGTGCATTTAATGCATCGCTTAGGTGTCCTCTTACTTTATCAGGGATGGGGTCGAGGCCCGTCCCGTCCGTCGCCGCTCCTCCAGCCTCGACATGCACCCTGGCCAGCGGTGCATGCGGTGCCATGTAGGCAGGCAAGCAGCTGAGGTGGCGCGATGGTGGAGCCTCCACGAAGGGTTGCATGTAGCCACGTAGGTGCCCGCCCAGCTGGTTGGGTCGGCAGCTGCATGCGAACGGCGGCGGAGACTTGGCTGGTGTGGGCCTGATGGTGGCCCTGCTGGTGTGCATGGCGAGGGTCTTGCCGGGTGTCCCGGCAAGGATCTTGCCGGGGGTCTTGCGGGTTCCTTCGGCGAGGATGGCTGCCTTCCCATCGTCACTTGACCTTGACTATTCTTTGTCTTCACAAAGATCTGCATGCCACCACAGAGGTGCCTCCCGAGCCCCTGTCCCAACGCATGTGCTGAGCGTTGGTGGGTTTGAGGGTGGCTCGCTCGGCTGGCGTGGGCGAGATGCCCCGGCAAGGGTCTTGCCGGGGCTGCTGAGGCCGCCCCGGCAAGGATCCTTGCCGGGGAAACTTGCTTCGCCCATCTGATCTTTGTGGCCTTGGTCCTTGGCGTTGCTTTGCTTCATCTTGGGCTTCGGTCTTACCTCGGCTCACCTCCCCCGGCCCTGTTATGCGCGTCCGTGGCGGGAGGCTCTGACTGCCCGTGCACAAGAAAAGGTGTCAAAAGGAGAGCCCCTACTTTTGTACACTGACAACGTCCGTGACAAGTAGGCCGACTCCTGCTTGCATCAATTACTCCACACATCGACCGACTGCTGCCTGCATCTAGAGTATTAAGTTCATAAGAACAGAGTAACGCCTTAAGCAAGATGACATGATGTAGAGGGATAAACTCAAGCAATATGATATAAACCCCATCTTTTTATCCTTAATGGCAATAATACAATATGTGCCTTGCTACCCCTACTATCACTAGGTGAGGAGACCGCAGGATTGAACCCATCACAAAGCACCTCTCCCATTGCAAGAAAAACCAATCTAGCAGGACAAACCAAATCGATAGATCAGAGAGAAATACTAAGCTATCTCAATCATGCATAAAAGAGTTCATAAAAGACTCAAATAATATTCATAGATAATCTGATCATAGATCCACAATTCATCAGATCTCAAAAAACGCACTGCAAAACAAGATTACATCGAATAGATCTCCAAGAATATCGAGGAGAACATTGTATTGAAGATCAAAGAGAGAGAATAAGTCATCTAGCTACTAGCTATAGACCCTTAGGTCCATGGTAAACTACTCACACATTATCGGAAGGGTAACAAGGTTGATGTAGAGGCCCTCCGTGATTGAATCCCCCTCCAGCGGAGTGCTGGAAAAGGCCCCAAGATGGGATCTCACGAGAAAAGAAGCTTGCGGCGGCGAAAAAGTATGGTGTGCCCTTTGGTATAGGGGGAATATTTGAGGATTTACAGTGCTGAGATTAGGGTTGGAAGGTCTCCGAGGGGCCCACAAGCCCTGGGGAGCCCCCCTGAGGCACGCCCCTATGGCTTGTGGACGCCTCTCCAAGTCTCGTAGGTTTCTTTCGGTCCAAGAAAAATCACCATAAATTTTTATTCCGTTTGGACTCCGTTTGATATTCCTGTTCTGTAAAAGTTAAAAACAAGGAAAAAACAGAAACTGGCAGTGGGCACTAGGTTAATAGTTTAGTCCAAAAAATAATATAAAATAACATATTAATGCATACAAAACAGTAATATAATAGCATGGAACAATCAAAAAATTTAGATACGCTGGAGATGTATCAGCCGTGTCCACGATAACGGACGCTCGGAGTTGTATCCTGATCTATTACAACTAGAACTGGATTCTTGAGACACTAAATGGATATGATGGCTCCAGGATCGCTTTCTCGCAGGGAGCTGAGGAAGGATCTTTGGGCTTGGCTAATATATACTTGTTACTATACATTATATATGTGCTCCTCTCTTCTACTGCTGCAAGATGATGGCTGCAAGAAGATGCTAGTCTTCGATATGCTAGGCCTTCCCTTCTATTCTGGCATTTCTATAGTATAGTCCAAAGATACAACAACATTTCTTTGATACTAATGCATACTTAGCATAGATCTGATGTAAGTCTTG
This sequence comes from Aegilops umbellulata, assembly GCA_032464435.1. Taxonomy (NCBI): domain Eukaryota; kingdom Viridiplantae; phylum Streptophyta; class Magnoliopsida; order Poales; family Poaceae; genus Aegilops; species Aegilops umbellulata. The sequence goes on along the minus strand of CP136054.1, from coordinate 120,047,169 downwards.
CGAGTACTTTGGATGAGTACTCGTGGTTGCTTAGCTACCTTTTCCCCCTCTACCCGATTGCTATGATCAGATGACGGAGCCCAGGAGCCACTTGATCCCGCCGATGGCTACTACTACACCGACGGATCCTACTACTACGTGAAGACTGACAACCGGGAGTAGTTAGGAGACTCCCAGGCAGGAGGCCTGCGCCTTTTCGATCTAGATGTCGTTGTTTTGCTCAGCCTTCTTAAGGCAAACTTGTTACTTATGTCTATACTTAGATATTGTTACTTCCGCTGGCTCTTGTGTATTCGAGCGTATGCATTTGAGCCCTCAAGGCCCCTGGCTTGTAATATACTTTTTGTGTCTAGAGTTGTGTTGTGATATCTTCCCGTGAGTCTTTGATCTTGATCGTGCGCATTTGCGTGTATGATTAGTGCACGGTCGAGTCGGGGGCATCACAACGTAGTGGCTAGAAACACCAGCTGAGGGAGTCCTGGATTAGGGGGTGTTCGGGTAGCCGGACTATGCCTTCGGCCGGACTCCAGGACTATGAAGATACAAGATTGAAGACTTCGTCCCGTGTCCGGAAGGATCTTTTCTTGGCGTGGAAGGCAAGCTAGGCGTGCGGATATTCGAGATCTCCTACCATTGTAACCGACTCTGTGTAACCCTAACCCTATCCGGTGTCTATATAAACCGGAGGGTTGTAGTCCGTAGGACAACCATCATCATACACAATCATACCATAGGCTAGCTTCTAGGGTTTAGCCTCCTTGATCTCGTGGTAGATCCACTCTTGTACTGCCCATATCATCAATATTAATCTAGCAGGAGTAGGGTTTTACCTCCACCGAGAGGGCCTGAACCTGGGTAAAATAAAGTGTCCCTTGTCTCCTGTTACCATCCGACCTTGACACACAGTTCGGGACCCCCTACCCGAGATCCGCCGGTTTTGACACCGACATTGGTGCTTTCATTGGGAGTTCCTCTGTGCCGTTGCGATCAGGAAGGATGCCTTTTCCCGTCTTTAAAGATGGCGTCGTTACTAAGGGAGCCTTGGCTATCGGCCAAACCCTCCGGCTAGGTGGTTTTTTCATGACCGCCTGTTCGGCCGTTGCGCCGACGGTGACCTCTCGGGTCATCGAAAGCAACCTCCATGTCAGCCCGGAACTTGCCGAGCAGCTGGATCCGATGGAGCTCTCTTCCGTAAACGAGCTCTTGGATCGCATCGCCGCCCTGGGGGTCGCTACAAATTACGACCAGGTTGGGCTTAAACCCGATCTAAGTGAAATTAACTCTCCCCAAGTCACCCACCGCGTTGCTGTGGCGGAAACACAATGCGGCGACCCTTCATCTATCTTAAGGACTAGCCATGTCCGAATTCCTGAACCCTCCATGCCGGATATCCGCGGAGGGGAGGGTACAATCCAAGACCTGAGCCTAAAATCAGGCGAATCGGATAACGTCCAAGACTCCGGATCTCAGAATCCGGAAGTTCTTCGGCTTCCGAACAGCAAACCGGGCAAAGTCTCAGATTCAACGACGCCCGACCACCCGATTTAGGCAGATGCCCGAAGAAACAGTACATCATTACTGGGCCAGATTCCTCCTACTTATGAACAGGACAAAGGACTGCCGCGCGGAAGACGTGATTTCAATCTTTTGCAGTAACTGCACGGACAAGGGAATACTCAACGCCATAAGCCGTCGTAATATTACACGCTTTGCTGACCTGGCATCCATAGTACAAAAATACTGTGCCATGGAAAGTGCTTGGAAAACCGAAATTGAATTTTGGGATAATCCGGCCTTGAATAGCAATCCCGTCCGAATAAAGAGGGCACACCACAGTAAGGTGCCCGGACTAAATACTAAAAAATCAAAACCCTCTAGGGGGCATGGAACCGTACTGGAAAAGTGGCTAGATGGACCCTGCAAGATTCATAGTGTAGCGGACGCCACCCCAACCCACAGCCTCAGGGCATGTTGGATACTTCGGCAGGTGGCCAAAATTGGCGAGGACCTCCTAATTCCAGAGGTTGAAGGAAACCAGCCAGGGAATTTCAGTTCCGTTCTCACGGTCTTTGAGACATTCGCATAGAATAACATGCGAAAAAGAACACTTCGCAGCCTCACCGAAGTCTATCAAGTAGCGACAATAAACCCATGGAGTAATACTGCTATCACCTTCAATGCGAGTGACGAACCTAAATTTCGAACAGCCAAAGCACCAGCCGCACTGGTCCTCAGTCCCATAGTGGACGGCTGTCGCCTCGCAAAGGTACTCATGGACGGAGGCAGCGGATTGAACCTCATCTACGAGGAAACCCTCCAAAAGATGGAAATAGACTGGAACCGCATTGAGCGAAGCAGCACAACTTTTAGAGGAATAATTCCCAGTCAGGAAGCACGCTGCACCGGAAAAATCACACTAGATGTGGTGTTCGGCACGCCGGATAATTACAGGTCCGAACAGATCACGTTCCAGGTAGCCCCATTCAAAAGCGGATACCACGCTATACTAGGGCGGGAGGCTTTTACAGTTTTCCAAGCTATACCCCATTACGGGTACATGAAGCTTAAGATGCCTGGGCCAAACGGAATTATCACTCTCGCTAGTGATCCGGACATAGCACTCCGCGCCGAAAACAAGACAGCCGCATTGGCCCTCGAGGCACTATCAGAAACCTTAGCGGCCGAAGAACTGACTGCGCTGCGATCCACGGTTAACAGGGATGATGTGATACTCGATAAGAGATCCAAATCCACATCCTTCAAACCAGCGGACGAAATAGTCAAATTCCAGGTCCACCCTACGGACCCCAATAAAACAGCCTCCATCGGGGCACGACTAAACCCTAATGTAGACGCCGCACTGCGAGAGTTCCTATGAGAGAACTGGGACATTTTCGCTTGGCACCCCTCAGATATGCCAGGAATCCCACGCAGGCTGGCAGAACACAGTTTAAATATCCAGCAAGGATTCAAACCTGTCAAACAAACCCTTCAGTGTTTCTTTGAGCCAAAGAGACAGGCTATGGGAGAGGAGCTAGCCAAGTTATTGGAGGCCGGATTCATCAGAGATATAAAACACCCGGACTGGCTAGCAAACCTGGTGATGGTACCAAAGAAGGACAAATCCTGGCGCCTGTGTGTCGACTTCAAAGACCTCAATAAGGCTTGCCCAAAGGATCCTTTTCCCCTCCCTCGAATAGATCAAATCATCGATGCTACCGCAGGACACGATTCCCTGTGCTTCCTCGACGCATACTCCGGTTACCATCAAATCAAGATGACAGAATCAGACCAAGCCGCAACAGCATTCATCACACCATACGGCCCATTCTGCTTCAACACGATGCCCTTTGGACTAAAAAACGCCGGTGCGACATATCAGCGCATGATTCAAACATGTCTGGCAAATCAGATTGGCAAAACAGTGGAGGCGTATGTAGATGATGTGGTCGTTAAATCAAGACATGTCGAATCTCTAGTAGACAACTTGAGGCTCACATTCGACAACCTCCGAAAATACGACATTAAGCTCAATCCGGAAAAATGCGTTTTCGGCGTTCCAGCCGGAAAGCTACTGGGCTTCATTGTATCCGGTAGAGGAATTGAAGCAAATCCAGCTAAAATCCAAGCTTTGTCACAATTGGATGTCCCAAAAGACCTCAAAAAAATACAGAAACTCACCGGATGCGTGGCGCCCTTAAGCCGCTTTATCTCCCGCTTGGGAGAAAAGGCATTACCCCTTTACCGCCTCCTTAGGCGCACCAAACACTTCAAGTGGACGGAAGCTGCCATGGCCGGACTCGAGGAGATAAAGGCCATCTTGGCAACAAACCCAGTCCTGGCCGCGGCGAACATTGGTGAACCCATGTTATTATACATTGCCGCAACTCATCAAGTTGTTAGCGCAGTACTCGTCGTCGAGCGGGCAACGGACGGACACAAATTCCCCCTTCAAAGGCCGGTTTACTACGTGTCCACTGTCCTTACACCATGCAAATCACGGTACCCACATTACCAAAAGATCGCATACGCGGTGTTCATGGCATCCCGGAAGCTACGTCACTACTTTCAAGAGTGTTCCATAACAGTAGCCTCGGAAGTACCACTCAATGATATTATCAACAACCGCGATGCAACGGGCCGGATAGCCAAATGGGCCATAGAGCTCCTCCCGTTCGACATAACCTACAAACCACGACAAGCAATTAAATCGCAAGTCCTAGCCGACTTCGTCGCTGAATGGACAGAGGCCGAACTCCCTAAAGAGTATGGCACATATTCCAACTGGATCATGCATTTCGACGGATCCAAAATGCTGGCCGGACTAGGGGCTGGCATCGTTTTGACCTCCCCTACAGGGGATACAGTCCAATATGTACTCCAAATCATGTACGCGGACTCCAACAATGCAGCCGAGTATGAGGCCCTTCTACATGGTCTCCGGATGGCAGTATCTATGGGCATTCAACGCCTGGAAGTACGCGGGGACTCCAACCTTGCGATATCCCAAATAAATGGCGACTTCGACGCCAAAGACCCAAAAATGGAAGCTTATCGCAATGCCGTCCTAAAAATGTCAGTTCGGTTCGAAGGACTGGAGTTTCACCATATAGCCCGAGAAAATAATCAGGCAGCAGACGTCCTGGCACGTATTGGAGCAAAACGAGATGCAGTCCCTCCCAACATCTTCTTAGAGAGAATATTCAAGCCATCTATAGCATGGGAAGGGGAACCCTCGGTCCACAGTCCGAACACAACCGCACAGCCCGACGCTGAACAATCTGACATAATCGGAGGCCCTGCCACCGAAATCACACCCTTAGCCCACGTAATAATGGCGGTCATCGCCCCGTGGACAGAACCATTCCTTGCCTACCTTACTAGGCAGGAACTCCCAGAGGACCAAAACGAGGCACGCTGCATAGTGCGGCGATCTAAAGCCTATAAAGTCCATGAGGGAGAGCTCTATAAGAAAAGTACTACAGGAGTCCTCCAAAGATGTATCTCAGAAGAGGAAGGGTGGAGTCTGTTGGCTGAAATTCATGCCGGACTCGGTGGCCACCACGCTGCAGCTCGATCCCTTGTAAGCAAGGCTTACCGTACAGGCTTTTATTGGCCGACGGCCCGAGCAGACGCCCATGACTTAGTCAAACAATGCGTCGGTTGCCAGCTCTTTGCAAACCAAAGCCATATGCCGCCCAACACCCTCCGAACTATCCCCATCACTTGGCCTTTTGCGGTATGGGGTCTTGACATGGTAGGACCCCTTAAAGGTGGAACCCACAAGAAAAAATACTTATTGGTCATGGTGGATAAATTCACCAAGTGGATAGAAGCCAAGCCTGTTAAGACGGCCGAATCCGGACCTGTGATAGACTTCATATCCGAGGTCGTACACCGTTACGGTGTCCCCCACAGCATTATCACCGATAACGGCACAATCATACCATAGGCTAGCTTCTAGGGTTTAGCCTCCTTGATCTCGTGGTAGATCCACTCTTGTACTGCTCATATCATCAATATTAATCTAGCAGGAGTAGGGTTTTACCTCCACCGAGAGGGCCCGAACCTGGGTAAAATAAAGTGTCCCTTGTCTCCTGTTACCATCCGACCTTGACACACAGTTCGGGACCCCCTACCCGAGATCCGCCAGTTTTGACACCGACACCAGCCACCATCGTAGCCACCCGGGATCAATCCTTGGGGACCTCTCTTTTAGTCCCTATTTCTTTTGTTTTATTACTTGCAAAAGAGCTTGTCCGTTGCAATGAGTGAGAGAAAATACCACACTCCCATAAACCAATAACCATGACTCCAAACTGCAATATGTCCATGTTTTTTTATTTCAACACATGGCATCCCATCCGTGTTGCCACTTATCCTCCTTCCCACCCTCGTCAATGGTGGCTTCAATACTCACGCAATTACAACACCTTTAAATGTTGTCAATTAAGGTGTCTCTCTATCTCGGCATAAAATGATAAATTTGTTTTATCCCGTGAGGTTTTGGCGAGGCGTGCATGCGTGGCTATAGATGCTTTTTTGTCTCCCATCCTGATTTTACTGAGGTGCTCATTTTCAATCCGCATCAGCACCGGTATGAAAGAAAGACGGATCATGCGCGACATCGGTATGAAAGAAAGATAGATCATGCATGGCACTAGTATGAAAGAAAGATTGATCATGTGCTATTGATTAAGATTGCACCCTAAATAGCATTTTAAAAATGGTAAACAAGTAAAATAACATCATATTCATATTCTACACAATTTTCTAATCAAATTCCATATATAACATGTTAAATTTGGAGTTAGGATTTAAAATAGATGCGTATTAAAAAACATTTGATACATATTGCGGGTTTATTAATCAAAATATCAGGGTGTTTCCTACAAAAGCCAAAAAAATGACTTAAAACTGGCCTGTGGGTCGATTTCTAGAAAGTGAAAATTTGTCTTAAAAGTGTATTGTGGGTTTATTACCTTCAAATAACATGACGGACTAAGAATACCTATTTACTTTATTAGTAGGTATAGATATGCGCTAAACGGCCGGCTCATTACTGCAGAGGCTTTAGCGAGAGCTTCTTTCGTCTCGTTTAATGCAAGACATAGCTCTCGCGAGCAGGGAGTACACCCCCGAGAGTCCCTATAGGACACACATGTGCATCGGGGAAATGTGGCTTTGCACAGGGTGATCCAACTGGGCCCGCCCATTTTCAGTTTAACTAGAAAAGAGAAAACATAGAGTCACTGTAGCACTTTGGTACTATAGCTGTTGGGAAACATAGTAGAAAACAAAAAAAATCGCACCTACGATCACCCAAGATTAGTATGAAGATGCATAATGGGTTGGGATCACGATTGTTACTGTCACCGAGTTGCAGCAAAATAAGAATGTGTAGGTGTAGATCGTACTTGGAGTCCCTCATACCGCCCATGAATGATCCCTCGAACCGAAGCCTCAAAGCGTGACCTCTCTACTTGGTTGCAAGCGTGCAACCTTCATGATCCAGCAGCGCTTCACCATCCAGAGCTAATCATCGCCAAAGAATTAGAGGGGGAAGATTAGAACCACACTTGACTTCTAATTATGAGGACAAGAGGATTAGCCAAGCTATAACTAGTCAACCGGGACCAACTAAAACAAGAACTAGAAGAACTAAAAGAGCTAGATGAGGGTCCAAAAATTGTGTATACAATAGAGCAAAATAAACCTTACATATATATACATATACATATATATATATATATATATATATATATATATATGGGTTGGAGGAGGAGCAGAGGGTAGCCAACAAGGAGGGAAAGTACCCCCTTGGGGCGCCGGCCAAGGGGGGGAGTTGGACCCCTCCCCTAGTCCAATCCTGCCCCTATATGGCAAGGGGCGCCACTTCCTTATGGGCCCTTGTGGCCCATAACTCCTTCCACATCTTGGTCTTTTAACACCCATTGATATTTAAATTAAATATAAAAGATTCTAAATACATCTAGACCATTATATATATTTTAACATCTCCGGAAACATTTTCCACCTATATATAATTTATCGATAATACCTGGTATTACCCGATACTCACTGAAACCCTTCCGGTGACTGATACGTCTTTATCGTATGTACTTTTTTATTGTTTCATGCAAATATTCTAAAACTTGATATACTTTTTGCATCATTTTATATTAATTTTGGGACTAACATATTGATCCAGTGCCCAGTGTCAGTTCCTGTTTGTTGCATGTTTTTTGTTTCGCATACTATCCATACCAAACAAAGTCCAAACGCGGTAAAAATTTATGGAGATTTATTTTGGAATATATGTGATTTTTGGGAAGCGGAATCAACGCGAGACGATACCCGAGGGGCCCACAAGCTCAAGGGGCGCACCCCCTACCCAGGGCGCGGCTAGCAACCTTGTGGCCACCCCGTAGGTCGGTTGGAGGTATCCTTCAGCCGCAAGGAAGCTTATATCCTGATAAAAATCATGTTAAAATTTCAGCCCAATCGGAGTTACAGATCTCCGGATATTTAGGAAATGGCGAAAGGCTAGAAAACAGGAACGCGGAACACAGAGAGAGATCTAATCTCGGAGGGGCTCTCGCCCCTCTGCCACCATGGAGGCCAAGGACCAGAGGGGAAACCCTCCTCCCATCTAGGGGGTAGGCCAAGGAAGAAGAAGAAGGAGGGGGCTCTCTCCCGATGGTGCCGGAGTGCCGCCGGGTCAAGGATCGTGATGGAGATCTACACAAAAAATCTCGCTACCGTCAACACCAACTTTCTCCCCCTCTATGCAGTGCTGTAACATCTCTTCTCCCCGCTATATCTCTACTTAAACATGGTATTCAATGCTATATATTATTATCCAATGATATGTGGATATCCTATGATGTTAGAGTAGACCTGTTTTGTCCTATGGGTTGATTGATCACCGTGATTGGTTTGAGTTGTATGTTTTATTATTGGTGTTGTCCTATGGTGCTCTCCGTGTCGCACAAGCGTGAGGAATCCCCACTATAGGGTGTTGCAATATGTTCATGATTCGCTTATAGTGGGTTGCGTGAGTGACTGAAACACAAATCTGAGTAATTAAGTGGGTTGTCTTGCTTCCTCTTGAGCACTGCATTGGATTTGCCCGAAGTGGGGAGGATGATGCAGCAAAGTAGCGTAAGTATTTCCCTCAGTTTTTGAGAACCAAGGTATCAATCCAGTAGGAGGCTACGCGCAAGTCAATCGTACCTGCACAAAACAATAGCTCCTCAGAACCAACGCGATTAGGGGTTGTCAATTCCTTCACGGTCACTTATGAGAGTGAGATCTGATAGAGATGATAGATAATATTTTTGGTATTTTTTGTATAGAGATGCAAAGCGAAAAGTAAAAAGCAAAGCAAGATTAAAGTGATGGAGATTGATATGATGAGAATAGACCCGGGGGCCATAGGTTTCACTAGTGGCTTCTCTCAAGAGCATAAGTATTCTACGGTGGGTGAACAAATTACTGTTGAGCAATTGACAGAAATGAGCATAGTTATGAGAATATCTAGGTATGATCATGTATATAGGCATCACGTCCGAGACAAGTAGACCGACTCCTGCCTGCATCTACTACTATTACTCCACTCATCGATCGCTATCCAGCATGCATCTAGAGTATTAAGTTAAAAAACAGAGTAACGCCGTAAGCAAGATGACATGATGTAGAGGGATAGTTTCATGCAGTATGATAAAAAAACCATCTTGTTATCCTCGATGGCAACAATACTATACGTGCCTTGCTGCCCCTTCTGACACTGGGAAAGGACACCACAAGATTGAACCCAAAGCTAAGCACTTCTCCCATGGCAAGAAAAACCAATCTAGTAGGCCAAACCAAACTGATAATTCAAAGAGACTTGCAAAGATAACCAATCATACATAAAAGAATTCAGAGAAGATTCAAATATTATTCATAGATAGACTTGATCATAAACCCACAATTCATCGGTCTCAACAAACACACCGCAAAAAGAAGATTACATCGAATAGATCTCCACGAGAGAGGGGGAGAACATTGTATTGAGATCCAAAAAGAGACAAGAAGCCATCTAGCTAATAACTATGGACCCGTAGGTCTGAGGTGAACTACTCACACTTCATCGGAGGGGCTAGGATGATGTAGAAGCCCTCCATGATGATGGCCCTCTCCGGCGGAGCTCCGGAACAGGCCCCAAGATGGGATCTCGTGGATACAGAAGGTTGCGGCGGTGGAATTAGGTTTTTGGCTTCGTATCTGATCGTTTGGGGGTACGTAGGTATATATAGGAGGAAGAAGTACGTCGGTTGAGCAACATGGGGCCCACGAGGCAGGGGGGCGCGCCCTAGGGAGGGGGCGCGCCCCCCACCCTCGTGACTGCCTCTGTTGTTCCTTGGAGTAGGGTCCAAGTCTCCTGGATCACGTTCGGTGAGAAAATCACGTTCCCGAAGGTTTCATTCCGTTTGGACTCCGTTTGATATTATGTTTCTCCAAAACTCTGAAATAGGCAAAAAAAAACAACAATTCTGGGTTGGGCCTCTGGTTAATAGGTTAGTCCCAAAAATAATATAAAAGTGGAAAATACAGCCCAATAAAGTCCAAAACAGTAGATAATATAGCATGGAGCAATCAAAAATTATAGATACGTTGGAGACGTATCAGGCATCCCCAAGCTTAATTCTTGATCGTCCTCGAGTAGGTAAATGATAAAAAGAGAATTTTTGATGCGGAGTGCTACTTGGCATAATTTTAATGCAAATCTTCTTAATTGTGGTATGAATATTCATATTCGAAAGATTCAAGACAAAAGTTCATATTGACATAAAAATAATAATACTTCAAGCATACAAACAAAGCAATTATGCCTTCTAAAAATAACATGGCCAAAGAAAGTTATCCCTACAAAATCATATAGTATGGCTATGCTCTATCTTCACCGCACAAAGTATTTAAATCATGCACAACCCCGATGACAAGCCAAGCAATTGTTTCATACTTTAACATTTTCAAAACTTTTTCAATCTTCACGCAATACATGAGCGTGAGCCATGGATATAGCACTATATATGGAATAGAATGGTGGTTGTCGAGAAGACAAAAAGAGGGGAAGATAGTCTCACATCAACTAGGCGTATCAACGGGCTATGGAGATGCCCATTAATAGATATCAATGTGAGTGAGTAGGGATTGCCATGCAACGGATGCACTAGAGCTATAAGTATATGAAAGCTCAACAAAAGAAACTAAGTGGGCGTGCATCCAACTCGCTTGCTCACGAAGACCTAGGGCATTTTGAGGAAGCCCATCATTCGAATATACAAGCCAAGTTCTATAAGAAAAATTCCCACTAGTATATGAAAGTGACAACATAGGAGACTCTCTATTATGAAGATCATGGTGCTACTTTGAAGCACAAGTGTGGTAAAAGGATAGTAACATTGTCCCTTCTCTCTTTTGCTCTCATGTTTTTTTTATTTGGGTCTTTTCTCTTTTTTTATGGCCTCTTTTATTTTTTTTAATTTTTTTTCGTCCGGAGTCTCATCCCGACTTGTGGGGGAATCATAGTCTCCATCATCCTTTCCTCACTTGGGACAATGCTCTAAAAATGATGATCATCGCACTTTTATTTTTCTTACAACTCAAGAATTACAACTTGATTCTTAGAACAAAGTATGACTCTATATGAATGCCTCCGGCGGTGTACCCGGATGTGCAATGAATCAAGAGTGACATGTATGAAAGAATTATGAATGGTGGCTTTGCCACAAATACGATTTCAACTACATGATCATGCTAGCAATATGACAATGATGGAGCATGTCATAATAAACGGAACGGTGGAAAGTTGCATGGCAATATATCTCGGAATGGCTATGGAAATGCCATGATAGGTAGGTATGGTGGCTGTTTTTAGGAAGATATATGGTGGGTGTATGATACCGGTGAAAAATGTGTGGTATTAGAGAGGCTAGCAATGGTGGAAGGAAGGGAAAAGTGCGTATAATCCATGGATTCCACATTAGTCATAAAGAACTCATATACTTATTGCAAAAATCTAGAAGTTATCAAAGCAAAGTATTACGCGCATGCTCCAAGGGGGATAGATTGAAAGGAAAAGACCATCGCTCGTCCCCGACCGTCACTCATAAGGAAGACAATCAATAAATAAATCATGCTCTGACTTCATCACATAACGGTTCACCATACGTGCATGCTACGGGAATCACAAACTTTAACGCAAGTATTCTTTAAATTCACAACTGCTCAACTAGCATGACTCTAATATCACCATCTTCATATCTCAAAACAATTATCAAGCTCCAATCTTTCTTAGTATTCAACGCACTCAAAAGAAAGTTTCACATATCTTGAATACCAAGCATATTAATATTAAGCAAATTACCATGCGATTAACGACTCTCAAAATGATCTAAGTGAAGCATGAGAGATCAATAGTTTCTTTAAAACAAATCCACCACCATTCTCTAAAAGATCTAAGTGAAGCACTAGAGCAAAAATTATAAGGCTCAAAAGATATAAGTGAAGCACATAGAGCAAAACTATCAAGCTCAAAAGATATAAGTGAAGCACATAGAGTATTCTATCAAATTCCAGTTCATATATGGCTCTCTCAAAAAGTGTGTACAACAAGGATGATTGTGGCACACTAACAAACAAAGACACAAATAATACAAGACGCTCCAAGCAAAACACATATCATGTGGTGAATAAAAATATAGCTCCAAGTAAAATTACCGATGGAAATAGATGAAAGAGGGGATGCCTTCCGGGGCATCCCCAAGCTTTGACTTTTTGGTGTCCTTGGATTATCTTGGGGGTGCCATGGGCATCCCCAATCTTAGGCTCTTGCCACTCCTTGTTCCATAATCCATCAAAAGATTTCACCCAAAACTTGAAAACTTCACAACACAAAACTCAACAGAAATCTCGTGAGCTCCGTTAGCGAAAGAAAACAAAAGACCACTTCAAGGTACTGTAATGAACTCATTCTTTATTTATATTGGTGTTATCACATTCTGGTGATTTTTAACAATTGTTTTCGTGAACAGAAAGATTCTGGAAATTAGTGTTGGAAATATGCCCTAAAGGCAATAATAAAAGGATTATTATATTTCCTTGTTCATGATAATCGTCTATTGTTCATGCTATAATTGTATTGTCAGGAAATCATAATACATGTGTGAATACATAGACCACAATGTGTCCCTAGTAAGCCTCTAGTTGACTAGCTCGTTGATCAATAGATAGTCATGGTTTCCTGACTATGGACATGGGGATGTCATTGATAATGGGATCACATCATTAGGAGAATGATGTGATGGACAAGACCCAAACCTAAGCATAGCACAAAAGATCGTATAGTTCGTTTGCTAGAGCTTTTCTGAATGTCAAGTATCATTCCTTATACCATGAGATTATGCAACTCCCGGATGCCGTAGGAGTGCTTTGGGTGTATCAAACGTCACAACGTAATTGGGTGACTATAAAGGTGCACTACAGGTATCTCCGAAAGTGTTTGTTGGGTTAGCATGAATCAAGACTGGGATTTGTCACTCCGTATGACGGAGAGGTATCTCTGGGCCCACTCGGTAAGACATCATCATAATGAGCTCAATGTGATCAAGGTGTTGTTCACGGGATGATGTGTTATGGGAACGAGTAAAAGAGACTTGCCGGTAACGAGATTGAACAAGGTATCGGTATACCGACGATCGAATCTCGGGCAAGTATCGTACCGATAGACAAAGGGAATTGAATACGGGATTGATTAAGTCCTCGACATCATGGTTCATCCGATGAGATCATCGAGGAGCATGTGGGAGCCAACATGGGTATCCAGATCCCGCTATTGGTTATTGACCGGAGATCGTCTCGGTCATGTCTGCATGTCTCCCGAACTCGTAGGGTCTACACACTTAAGGTTCGGTGACGCTAGGGTTGTAAAGATATTAGTATGCAGCAAACCGAAGGTTATTCGGAGTCCCGTATGAGATCCTGGATGTCACGAGAGGTTTTGGAATGGTCCGGAGGTAAAGAATTATATATAGGAAGTGTCGTTTCGGCCATCTGGAGTGATCTGGGGGTCACCGGTATTGTACCGGGACCACCATATAGGTCCCGGGGGTCCACCGGATGGGGCCACCCATCCCAGAGGGCCCCGTGGGCTGAAGTGGGGAGGGAACCAGCCCATAGTGGGCTGGTGAGCCCCCCCATGGGCCTTCCCCCTGCGCCTAGGGTTGGAAACCCTAGGGCAGGGGGCGCCCCACTTGCCTTGGGGGGCAAGCCTCCCCCCCTGGCCGCCGCCCCCCTGGAGATGGATCTCCAGGGCCGGCGCCCCCCATAGGGGGCCTATATAAAGGGGGGAGGGAGGGCAGCCGCACCCTGCAGCCTTGGCGCCTCCCTCTCCCCTGTTACACCTCTCCCTCTATCCGTAGACGCTTGGCGAAGCCCTGCTGGAATTCTGCTGCATCCACCACCACGCCGTCGTGCTGCTGGATCTTCATCAACCTCTCCTTCCCCCTTGCTAGATCAAGAAGGAGGAGACGTCATCCCGACCGTACGTGTGTTGAACGTGGAGGTGCCGTCCGTTCGGCGCTGGTCATCGGTGATTTGGATCACGACGAGTACGACTCCATCATCCACGTTCTTCTTGAACACTTCCGTTGCGATCTACAAGTGGTATGTAGATGCTCTCCTATCCCCTCGTTGCTAGAATACTCCATGGATAGATCTTGGTGATGCGTAGGAAAATTTTAATTTCTGCTACAATCCCCAACAATTAGAGCAAGATCAAATAACTATCATTCAAGAAGATCCTATAGGTCTAACTTGGCACAAACACTAATTAAAACACAAAACCACATATAAACAGAAGGTAGGTGGATTATTTATTTCTAAACAGAACAAAAACAAAAAACTAAAATAAAATTGGGTTGCCTCCCAACAAGCGCTATCGTTTAACGCCCCTAGCTAGGCATAAAAGCGAGGATAGATCTAGGTATTGCCATCTTTGGTAGGCAATCCATAAGTGGCTCTCATGATAGATTCATATGGCAATTTTATTTTGTTTCTTGGGAAGTGTTCCATGCCCTTTTTAATGGAAATTGAAATCTAATATTCCCTTCCTTCATATCAATAATTGCACCAACCGTTCTAAGGAAAGGTCTACCGAGAATAATAGGGCAAGAAGGATTGCAATCTATATCAAGAATGATAAAATCTACGGGCACATAATTCCTATTTGCAACAATAAGAATATCATTAATTCTTCCCATAGGTTTTTTAATAGTGGAATCCGCAATATGCAAGTTTATAGAGCAATCATCAAAGTCACGGAAATCTAGCAAATCACACAAGGTTTTGGAATAGTGGAGACACTAGCACCCAAATCACACAAAGCATGGAAATAATAATCTTTAATTTTAATTTTAATAGTAGGTTCCCACTCATCATAGAGCTTTCTAGGGATAGAGACCTTCAACTCAAGTTTTTCTTCATAACATTGCATCAAGGCATCCACAATATGTTCGGTAAAGGCCTTATTTTGACTATAAGCATGAGGAGAATTTAGCACGGATTGCAACAAGGAAATACAATCAATTAAAGAGCAACTTTAATAATTAAATTCCTTGAGATCCAATATAGTGGGTTTAGCAACATCTAGGTTTTTATTTCTTTCCATCCCACTTTTATCAATTTCATCATCAAGATCTAAATACTCTGAATTTTTGGAACGCCTTCTAGGTAAAGGAAGATCATATTCAGTTTCATCAAGATTAATATTGCAAAACAAAGATTTAATAGGGGACACATCAATAACTTTTAGATCTTCATCTTGATTTTCATAGGAATTGGAAGAACACGCTTTAATAAAGGCATCTTTGGAAGCACGCATCCTAGCGGTTCTTTCTTTGCACTCATCAATGGAAATTCTCATGGCTTTGAGAGACTCATTGATATCATGCTTAGGAGGAATAAATCTAAGCTTTAAAGAATCAATCTCAAGAGAAATTCTATCAACGTTCCTAGCCAAATCATCAACTTTAAGCAATTTCTCTTCAAGCAAAGCATTAAAATTCTTTTGTGAATTCATAAACTCTTTAACACTACTCTCAAATTCAGAGGGCATCTTATTAAAATTTCCATAAGAGTTGTTGTAGGAATTTCCATAATTATTAGAAAGATTACTAGGATAAGGCCTAGGATTAAAATTCCCTCTATACGCATTGTTACCAAAATTATTCCTACCAACAAAATTCATATCCATAGATTCATTATTATTCTCAATCAAAGTAGACAAAGGCATATCATTAGGATCAGAAGAAACACTCTTAGTAGCAAATAATTTCATAAGTTCATCCATATTTCCACTCAAAACATTGATTTCTTCTATTGCATGCACTTTTTTATTAGTGGATCTTTCAGTGTGCCATTGAGAATAATTAACCATAATATTATGTAGGAGTTTAGTAGCATCTCCTAAAGTGATTTCCATAAAAGTGCCTCCCGCGGCCAAATCTAAAAGATTTCTAGAAGCAAAATTCAATCCGGCATAAATTTTTTGTATAATCATCCATATATTCAAACCATGAGTAGGACAATTACGTATCATTAATTTCATTCTCTCCCAAGCTGTGGAACATGTTCATGATCAAGTTGCTTAAAATTCATAATGTCATTTCTAAGAGAGATGATCTTAGCGGGAGGAAAATACTTAGAGATAAAAGCATCTTTGCACTTGTTCCAAGAATCAATACTATTTTTAGGCAAAGATGAAAACCAAGCTTTAGCACAATCTCTAAGCAAAAAAGGAAATAGCTTCAATTTAACGACATCATTATCGACATCTTTCTTCTTTTGCATATCACATAAATCAACGAAGCTATTCAGATGAGTAGCGGCATCTTCACTAGGAAGGCCGGTGAATTGATCTTTCATAACAAGATTCAACAAAGCAGTATTGATTTCACTAGATTCAGTATTGGCAAGAGGAGCAATCGGAGTGCTAAGGAAATCATTATTATTGGTATTGGTGAAGTCACACAATTTGGTAGTATCTTGAGCCATCGCGACAAACAAGCAATCCAACGCACGAGCAAACAAAAGGCAAGCGAGAAAAAGGCAAACGGGAAAAAGAGGAGGAGATTGGGAAAGAGAGGGCGAATAAAACGGCAAGGGTGAAGTTGGGGAGAGGAAAACGAGAGGCAAATGGAAAGTAATGTAATGCGGGATATAGGGATTGTGATGGGTACTTGGTATGTTGACTTTTTGCATAGACAACGGCGCCAGAAGTGGCTCGTTGTTAGGAGTCCAAATCCTGACTTGCTCTTGTGTAAGCCTCCCCGGCAACGGCGCCAGAAATTCTTCTTGCTTCCTCTTGAGCACTGCGTTGGATTTCCCTGAAGAGGAGAGGATGATGCAGCAAAGTAGCGTAAGTATTTCCCTTAGTTTTTTAGAACCAAGGTATCAATCCAGTAGAAGGCTACGCGCAAGTCCCTCGTACCTGCACAAAACAATAGCTCATCGCAACCAACACGATTAGGGGTTGTCAATCCCTTCATGGTCACTTACGAGAGTGAGATCTGATAGAGATGATAGATAATATTTTTGGTATTTTTGGTATAGAGATGCAAAGCGAAAAGTAAAAAGCAAAGTAAAAGGCAAAGCAAGATTAAAGTGATGGAGATTGATATGATGAGAATAGACCCAGGGGCCATAGGTTTCACAAGTGGCTTCTCTCAAGAGCATAAGTATTCTACGGTGGGTGAACAAATTACTGTTGAGCAATTGACAGAATTGAGCATAGTTATGAGAATATCTAGGTATGATCATGTATATAGGCATCACGTCCGAGACAAGTAGACCGGCTCCTGCCTGCATCTACTACTATTACTCCACTCATCGACCGCTATCCAGCATGCATCTAGAGTATTAAGTTAAAAACAGAGTAACGCCTTAAGCAAGATGACATGATGTACAGGGATAGTTTCATGCAATATGATAAAAACCCCATCTTGTTATCCTCGATGGCAACAATACTATACGTGCCTTGCTGCCCCTTCTGTCACTTGGAAAGGACACCGCAACATTGAACCCAAAGCTAAGCACTTCTCCCATGGCAAGAAAAACCAATCTAGTAGGCCAAACCAAACTGATAATTCGAAGAGACTTGAAAAGATAACCAATCATACATAAAAGAATTTAGAGAAGATTCAAATATTATTCATATATAGACTTGATCATAAACCCACAATTCATCGGTCTCAACAAACACACCGCAAAAAGAAGATTACATCGAATAGATCTCCACGGGAGAGGGGAAGAACATTGTGTTGAGATCCAAAAAGAGAGAAGAAGCCATCTAGCTAATCACTATGGACCCGTAGGTCTGAGGTGAACAACTCACACTTCATCGGAGGGGCTAGGACGATGTAGAAGCCCTCCATGATGATGGCCCTCTCCGGCGGAGCTCCGGAACAGGCCCCAAGATGGGATCTCGTGGATACAGAAGGTTGCGGCGATGGAATTAGGTTTTTGGCTCCGTATCTGATCGTTTGGGGGTACGTAGGTATATATAGGAGGAAGAAGTACATCGGTGGAGCAACATGGGGCCTATCGGTGTCAAAACCGGCGGATCTCGGGTAGGGGGTCCCGAACTGTGCGTCTAGGCGGATGGTAACAGGAGACAAGGGACACGAAGTTTTACCCAGGTTCGGGCCCTCTCAACGGAGGTAAAACCCTACGTCCTGCTTGATTAATATTGATGATATGGGTAGTACAAGAGTAGATCTACCACGAGATCAAGGAGGCTAAACCCTAGAAGCTAGCCTATGGTATGATTGTTGTATGTTCTGTCGTCCTACGGACTAAAACCCTCCGGTTTATATAGACACCGGAGAGGGTTTGGGTTACACAAAGTCGGTTACAATGGTAGGAGATCTAAACATCCGCATCGCCAAGCTTGCCTTCCACACCAAGGAAAGTCCCATCCGGACACGGGACGAAGTCTTCAATCTTGTATCTTCATAGTCCAGGAGTCCGGCTGATGTTATAGTCTGGCTATCCGGACACCCCCTAATCCAGGACTCCCTCAGTAGCCCCTGAACCAGGCTTCAATGACGACGAGTCCGGCGCACAGATTGTCATCGGCATTGCAAGGTGGGTTCCTCCTCCAAGTACTTCATAAAAGATGGTTAACACTAAGGATTGTGTCCGGCTCTGCAAAATAAGTTTCCACATATTGCCATAGAGAGAATAATATTTACACAAATCTAATCTGCTGACGTATTCCGTAGTGTGACATCACACTACGGCCAAGCCTTTATTCGAATCGTTTTCACTTCCCCACCTCAGCGCATTCTGCGAGGCGGTTTCCTTGGCACGTCTTGTCGAAGCAGAGATCGTGTCCCTCATTTACGAGATTCTCATCAATACGGACGTGGGTAACCCAACCGCGCCATTTATCACGGCGCTTGGGAGATAAGCGAGTTTTACCAGGCTGGTGGGGACGCATATTCACATCCGCCCATATAAGGGGATAAGGATCCACCTTTTTACCTACGCCTTCTTCCTCCTTTGCCCAAGCCTGCACTTCCCACCTCAACCTTCTCTAGCCATGTCCGGAGCGGGAGGCAAGTGGATGGTCTCCTCCGTCACAGAGGGCCATATCAAAAAGCTGAGGAAGGCCGGATACTTGTCTAACGACATCGCACACCGGCTTCCCCAAAAGGGGCAGCTCCTCCCCACCCCAAGGCCCCATGAGAGGGTTGTATTCCTTCCCCATTTCCTCCGCGGACTGGGTTTTCCTCTCCACCCATTCGTCCGGGGGCTCATGTTCTACTACGGCCTGGATTTCCACGATCTGGCCCCGAACTTCGTCCTCAACATATCGGGTTTATCGTCATGTGCGAGGCCTTCCTCCGTATCCGCCCCCATTTTGGCCTTTGGCTCAAGACCTTCAACGTCAACCCGAAGGTGGTGCGCGGCAACCAGGCGGAGTGCGGAGGCGCCATGGCGGGAAAGATGGCCAACGTCCTATGGCTCGAGGGCTCCTTTGTGGAGACCCTGAAGGGGTGGCAATCGGGGTGGTTTTACATCACCGAGCCGCGCGACCTTGAGTGGGTCGCAGCCCCCGAGTTCCGATCCGGACCCCCTACGCGGCTCACATCCTGGAAAGAGACGGGCCTGTCATGGGGCAGCGAGGAAGAGGTGACTGGACTGCAAACATGCATCCAATCCATGGTGAACAAGCAGCTCAAGCTTGTCAATGTAGTCCAGGTTATGCTCGTCCGCCGAATCCTCCCGTGTCAACAACGGGCCTTCAACCTGTGGGAGTTCGACCCGGCGTAGCACCGAACTTTGAGTAGGCTCTTCGACACGACGTACGAAGATGCCTGGAAGGTACTATTCAAGGGCGCCGAGGCTCCCGCATCCGCTTCCGAGGATCGCAGATTCAGCACACAGCGTCAAGCTAGTGCGGTGAGTTATCTTTACCTTTTACAGGACATTTGTTTCTCATAGTTTGACTCTATGCGGGATCTAAACTCCCGTACCTTTGACAGGATTGGCAGGCGAAGTCCGGACAGATCGATTGTCCGGCTCCTTTGCTCGAAGACCCAGCCAACGCTCGTTTATCGAAGCTGCTGGTTCCGGCACCTTACATGGTGCCGGAGAAGAAGGCCACAGGGACTCGAAAGAGTGCCCGGCGTATGGAGGTGTCGGATTCCTCATCCGACGAATCCGAGACGCACTCCTCCCGTGAAGACGAGGAGGAGGAAGAAGAAACCTCTCCCCCTCCAGCGGGGGGAGGAAAGAAGAGGAAGGCCGCCCTAACAGGGGAGGCCGAAGGGTCCAAGAAGGGGAAGACCCTCCCTCCGGACTACTCCACCGACGCCGACGAGGGCGAAGAGGAGTGGCCGCATAGGGCCAGGCGCCCGGCGGCATCGTAAGTATTCAGACACTAGAGTAACTCATAGCATTCCTTTGTTGCATAGCTTTTCCTTATGTCAAATATAATTATGCAGTCCGCCCAAGGCCAGGCTCGACGAGTCGTCGAGCGACTCCCTGGATTCATCGAACGTGAATTCAGTTCCGCCCGCTGCCTCCCCCCGCACTGCGGACGACGCCGAAGTGGCGTCGCGACAAGCTCCGGGCCAACAGGAGGTGGTCCTGGAGGAGCCGCGAGGCGACCTCCCGGACTCTGGGAGTAAAGGGGACAAGACCCCCCAGGGCTCCAAGTCCGGCTTTGCGCCGGACACTGCGCCGGAATCCTCAACAGTTCCGGACTGCGGCAGGCGACCTCCTTTTAAGAGGAGCAAGCCTACTAAGCCGGCGGCCCCCATCCAACCGGAAGCGCCGGACAATTTGCTGGAGGTGCTTAACGGCGCCTCCATCGACGAGGATCACCGTACCTTCATGAGTACGGTGCTCCAGAAGGTTAAGTCCGCCAAGAGCGGACTGACTGAAGCTTGTGCTAGCCTTCTAACAGGCTTTGAGGTAAGTAAAAATATGTAAAATATTACCGCATAGATAGTAGCCCCTGATGCTCTGTTTGGCGTTCGGAAAGAAAAGCCGAATAGAGGATCTAATAAATTTCGCAGGAGTCTAACAAAAATGAGTCAAATGCGTATGCAGGCTTCGCTGCTTGCGACCGCCGCACTGACTGCGGAGGTAGGCACCCTGAAGTAGGGTCTCGAGCGGTCCGAGCAAGAGCTCGGCCTTGCCAAACGGTAGCTTGAGGAGAAAGAAGGTAAGAGATACCTTATAGAAAAATATATAAAAAGATGCAATTGCAAAAATGACAGGATTGTGCTGCTTATTGCAGGGGCCACAACTGAGGTGGCGACCCTCAAGGAGGCGCTGTCCGAGGCCGAGAAGAGAGCGGCCTCGGAGCGCATCGAGCGAGAGAAATTTGAGGCGCAGGTCGGTGAGGCGCGGAAAGAGATTCAGGCTCTCATGAAAAAACATGAGAGTTTGGAGCTTGACTCGAAGACGCAAGCGTCCGAGCTCGCGGCGACCATCAAAACTGCCAAGTCTGCCAAGGCCGAATCCCAGAAGGCCCTCCAGGAGTTGGATGCGGTGAAAAAGATAGCGGCGGGTAAGGCATTCTTTATGCAAAGCAGACATATAAAAGTGAACTACTTGATACTTACCCGAATCCGGAGCTCTCCAGGAGCATTCGCAGATCTTCCCCGTAGCGTGTCCGATGCCGCCGCATTCTATCGAGCCAAAGAAGGCAGCTCGACGGAGAAGGTGTTCTGGTCTCAGTATGCTGAGGCCGGACACCCTGTGCCCTTGAGCGACCAGCTGAAGCAGCTGGTCGAGCTCCACAAGGCGGCCGAACAGGCCATGAAGGGCCTCATAGTTCGGCTGTGGCTTGGAGAGGCCCTGCCTGGGAGCTACTTCGGACTAGTTCAGCGGCTGGTGGCGGCCTGTCCAAGGCTTGAAGTCATCAAGTGCTCCGTCTGCATCGAAGGTGCCCGGAGGGCCCTTGCCCGTGCTAAGGTGCACTGGGGCAAGCTGGACGGTGAGAAGCTTGTGAAGGACGGGCCACCGCCGGGGAAGGAGCATCGCAAACCCGAGAACTATTATAAGGATGTTCTGAAGGGTGCCCGCCTTATGGCGGATGAATGTACCAAGGATGTAATTTTTGAATGAACTCGCTCGTGTTGTCCTGTGCGCTGAAAACTTGTTCATATGCGCTAAGCAATGCTTTTTGAATTTAAAATATTACTTTCTGTGCGGTCGTTTATCAAAGATTGAGAGATGGCCAGTCGTCGGCTTCTGCCCCATGCCACTAGTGCTGGGGTGTTCGGGATAAACCTGAGCGCTCTTTTTCCCATGTTTGGGTCCTTCGAGGGAGGCGCTCAGCACAACGAACAAGGCAATCAGACTATAATGCTTGAACACTCTCACTTAGCCATAGAACTCTATATTTTTAAATTTCGGCGAAGCCCCTAGTATTCGGAAGACCGAGTTCGGGGTGCTATCCACGCCTTACCCAGACAAAGCCGGTCCTCGCTCTAAGCGGCATAAGTCTTTAGGGACTCGAAAAACCTCTCGAACAGCGACCGGTCTCTCGCTTCATCATGACAGTCAGTTTTAGCTTTCTCTACTGAGGTGCTCAGCCCAGCTCAACTGGGGCACAATCGCAGTAGTTCTCCTAGTGCTACCTTAGCCGATATAGCGGAACATAAGGCACCAAAACATAGGAGCCGGGAAAACCCAACTATTGACCCAAGACATGATTCGGAGCCGATGCATATAATGCTATAAGTTCGGGGTGCCGCACTTGTTAAAGTGTTCGGACTTCTCACACCATATTGAGGGGTACTGAAGCCCCTGGCGTATTTGCCGTACCACACTGCACTGGTGCAACATGTCATTAATGAACATATATTTGTAAAAAGGGTAATGGAAAAAATAGACAAAGACTATGCATTGTTTAAAAAGGCTGCTATCAAAGCAGAACGATACAAGTAGCACGATAAGCAAAAAGTTGGACTATTTAACATGTCCGGTCCAGGGGCGGGCTGCGGAATTTATATGCAAAACAGGTATACTGCTCGTGATAGAGACCACCTGGGAGTCCATAATGCGGCATGGCTTGTCTGCTTCCCTGGTTCTTGCATCGTTTGTGCGGCAGTTGAGTTGCCGAACAGGTCGTCCGAAGTATGGAGTCCTGAAAGTAAGAGAAGATAAAGAAAGAATCCGGCAGCCCCTGGTACGGTTTAAGCCATGTTTTGGGCGTGCCGTGATGGTGCCCCTTCCCTACGCCCATGGTATTTTGAGAGCGTAGTTATGTACGCGAAGCACTGGTTTCGCTATTTTGCGAGGGTTGGGGTTGGGGCCGCATTGCTATGCCTGCTCAGAACATGCCAGGCGGTCTTGTTGTAGGTTACTCCGGGCGCGCTTGACAGTGTCCGGCCTTTTAACGGCCGGACTGGAGAACTGCCTAGAGAGGCTGCTTTGTACTTCCACTGCGAGGGCCGCCGTGTGCTCCTCCGTTCGGAGGGAGCGTTCGGTGTTTCCATTGACCGTGATTACTCCTCGAGGGCCTGGCATCTTGAGCTTGAGGTATGCGTAGTGTGGTACCGCATTGAACTTTGCAAATGCGGTTCGCCCGAGCAGTGCGTGATAGCCACTGCGGAACAGGACTATGTCGAAGATTAACTCTTCACTTCGGAAATTATCCGGAGATCCGAAGACCACTTCAAGTGTGACTGAGCCTGTGCAGTTGGCCTCTACACCTGGTATGACGCCTTTAAAGGTCGTTTTGATGGGCTTAATCCTTGAGGGATCTATGCCCATTTTCCGCACTGTGTCCTGGTAAAGCAGGTTCAGGCTGCTGCCGCCGTCCATAAGGACTCTTGTGAGATGAAATCCGTTGATAATTGGGTCTAGAACCAATGCGGCGAACCCGCCATGACGGATGCTAGTGGGGTGGTCCCTTCGATCAAAAGTGATCGGGCAGGAGGACCATGGGTTGAACTTTGGGGCGACTGGCTCTATCGCGTATACGTCACGTAACGCACGCTTCCGTTCCCTCTTGGGGATGTGGGTTGCGTATATCATGTTCACCGTCCGCACTTGTGGGGGAAAACCCTTCTATCCACTTTTGTTCGGCGGCCTAGGCTCCTCTTCGTCGTCGCTACGCAGCCCCTTGTCTCTATTTTCGGCATTTAACTTGCCTGCCTGCTTGAACACCCAACAATCCCTGTTGGTGTGATTGGCTGGCTTTTCGGGGGTGCCATGTATCTGGCACAAGCGGTCGAGTATTCGGTCCAAACTGGACGGGCCCTGAGTATTTCTTTTGAATGGCTTTTTCCGCTGACCGGATTTGTAGCCTCTGAATCCGGCATTGACTGCCGTATCCTCGTTGCTGTCGCTGTTAACGCGGCGCTTTTGCTTGTTCCGACGCGACCTGCCACTTTTGTCCTTGGTATCCGAATTACCAAGGTTCTTGGGTAAGTTGTTGCTGCAAGCTAGCCAGCTGTCTTCTCCCGCGCAGAAGCGGGTCATGAGTGTCATGAGGGCTGCCATAGAATTCGGCTTTTCCTGTCCAAGGTGCCGGGCAAGCCACTCGCCGCGGATATTATGCTTGAAGGCTGCTAGGGCCTCTGCGTCCGGATAGTCGACTATTTGGTTTTCTTTGTTAGGAACCGTGTCCAGAATTGCCTAGCTGATTCCTCTGGCTGCTGAATTATGTGGCTTAGGTCATCGGCATTTGGTGGTCGCACATAGGTACCCTGGAAATTGTTGAGGAATGCGGCTTCCAGGTCCTCCCAAGAACTGATTGAATCTGCTCGCAAGCTGTTAAGCCAATGCCGGGCTGGTCCCTTAAGTTTGAGCGGGAGGTATTTGATGGCGTGTAGATCATCACCGCGGGCCATGTGGATATGAAGGAGATAATCCTCGATCCATACCGCAGGATCTGTTGTGCCATCATATGATTCGATGTTCACGGGGTTGAAACCCTCAGGGATTTTATGATCCATTACTTCATCTGTGAAGCATAGTGGGTGTGCGGCGCCTCTGTATTGGGCTATATCACGACGCAACTCGAATGAGCTTTGTCTATTGTGTTCGGCCCGGCCGGATTTATTATGTCCGGAGTGATGATCCCCGTCACGTGCCGTGGGGCGCCCATGCGATCCGTAGATCGATCTTGTTTGTCTTGCCTTGTCCTCCAGTATCTCTCGCAGGTCTGGCGCATTTTCCCGTGCCTTAGTATGTTTTGAGCGGCGCCGGGGCACGGCTTGAGTGGAGGGCCGAGAGGCCTCTCTGTCACGGCCACGAGGTGGCCGGTCGGCCATGTCATGCGCTGGTGATGTAGGTTTAGGTGCTTCCTCCTCTAAGCGGGGTAGCAGCCTGCGCTTTGGGTAACTCTTGGAGGGGCGTTCGAGTTCATACTCTTCGGCCGCAAGGACTTCAGTCCATCTGCCGGCTAGCAAATCTTGATCAGCTCTAAGTTGTTGCTGCTTTTTCTTGAGGCTGCTTGCCGTGGCCATAAGCCTGCGTTTAAAACGCTCTTGTTCGGCGGGATCCTCTGGCACGACGAATTCGTCATCGTCGAGGCTTGCCTTGTCTTCGGAGGGAGGCATATAATTATCATCCTCAACCTCTCTGTCTGCCGCTCTCTCGTGAGGGTTGGCTTCTCCATCCTCCTGTGCTGAATCTTGCTGGAGGGGGGTGTTCTTCGATGCTATCCGGAGTATTATTATCTCCCGTGCCGGAATCACCATTTTTGCTTTGGCGGGATTTAGAGCGGCGCCGCTGACGCCGGCGCTTGGGTTGTTTCTTGGAGGTATCATCCCCCGCTATTCCATCGCCATCTCCATCTTTTGGAGTGTCCACCATATATATGTCGTACGACGAGGTCGCCTTCCAGTGCCCTATAGGTGCTGGTTCTTGGTCGTCTCCTGCATCGTCGTCCATACCGTCGATGTCATCGAAGTCGAAGTCGAGCATGTCGGTTAAGTCATCGACAGTGGCTACAAAGTGGGTGGTGGGTGGGCTTTGAATTTCTTCATCGTCTGTATCCCAACCTTGCTGACCGTAGTCCGGCCAGGGTTCTCCTGATAAAGAGAGAGACTTTAGTGACTTCAAAATGTTGCCTAAGGGCGAGTGCTGAAAGATGTCCGCGGCGGTGAACTCCATGATCGGCGCCCAATCGGATTCGATCGGCAGGCACGCGGAGGGCTCGGAGTCCGGAGAGGAATCCGGCCCCTCGGAGTCACAGGCCTTGCGGAGTGCGGGGCTGGTGTTCGGCTCGATCGCCTTTGAGATCGCAGCCCCCGAGGCGGCGTACAAACACTCATCCTCGATTGGCACAGTAGGCTCCGAATTAAGGGTCGGAACCGAAGCGTGTGCGGCCTCCAGGGCACTGTTCGGCGGCAGAGCTAGATCATGCTCATCGAGATAGTGCGGCGCGCTCGGCTGTGGCTTGAATCCGTTGAAGATCAAGTCCCCGCGGATGTCGGCCATGTAGTTTAAACTTCCAAATCTGACCTGATGGCCAGGGGCGTAGCTTTCGATCTGCTCTAGATGGCCAAGCGAATTGGCCCGCAGTGCGAAGCCGCCGAAGACAAAGATCTGTCCGGGGAGAAAGGTCTCACCCTGGACCGCGTCATTGTTGATGATCGAAGGAGCCATCGGGCCTAAAAGCGACGACACAGAGGAACTCTCAATGAAAGCACCAATGTCGGTATCAAAACCGGCGGATCTCGGGTAGGGGGTCCCGAACTGTCCGTCTAGGCGGATGGTAACAGGAGACAAGGGACACGAAGTTTTACCCAGGTTCGGGCCCTCTCGATGGAGGTAAAACCCTATGTCCTGCTTGATTAATATTGATGATATGGGTAGCACAAGAGTAGATCTACCACGAGATCAAGGAGGCTAAACCCTAGAAGCTAGCCTATGGTATGATTGTTGTATGTTCTGTCGTCCTACGGACTAAAACCCTCCGGTTTATATAGACACCGGAGAGGGTTAGGGTTACACAAAGTCGGTTGCAATGGTAGGAGATCTAAACATTCGCATCGCCAAGCTTGCCTTCCACGCCAAGGAAAGTCCCATCCGGACACGGGACAAAGTCTTCAATCTTGTATCTTCATAGTCCAGGAGTCCGGCTGATGGTATAGTCCGGCTATCCGGACACCCCCTAATCCAGGACTCCCTCAGGGCCCACGAGGCAGGGGTGCGCGCCCTAGGGAGGAGGGCGCGCCCCCACCCTCGTGACTGCCTCTGTTGTTCCTTGGAGTAGGGTCCAAGTCTCCTGGATCACGTTCGGTGAGAAAATCACGTTCCCGAAGGTTTCATTCCGTTTGGACTCTGTTTGATATTCTGTTTCTCCAGAACTCTGAAATAGGCAAAAAACTGCAATGGGATGGGCCTCCAGTTAATAGGTTAGTCCCAAAAATAATATAAAAGTGAAAAATAAAGCCCAATAAAGTCCAAAACAGTAGATAATATAGCATGGAGCAATCAAAAATTATAGATACATTGGAGACGTATCAGGTTGTTGCGTATGGGAGTAAAGAGGACATGATACTTAATGCTATGGTTGGGTTTTACCTTAATGATCTTTGGTAGTTGCGGATGCTTGCTAGAGTTCCAATCATAAGTGCATATGATCTAAGTAGAGGAAGTATGTTAACTCATGCCTCTCCCTCATATAAAATTGCAATAATGATTACCAGTCTAGTTCGATTGCCTAGGGACAAATAAATTTCTTATGACAAAAAGCTCTCTACTAAAACTAACTTAATTGTGTCTTTGTCTAAACAACCCTAGCTTTTATTTATGTGTTCTTTATTATCTTGCAAAGCTATCCCTTTACACCTACAAAGTACTTCTAGTTTCATACTGGTTCTAGGTAAAGCGAACGTTAAGTGTGCGTAGAGTTGTATCAGTGGTCGATAGAACTTGAAGGGAATATAAATTCTACCTTTAGCTCCTCGTTGGGTTCGACACTCTTACTTATCGAGAAAGGATACGATTGATCCCCTATACTTGTGAGTTATCAAGACCTTTCTTTGGCGTCGTTGCCGAGGAGCAATAGCGTGGGGTGAATATTCTCGTGTCTGCTTGTTTCCTTTATCACTAAGTAGTTTTTAATTTGTGCTCTTGTTTTCTATATTTAGTTATGGGTAGGAAATGTAAAATACAAAAAAAATTGTACCTGCTAAACCAATGGTTGAAGAACCACCCAAAATCTATCATACTACTGAAGCTTTCTACTTGGATCATCTTCGATCCATTTGTGCTCGTGCTGAAAACCCAACTAGCTTAGTTGAGGGAAAATTATTAAATGAGCATGCTTATTTTGTGCTACACCACTTATCTCAAAAAGGGAAACTTTTACTGCATCAAATTAATACTATGCAATGCTATGCTTGGAATTTATGTGAATTATATGATTTTACTTGTTGTTTTGAAGACTCTAAGAAACACCTTCCCTACCAATGTGAGTTTAGTGATAATGGAATATTATCTTCTTATGCCAATGGTGTTTATAATTACTATGATGTTGGACAAATTGAAGAATTTGTTGCTTTCAAGGGTGCTTATGAAATTGCTTCTTTGATTGAAAAGAATGATGCTACTCTTTACAAATCTGAAAATTTGCCATACTTAAATATTGCTATGAAAACTATGCTTATAATGCTTATGTTAAACCATATATTGAGGACTCCTCCGCTGTCCAAGAAGAGACTAAATTTTTTCAGGATCATCTTTGATCCCTATGTGGTCGTGCTGAAAACCCAACTAGCTTAGTTGAGGGAAAATCATTAGATGAGCATGCTTATTTTGTGTGACACCTCTTATCTCAAAAGGGAAACTTTTATGGCATCAAATTAATTGGTTGAAATGCAATGCTTGGAATTTATGCGAAGTATATGATTTCACTTGTTGTTCTGGACACCCCAAGAAACACCTTCCCTACCAATGTGAGTTCAGTGATAATGGAATCTTATCTTGTTATGCCAAAAATGCTTATAACTACTTTGATACTGAACAAATTGAATAATTTGTTGCTTTTAAGGGTGCTTATGAAATTGCTTCTTTGATTGAAAAGTATGATGCTACTCTTTACGAATCTGAAATTTTTGCCATACTTAAATATTGCTATGAAAACTATGCTTCTAATGCTTATGTTAAACCATATATTGAGTACACGTCCATTATCCAAGAGGAGACTAATATTTTGCAGGAAACTATGGAAGAAGAAATTGATGACACGGTGAGCTCATTGGATGAAAAAGATGAGGAGGAGAGCGAAGAACAAAAGGAGGAAGAGTGCATTAGCTACCCGTGCCCACCTTCTAATGAGAGTAACTCTTCAACTCATACATTGTTTAATTTCCCTTCTTGCTTACCGAAGGATGAATACTATGATGATTGCTATGATCCCTTGGATTCGTTTGAAACATCCCTTTTTGATGAAATTGATGCTTGCTATGATTGTGGCCATGATGCCAATATGAATTATGCTTATGAAGATGAACTTGCTATATTTCCTTATGTTAAGAATGAAATTGTTGATATTGCACCAACACATGATAGTCCTATTATCTTTTTGAATTCTCCCAACTACACTATATTGGAGAAGTTTGCGCTTATTAAGGATTATATTGATGGGTTGCGTTTTACCATTACACATGATGATTTTGATAGATATAATATGCATGTGCTTGCTGCTCCTTCTTGCAATTATTATGACAGAGGAACTACATCTCCACCTCTCCATGTTTCCAATATGATAAAATTATAAGAAACTATTTACACTATGCATTGGCCTTTACTTGATCTGCATGAATTGTTCTTTTATGACATGCCCATGCATAGGAAGAGAGTTAGACTTCATTGTTGCATGATATATGTTGTTTTGTGCTCAATACTCAAATCATTGTTAATTAAAATTGACTTTGATATACCGTGGGATCAGGGTGGATCCATTACTTGAGCACTATATGCCTAGCTTAATGGCTTTAAAGAAAGCACTGCCAGGGAGACAACCCGAAAGTTATAGAGAGTCATTTTATTCTGTTGTGTGCTTTTAAAATTTTAAAAAACAATAAAATATAGAGAGGAACCTAAAACTTTTCAAAAAGAAAAGTAAAAGTAAGAAAGCCGAGCACCGTTGAAGTGGGGGTGCTCCTTGAACTTTGTTCATGCCCATGGAAACTTTGCAAATCTTGAATTACAGAAACTTTTCAACAAAAATAATTATCACCTTGTACAAATCCATTGTATTATAAAAATAATCTGCCAAGATTTGCCTTTAGGATGATTAGATTGCTTGTTTGGTATGTGCAGTGCAAAAATAGAAACTTTGGCTGTGGTGCGTGAATTTACATTTTTACTGGAACGTCAAAAGTTTCTGAAATTTTTACACGGTACTTCTATGCAATTTTTTTATTTTTTCCTATTTTTCAGAATTATTGGAGTTACAGAAGTACGGTCAATGTTCAGATTGCTGCGGACTGTTCTGTTTTTGATGCATTGTTTTGCGTGTTTTGATGAATCTATGGATTGTATAGGTTTACAATAGTACTTAAAGTAGTGATTTGCTTTATTATACTAACGGATCTCATGAGGCTTTTGTTAAGTTTTGTGTGATTGAAGTTTTCAAGTTTTGGGTGAGATCACGATGGATGAAGGAATAAGGAGTGGCAGGAGCCTAAGCTCGTGGATGCCCGAGGCACCCCAAGGTAATATTCAAGGACTCCCAAGCGACTAAGCTTGGGGATGCCCCGGAAGGCATCCCCTGTTTCTTCTAACGACCATCGGTAATTTTACTTAGAGCTATATTTTTATTTGTCACATGATATGCGTAAATTCTTGGTGCGTCTTCTGTGTTCATTTTTTCAAGATAGTCCTTGGTTGATTTATAGAATGCTCTTTGCATTTCACTTATATCTTTTGAGTATGGCTTTTTAGAATGCTTTCATGTGCTTCACTTATATCATTTGAAGTTTGGATTTCCTGTTTCTCTACACATAGAAAACCTCCATTTGTAGAATGCTCTTTTGCTTCACTTATATTTGTTAGAGTGTGGGAAAATCTTTTGTAGAAAGAATTAAACTCTCTTGCTTCGCTTATATCTATTTAGAGAGTCAACAGGAATTGGTCATTCACATGGTTATTCAGAAAATCCTACATAAAACTTGTAGATCACTGAATATGATATGTTTGATTCCTTGCAATAGTTTTGCGATATAGAGATGGTAATATGTGGGAGGTACTAGTGAATGATTGTGGTTTAATTAGTAAGAATATTGGTGTTAAGGTTTGTGATTCCCCAAGCATGCACGTATAGTCTCTCGTTATGCTAAGAAGTTGGAGCATGATTTATTATTGATTGTCTTCCTTATGAGTGGCGGTCGGGGACGAGCGATGGTTTTTTCCTACCAATCTATCCCATAGGGGGATGCACAGTAGTATTTTGCTTCAAAGGCTAATAGACTTTTGCAATAAGTATGTGAGTTCTTTATAACTAATGTGAGTCCACGGATTATACGCACTCTCACCTTTCCTAAATTTTCTAGCCTCTTCGGGGAGGTGGGGAAAGCCAAGATCCACTTACCAAACAACAAAATCATGGATCAAACACAAAAAATCTCACAAGAACCAACAAAATGCAAAAAAATGGTGAAGTTATTTTTGGTGGGGATTTTTAATTTGGGACGAAATCAAACAAAACATAGGCTAGAAAACAAAGGAAAGAACTCCAATTTCATGATCAATGTGGCTCATGATACCAATATGATGTAGTGTGGAACCCTAATGGTCGATCTTTCACGAATTGGAGGGGGATTCATCGAAGAACACGATGAACACGGGGAAGAACAGGGAGAAATCACAAGAGGAACACTCAAGAACATGTCCAACCACACACCCACTAGACTCAAATCCACACAAGTGATACATGAACAACAAAGGGAAAGGTACAAGGTAGAGTTCATCCCAAATCCAAGGAGATGGGGGCTTGATGATCCAGGCAGATACTTCCCACAAGGGGGTCTTGAATCCCTCGTGTTCTTCTCACATACTCACATGGAGGTCTTGAACTCCATCGGAGTGGTCTCTCTCTCTCTCAAGAGAAGAGGGTAAGGAGCAAAACTCAACTAAGATGAGCCATCATATTACTAACCCTAGAAATGAGGTGGAGGAGGTCTATTTAAAGTCTAAGCCACGAGGGGGTAAGTGAGGGGGCGAAATGAGTACGTGGGCCTCGGCTTGAGTCATGCGCGCAGGCAAAGGCCGGACGATCCGGGAGGAGGTCCGGACGATCCGGAAGATGTCCGGATGATCTGGAAGGGGGTCCAGCTGATCCGACTCCAGGAGGAGGCCTTTAGGTATCTTTGACTGTCGTAGCCGGATAGTCCGAGAGGGCGTCCGGATGATTCAGCCGATGTCCGGATGTCCGATAGGAGGTCCGGACGTCCGGCTTGGGTCCAGTAGCCGCTCTATCTTCTTCTCCTTTCTTCCGTCTTCTCTTCCACACTTCCCTCGCGCATGGTGTAGTCGTACACATGCGCTCACACTCCTCCTCGTCGTTGGTGAAGCTCCGGTAATACCTACATATGCACACGAGAGGAGTGTCAAGTAGTATACCATCCTCGAAGGGGTCAAGTGAACACGTGTAAAGGAGATGATTCACCTTCATGTATGTGAAGTAGATGTCGCATGTGTCACTCGCCAAACAGACTCTTGACATGGTGATGTCCGTAGGATGCTCCGCATCAACTGTCCATGCCAATGCCATAAGACAATTCTTCCACTTTCAGTGCATGCAATCAATAGACTGAAGCATACTTGGAAACCCATGGGCTTGTTCATCTCCAAAAGCCTTTGAGTGTCCTAAGCATTGGGTGATCTCAAGTACTCTGGAGCAAACACTTCTATCATAGTCTTTGCAAATTGTTCGACATAAAAGATAGAAGTGCTCTCCGTCATTGCCAAATTGTCATCAATGTAATTTGCCGGGACACCATAGGCCATCATGCGCAATGCGGCATTGACATTCTGCTTAGTGCCATGTCCAAGCAAACCGGTGCAATTTATCCTCTTCTCGATGGCCCGATCATTTTGCTTCACAGAATTGCAAATGTGCATAAACAAATCCTTGGACATTCGGAAACGACGATGAAAATACCTCTCCGGGAAAAACCATTGGAGTACCATAATAATTATGCATCAATCTTTTGTGCACCTCTACCCGTTCTCTCTGTATGTACTCACGGCCAAACACAGAACCGTTGTGCTTCGGCTTCTTTCGCTTGTGCATCGCTACGAGCAAAGCAATGTCCTCTTCCCCGACCAAGTCAAATTCCTCATCCGATGAGGAATAGTACCAACTAGAGGAGTCACATGAGCCCATTACAATACGGAAATCACCATCAAACTACATCTACGTGCAAAAAACACCCAACAAGTTTAACCAATTTTTCACATTGGGGGGATTTTGTCGAACATGTTGCGTGCGGGGATGAAGGAACGACGGATGCTAGTCGGAGCGTCTATGTTGGTTGCACCGGCTGTTGGGGGTGGGCGGTTGGGTCTCCTACGCCTCCTTAACGGTGTGCGGCTGGTGGCCGAGGCTATTTGCGGCCACGCAATGCTGGCAACACCGACCGAAGCAATAGCGGCTCAGCTCGGCCGCGTTGGTCGTTCGATAACCCCTCCAAGCTCCGGCAGCCCGTAGTTCTACTATGGAAGGCGGCGACGAGCTACGGGAGCCATCAAGGGCGCTGCGTGCTCCAGCCAACGGCTGAATCAGTGGTGGTGGATCTAAATCGGCGCGCCAATGAGGCCTCCGACGGCGCAACTGGCGATGGGGTGAGGGATCGATGGACGAGCGGCGGCGGGCGACTACCAGGGAGAAATCGTCAGCAGTGGGAGGCGGGTGGAGGAGCGACTGTGACGCGGGAAGGTACTGGCTGGCAGTTGGGCGTTCACGCGACGCTAATTGGTTTTACTCGGACGGTTATGTATATTTGGATTACCAAGTGATGTATTTTACATCTAGAGTGGAACCAAATATTTTTTTACAGTTGGAGCACCGTTTTTAGGCATTTGTACTGTAAAAAGTGGTTATTTATACATCTACTAGCTATGCCCGCGCGGCGACACGCCGCGCCCCGTCAATACATTACGTGTGTCGTGGTATTTTTATTTTGTGTGAGAATTTAGACAAAAAATACTTTTATGCACATATGTTTGTAGTCACGGAAACGGAAGTCATGCATTGAAGTAATTTGAAAAATATACATTTATCATCACCATATTTATATAGAAAGAAACACTCCAGAAATTTTGGAAGAAGCGGTGTCGAGAGTCTCAACACAACCACACCTTACGATTTTAGCGCGGGACGCAACTACGTGCATGGGAACATGTGGTCATATCATACATCCATGCACACGTGGTCATATCATGCATCACGTTAGTTATCATGCAAAAGGTAGCAATGTAAGAAGCAAACCGACTGATCTCTACACCCACTAAGGGCATTTACAATGGGAGAGGGGCGCTTTTTTGGGTTCTTAGAACATTATAAAAAAAATTAACCAAGGAAGAAGCGTCGATGGAGAAGTCTGCCTACTGGAGCACTACCGTAGTCGGTTGAGGATCTGATGCGCTCGTTAGAAAGGATCACGTGAAAAAAAGGAGGCCAGGCACCCGACGACTGGCTTGGCATCCATGCCAGCTAGAACCCTGGGAATGTTCAGGATTTTTACGAAACGACCAGCAATTGGAACCTAGCGTCTTATCTTAGCACCTGCATTGTAGATACCCTAAACAGCGAAACATGGATCACACATCAACAAACAATTGGCAATCCACCCAAGAAAATGTGCCCAACAAAATCCCTGAATAATTCAACATAGATTAGTCCAATGAACACAAACAGAAGTTCAAACATAAAAACCTCTTCGAAAAAGCGAATCAAAGATAGACATATTCATCGAATGGTAAAATAAATTTTAGACAAACAAATACCATTTTGTAAATAATAACCAAATGGAGAAAACAGGCAGCACAAATAAAACAAACAAAATGGTACAATATGTGATTTCAGTAAAAAAATGTAGAAGTTTTCACTAACCAAATAAAAGCAATTGTATAATCAATTAACTAAATAGAGAGTCAAAGATAGACAAATTCATCGAGTGATAGAAGATTCATCAAGTGGTAGAATACAATTTTGACAGATAATTACATACCAATTTAAAATAATAGCAAAATGGGAAAATTGTGCAGCACAAGTAAAACAAATAAACTGGTTACGATTTCAGTAAAAAAAATGTTGGTAGAAGTTATTTCACTAACTAAATGAAGCAATTGTATAATCAATTAAGTGCAAATAGGCATTGAACAATCAGTTGTATCAAGTAATACTCCTATTATGAGAGAAATTGATACTTAGTGGAAGAGATCCATGAATGTTTACAGCAATCTGCAAATCAGATTCAGACTTAGGAGAAAATTATGTCTAGAAACTACATTTTATAATACTTTATTTAAGGAAGACCATACGTGTCCAAGATTGTCTATTATCTAAGCACTAAGCAAGTTTGTGTCCAAGATTGTCTATTATCTAAGCACTAAGCAAGTTTGGAGCATGATTTTGCCGGGACCTCCACAAATGTCATTTCATCACAAAAATTGGCACGTATGTGAAAGATACATAAATGTTTGTTGCCAAAAACTTTCAGATTTTTTTGATTTCTAAAAAGATTGATTTTACTGTAGCAAAGGGTGCATGTGAGCTCGAGCTCACATGCTCCATGCCCCTATACATACACATACACACGTATATATAACTTCTAGAGTTGTAATTGCATCAAGAATAAATAAAGTAAACAACAGCCACGTAACATGCCCATGTTTTTTTTTTCTTCAAAGAAGTGTCAGGAGCTCTGTCATTTCTATTAGGATGAATGAGAAATAGTACATAATCAGACTACAGATACGGCAGGCTTTAGAAAGCACACGAAAAGCGGCACCGATTAAAGAAAATGATATAGTCAAAACGACAGCAACAAGAGAGGGAAGCACACAGAAGAAACAATGTCGTACGGACTGTTCCCCAGCCAGCAAAAAATACTAAACTTACCAAGCAAAATTGTACGCTAGTTCAAAAAATTTGAAACAAAAATCTAGGCACACCACTCATTTCTACACAGCCATATACCAAAATAATACATGTGCCATATTCATATTTACCCATGGGTCATTTTCAGCCAAGTGGTTTAACCTTAGAGAAAAAACTTGGTTAGATATAGTGGTTTTGGTATATTGGACATGCTCTGCATATTTAACTTTGAGGGACTGGTGTGCATTTGCGAAAAACAGAGCGCGATTCGTTCCTAGACCCAATGCACCAAAAAGTTCAAAACCTTTTTCTCCCTCAAAAAAAGTAAAATTCAAAACCTTATTCGTTCCTCCCGAACCGTCGCGTCCACCGCCGCCTACCCATTTCCCACACCGCCACCGCCGGCGCCCCCTCCGCCGACGACGCAGCGGACGAGAGGCAAGGGGAGCGATGGTCTCCGCGGCGGCGGAGGAGGGCGAGGACCCGCGCTGGAGGAGGAGCAACACGGACTGCGTCTTCTTTCTCGTCTCCCGCGTCAGCTGCACCAAGGTGCCGTACCACTCAAAACCCTAGCGCAAATCCGTCGATTCGTTTGGTTCTGTGTCTCCTTGCCGGTGAGTGGAAGCTGAATGCCGCCTCGGTTGGTTGATTTACTGATCGGAGTTCGTGTGCGGTTTTGGTTGCAGGGGTCCAAGTGCGAGTACCGCCACTGCGAGGGCGCCCGGTTCAACCCCAGGAACTGCTGGTACTGGTTCCACGGCAGCTGCGTCAACCCAAGCTGCACCTTTCGCCACCCTGTGTGTGATCCGTACATCCGTAACCTCTGAGCTCAATACCTTCAAATTGATATGTGTGTGTGCTTCTGTAATCGCAAAAGGAAGAAGTGCGTGTACTTCCATGCTTGCTTGCATGCTTAGGACGCTTGCTTTGGTGGATGCGTATCATTATTACGCTTGTGCCAGGCTAACTACTGTTGTGGTGTAATTTGCGAAGAAGGGTTGCATGCCTAACATGTCATTATCATAGTGGATCTCTCTTTGCTTACAAAAATATTCACAAACACCCTTGAGCTTATTCTAGGTAAACATTAGCTCCAATTCTTCTATTACACCTTGCACACTGAGCCTGCCTACTGTTTGTCGGCGACAATTCGGTGTAGAATTTCGTAGAATTTCTTGTTTGTATGCATTGTGAGTTTGTGACAGCAAACAATTCCATTTTCATGTGTAGTTTTGTGCTTTGCTTCATGCCTGCATTTCGTTTAGGGGTGGAAATTTATAACCATGAAATCAGGTATGAAAAGGAGGCTTACTTGACCCGGCGTTTTTTTTTAGTTTGTCTATGCTCATGTACCAATTCTACAAATAGAATATGAGATTCCATAGAATATCAGGTTGTGGTATTTCGATGAATTGCCCTGATAGTGTGTTGGTGCTTGTTGTCTGATGAGCTTCTCCTGTTGCAGCCAATGGAAAATTTCAACAGAACCAAGTCCTTGACAGTCCCACCCTCATCAGATGGTTCTATTTCTGTCAAGACAGCCAATCCTTGTTATTTCTACTATAGCTCTGGCTGCAAAAAAGGTGACAATTGCCCCTTCCTACATGAGCCAACCCCTAACACTGAATCAGCGATTTCTTCTGAGGCTACTACTTTCAATCCTGTTGTCAATGAAAATTCCGCTGGAGGTGAGATGGTTGAGGCATCGAAGGATGCTCACACAAGTCCTTGTCAGGACACCTTGTACCATATAAAGAAATGCCACTCAAAAGAAGTTCCTGAGTCAATATATCTCGAATTTGATGGTCCTATTTCGGTCACGCCTGAAACATCAATTGACACTGGTGAATACATAAAGTGTTTCACCCACTCAGATCATAGCTCAGAATATTCAACAATGGAGGACGCAGAGCAAGATGAAAGTCGTGATTCCTCCCCTGGATTCGATGTGCTCGTTGATGATGGGCTCTCTGACAAGAATGACCTTGAGAAACAATTGGCACAGAAAAGAGATGCTCAGGTGCTTCATGCGAAATATGATATTGGAGATCCAGTCTGTTATGATCGGGATTATTATGATTCATGGTACTATGGGCAAGCATTTTGTAGCTTTGATGATCAGCATGGTTATCGTAGTCATCCTGAAGGAATTCAAGACCCTGATGTTGAGACCACTTTGGGATACATACCACACAATACAAGAAAGCTTGCAAGGCCAAGTTCTGATGAGTATGATAGAATGTTCTTCAATTCCAGCTTCATCGGCTCAGCAGCAGATGATGTGTTTCCTCGTCAGCATACTGAGACAAGACACACTTCAAAGAGAAGACCTGAGAAGAGAAAAGGTGCCAAGAGCAGGAAGGGTCGCACTAAGAGGCGTCGGGGTATTGGACCCGTGAGTGGTTTCCAAGGCATTGAATCAAGATCCACTCATTACAGGCAAGAGTTCTTGATGGAGGAGTGTCCTCAGTCTGTTGCCTGTGCTACCTTCAGGGGGCAGAAGAAGAAACGTAGAGGAAAACAGCACAATGTAATTTCTGCTAGATCTTCTGAACATCCTACCACAGATTTTACTGGGCCAAAGACCCTAGCTCAGATAAAAGAAGAGAATTGTGTATCTAAGTCACGCTTTAGCCACTCTGCTGCTCGCATGCCTCATGGGGGTTCTTTCTCAAATGATTTTGAAGGCCCAAAATCTCTGACTGAGCTTCTCAAGGCTAAGGATAGGGTTTCAATTAGCCAGCGCACCTAGCAAGTGCATATAAACTGCAATATTGTCTGTTCTCTGCTCAGCTTGGTCAGAATGAGTTTATGGCAGCTGCATTAGCAACTTGGGAGCACTACTGTCAAAGAGAATGGAACATGAAGTGTCACTTCTGCAGTCAGACTATTTAACATTCTGGTTAATTTTAGGAGGAAGGAATCAACATTCAAGAATAACTAGCTGCTATAGTTGGTAAACGATGTTAACTAGCTTGTTACTTCTTGTTGCCACGTACGTAACTGTAAGTTAGGGCTCGCTGGAGATTCTGTTATGTCTTTTAGACCATCAGTTAACATTGTGGCAGGGTCATCTACTACTTTTCTGTATATCTGCGCATTTCATATCCCTTTCAGCTGCTTTACAATCCAGAATTAATAGTGCATTGAGGCAAGAAGAGAGGGGTGATGATATTTGCTGTTGATTCTGCATTTAATGTTAAGCTACTTTAGGCAATATTCTGTTAGCTCTTGAATACATCACAACAAACAAGATGGTGTTTCAGCTAATAGTACTTGTGTAGGCAGGCAGAGGGTTCCGTTTTATCAATACACTACTTGGTGTCAATGCATTGTACATACATTGATACATACCTTATATCCTCCCTTCGTCTTGAGCCTTCTCCAGTTGTCACCATCATGTGACTCATCCTGAATTTGATATGCATGTATATTATTAGGTTTGGTCATACACACTTTCCTCCCCACTGCAGACCTTATTATGCACCATAGGACTTCTTAGGCATGAACACTGAGAGAAACACCCACGAACACAGGTAGAGAAGGACGGAAGTAATACCAAAGGAAGATGTCAGAGCTGCAGAGATCTTCCCAAACATTTAGGAGGTCTGGTTCATCTGGTCTGATCTGGGAGGAGAGGCTTATGCCTAAAGACCAGAACCAGAGGAATCAAGGGGCAGCTGGGGAGGCAGAGGTCAACAGCTTAGAACTCAAGGAGCTAAGGCACTCCCGTAGCAACGGGTCCAGGGGAGGTGTGCAGCGTAGGTGCAGTGACGGTGCAGAGCGCGGTGGCATGCCCAGCGACATCAACCAGGCCTTTCGTACTCGGCATGTTCCGCCAGCTCTTGATCCACCTTCACCCAAGTTTGCTCGATGCATGTTCTGTGGAATTTTTAGGAAGGAAGGTCTCTCACAACCTTCCGAACCCAGAAGGTACTAGGGTGGTGCATATACTTTTGAGTGTTTGAGAATAGGGATATAAGCATATGTTTGGTTTGCGTGAGGTTATTTGAATAGGTTTGCATGTTTCATTGTGTGCCGTTGCTACCTTCCTTTTCTTTTCAGTATTATCTTGGAAGTGAGAAAAAATAACATGTCCTTGTACAGTTTGTGCATATGATGCTTTTCTTCATTATACTATGTGTGTTACATTGCATGGTTAAAAACTTATAACTGTTTGCTGATTGCTGATCATTGTCATTGTCTCTGTTCATGACACTGATCAGCCAGTAAATTCAGCTACTGAAGCTACAACCTGAGTTCACTTCTACACGTAACAAGTTCTCTTTTATCTGTAAGGCTACTATTTAGTACAGTACTTTGTATATTCGTAGCACACTGTGCTTCTTTCCTAGTTGTCTTAGTGAATTTACTGTTCCAATTTATTTATTTCTTCAAATATGGGTGCCTGGTCGAGAAACACTTTCTTAAAACTATATATAGGCAAAAAGAAAAGAAAAATCTGTAAGATGTAGCCATATAGGATATCACGTCATGGTTTTTTTTAGCTTGGATCCACTCCTGGTTTCAGTTACCATCTAAATGATTTTGTTTGCATGCATGACTAAGTCGAAGTCTAACTTTTCAACGGTGCATATATTTCTAGTTGTACTTTTGGCTTATCACCCCAACTGCTTCTATTTAGCAATACTTACAATGCTATCATGTGATGTAGGCTACTGTATCTGTGGACCTATCCCGCCCACTTCATTAATAATTACTCCCTCCGTCCCAAAATTCTTGTCTTAGATTTGTCTAAATACAGATGTATCAAGTCACATTTTAGTACTAGATACATCCGTATCTAGACAAATCTAAGACAAGAATTTTGGGACAGAGGGAGTAGTTCTTAATGCTTAGTTGAGATCTTTATGAA
Organism: Aegilops umbellulata; assembly: GCA_032464435.1. NCBI lineage: Eukaryota > Viridiplantae > Streptophyta > Magnoliopsida > Poales > Poaceae > Aegilops > Aegilops umbellulata. The sequence goes on along the minus strand of CP136054.1, from coordinate 120,006,157 downwards.
ATCCTGACCTTCGGGCTTCGGTCATCCTCTCAACTTGTGAGCTCATGCACACTGGAAACTTTTTGTTGCATGTACTTGGTAATGTTCAACTAAAATGTTTTCCTGAATGTTATTTATGATCTTCCTTAGTTCCTGCTTTTTACTATCCAGGAGAGATCTTCCTTAGTACTCCCTCCGTCCGGAAATACTTGTCGGAAAAATGGATGTATCTAGATGTATTTTAGTTTTAGATACGTTCATTTTGATTCATTTTTGCGACAAGTAATTTCGGACGGAGGGAGTAGTATATTCTTATGCAGAAGGTGGGATTGGAATCAACCACCCATGTTCGAATCCCATCTTCCACTTGAGAATGTATTGCAGAGGCTCCTTCCACTGTTAGTCTGTTCTTATTATCCAGGCAGAGCCCTGTTGTGTTTATGGCGAATTGTTCATGAATCTGGCTTGAAAATCGTTTGAATTTTCATTGATAGTTAGGCCCTGTTGTTGCATACAGTCGTGCAAATCAGGGGAAATCTGTTTGCTGATGACTGTTCACACAACTCAAACTACTAACTCCCTCCGTATCAAATATATAATGTTTTTGTAGGCTAGCTTAGCCTAAAAACGTCTTATATTTTGTACCGAGGGAGCACGTGTTAAAATTTGTACTTCCTCCGATAGATACATCCATATCTAGACAAATCTAAGTCAAGTAATATGGATCGGAGGGAGTAGCACTTTTTTCATATGCAGAGCACATAAATTTGGCTGCAGCATGTGTCGGGTGCATACTTAGATTATGTGTACTGATAGCAGAACACATGAACGAACTTGTTTAAGTTTGACCAAGTCTATGAAAAAAAATATGAACATTTGGAACAGCAAATCAGTCTCATTAGATTCTTTATGAAATATATTTCCGTACTATGTGTATTTGGTGTTGTAGATCTTTGCACATTTTCTATAGAGTTGGTCATACTTAAGCAAGTTTGACTTAGGACAAACCTAGAACTTCAGTTATTTTGGAATTGAGCGAGTAGATCGTAACATGGTCTTAGCATGTCCAGCTTAGGAGATATCATCATATTGGCTGTGAGTTTTTGCTTCTGAAAATTTGGTTCCGCCACTTGCTTATGTCAACTGACTGATCATGCGGTAGCAGAACTTTTTTTGTAAGTACTCCCTCCGCCCCATAATATAATACGTGTTCGACACTACGCTAGTGTTGAAAAACGTCTTACATTGTGGGACGGAGGGAGTATATTATACGTAGGACTTACAGTCATGTCTGCCCATACTTTATGCCCATCTGTGGGTTGACACTTGACAGAGTTCCAAGTATCCAAGCCGCTACCAAAGTGGATTTAAACATGTGGTGACGTCTTAAAGCTCAGTGGTGTGCTAATTGGTGAGCTATTCACAAAGTGATTGCAAGCATAGTGCCTTGCAGTTCTTTTCATCATCTTCACAGGATATCATGACAAAAATTTCCTGCCTACCTTCAACCTCCAGCATGATCATTCAAACGTGTGCTTGTTATTACACGGTATAGGGCTGGGCTGTGTTTCGGCAGGGAGCATTTCAACATTAGTTTGCCACGGTCTCACCACACACTGCATGCAAGTGATTGTGATTTGATTTCCAACTGTTGTTTTCCTAATCCTTTTGAAAGAGCACTCTTTCATCTCCCGCTGCTTTCTGAGCGATGACCTCCACGGGCCCACAGCTTTTTCGCTTTAATCTCCCGGTCACTGGACATCTCTACCCTTCTATCGGCACCTGAGAGCATCTTCTGTTGCAATGGGCAAATATGGCCCCCATTTATCCGCCAACTATCCACGGACAGCAGGGTCCCCATTTGTCCGCCCCCAAATCCATTTAACATTCGATAAGCAACCAACATAGGACTCAACGTATCAAAGTTCATAGATAGCAAAGGGGTACATACATAACATAATTTGCAGGTAAGAGCATTTATAGCCGGACTCGTTATTTTGATCAGACGGGCTGGTCAATGTCTGGTTAGTTTTTTCCGACCCAACCGGCCTCCTCAAGCGGCCCCTATACGCCCAAGTTGACCGCCACACTGGCCAGCACCGACTCCAGCATGTCCCTACTAAAATCCACACCCGGACCAAACCCTACCTAACTCTCTCAGGCCTCATTTTGCGTCCAGCTGACGATCGATGCGGAGGAGCAGCTCCTCGCAGCGGTCCTTTGTCGCTCGCTGACCACGGCGGAGACATATGTGTGTTGCCTTTCCTGCAAGAATGTGAAGGCGCTCTGGCTCGGCATGGAGTGGTCACAGCGCGAAGCCTTGGAGAAGCCGACCGCTGAAGCGAAAGCCACCTAGCTGGCGAAGAAGTAGGCGTGCCTTCCGTCGGATGGCAGCTGTTGACACCTGATTTTGGCACAATGCAGAACGCAATGGAGATGGCCTCAAATGACAAAATATTCTAAATGATAAATTTCACATTGCCGAATGGAACAACTTTGATGTTTGGACCATAATTATTCGGCATCATATCAAAGACCAAAACTACACTCAGATTGTCATGTTTAGGTGTTCGGAGTGCTTTTTGGTCAATTACGCCATCAGGACAACCTCGGATGAAGGAATGCTCTACATGAATTGTCTTCGTCTCGTCGAGTCGGTCGATTTTGATATAAAAATCATCTCAACCCGAGTTCGTATGCAAAAGTTAGAGCTATCTGAATACAGCCCTGTCAAGAGGCGAAATATGACGCGGGAGACCAGACATGTCTTGGCAAGTGTCTGATGTAATGCGTGAGTGTTTTGGCCTAGAAGATGGCCTCGAATCGGAAAACGTTCAACACGAAAGTTTTTCGTCTCGTAAAAACGGTCAACTTTGCTTTTGGGCACATTTTCATCCGAGGTCATTTACTGCCTCAAAAGCCTTGCCGGGAAAAGCTTGCCGCCATGAACAGTAACCTTGCCGGGAAAAGCTTGCCGCCGTGAACAGTAACCTTGCCGGGAAAAGTTTGCCGCCGTGAACAGTAATCTTGCCGGGAAAAGCTTGCCGCCGTGAATAGTAAACCTTGCCGGGGAAAGCTTGCCGCTGTGAACAGTAGAAACTATCGGGTCAATCCGACCAGATGCTGAAGATGGGCTCAAATACTTATCAAGATGGCTTCGGATGAAAAAGTGTTCAACACGAAAGTTTTTCGTCTCGTCGAAACGGTCAAGATTGCTTTTGGGCTCGTTTCCATCCGAGTTCGTTTCCTGCCTCAAACATGACCCGCAAGGTGCAGCCAGGTTGTAAACCGAACCGTTTTGGAAAGTTCGGATAAAATCAGTCCGAATTTGACTAGGGTTTTGGACGTGAATTGATGCAATTTTATTGTAAGGAAAGCCTAGATGAATCCTTTTCTTGTACGGGAAGTCCAGCCGCCTCTTATATATGTTTGGGGTGACGGCCGATTGAACAACACCCAATCGAACAAATCAATCTACTAATTTTTCGTGTTCATCTACTTTTTATCTCTCCCTTGTATCTTTCTTCTCGTTCTTCGCTAGTTCTTCATGCTGGAGGGCTGCGGATCCACGAGGCTCTAGGGGCGAGCGAATCGACCTGGAGCAGCCCATAGCCGCCGCAAGCCCTGACGGGGTCCCTCCCGGGCAAGCGGGGCTTCGGGTCTACAAAAGCGCCCGCCGACTGTGTTGCGTATCGCGCTGTCGGTCGGGTCTCCTTCGACGTGAGTTGCGGTGCATCACCCCCGGCGTCGAAGGTACACGTGACGTGTTCGTGTGCGAACACACTTTTTGGCGACTCCGTTAGGGACGAAGCTTTGAACGGTCTCCAGCCCGTTCTTTCTACGAAGAGATCGTCATCAAGTTGCTGCAATCTACAAAGGTAATATGAATACCCAGTTCCCCTTTGTAGATGCAAATAATCCATATGTTGTTGCTGGATCACCTAATGAGCATAATGTATCGGCTAGCCCTAGTTTTATCAATTATGCATCTAATTATGCGCAAGGGCCGATGCAAAATAATCTTCTTGCTTCAAATTCTTATGATTTTAGCAACATACAACATATGTATCCAAACTCTCATGCATCGGCAACCCCACAAATCCATATGCCGATGAACAACATGATGGGTTTGGTTAATCAATTTGAAACACCTCATGTTAAAATTTCCAATAGCATACAGGAAAGTGTTTCACCTTTTTATTCATCAGCAACTAATTTGCAATATGTGAATCCAACCTTGCCGATGGATGGGAGAATTGGCCATACTACTACTAGCTATTCAGCCAGTTACTCACAACCATCATATGCTACACCTCATGTTTGTAATTTTTCGGCACCATACACAACTGTAGATGCTCATAATTCGGCTTCACACCTTTCTGGTCATAGCCGAATAAATGTAAATTTTACAGGAGCGGTTGTGCCAAATATTGTAGAAGATGAGGTAGTGGTGGCTGCATTGAAGAGTTTAGCCCAAAATAAGAGGATTAGTGCTCTTTGCCTTGAACAACATGAAAAGGGGCTATTTCCTGATTATGCCGCAATAAAAGCTAGAATTTTGCAAGAAGATGAATCTTTGCCAATTGATAAAATTGGCGAGCAAAAATATGGTTTTACAACAATGCATATGCCTTCACCTAATGCTACATCATATTATACAGCCCCTACACAATTGCAAAATTTCGGCAACACCCGTGTGTCATTGCCGAAAGAATCTAAAAGCATTGGGGGGCAATCGTATCCGGAGTGGGCTGAATTTGAGAAAAAGCTTAAAGCCAACTTTGCCGCTCGCCACCAGAAACAAATAGAAAAAGAATTGGCTCAGATAAAAGAAGCATTGCCAATTGGTAGTATCAATGAAAATAAGGATGATTTGGAACTTGAAAGTGCTTCGGTTGAGAAAGCCGAATCAAGTAGCATATATTCCGAATCCATCAAATCCAAAGAGGCAAGCATTATTGAGAAAGGGCATGGCAAGCATAGCAAAGCAACCATACTTGATTTTTCTAAAGTTAATGGAACCTACTTCCTGCCCTATGAGTTTCGTGCCAGAGAAATTGATGAACTTCAAGGACAAGAACAAGTAGCCGAACAAAGTTTGGCCGACAAAAATCTTCAATGTAATGATGCACGGAATCAAGAAAAAGATGATGAAGAGGAGTTGGGGAGCCATCCAAAGGCGGAGCAATATATTGTTCAAGTCACACCACCATCGTGCTCTCCCAACATATTTGAAGAGGTATGTTTAGCAAGTAATTTACCTATTTTCAGAGTTGGTCAGGACTTTATTGTTGATGCATCTATTAGAAAAATCCTCATAAGTAATTTTGAAAGACCAATGAAGAAGAGTAATTTACTTGCTAGCAATAAAGTTGTTATTGAGCATATCGGTCAACCCATTACGCCATTTATAAAGACCGATAGTGACTTATTATTACAGCCAAAGCTTTCCCCATTGCTTTATCTAAAGTTCATATCTATTTGGGTAGCTTTGCTTATTTCGTACTTGGCTTGCACTTGGTCTCAATTGAGACATGTATGTTCTAACTATTTTCGTTTTAGAAATTTAAAGCCAAGGTTAAATTCTGTTGAGAAAACCGATGCTAGTATAATACCTTACCCAAAGACATCGGAAATAGAGCGCAAAACACAATGCATAACCGAATGGTGTGGTGCAAAATCTGAACCATTCGTTTTCTTAATTCCAAAGCCGTTCTCACATCAAGATCGGATAGAAAATAAAAGGTTTACCTTTAATTCAAACATGTGTGATCAAATCTTTGATTTGTTGTTGAGGAATAATTATATTAGAATTCTTGATCACCATGTTGAGCCATCTGTCCAGGGACGAATGTATTGTAAGTTGCATGATTCGTCCAAGCATAATTTTGAGGATTGTAACATGTTCCGTCAAATAGTTAAATCGGCCATTGATAAAGGACGATTGAAATTTGTTGAGACACCAAGAGATGACCAGTCTATTCCGATTGGTCCTGATGGTAGAAAGTTTTTGCATCGGCTGCTTCAAGCCGATCCATTTGAAGAGAAGGTAAAAACTGCAGGTGATGGGATCAAGCTTTCAAGTAAAGAAGTTGTCGAAGAGCATAATGAACATAATCTTGAGGGCAAGAATTCCATCGAAGCTACAATGGAGACGCCAAGGACTGGGGGGCAACAAGCAAATCCAACGATCGATGAAAGCAAACCAAAAGAAAACAAAGGCCGAAATAAGCGCAAGTGTAAAAGATCAAAAATCACCTTTGCTGAACTATTGGAGAAATATCAAAAGAAGAGTGAAGAGAAGAATGCTTATCGGCCCAATCATGCAAAGAAACCAAGATCATCCCCAAGGCGCAAATATGAGAATCGGTATTGGCAAAGTGAGAGTTTCAATGCAACATATTCATATCCTTATTTTGGGCCGCCAATGCCAATGCCGTGGATGCCTCCCTATGCTCATGTAGATCCATATTCATCATGGGACAGGTATGATACAAGGGCACATTCTCCATCTTATTTTAGACCATCTCAATAATATTATGCAGCTCCGAGAAGATCAACATTTGAACAGTCACATGTTAAAGACCGTTTCAATTATAAGGAATCGGTCCGGACACCATGGATGAAAAAAGAGGTGGTCAAGCAAGTCTACCGCGTGAAAAGAGATGGTCGTAAGTGTGCTACTTCAGATTTGATCTCAAATAATAAAGAGCCAATTAAAGTGTTGACATTGGCTACAAAAGGCAATAAGACAAAGCAACCAATTATTGAGAGTCAAAGTGCCAAATCTGAAGAAAAGAAGTTGAGAGTGCACAAGGCCAAAAAGGAATTGCCATTGGTCAAAACAGAATCACAGCCGAGATGGCCACTCGGCTTATCGTATTGGCAAAAGAGGAAATTACACAAACTTAGTGCACAAGAACTTGAAGAAAGGAACATGGCATGGGTTCTCAAAGGAAGTGCTCAAAATAAGAATTATGTGCAAGCCTCCATTACAAGAAGTGCGGCAAAAGTGAAGAAGGAAAAGAGTAAAAACTATGAAGGACCAAGCCGAAGATTTCAACATCTTTGGTCTACACATTATCCATATTCTTCAACTATGCCATTAACGCCTATGCCATGTAATTCGTCATCAGGTATGATTGGTAACCCTCAATGGGCCTATTTTAATCCATGGATGCAATATAATTTCTTACGTCATGAAAGGGTATTACCAAGTCACTGTACATTTGATTAGCTACAAGTTTGTTGCTGATCCAAAGGGCCGAAATACTTGATTTGTCATTTCATTTGTTTATTTCGGCTATATGTGCTTTGAATGAAGTTTACATGGTAATGGCCGATATTTATCTATCGTCCTAAGAGTATGTCAATGCATGGCCGGTGTAGTATTCTAACATCGTCCTTAGTTTGATTGGAGAGCGAGACAAGGTACGTGCTCATGAAAATTTATTTGTATGCCTATATTATGATTGAATGGAGTTGAGACATCATGACCGATGTCATTGAATATATGCTGCATAGACCAATTCATAGCTGCAGAATTGGTTGGTGGGTTTATACTTTGTTTGAATATGATTTGGCTTATGCATCTTTGAGATCTATAAGAGGCCAAATCATAGTTGATTTTATTGTTGAACATCGGATTGATGACAAGCATGACATTGATATAAACCTTGTCTCATTAGTACCGTGGAGATTATATTTTGATGGTTCAGTTTGTAGCAATGGCCAAGGTGTTGGTATTGTTTACATATCTCCTCATGGTGCTGTTTTGGAAGCCTCATGCCGCTTAGAATATTTTTGTACAAACAATCAAGCCGAATATGAAGCATTGTTATTCGGCCTAGAGATGTTACTTGCTGTAGGTGTTACACATATTGAGGCTTATGGTGATTCGTTATTAGTAGTGCAACAAATATCCAAAGTATTTCAATGTTTTGACGAATCTCTTAATGTTTATCTTGATAAATGTCTAGATATAATTTCTGCTCTAGATTATTTTAGCATTGCTCATATATCTAGACATGCCAATTGGAAAGCAAATGAGTTGGCACAACAAGCATCCGGCTATCATGTTGATCGTGGCATGTTTCATATTTCTGAAAAGCCGATGTCTAGTCTTGCCAACATAAGGGAGGCCGAACCGGAGCCCGCCGTTTCGGCCACTAATGAAATATTCAATGCAGGAGAAAATCAAGACTGGAGGAAACCCATCATTGATTATTTGTGTGATCCTAGTAGAAGGGTGGACAGGGCTGTTCGGCGTATGGCTTTCAAGTACACAATGAGAGATAATGGTCTCTATCGCCGAACGGTTGATGATGTTCTTTTAAAGTGCTTGGACGAGGACCAAGCGAGAATTGCTATGGGAGAGATCCATGAAGGTATTTGTGGCACTCATCAGTCGGCTCCCAAGATGAAATGGTTACTACGACGTGTTGGGTTTTATTGGCCGACTATGATTAATGATTGCTTCAGATATTATAAAGGGTGTGAAGCTTGTCAAAATTTTGGTGATATTCAATTGGCTCCTGCTGCTATGTTACATCCTATTATTAAGCCATGGCCTTTTAGAGGATGGGGTTTAGATTTCATTGGGCAAATTCATCCATCTTCCTCGAAGGGGCATCGGTTCGTGTTGGTGGCAACCGATTATTTCACTAAATGATCTGAAGCAGTACCTCTCAAGAACATGATACATACTGAGGTAATTCAATTCATAACCGAGCACATTATTCATAGATTCGGCGTTCCTTAGACATTGACTACAGATCAAGGTTCATCTTCCATGTCACATCAAGTTAGAGAATTTGCCGAATCATATAACATAAAGTTGCTCAATTCATCTCCATATTATGCCCAAGCTAATGGACAAGCTGAATCTAGCAATAAGATATTGATCAAGCTCATCAAAAAGAAGATTGAGGATAATCCAAGAAAATGGCATGAGTTATTGCCTGAAGCTTTATGGGCACATAGAATCTCAAGGCATGGTGCTACAAAGGTGACTCCATATGAGCTAGTATATGGTCAAGAGGCTGTTTTACCAGTGGAAGTGAATTTGAGTGCTTTGAGAATAGCCAAACAGGATGATTTATCGGCAGTGGACTTTTACAATTTGATGATGGACAACATTGATGAAGTTGCTGATAAATGTTTGGCTGCTTTAAGGGCCATAGAGAGGGACAAGCTGAGGGTAGCCAGAGCTTACAATAAAAAGGTCAAATTGAAGAATTTTCAGGTTGGCGATCTTGTGTGGAAAGTGATTCTGCCGATAGGTTCTAGAGATAGAAAATTCGGGAAGTGGTCTCCAAGTTGGGAAGGTCCTTTTAGGATTACAAGAGTTGTTCCCGGAAATTCATATTTGGTGGAATCAATACAAGGGGCATTTTTACCTCGAGCTCTCAATGGCAAATATTTTAAGAAGTACCACCCGAGTGTGTGGCAGGAAGCCTAAGTAGGCAATGGCCGATATACGATTATCGCCCTTAGCACAAACATGGCTGATACATAATTATTGCCCTGAGAAAAATAGATGGCCGATGGAGTGTTGACATCGTCCTTAGAACAAACATGATGCGAATTATTTTTCGGCATGCAAGCTTTGCCGAAAAACAGGGGGGCATGTGTTGACACCTGATTTTGGCACAATGCAGAACGCAATGGAGATGGCCTCAAATGACAAAATATTCTAAATGATAAATTTCACATTGACGAATGGAACAACTTTGATGTTTGGACCATAATTATTCGGCATCATATCAAAGACCAAAACTACACTCAGATTGTCATGTTTAGGTGTTTGGAGTGCTTTTTGGTCAATTACGCCATCAGGACAACCTCGGATGAAGGAATGCTCTACATGAATTGTCTTCGTCTCGTCGAGTCGGTCGATTTTGATATAAAAATCATCTCAATCCGAGTTCGTATGCAAAAGTTAGAGCTATCTGAATACAGCCCTGTCAAGAGGCGAAATATGACGCAGGAGACCAGACATGTCTTGGCAAGTGTCTGATGTAATGCGTGAGTGTTTTGGCCTAGAAGATGGCCTCGAATCGGAAAACGTTCAACACAAAAGTTTTTCGTCTCGTAAAAACGGTCAACTTTGCTTTTGGGCACATTTTCATCCGAGGTCATTTACTGCCTCAAAAGCCTTGCCGGGAAAAGCTTGCCGCCGTGAACAGTAACCTTGCCGGGAAAAGCTTGCCGCCATGAACAGTAACCTTGCCGGGAAAAGTTTGCCGCCGTGAACAGTAATCTTGCCGGGAAAAGCTTGCCTCCGTGAATAGTAAACCTTGCCGGGGAAAGCTTGCCGCCGTGAACAGTAACCTTGCCGGGCTTGCCGCCGTGAACAGTAGAAACTGTCGGGTCAATCCGACCAGATGCTGAAGATGGGCTCAAATACTTATCAAGATGGCTTCGGATGAAAAAGTGTTCAACACGAAAGTTTTTCGTCTCGTCGAAACGGTCAAGATTGCTTTTGGGCTCGTTTCCATTCAAGGTCGTTTCCTGCCTCAAACATGACTCGCAAGGTGCAGCCAGGTTGTAAACCGAACCGTTTTGGAAAGTTCGGATAAAATCAGTCCGAATTTGACTAGGGTTTTGGACGTGAATTGATGCAATTTTATTGTAAGGAAAGCCTAGATGAATCCTTTTCTTGTACGGGAAGTCCAGCCGCCTCTTATATATGTTTGGGGTGACGACCGATTGAACAACACCCAATCGAACAAATCAATCTACTAATTTTTCGTGTTCATCTACTTTTTATCTCCCCCTTGTATCTTTCTTCTCGTTCTTCGCTAGTTCTTCATGCTGGAGGGCTGCGGATCCACGAGGCTCTAGGGGCGAGCGAATCGACCTGGAGCAGCCCATAGCCGCCGCAAGCCCTGACGGGGTCCCTCCCGGGCAAGCGGGGCTTCGGGTCTACAAAAGCGCCCGCCGACTGTCTTGCGTATCGCGCTGTCGGTCGGGTCTCCTTCGACGTGAGTTGCGGTGCATCACCCCCGGCGTCGAAGGTACACGTGACGTGTTCGTGTGCGAACAGCAGCCTTCATCTCCTCATTCGACGACTCAGGCGACGCCCTTGCCCGTCTTTGTTTTAGTATTAGTTATCTTTACTTTGAATCTATGTCCGTTCATCGGCGATGAACTGCCACTTTTGGTCTGATGAACTGTGATGCTATGCCCGTAGGGATTTACGTTGATCTATGTCTGGTTTGTTGCTATGTTTCACATCTTGATCATCTACGTAGTTTCTCTCACGTTGCATGGATTTGGGTGCTCGGATATGAGGTACGGTGTAAACCTCGCGGAGTGCGTGCTTCCTCTCCTTTCTGGTGACGTGTGTGACATATATCATATTCACGTCCTTGACCTCGGGAGGGAACTACTTCTTGCCGGCAATGCTCGGCCCTTGGCTGATCTCTATCCTCATTACGAGGTTGAATTTTCCCGTGGTTGTCAGCCGCAATCTTTCCGGTTTGCTTGATGACCTAGCAATTCAGGTTGGTATGTGTGGCTGGCTTGTCAGAACTGTCGTGGATGGTGCATGGTTTATCCAAGATCTTGTCCAACTGTGTTGGACCATCCTTGCCTCCTTGAAAAGGCTTGCTTTTGTTGCCACCACGTTAATTGCTGAAGCCGACGTTAACCAAGGTCTCCTCGGTGTCACCGTTGCTTCCTCTATTGCGATGCTTGTTATTCCTATTACCTGAGGTTTTCGTTCCCGTCGTGTACTTCAATGGTGTCGTGGTTGTCGTTGTGGCTGCTCTTCTGGGCCAACCAGTTGTCTTCGCCAGCGCAAGATCAAGTCATGAGCTGTGTGAGGGCCGCCATTGTTCGTGGCTTCTCTTGTCCGAGCTGTCTGGCCAACCATTCATCACGAATGTTGTGTTTGAATGCAGCTATCGCCTCGGCGTTCAGGCAGTCCACTATTTGGTTTTTCTTGGTCAAGAATTGATTCTAGAATTTTCGGGCCGCCTTCCTCGTCTTTTGCACGACATGAGCAAGGCCATCAGCGTCCGGGGGTTGGACGTAAGTGCCTTGAAAGTTTGTTCGGAACGCATCCTCGAGGTCCTCCCATACTCCAATTGAGTCCTCGGGGAGGCTGTCAAGCCAATGCCGTGCTGAGCCCTTGAGCTTAAATGGCAGGTATTTGTTAGCATGGAGTTCATCGCCACCGGTCATGTATATGTGCATGAGGAAATCTTCAACCCATACGACCGGGTCCGTTGTGCCGTCGTATTGCTCGATATTTATGGGTTTAAACCCTTTCGAGAACTGGTGTTGCATGACCTCAGCTGTGCATCACATGAGTTGAGCAGGTCCTCGGACCCTGACGGTAGCGTAATGCACGCCGTACATGGCCACATTTCGGCCGCGCGTGTAATCGTGCACATCGCCATTCTTGGCTAACCAAGCTAGCTATCCTGCTTGTCTAGCAGGTGGGCGCTCCCTAGATTTATAGATTGATTGAGGTGGAGCTTCTGACCTTGACAAAGTTTATCCCTCGGGTCGTATTCTTGAAGGGCCGAGGTGGATCTACTCCGCTTCTGCACCGGGGAGCCTCGGGAATAATTTTTGTTTCCGCCGGCTGGCCGATTCGGGCCCAAAGGAGGGCGGTCGGGCTTTTCAGCACACTCGTGCTTAGATAGCACGTTGTTTGCGGCCTCCTCGTCAATTTTGGTAGTAAATTCCTTCGAGGGTAAGACCGATTAGCCTCGGTTTGCTCAAGTCTGTGTCAAGTGCCTGCTCGGCCCTGAGGAGCTCGACCCATCTGTCGTTCAGTTCGTCTTGTTCGGTTCTAAGCCGCTAGGACTTTTGCTTGATGCTCTTGGCCGTTCCGGCCAATCGCCTACGAAGTGTTTCGAGCCAAGGTTCCTCGAGGGGCTCAAAAGTGTCATACTCATTGGGGCCAAGGCTTCTATCCTCCTCAGCCTCCGGATCGTAATCGGCGTCTTCGGGGTCATCATCCCCGCTAATGATATCATCGTCGGGCTAACCAGTAGGGCGGGGGGGGGGGGGTGGACTACTGGATCCGGCGAGGGGCACGAAGCTGGGCCCCAGGGCAGCGTGGGACGCGGCGGATCCGGAGAGGTCTGTGTCTCCGGGACGAAAGACGGGGAGGCAGCGTCAGATCTGACCTCTCCCTCCTCCGATGAGGCCTAGTCTTGTTAGTATGGTATAGCATAGCATTCTTTCTAATATAGTACTTCCTTCGTTTCTAAATATAAGTCTTTTTAGAGATTTCAATATAAGCTACATACGGACGGAATGTATATAGACGTATTTTAGAGTGTAGATTCATTTATTTTGTTCTGTATGCTGTCCACAATGGAATCTCTAAAAAATAGATATTTAGAAACAGAAGAAGTGTTGTTTTAGCAGGACAAGCACGGCTCTTGGGTGTATGTACCCCTTATATGATTTTTTTAGTAACTACAAAAAGTAAAAAGAAATTATTTAAAAATAAACTTGACCTTTTGTTGTACTCGTATAAAAGTTTGGCTAAGGTATCTTAGGTGTAAAAAAAATCAATACTATACACACTTTTTGTCCTTGAAATTTTGTTATTTTTTATCCTGAAGTTGACTGGAGTTTTTCTTCACAGTTTTCTTTATATGAGTACAAGAGAAGGTCGAGTTTATTTCAAAAAAAAAAATTGAATTTTTATCTCCCACATGAAGTATATATATGCAACAGAGAGCCAAAGGGTATTTCCCTCTTTTACCATGCATTAGTTTAGTTGGTGATGAAAAGGGTGGGACTTAGCTCGTTTAGTAAAAGGGCACGTTTGTATCACACCCATTAGAGATTGTAAACTACTAACCCGCAAAAAAAAAAAGATTGTAAACTGCGAATACTAGAAATATCTTTACTATCCTAAAAAAAATGTTTACTAATCAAGTACAACTGCGAGTGCATTCGCAAAATAAAAAAAAGTACAACTGCGAGTGCAGGTGGCACGTGTATAACGATAAAAACCACTGCCATCCTCCAAAAATTTCACGGTCACTGCCGGGAATTCCCCCGCAGAGAACCAGAGATGGTATACATGCCGTTTCAGTGAACAGATTGCTTGCCGTGTCGGTCCAGACACGAGACCAAATATTCGTCCACGTTCCATCCTCCATTGAATATTAGCCGCGGCGCATGTGACCAGCAAAGCGTGGCCACGTTGATTAAACAATTGACGGTTGGTGCTGCCCCAAATCCAGCGAGGCACCAACTCGGGTTAATGTTAACCAGCTTAGTTAGACCGACAGGATATACAGTCTCGTTTATTTGTGCCATACTACTAACATGGAAGTGTACGTGCTAAGGTTAATGTCCCCACCGATTATGTGGACGTTTAGGGTAGAGATAAATACACCAGAAGTCTTCAAACTTACACGCGACGATCAGTTTGATGTACAAACTTGTAAAATACATGATTCTGATAATCAAACTTGCGCGGGTGTGCAGATACGGGCACATATCCGGTACATGGGCGTATCCTATGCTTGGCCGCCTGCTGTCAGCAACAGATGGCGCTCAGCGCGGCCTGTTATTAACAACTGGTGGGTCCCACTTATCTATATATAGCGAAATTTAAACACGAAAATGTGTGTCGCCCAGTCTAGAACACACGCCTAAGGTGAGGACACAATCCGGCCAAGCCACTCCAACCAAATCCTGTAGATGTTTACGTAGGATAACTTTGCTTTACTGTACTATAACGAAGGAGCTCGTGTAGCAGAAATGGGTTCCATTTTGTGCGGCCTATTTCGCATCTGCTCTCCTTTTTTTTTTACAGATTAATAGATATGTAGTATGTAAATTATAATTTCATTAATAAAATGACTTTCAAATATTGTTCACGTATTATTTTAAAATAATATTTACGAATTGTAAAATATGTTTGCATAACTATAATACAAATATTTTTTTAAATATTCATAAATGTAAAAAAATCGTTTTGAATTTTTTAGAATAATTTAAAAATTAAAAATAATAATTTTAAAAATAGTAATAATAAAAAAATATGTATAGTTGTACCTGTTCGTTTTTTTGGAATTTTTGGAGGAGAAAACTTTGTTCATGTATTATTTTAAAATAATATTTTTTAATTAAAAATTTGTATAATAATAATAATATAAGTATTTTTAGAATTACTATTCATAAATATTATTTTAATTATACAAGAATTTCAATAATTATGCACATAAATATTATTTTAATTATACAAGAATTTCAATAATTATGCACACTATTCATAAATATTATTTTAAGTATAAGTAAAATATTCATAATTAAAATCTAAAGTCTTGGTATGAATATTTAATCATGTCTAATATGTAAATTATATATTCTTTTTAAATATAAATCATGATAAAAAATTATACACAAGTGAATATTCATAAATATTTAACAAATGTTGTATTCATCATTTTGTATAATTTAAATATAAGCATCCTTTTGTATAATTTAAATATAAGCCACGAGTGTATAATTCTTTTTGTATTCATTATTTTTTTATTTAATAACGTTTTAAATATCTGTATTAAATAAATATATTTTATGTAATACACAATTGTATATTTCATAAACTGTTGATTCTACATTTTACTTGTATTAAGTCACGTCATGTGCACGACACATATTTAGTTGATAATCCCGGACGTTTTCAGTATAAGTGAAATTGCATGTCATTTTAGACACTTAAATGTTCCTGTGGCAGTGGTTGGGTATTTCTTGTGCGTACCTGAGCTAGCTAGATCGAAGACCCACCACCCGCTTCTGTATTTCGCTCCTCGCTGGAGCATATTTTTGGTACCAATGATGATTTTTTTCTGCAAATAAACAAAGGCGAGGCTGTTTTACGCAAGAACATGTTGCACCAAGTGCCATCTTGTCACTGACAGCGGGCCTTGCACACTTTGGCGTGCCAAGCAAGCATCGGATATGTCCGCGTACGGGATATGCGATCGTATTTGCAGGCTCGCGCAAGTTCGATAATCAAAATCACGTATTTTACAAGTTTGTGCACTAAACTGATCGTCGCGTGCAAGTTTTAAGACTCCCAATATATTTACCTCTTTAGGGTACCACATGCAGAGTGGCACGTTTCCAAGTGTACGGCTGTTAGAGATGAAAGTTACTCCCACGGTAAAGATATATAAGAGTGTTTAGATCACTAAGTCGGAGAGAGTAGATGGTAACTGTAAGTTTTTTAGTGGTGGTAACTGTAAGTTGAGGGTAAAGCTTGGGAAATGCATTAGAGCTCACGGGTGCCACACATCCCTATATGAATATTAAAATAGAAAGAAATAAAAAAACGAATATCAAACATGGGTGCCCATTCAACCCCGCGTTTTAGTTTCGCGAGGAATGGATGCCCGTGATATCCATGGTGAAAAAATATATGATCCGGCATACGATCCATTAAAACAATTTATTCTATACTAAAATAATGCACGGTCCGACATACCATGGGCATCTATCCTCTTGTAGTACACCGGATTCTTTTAACTTCTTTTTTACTAAGAATACCATGGGCATCTTATACGTCTCCAACGTATCTATAATTTTTGATAGTTCCATGCTATTATATTATCTATCTTGGATGTTTTATATGTTATTTTATATAATTTTTAGGACTAACCTATTAACCTAGAGCCCAGTGCCAGTTTCTGTTTTTTCCTTGTTTTCGAGTTTCGCAGAAAAGGAATGCCAAACGGAGTCCAAACGAGCTGAAACTTTATGACGATTTTTTATGGACCAAAAGAAGCCCACGGAGTATCGGGGATGGACCAGAGGAGCCACGAGGCCTCCACAAGGGTGGAGGGCGCCCCCTCTCCCTAGGGCGCGCCCCCTGTCTTGTCATTGCCTCGTGGACCCCCCTGACTTGTTCTCGACGCTAAAAATTCCTATAAATATAGAAACCCCCAGAAATAAAACTAGATCGGGAGTTTCGCCGCCGCAAGCCTGTGTAACCATGAAAAACCAATCGGGAGCCCGTTCCAGCACCCTGCCGGAGGGGGAAACCATCACCGGTGGCCATCTTCATCATCCCGGAGCTCACCATGATGAGGAATGGGTAGTTCACCCTCGGGGCTAAGGGTATGTACCAATAGCTATGTGTTTGATCTTTCTCCCTCCCTCTCTCTCTCTCTCTCTCTCTCCCTCCCTCTCTCTCTCTCTCTCTCTCTCTCTCTCGTGTTCTTGATATGGCACGATCTTAATGTACCGCGAGCTTTGTTAATATAGGTGAATCATATGGTGTTTCTCCCCTCTACCTTCTTGTGATGAATTGAGTTTTACCTTTGAGGTTTCATTATTATTGGATTGAATACTATTATGGATTTGAGAACACTTGATGTATGTCTTGCGTGGGATACCCATGGTGACAATGGGGTATTCTATTGATTCACTTGATGTATGTTGTGGCACTCAACTCGCGGATTCCCGAGGTGACATTGGGGTAATCTATGCATAGGGGTTGATGCACGTTTTCGTCCTTGTTTCTCCGGTAGGAATCTTGGGGCACTCTTTGTGGTTCTTTGTGTTGGATTGAATATTATGAATATGAAGTTGTTTGATGCATATCGTATAATTGACCCACGGATACTTGTGGTGATATTGGAGTATCTAGGTGACATTAGGGTTGATTGATGTGTGTCATATGGTGTTATTTTACTAGGAACTCTAGGGCTGTTTGTGACACTTATAGGAATAGCCCAATGGATTGATCGGAAAGAATAACTTTGAGGTGGTTTCGTACCCTACAAGCAATTTCATCTTATGTTCTCCGCGATAGAAACTTTGAAGTGACTTTTGTCGCACGTTGAGGGATTGCCATACGATCTAATTATGTTATCATTGTTGAGAGAACTTGCACTAGTGAAAGTTTGAACCCCAGGCCTTGTTTCCAAGCATTGCAATACCGTTTTTGCTCACTTTTGTTACTTGCTACCTTGTTGTTTTTGTAAGTGCATCTAGTGCCCCTTAGTGATTTTGGTGTATTGAAGACTTATAGGTTAAGGATCTAACGTGTTTATGAGTGTACACAGGTCTATAAGCCTATGAGGAGTTCGATATTTACAGAGAAAGTCGACCCCTAAAAATGAAGTTCTTCAACTGAAGACTTTGATATTCTCAAGACTTTCTGAAGACTTTGAAAGTGAATAAATAAGTGTGACTTTGAAGACTTGGTTATCATTTGAGGAACATGAAGCGTGAAGACTTTTGTTTTCGTAGTTTCATTTTCTCTTTCTTGAGTCATAGGAAACACCGTACTGTTAAAGGGGGTCGAGGAAATACTAAGGAGAACATTTCCATGTGATGCTCAACTCAAATCGTACACCTACCAATCCCTTTGAGTGAAGCCATTGGAAATCTCATACAGTTCAGTCAATTTCTTTAGTGACAGAGACGCTGTTCTTCTGGTCACTGAGGACTCTGCTCTGACTGAGGAGTTAGGAATTCGCCAGTGCGAATTACCTACACTGTGAGGAACATGATAGCCCTGAGGAATTTGTACCTCAAATTTCCGACTGTTGCTGTGCTATGCGCCAGCTGTCCCAAAATATCTTATCCATCCAACGGTCATATCATTGAAGGGCATTTATGTCTTATCATGTCAGGCTGCTCCCTAGGCTATAAATAGCCGCCCCCTACAACCACTAGCTGGTTGGCTGCTCCGCGAGAACTTGACACTTGTCATTTGAGAGCAACCCATCCTCCGAGGACTTTGAGCGAAAATCATCAAGTGAGGAAAATCCAAACCCAAACCCAAACACCTACAAACCCAAAGTGATTGAGCATCACTGAAGAGATTGATCATGCGTGGATCCGACGCTTGTTACCTTTGAAGACTGTGCTTCTTCCAGACGGTTAGGCGTCATGGTCTAGAGCATCCAAGACAAATTGTGGATCGCCGAGTGACCGAGTTTGTCAAGGTTCGGAAGTCACCTGAAGACTTACCACGAGTGATTGGACGAGGACTGTGTGTCCTTAGTTCAAGGAGAATACGGTGAGGACTGGGTGTCCCGAGCTGCGTGCTCAGGACTGGGTGTCCTCGAGTTTAAATACTCAGCCGCTCCAACTAGATGTACAACTGAGACAGCAGTTGGAACTGGTCTACCAAATCATTGTCTTCACCAAGCTTACTGGTTCCATTTGCTCAACTCTTTCATTTCCTCAGTATTGTGCTCCTTGTTTATCATATCTGTGTTTGAAGTCTTTGACTGAAGACTTTCTCAATTTCCTCAGTTCAATTTCTTCAGTCTGTTTGTCTTCATCTTGTGCTATCCCGTGTTTACGTTTTCTGTACTCTGTGTTTGTCTTCATTTCATCATGATGACCATGCATGTATTCCGCTATGTTTACTTCTGAGTACTTATTTCGCTGCTAGTAGTTCTTCGCTAAGGAATTTTCTCACCAGCAAATTCCTTAGTGAAGAATTTCATAAAAATCGCCTATTCACCCCCCCTAGTCGATATAACGCACTTTCAATTGGTATTAGAGTAAGGTACTCCCTTGTTCTGTGTGATTTTGGTTTAACCGCCTGGAGTTTTAGTTATGTCGACCGCAGATATGAAGAAAGTGACATGACCCATCTTTGACGGTCACGAGTATCCCAAATGGAAGGCCATGATGAAAAAGCGTCTCATGGCAATGAACAGCGAGCTGTGGACCGTCACTGAGATTGGTCTGACCGATCTGTGCAAGATGGTGGAAGCTGATGACATTCGCAAGTACACCCATCTCAACCTCACAGCGAAGGCCGTCATCTGCTCTGGTCTGTCTCGAAATCAGTTCAGGAACGTCATGCATCTCGATCAGGCGAAGCTTATCTGGGACCGTATCTCTGATGTCTATGAAGGCCATCGAACCTGTCATGATCCTTGGTTTGAGGACTTCAAGAAATCTCTCAAGTCAATGACATTTGAACCAGAATCATCCTCCTCCTCACCATGTCTCATGGCAGATGGTGAACAGGTAACTGAATGCTATCTGTTTGAATCTAGTGATGATGAATCTGGTGATGAATTTGGACCCAGTTATGTCAAACTTGCCTCACTTGCTGCTAAACAACAAATAGCTTTGGAAAAGGCTAATAACATGCTTAGTAAGAGCAATGATATGTTGGGTGAAGAAATGGATCAGTCACAAGCTTTGGCTGAAAGTCTTCAGAGACTTCATTCTAAGTATGACTCCCTTCAAGATCAGCATAACTCTCTCTTGTCAGATCTTGAGAAGCTAAGAGTGAGTTATGAAGATCTTCAGAAGGAGCGCGATTCATTGCTTGCTCAACAAATCAGCGCTGCTCAGGAAGAATTTATTCCTCCATGTTTGAAATGCATTGAACGAGAATCTGCTAATTCTTCACCTGAATGTTCAAATGCTTCTAATATTACAAATTCTTCACCTGTCTCTGCTATCACAAATTCCTCATCTGAGGACATTGCTAGTATCACTGACGATGCAGGGCTGAAGGAATTGTACATGACAAGCATGTACAAAAGCCTCAAAGGGCATCAGACTCTTTGTGATGTGCTTAAAAAGCAGATCCTCAACAGGAACCCTAGGAAAGAGGGTATTGCCTTTGAGAGGAAACTCAATGCTGATGGTACATATTGGAAGCCTGAGCAGTACCCCAAAACCTCATGGGTTGCTGCAAAGGGACCTTCAGTTGATCCATCTAATTTATCTGGTTATACATGTGAATCATCTCATTCTTCTGATGAGTCACTTGACTCCAACTATAAACTGTTCAAAAATCAGAATTGTGAAGTATTTGCTAGATATGTTGGCACTAACTGCAGGAACGGTTCCCCTATGAAGAAAATCTGGGTTCCCAAAAGGTGCCTTGAAAGTCTTCAGGTGAATGTCCTCATGGCACCACCTATGAAGAAAAGGAACCCCAGATCAAATTCTTCATATGGACCAAATTCTTCATATGGATCCATGTCCTCATACGGACCAAATTCCTCAAGGGGGTCAAATTCCTCACATGGATCAAAGTCCTCATATGAACATCATCGTGCTAACCACTCTGTTTCGCAGGGAAGAGCCAAGGGCTATGAATATGAGCATTATTCTTCAAATTATTATGTTCATAAGTCCTCGAAGAATTTCTCTGCTTATTCATATGCTTACCCTAATCCCTCTTATGTGAAACGTAATGGTTTGGCCGCTATGCCACCATTCTCATATGGAGCTCGTAGAGTGATGAACTCTTTGCCACCCTTTCAGATGTGGGTGGTGAAGAAAAAGAACTAATCTCTTATGCAGGGTCAGGTCTCCAGACGTACTGTAACATCTGAAGAATTTGCTGGGGACCTGACAAAATGCCTGAAAGGACGCAGGCTAACCATGTCGAAATGAACTTTCATTTCACACGTCCTCCCTCTGTTTTATCTGTCCTACTGCTTGATGAGATTGATCTGATGAATTGTGATATCATATTCTTCACTGCTGAAGTATATGAGGTCGTAAGTTGCACTAATTCATCTGCAGGATGATCAACCCAAAGCCACTGAGTGGGTACTTGATAGTGGATGTACAAATCACATGACTGGTGACAGGAATCTGTTGATGGATGCTCCCTTATCGTCATCACATGTGAAGTATATCATCTTCGCTGATAAAAGCAAAAGTCAGGTATTGGGTCTAGGTAAAGTTGCTATCACAAAGGATCGACACATGGACAAAGTCATGCTTGTTTAGTCCTTAGGATACAACCTTATGTCTGTCTCAATGCTTTGTGATCTTGATATGGTTGTTGTCTTTGGCAAGTATCGTTGTGTTGTGGTTATGGAAGCTGACAATTTCAAAGTCTTCGAAGGCTTTAGGAGAGGAGACCTGTATATTGTTGATTTCTCTGCAGATTCACAACCAGCCGTGTGCCTACTTGCAAAAGCTTCAGAAAGATGGCTATGGCATCGACGACTTGGTCATGCAGGCATGAGGAATTTGCACACGCTTGCGAAGAAGAAGCATGTTATTAGCATTGATAATGTCAAATTCCTCAAGGATCACTTATGCGGTGCCTGTGAAGCTGGAAAGATGACGAAGGCCAAGCATCCAGCAAAGACCATCATGACCACTACTCGACCATTCGAATTGCTTCACATGGATCTCTTCGGTCCTAATCACTACTCCTCTGTTTCAAATGAAGCATCTCAATATGGCTTTGTTATTGTTGATGATTACTCTCGTTACAAATGGGTACACCTTGTCTCTTACAAACATGAAGTGCAGGAAGTCTTCAAACGATTTTCCTCAAGGGCTTCAACCAACTTTGGTGTGAAGATCATCGATGACATTAGAGCACCAGGTCCTCTCACACGCTCAAAAGCTTCACACTTATCTAACTTTTGTGGGCACTTTGCCTTTGTCTCTATCACAGAGCCCGCTAAGGTAGATGAAGCATTTCTGGAGCCTGAGTGGATTCAGGCCATGCAAGAAGAATTACATCAGTTCAAGCTCAACAACGTCTGGGAACTAGTCAATCATCCCGATCCTCGCAAGCATAACATCATTGGCACAAAGTGGATCTACCACAACAAGCAAGATGAAAATGGTGTTGTGGTGAGGAATAAGGCATGACTAGTAGCTCAAGGCTACACACAGGTTGAAGGAGTTGATTTCGATGAAACTTTTGCACCTGTTGCTAGACTTGAGGCTATTCGCATATTGCTTGCTTATGCTAACCATCATGATATCATCTTATATCAAATGGATGTGAAAAGTGCATTCCTCAATGGTAAGCTTGAGGAAGAAGTATATGTTGCTCAACCCCCAGGTTTTGAAGATCCAAAACATCCTGACAAAGTCTTTAGACTTAACAAGGCCCTCTATGGCCTCAAGCAGGCCCCACGGGCGTGGTATGATACATTGAAGGAATTCTTCATGAAGAAAGGCTTCACACCCGGTTCACTCGATCCCACTCTCTTTACTAAATCTTATGATGGTGAACTGTTTGTGTGCCAAATATATGTTGATGATATCATCTTTGGCTGTACTGACCAACGTTATAGTGATGAATTTGCCTATATGATGAGTGAAGAATATCAAATGTCTATGATGGGAGAGTTGAAATTCTTCTTAGGTCTTCAAATTCGTCAACAGCGCAATGGCATATTCACATCTCAGGAGAAATACCTCAAGGACGTCCTGAAGAAATTCGGCATGCAAGATTGCAAAGGCATCAAAATTCCTATGCCCACAAATGGTCATCTATGCACTGATGAAAATGGTATTGACTTCGATCATAAGGTATACCGCTCCATGATTGGCTCTTTATTGTACTTACGTGCATCTAGGCCAGATATAATGCTTAGTGTTTGCATGTGTGCCCAATTTCAAGCTGCACCAAAGGAATCACACCATAAGGCTGTGAAGCATATTCTTCGATATCTAGCTCACACACCAACACTAGGATTATGGTATCCCAAGGGCTCGGATTTTGATCTCATTGGATATTCTGACTCTGACTATGCTGGTGACCGTGTGGACCGCAAGTCAACATCTGGTACTCGTCATTTCCTCGGACGATCCTTGGTCTGTTGGTCCTTGAAGAAACAGAACTGCGTATCACTGTCTACTGCTGAAGCTAAGTACATTGCTACTGGTTCTTGCTCTGCTCAACTGCTATGGATGAAGCAAACACTCAAGGACTATGGCATCAACGTGAAGAATGTGCCTCTCCTCTATGACAACGAGAGTGCCATCAAGATTGCTCACAACCCAGTTCAGCACTCGAAGACCAAGCACTTTCAGACCCGTCATCATTTTCTTTGTGATCATGTGTTGAAGGGCGACATTTCTATTGAGCATGTGAAGACTGAAGAATAGCTAGCCGATATCTTCACTAAGCCCTTGGATGAGAATAGATTTAGCAAGTTGCGGTGTGAGCTAAATATCTTAGAGTCTTCGAATGTACTTTGAAAAAGGCACTCATCCTAACACTTATGCAAAATTGATGACTTAGATGTGCAACACATGAAGAAATGTTTTTCTTCAATCAATGAAGAATAACACTCTAAGTGTGAAGAAATTAACGAAGAATTTGATTCTCAGAACCCTACGACAATTGTACGCGGTGTCTGAAATCATCATTCTTATACGGTGGGTCACGCCACCACAAAAGTTGAAAATCTTCAATTTGAGTTTTTTCTCAGTTTTGAAATTCCTCAGTTGTTCAAATTCTTCAACTTGCAAAATCTTCACTTGTGCCGTCATTTTTCTTCATTGGCTATATATTTATATATGAGTTTATGTCCTCTACAGCATTCACTTATAGCTATTTCTTCAAGTTGGATCTTCTGCTAAGTGGATGTGATCGGACCCTTCCCCTCTATGCTATACTCAATCCAATCTGTTCACAAATTCTTCATGTGCGTTCTATTTGAAACTCGTTCAAAATCTTCACTATGTCCTTGTCAGCTGAAGAAATTGCGAACGAAACGTTAAAACTGATCTTATCCAAATTTTTGGTTTTGCCGCTCAAACCGTTCCGCATCCCACGATGTATTATTTTACTCACCCACGATCTTACACGATCTCCACTACACAGTACGTGGGTGACACATGTCGTGAGAAGGAGAATGGTTAGGGGCTCGTTCGTCCTAAATCTTCGGGCGAACAGTTTTTCACTGCCTCTATAAATACCCCACTCCCCTTCCTCACTTCTTTTACTCCGCTCGATCTCTCTCTCCCGCTCGAGCTTCTCAAACCCTAGCGCCGCCGCTACTCCATCGTCGCCGGTGAGGAAGAGCTTCACTGCCTCGACCTCGTCGTCGTCGTACTCGCGCCGACCGCGGAAATCTTCACCTCCGCCGCCGCCGTAGACGTCTTCCTCCGCAAGTTAGGGCATGGAAGATCTACATCGACGAACTCCACTGTTTCACCTCATTGTTCGTCGTGTTCTTTGTTCAGGGTAATTAAAAGTTACTTTTACTGCCCTCTTTGATTCGAAACTTTTCTACAAAATCTTCAAAGGTGTTTTATTCTTCAAATCCTCACACACAAAACACCTCACATGTTATCTGTTCTTGATTCATTTCCCTAAGCATCATTTTCTTCAAGATTCCTCAATTGTGTGGATCTTCGATCTATACAACTCTGGAACCTAAGATATAACGCGCTTAGTGAAATTCTTCAAGACGCATCTGGTCAAATTCCTCAAACTTGTTCTTTTTGAAAAACCCTCTGAGAACGCATATGACCTCTCCAAATTCCTCGCAACTATACTCTGTTCACAGGTACACATGTCCGCTGCTGAATCTCTAGGTTCTCATCAACTTAACTCATTTGCAGCGTTCCTTGAAGAAAAGTTGCACACTTCTTTAGAGAATTCGATTGTTCAAATTCCTCAACTGAAGAAAATGGCTGACAGTAAAAGGCCACAGAAAGGAGGAAAGAAGCCTAAGGTCATGACTGCATTTGAAACCCCTGAGGACATCTATGGTGGGTACTGCACACCTCCTGAGGAAGATAAAAATCAGCGCAAGGTGCGCATTCAGAAGATTGAACGGAGATGGGCACGTGAATGGAGGGAGTACAGATACGTCACTCCAAAGTACATGAAGAAATTCGCTCTCAACCCTCCATGCCCAAGAGCCCCATTGGCACCTGGCCAAGTGGCCGATCCCACTAGCGTCAAACGCGGTGAGGACTTTCCTGAGGAATGGGCAAAGCGTCAAGCCAAGTTGTCCAAGCAAGCCAGAGAAGCAGTGAGGAAATTCAATGAAGATTCTGCTGCTGCTGCCACTGAGGCCTCTGTCAAGCCGAGGAAATCAATGCTTAAGAAGCCCGCTCGAAAGCCAAGTGCTTCACCAACATTGCCCTCACGGCCAAGTTCCTCAGCTGCGCCCTCACGGCCAGAAACTTCAAAATCTTCAAGGCAAATTCCTCAAGCTGCCCTTGCCCCTCCGAAATCCTCAACACCTCCGACCAAGTCCTCAGCTGATCCGACAAAGTCCTCAGCACCTGCGCATCCTGCCACATGCCAAAGGGCTGTAGGCATCTCTATTTCCTCTAGTGTCTCAACAAGTTCCTCAGCTGCACCAAGTTCCTCAGCTGGACCCTCTCTGCTGAAGAAAAAGGCTACTGCTGGACGCGATACTCGCCCAAGTCCTAAGAAGAATCAGGTAGTCTTCAGTGTACCGTCTGATGATGATGAAGCTGATGAAGAAGAACTTGCTGAAATCATTAGAGATAGGCAAGCTAAGGCCGCTAGTGCCAAAGGAAGCAATGTGCTGATGCTTATTGATCCAAGGTTGATCCTAGATTTCATTGATCTATGGCACAAAGATCCCAATACGCCTGTGCCGGAGATGAACCTCACTCCTGGTCAAAGCCACGTCTTGACTGCTTTCATTCAAGAAGAGAAATGGAAGTATGATAGGGCCAGGCAGATCAAGAAATCGCAGTACAGGAAAGAGAAACTGCTGAGGAAAAATGTTGTCACGATGAAACCTGAAGAACTCATCAAGATGCAGGCTGACATCAAAACCCTCAGCGATGAATTTGATGCATACTATGCTGACTGGAAAGGAGCAAAAGTCAGGTTTGTGAAACTGACTGAGAAATTCACAAATGTTGCAGCCCCATCGCAACAAGAAATTCCTCAAGCTGGACCTTCAGCACAGCCCACTGAAGAACATGCCAGCACCACTGATGACTTTCAGGCTGCTGAAGGAAATGCTAGTTCCATGGCTGATGACTCCATTCCAGCTACTGAAGAAATTGCCAGGGCATCCACCAGTGGTGCGCCTGAAGAAACTGAAGAAGTCAGGGCAACTGCATCAGTTGCGCCTGAGGAAATTCAACCAGATTCCTCAGCTCCACCTGCGCCTACACCAACTCCTATTCTTCCATCTGCATCAGATGTGAAGAAGACCAAGGCTGCAGAGCGAGCTGTAGTGAAGAAAAGGAAAGCATCAAATGCTTCAGAATCTTCAGCTCCCAAGAAGATGAAGCCGATGACCAGCTCGTTTGCAAATCCCATTGATGCTGTTCCAATCTAAACCATGCCATCAAAGGACCTTGTTCCTTTTGGTGAAGACTATGAGATCCCAAGTGGATCAGATGAAGAAACTCAATCTGCTGCATCCTCAGAGCAGATTGATGAAGAAATTGAAGTGGATGGAATCCCTTCAACCCACTGGTCTCATCACCAATGCCTCAGTTTACTGTTGAAGAGGCTGGTGTTGAAGAATTGGAAGATGAAGATGTGGACATTGGAAGCACAACTCCAGTGATGAATGACGACTTTTGGGAAAATCAGCATCCCAATTCTCCACTCTTCACTCCACTGCAGCAAATCCCTCACTCTCCTGCACCAACAGTTCAATTGGGCTCTGAAGAAACTCATCCCACTACATCTGAGCCTGAAGAACCTGAGATCGCGATTCCTGAGGTAGTGATGCAACTCACTGACACTCCTCTGCCCAAGCCAAAGGATCCGTTCTCAAGGAAAAAAAGTTCAAGGCTGAAGACTTCTTTGGCGAGCACGTGTTCTTCACAGAGTATAATCCATATGACTCTGCTCGCATAAGGAAGAGGCGTTTCTGGACTGCAAGTCAAGCCAACTTCTATTCCTCAGTGCTATTCAACAAAGACAAAGTCTTCGACCATGCACATATTCCTCACGTGGATATGGAGTCCATGCTGTGCTTCACGCCAGTTCTCAGTGTTCTTCACGACGCTGGGCTACTCAACTTCTGCACTGACATCTGTGATTGGAATGAAGAACTCATTCTTCAGTTCTACGCAACACTACACATCACCGGCAACTCTGAAGATGTGAACTCATGGGTTCTGGACTGGATGACTGAGAACACACATTACAAGGCACCAGCATCTGAATTGCTTCGTGCCCTTCCTCTAAGTCCTCCCCTTGAAGATGCACGTTGACGTTGTGTTTACAACGAACCTGAGCTTTCAAATCACTATATGCAAGTGCTGATGAAACCTTTGAAGCCAGGGCAGGCCCCTCGAACCAAATTCCTCGTCAAGGAATTGTTGTATGTGCCTCGGACTGTCTATCGCATTCTGACAAAGACAATGAGTCCCATCAAAGGCCACGACTCAACTGATGAAGGAGTCATTGGCATCATGAAGAATATGCTTTTCAACATCTGTCATGGTGTTCCCGTCAACTTCCATGATTTCTTCATGAGGACTCGGGCCAACATTGCTATGTCACCATTTGAGCTGAAGCCTTATGCGCCATGGATTATGAGATTCATCTGGACAAGATCTTCACTCAATTACAAAGCTGAAACTTTGAACCACTGCAGCTACTTGCCCCCTATTGAAGTCCTCAAAAGGACATTTTCCTCAGCTGAAGAAAAGGGCAAAGCTACTGCTGTGATAGATGAAGGCATTCGTCCATTGGATGGTCAATTTCACAAGGCTGCATCTTACTCCACCAATGATGACTCTGCCACACATGACACTGTCGCCAACACTGCCAAGCCAAATCCTCAAGCCACAGCACCCAGGGTGATGACTGATCGTGAGTTACTCCTCAGTCTTCATCAAAAGGTTGATCACAATCACAAATGGGTTAAGCGTCAGTTTGGTTCAATTCTTCACAACATGATTGCAACACATAATGCAGTGAAGAAAAACCACTACTACCTTCATGAAACCCTCAACTGCACCTGGGCTGTTCTGTCTCAAGTTTACAACGCTGATGATTTGAAGCAAATGGGTCTCAAAGAAGAGTTTGACTGATCTGCTGTGACACCCAAAAATTTTTGACCTTGTTTTACTAATTAAAATTTTGCCAGTAATTAAAACTTTTATTTTCTGAGCTCCCTTTTGATTTTTTGAAACTTGGTTGTTACGGAATTTTTTTCCCCTACATGAAAATCTTTTCAAATATGTCATTGGACCCGTTTAACCACTCAAGAAAAACTTTTCCTTTATTAGTAAAAACAAATTGAATATATTAGTTGCTTGATTTTTTTTCTTGAAATGGGTTTTTCAAGGTTAATTGGCCATATTTGAACTACAACCATTTGATAAATTCATTTAAAATTCCAACCAAGATTTGGAGATGTCATGTGAAGTTTTTAAATCACTTTTGTGCAAAAATATATTTTATTCTTGAAATATTTTGAGCTCTACACCCTATTTCCTTCTCTGGTCCAGAGTGCAAATTTGCACTACAACCCATTTAAATATTTCTTTCTAGCCTTCACCAAAATTATGAGATGTTGGCAGCAACATATGATTCAACTCTATGCAAAAACATAGAGTTGTTCTTTGGAGAATTTGAGTGGATCAACCTCATTTTCATTCTGGCCCAACTTGCTGGTTTGTACAGCAACCACATTTTTAGTTGCTCCTTTAACCGTGATTCCTTTTTCTACTTGTAGCCAGCCCTACCAAACCCCTAAGTCCAAGAGCATGCAACATTTGGATCACTTTTGATCCATGTTATGATGCCATTTACTCCCTGTCCAGAAGTGAAGTTTTGCAAAACTTGCACTAGCAAGTTTCTTCTTTTTGCAAACCAACTTCACCACCCCCTCTTTCTTCTAAAGAGACCCCACCCTGGGAGATTTGGCCACCCCAAGAACTGCCTAGGTTCCTTTTGCATTCTGTCAAACACCCTGAGTGCATAGCCAGTTTTGGTATGATTTCAAGTTTGCGTTGTGAACTTGAGCCCCTGACCCATCCACCATGTCCCATAGATTTGCCCTAGCCTATAGCCCCGTTCTGCTAACTCTCGTGTGGTTTGGAAACCCCTAGGCTGCCCTGGCATTTCATCGAACATGTCCCGGGCGTGCTCCGGGCGCGAGCAGAGCGCGCGTTTTGCACGTGCCGCGCCCGAGCCGCCGCGTCGCGCGCCCCTGGCTTGAACCGCACGGCAGAACCTCACCTAGCACTCCCCTTCTCGACGCATCCCGCCAAAAAGCCCCGACCGCTCCCTGGCGCCCTACAGCGCCACCGTTAGAGGCCATTTGGCGGCACGCCCGCGGCCGCGCCTGCCGCTCGACCGTGCCTGCGCTAGCCAGCGCCGCCCAAGCTCCCAGCGCTCGCCACCTGCCTCCTGGAGCAGTGCAACTTCGTCGCCTAGCTCTCATCGCCGCCACGTTCCCCTGCAGCTACAGAACGTCGGTTCGCCGGCGATCTTATCCCCACCGCCGCGGAACCGCCTCGGCCCGTCCATTTAAGGAGCCCCGAGCTCATATCCGCACGGAGACGACCCCAAGCCACCTTCCTAGAGCTCTTTTGGCCGTCAATTGAAGAGGAAGAGGTCGTCTTCTTCCTCTCCGGCAACCTCGGCCGCCGCCATTGCCCCGACCAGCACGGCGCCACCAGAGCCCTCCCCTCTCATTTCTCTTCACCAGGAACCTTCTCATCCTCCCACAAACACGTTCCCCTGCTCGATTTTGATCGGGAGCCTTCGTAGCCCCAAGCTCACTTTGCTCCCGAAGCCATCTCCGCCGCGAAGCTCGTCGCCGGCAACTCCGTCCATGTCGGCGACTATGGCGGGTACCCCCAAGTTCGTACCGACCTCCGGAGCACGCTCATGCGCTCAGATCGCCGAGGGACGCCGCCATTCGCCGGCGAGCCTCGCCGGAGCCCCGCCTCCGTTCGGTCAGAGGGAGACGACGCGCGCGTGGACCAGTCAAACCTGACCAGTGGGCCAGGCGGGCCCACTGTCGGCGACTCACGCGCAGTCCCCGCTGGATGAGTGGAGACGTAAAGGCCCAAGTACGTCTCCCCTGTGCGAAAGCGTATTCCCTCTGAAGCGTTTTTCTTTTTCCTGTTTTATTTTTAATATCAGTTTTGACCAGATTTGACTAAACTTTGACTGTCTATAACTTTTTTAAATATAAGTCCAAATGAATTGATTCTTTTTCCTACATTCCTTAAATTTTGTCTAGTTTATTTTAAGATTTATTTGAAATTTTTTCCAAACAACTTTCTGTGCTGTTTTAATTGTATGTGTTAATTCATACATATTCCTTTAAATAGGATTTTGGAAGATTTCAAGAGGTTTTGGATGCAACCCTCTTTTCCATGACCTAAAGGCAAGCATTCTGAACCCTGGTGTAATTTTTTGTATGTGTTGTTTGGCCCGGTGACAACACCACCCCGACACTTGCATGCGTCATTTTATGTGAGGATGTGATCCTATTCACAGTGCTTATTAGTGGATTTCATGCATATGGAGTTGACATGTTTTGTGATGGGAATCACTGCCGTACACTTTTCATGCATACCGGAAGGAAATGCCGGGTAGGCCTCTGTCTTGGGTAGACGCGGTCTTGACCCTAGTCCTCCGTTGAGACGGTCGTGTCCGGTATGGCATGATGGAGTATGTCGTGTGGTGTTCCTATCTGTTGGTTGAAGTATATACATTGTTATGCTAAACTTGCAGGGATTATTACTACCTCCTAAGTCGACCGTAGATCGAGTCTTGTGCCAGTAACCCCCATACTTGTTCCGTACTGCCACAGGTCCCTACCATAGGTGGGGTATGGTTTAGTAAGCTGTTAACCCTTGTCTTGGCACACACCATACAGAGAGGCCATGGTGGAAGACATCGGTTGTAGCCGGTAGGCATGCCACCTGGTCAGGGGGCATGGGTGTTTCGGTTGTAGCCGAAGGGGGTAGCTCCCCCAGTTTGCGCGCGGTATAAATTTTGTGATCCCATGCTACGTCGAGGTTGTAGCCTCCCCACTTAGAGTTTGCTCGACAGGTGTCGTGGGTGATTCCAGACACCGATGAGTTAAGCTGGTGTGTGCAAGTCAGGTGTGTTTTCAACTAAAAGACCGTAGACAGAATTAGTTCCGATGGACTATAGGAATCCGTTACTCGTGGGTAAAGAGTACACCCTCTGCAGAGATTAAACCTATTCGAATAGCCGTGTCCATGGTTAAGGACTACAGTCTGGGATGGGTCAAGCGTCGGTCTTAGTGTCGGTCTTTGGAGGTGAAACTGTTAAACCAGAACGGGAATTACTACTTGTGACTTGTGATGATTATGATTATTACTATTGTTGACTAACCCGTGATATTATTGTTACCATCGAATATCTCTGGGATGGTTCTACCTCCGAGATATTCCCTACGATGAATTCTTTTAAAGCCCTTTCTGTGGTGTCGCTCAGACGCCCGACTGTGGCATTTCTTTTAAAAGCCCTTCCTGTGGTGTCGCTCAGACGCCCGGCTGTGGCATTTCTCTTAAAGCCCTTTCTGTGGTGTCGCTCAGACGCCCGACTGTGGCATTTCTTTTAAAAGCCCTTTCTGTGGTGTCGCTCAAACGCCCGACTGTGGCATTTCTTTTAAAAGCCCTTTCTGTGGTGTCGCTCAGACGCCCGACTGTGGCATTTCTTTTAAAAGCCCTTTCTGTGGTGTCGCTCAGACGCCCGACCGTGGCATTTCTTTTAAAGCCCTTTCTGTGGTGTCGCTCAGACGCCCGACTGTGGTATTACTATTCTGCATTTTCCGCTCGAGGAGTCTTTCAGACCCTCGCTTGGCACCCAGTATTTATTACCTCTATGTGGCCATTGCATAAATTTCCGATTGCATATGAATAACCTGTTTGCATGCATCAAGATATTTATTTTTATGACTAAGTGAGTATAAGGATATTGCAAAGCATGAGCACCAATGGTTATATTATACCCGTATTCTTAATGTTTGCGAGTACATTCAAAGTACTCACTGGCTTGTCCCTGGCTATTGTCTTGGCCAGATTGCTTGCTTGGAGAGGAGCATTGCGACGACAGCCTCGGAACCTAAGCAATGATGATAGCAGCCTCGCGAAGATAGGAGTTAACCTGGTCAGCTATTCCCGTGGGAAATGGAGTCCCATAGCCGTGGTGATCCACAAACCGCTTCCGCCCTCAACCACTAGAAACCTTTTGTTGTACTCATAGGCCACAATGGTCTTGTACTGCATATTTTGTACTTTTGCTTGGAATTTCTGTATCAAGTTGGTGTCTCATCAGCTAACAGTAATCCTGGGGCTGGTGAGCACAACGACCATTTTCTGGAAATTAATGCCCGGAAAACCGGTCGTGACAGACTTGGTATCAGAGCCAGGCTGACCATTGGCTAATCCTATCCTAGCCAGGTCAAAAATCTTAGGCAAACCAACCCACCGAGCCATAACCAAAACCCCAGCCAAGCTTCTCCTGCAAGATAGCCCCACAGTGACCCGACACCTTTTGGCAGTCGGTGCCCAACCTAGCAACCTAGCCTGTCACTCATACGCCAGTGATCGAATCCTGAATAGTCTTTCTCGCAAGCGTGCGAAGGAAGACTCCGTCCCCTTTGTCCTATAAAAAGGGCACGTTAGCCCCAAACCATCACAGCACAGCCGCTATCCTAAACCGAACCACAATGCCTGGTCCTGTCGTGCACACTGAGACTACGGCAACCAACCTTGGAGGTTTTGTGACCATACTCGCAAACCTCACCCGTCGTGCCTATGCGTTAGAGGAGCCCCCAGAATATGTTGTGTACCAAGGATCCATGAGCGGTGAGAGCCGTCAATTCTGGGCCACTGTGCATGTCTATGGTAGGGGTCTAGCACCCGAACGCCCCTACAGGTTCACAGGAAGAACGACTTCCTTTGAGCCCCAAGCCATCCAACTAGTCGCTCGAGAAGCTATAGTTCATCTCCGGCACTTGTCGCCCCGAGTTGACTGTTGCTCGTTCCACTACTACCCCAGACGGGAAGGATATGGTAGACCACCCCAAGTTGCCAACGGAGATCACGAAACAGATCCTGCATTACTACACCTAGTGCGCTACGTAAGTGCACTAGAGGAACTGTGTGATCAGGTCACTATTGATCTTATCGCAGCTCGTGGGGAGCTGGTTCGTCGAGCCCCGACGAGAAGAGAGGACGAGCCCAGCACCGACAACCCAGTCGTGCTGTTTGGACAACCGATCGAGCCCCTGAGGTCTACCCCAGCCATCGGCCAAAGTGTTGCGATAACCCCAGAAGTGCTTCGTCGCATTTTGGGAGCACACTCCAACGGGGTTGTGGCCAACAACCCCCGAGATGGTCATCATCGCTACCCCGAGCCTGCAGCCCCTCGACCCACTCCAGCTAATTCCGACGGTGAGAACCACGGAGACGCCTCAACATCCACCAGGCACGCCCGCTTGGATGTAAACGAGGTAGACTAAGTCACAAGAGAAGGATCGAGTCCCGGTGTATTCTCGCTTGTAACCGTGTGACCATGTAAATAAACGCCGCCTGTCGTTAAGCTCCTGTAGCCCTGCATGGGTATGCCAGCTTTTCTACCCCCAGGCACATTTGCCAAAGACCCCGGTGACCCCCACAGTAACACGTCACCTCGGTGAAATATGTGTATCTGTGGCTTGACTTCGACCCGTAGAGCGGAGCTGGAAGTTTCCTTACCATTCACCATGGTAAAAGTGACCCTGCTCCAGTGCTATAAAAGGCCACCGCGTGACCTTGCCAAAGCACCTCTCACCTTGTGCACCATCCTCAGATCGCCATCGGCAGATCACTGAGGCCTGGCCAAGAGAGACGCATTCATCGACTGGTTAAACCTCTTTCCCCGACAGAGGAGGAATGTGTCTCAGTACCAGAAACATTCCCGCAGGACCCCGTCCAGTTACTGTTTCCTTTTTAAGCATCGCTGCTGTGTTCATTGTTGCAACATTTAATTATGTATTATGACTTATGCGTGATAACCTGAGCTTGCGCGACGAATAAGTTATTTGGCTTCTACTAATGTGTATGGTTTTGTTGTGACTTGTTCTCCTTTATTTTTAACCGTTTTCCCCTCGCGAAAAATCCCGGAGAGCTTTTAAAACAACCCTTAGCAAATCTCGAGGACGAGATTTTTCTTAAGGGGGGTAGTGTTGTGACACCCAAAAATTTTTGACCTTGTTTTACTAATTAAAATTTTGCCAGTAATTAAAACTTTTATTTTCTGAGCTACCTTTTGATTTTTTTTGAAACTTGGTTGTTACGGAATTTTTTTCCCCTACATGAAAATCTTTTAAAATATGTCATTGGACCCGTTTAACCACTCAAGAAAAACTTTTCCTTTATTAGTAAAAACAAATTGAATATATTAGTTGCTTGATTTTTTTTCTTGAAATGGGTTTTTTCAAGGTTAATTGGCCAT
Source organism: Aegilops umbellulata (assembly GCA_032464435.1). NCBI lineage: Eukaryota > Viridiplantae > Streptophyta > Magnoliopsida > Poales > Poaceae > Aegilops > Aegilops umbellulata. The sequence continues at coordinate 119,971,044 of CP136054.1, read as the reverse complement.
ATTTGAACTACAACCATTTGATAAATTCATTTAAAATTCCAACCAAGATTTGGAGATGTCATGTGAAGTTTTTAAATCACTTTTGTGCAAAAATATCTTTTATTCTTGAAATATTTTGAGCTCTACACCCTATTTCCTTCTCTGGTCCAGAGTGCAAATTTGCACTACAACCCATTTAAATATTTCTTTCTAGCCTTCACCAAAATTATGAGATGTTGGCAGCAACATATGATTCAACACTATGCAAAAACATAGAGTTGTTCTTTGGAGAATTTGAGTGGATCAACCTCATTTTCATTCTGGCCCAACTTGCTGGTTTGTACAGCAACCACATTTTTAGTTGCTCCTTTAACCGTGATTCCTTTTTCTACTTGTAGCCAACCCTACCAAACCCCTAAGTCCAAGAGCATGCAACATTTGGATCACTTTTGATCCATGTTATGATGCCATTTACTCCCTGTCCAGAAGTGAAGTTTTGCAAAACTTGCACTAGCAAGTTTCGTCTTTTTGCAAACCAACTTCACCACCCCCTCTTTCTTCTAAAGAGACCCCACCCTGGGAGATTTGGCCACCCCAAGAACTGCCTAGGTTCCTTTTGCATTCTGTCAAACACCCTGAGTGCATAGCCAGTTTTGGTATGATTTCAAGTTTGCATTGTGAACTTGAGCCCCTGACCCATCCACCATGTCCCATAGATTTGCCCTAGCCTATAGCCCCGTTCTGCTAACTCTCGTGTGGTTTGGAAACCCCTAGGCTGCCCTGGCATTTCGTCGAACATGTCCCGGGCGTGCTCCGGGCGCGAGCAGAGCGCGCGTTTTGCACGTGCCGTGCCCGAGCCGCCGCGTCGCGCGCCCCTGGCTTGAACCGCACGGCAGAACCTCACCTAGCACTCCCCTTCTCGACGCATCCCGCCAAAAAGCCCCGACCGCTCCCTGGCGCTCTACAGCGCCGCCGTCAGAGGCCATTTGGCGGCACGCCCGCGGCCGCGCCTGCCGCCCGACCGTGCCTGCGCTAGCCAGCGCCGCCCAAGCTCCCAGCGCTCGCCACCTGCCTCCTGGAGCAGTGCAACTTCGTCGCCTAGCTCTCATCGCCGCCACGTTCCCCTGCAGCTACAGAACGTCGGTTCGCCGGCGATCTTATCCCCACCGCCGCGGAACCGCCTCAGCCCGTCCATTTAAGGAGCCCCGAGCTCATATCTGCACGGAGACGACCCCAAGCCACCTTCCTAGAGCTCCTTTGGCCGTCAATTGAAGAGGAAGAGGTCGTCTTCTTCCTCTCCGGCAACCTCGGCCGCCGCCATTGCCCCGACCAGCACGGCGCCACCAGAGCCCTCCCCTCTCATTTCTCTTCACCAGGAACCTTCTCATCCTCCCGCAAACACGTTCCCCTGCTCGATTTTGATCGGGAGCCTTCGTAGCCCCAAGCTCACTTTGCTCCCGAAGCCATCTCCGCTGCGAAGCTCGTCGCCGACAACTCCGTCCATGTCGGCGACTATGGCGGGTACCCCCAAGTTCGTACCGACCTCCGGAGCACGCTCATGCGCTCAGATCGCCGAGGGACGCCGCCATTCGCCGGCGAGCCTCGCCGGAGCCCCGCCTCCGTTCGGTCAGAGGGAGACGACGCGCGCGTGGACCAGTCAAACCTGACCAGTGGGCCAGGCGGGCCCACTGTCGGCGACTCACGCGCAGTCCCCGCTGGATGAGTGGAGACGTAAAGGCCCAAGTACGTCTCCCCTGTGCGAAAGCGTATTCCCTCTGAAGCGTTTTTCTTTTTCCTGTTTTATTTTTAATATCAGTTTTGACTAGATTTGACTAAACTTTGACTGTCTATAACTTTTTAAATATAAGTCCAAATGAATTGATTCTTTTTCCTACATTCCTTAAATTTTGTCTAGTTTATTTTAAGATTTATTGGAAATTTTTTCCCAACAACTTTCTGTGCTGTTTTAATTGTATGTGTTAATTCATACATATTCCTTTAAATAGGATTTTGGAAGATTTCAAGAGGTTTTGGATGCACCCCTCTTTTCCATGACCTAAAGGAAAGCATTCTGAACCCTGGTGTAATTTTTTGTATGTGTTATTTGGCCCGGTGACAACACCACCCCGACACTTGCATGCGTCATTTTATGTGAGGATGTGATCCTATTCACAGTGCTTATTAGTGGATTTCATGCATATGGAGTTGACATGTTTTGTGATGGGAATCACCGCCGTACACTTTTCATGCATACCGGAAGGAAATGCCGGGTAGGCCTCTGTCTTGGGTAGACGCGGTCTTGACCCTAGTCCTCCGTTGAGACGGTCGTGTCCGGTATGGCATGATGGAGTATGTCGTGTGGTGTTCCTATCTGTTGGCTGAAGTATATACATTGTTATGCTAAATTTGCAGGGATTATTACTACCTCCTAAGTCGACCGTAGATCGAGTCTTGTGCCAGTAACCCCCATACTTGTTCCGTACTGCCACAGGTCCCTACCATAGGTGGGGTATGGTTCAGTAAGCTGTTAACCCTTGTCTTGGCACACACCGTACAGAGAAGCCATGGTGGAAGATATCGGTTGTAGCCGGTAGGCATGCCACCTGGTCAGGGGGCATGGGTGTTTCGGTTGTAGCCGAAGGGGGTAGCTCCCCCAGTTTGCGCGCGGTATAAATTTTGTGATCCCATGCTACGTCGAGGTTGTAGCCTCCCCACTTAGAGTTTGCTCGACAGGTGTCGTGGGTGATTCCAGACACCGATGAGTTAAGCTGGTGTGTGCAAGTCAGGTGTGTTTTCAACTAAAAGACCGTAGACGGAATTAGTTCCGATGGACTAAAGGAATCCGTTACTCGTGGGTAAAGAGTACACCCTCTGCGGAGATTAAACCTATTCGAATAGCCGTGTCCATGGTTAAGGACTACAGTCTGGGATGGGTCAAGCGTCGGTCTTAGTGTCGGTCTTCGGAGGTGAAACTGTTAAACCAGAACGGGAATTACTACTTGTGACTTGTGATGATTATGATTATTACTATTGTTGACTAACCCGTGATATTATTGTTACCATCGAATATCTTTGGGATGGTTCTACCTCCGGGATATTCCCTACGATGAATTCTTTTAAAGCCCTTTCTGTGGTGTCGCTCAGACGCCCGACTGTGGCATTTCTTTTAAAAGCCCTTCCTGTGGTGTCGCTCAGACGCCCGGCTGTGGCATTTCTCTTAAAGCCCTTTCTGTGGTGTCGCTCAGACGCCCGACTGTGGCATTTCTTTTAAAAGCCCTTTCTGTGGTGTCGCTCAGACGCCCGACTGTGGCATTTCTTTTAAAAGCCCTTTCTGTGGTGTCGCTCAGACGCCCGACTGTGGCATTTCTTTTAAAAGCCCTTTCTGTGGTGTCGCTCAGACGCCCGACCGTGGCATTTCTTTTAAAGCCCTTTCTGTGGTGTCGCTCAGACGCCCGACTGTGGTATTACTATTCTGCATTTTCCGCTCGAGGAGTCTTTCAGACCCTCGCTTGGCACCCAGTATTTATTACCTCTATGTGGCCATTGCATAAATTTCCGATTGCATATGAATAACCTGTTTGCATGCATCAAGATATTTATTTTTATGACTAAGTGAGTATAAGGATATTGCAAAGCATGAGCACCAATGGTTATATTATACCCGTATTCTTAATGTTTGCGAGTACATTCAAAGTACTCACTGGCTTGTCCCTGGCTATTGTCTTGGCCAGATTGCTTGCTTGGAGAGGAGCATTGCGACGACAGCCTCGGAACCTAAGCAATGATGATAGCAGCCTCGCGAAGATAGGAGTTAACCTGGTCAGCTATTCCCGTGGGAAATGGAGTCCCATAGCCGTGGTGATCCACAAACCGCTTCCGCCCTCAACCACTAGAAACCTTTTGTTGTACTCATAGGCCACAATGGTCTTGTACTGCATATTTTGTACTTTTGCTTGGAATTTCTGTATCAAGTTGGTGTCTCATCAGCTAACAGTAATCCTGGGGCTGGTGAGCACAACGACCATTTTCTGGAAATTAATGCCCGGAAAACCGGTCGTGACATCTGCACCTCCTCCAAAGAAATACAAGAAGGTCAAGGTTCCTTCTTTGGTGGCCAGTTCATATTCTTCATCGCGTGAGACTGATGAATATGAAGACTTGGACGACACTGCGGCAGTCCCTACTTCAACAACTGACCCCAACAATGCTGGCGCTCCTTCATCAACTTGATTATCTTCAGGGGCGTTAGTCCTCAGTTTCAATCCTTTTGGTCGTTCGATGACAAAGGCGGAGAAATCTGAGTTAGTCTTCAAGCGGGTCTATTATAAAGGGCGTTTTTTGCTAAGTTACAACTCTCGTTCTTCCGAAACTTTTATTGGATCGAGTTGTAATCTTAAACCCGATGGTGCTCTGATACTTTTGTTGCACTATGCTCTGATACTTTTGATGCACTATTCGGCATGCTTATTCCTTGTTAATATTGTTGCACGCATGCTGAATTACATCAGGCACCATATGTCATCATGCATTTCAAATTCTTAGTGATTTTGGTGTATTGAAGACTTATAAGTTAAGGATCTAACGTGTTTATGAGTGTACACAGGTCTATAAGTCTATGAGGAGTTTGATATTTACAGAGAAAGTCGACCCCTAAAAATGAAGTTCTTCAACTGAAGACTTTGATATTCTCAAGACTTTCTGAAGACTTTGAAAGTGAAGAAATAGGTGTGACCTTGAAGACTTGGTTATCATTTGAGGAACATGAAGCGTGAAGACTTTTGTTTTTGTAGTTTCATTTTCTCTTTCTTGAGTTATAGGAAACACCGTACTGTTAAAGGGGGTCGAGGAAATACTAAGGAGAAAATTTCCATGTGATGCTCAACTCAAATCCTACACCTACCAATCCCTTCGAGTGAAGCCATTGGAAATCTCATACAGTTCAGTCAATTTCTTCAGTGACAGAGACGCAGTTACTTTGCTCTGACTGAGGAGTTAGGAATTCACCAGTGCGAATTACCTACACTGTGAGGAACATGATAGCCCTGAGGAATTTGTACCTCAAATTTCCGACCGTTGCTGTGCTACGCGCCAGCTGTCCCAAAATATCTTATCCATCCAACGGTCATATCATTGAAGGGCATTTATGTCTTATCATGCCGGGCTACTCCCTAGGCTATAAATAGCCGCCCCCTACAACCACTAGCTGGTTGGCTGCTCCGCGAGAACTTGACACTTGTCATTTGAGAGCAACCCATCCTCCGAGGACTTTGAGCGAAAATCATCAAGTGAGGAAAATCCAAACCCAAACCCAAACACCTACAAACCCAAAGTGATTGAGCATCACTGAAGAGATTGATCGTGCGTGGATCCGATGCTTGTTACCTTTGAAGACTGTGCTTCTTCCAGACGGTTAGGCGTCATGGCCTAGAGCATCCAAGAGGAATTGTGGATCGCCGAGTGACCGAGTTTGTCAAGGTTCGGAAGTCACCTGAAGACTTACCACGAGTGATTGGACGAGGACTATGTGTCCTTAGTTCAAGGAGAATACGGTGAGGACTGGGTGTCCCGAGCTGCGTGCTCAGGACTGGGTGTCCGGGACTGTGTGTCCTCGAGTTTAAATACTCAGCTGCTCCAACCAGATGTACAACTGAGACAACAGTTGGAACTGGTCTACCAAATCATTGTCTTCACCAAGCTTACTAGTTCCATTTCCTCAACTCTTTCATTTCCTCAGTATTGTGCTGCTTGTTTATCATATCTGTGTTTGAAGTCTTTGACTGAAGACTTTCTCAATTTCCTCAGTTCAATTTCTTCAGTCTGTTTGTCTTCATCTTGTGCTATCCTGTGTTTACATTTTCTGTACTCTGTGTTTGTCTTCATTTCATCATGATGACCATGCATGTATTCCGCTATGTTTACTTCTGAGTACTTATTCCGTTGCTAGTAGTTCTTCACTAAGGAATTTCCTCACCAGCAAATTCCTCAGTGAATAATTTCAAAAAAATCGCCTATTCACCCCCCCTCTAGTCGATATAACGCACTTTCAGTTTTTATATTTTCATATTACAAAAACCTATATCTACCATCCATATTACACATATATCACCATCTCTTCGCCGAACTAGTGCACCTATACAACTTACGATTGTATTGGGTGTGTTGGGGACACAAGAGACTCTTTCTTATTTGGTTGCAGGGTTATTTGAGAGAGACCATCTTCATCCTATGCCTCCCATGGATTGATAAACCTTAGGTCATCCACTTGAGGGAAATTTGCCACTGTCCTACAAAACTCTGCGCTTGGAGGCCCAACACGAGTGTGCAAGAAGGTTGCGTAGTAGACATCAACATCTATCCTCATCAATCGAATCTTTTAGTTTCTTGTTTTATCATCCACTTGAGGGATGTTAGACATTAACATCCACTTGAGGGATGCTAGTGCTTGAAGGTATATCTTTAGATCTTGCAATCGAATCTTTTAGTTTCTTGTTTTATCACTGGTTTAGTCTATAAAATAAAACTACAAAAAACGGAATTGAGGTTTGATGACCCACAAGTGTAGGGGATCTATCATAGTCCTTTCGATAAGTAAGAGTGTCGAACCCAACGAGGAGCAGAAGGAAATGACAAGCGGTTTTCAGTAAGGTATTCTCTTCAAGCACTGAAATTATCGGTAACAGATAGTTTTGTGATAAGGTAATTTGTAATGGGTAACAAGTAATGAAAGTAAATAAGGAGAAGCAAGATGGCCCAATCCTTTTTTTAGCAAAGGACAAGCCTGGACAAACTCTTATATGAAGGAAAACGCTCCCGAGGACACATGGGAATTATCATCAAGCTAGTTTTCATCATGCTCATATGATTCGCGTTCGTTACTTTGATAATTTGATATGTGGGTGGACCGGTGTCTGGGTATTGCCCTTCTTTGGACAAGCATCCCACTTATGATTAACCCCTATTGTAAGCATCTGGAACTACAAAATAAGTATGAAGGTAAACCTAACCATAGCATGAAACATATGGATCTAAATCAGCCCCTTAAGAAGCAACACATAAACTAGGGTTTAAGCTTCTGTCACTCTAGCAACCCATCATCTACTTATTACTTCCCAATACCTTCCTATAGGCCCAAACAATGATGAAGTGTCATGTAGTCGACGTTCACATAACACCACTAGAGGAAAGACAACATACATCTCATAAAAATATCGAACGAATACCAAATTCACATGACTACTTATAACAAGACTTCTCCCATGTTCTCAGGAACAAACTTAACTACTCACAAATCATATTCATGTTCATAATTAGAGGGGAATTAATATGCATAAATGATCTGAACATATGATCTTCCACCGAATAAACCAACTAGCATCAATGACAAGGAGTAATCAACACTACTAGCAACCCACAGGTACCAATCTGAGGTTTTGGGACAAAGATTGGATACAAGAGATGAACTAGGGTTTTAGAGGAGATGGTGCTGGTGAAGATGTTGATGGAGATTGACCCCCTCCCGCTGAGAGGATCGATGGTGATGATGATGGTGATGATTTCCCCCTCTCTGAGGGATGTTTCCCCGGCGGAACAGCTCTGCCGGAGCCCTAGATTGGTTCCGCCAAGGTTCCGCCTTGTGGCTGCGGTGTTTCGTCCCGAAAGCTTCCTTCTGATTTTTCCAAGGTGAAAGACTTCATATAGCAGAAGATCGGCACCGGAGGCCTGCCAGGGGGCCCACGAGGCACGACGCGCGCCCAGGGGGTAGGGCGCGCCCCCACCCTCGTGGCTAGGGTGTGGGCCCCCTCTGGTTGATTCTTTCTCCAGTATTTTTTATATATTAAAAAACGTGCCTCCGTGAAGTTTCAGGACTTTTGGAGTTGTGCGGAATAGGTCTCTAATATTTGCTCCTTTTCTAGCCCAGAATTCCAGTTGCCGGCATTCTCCCTCTTCATGTAAACCTTGTAAAATAAGAGAGAAAAGGCATAAGTATTGTGACATAATATGTAATAACAGCCCATAATACAATAAATATCAATAAAAAAGCATGGTGCAAAATGGACGTATCAACTCCCCCAAGCTTAGACCTCGCTTGTCCCCAAGCGGAAGCCGATAACGAAAAATATGTCCACATGTTTAGAGATAGAGGTGTGGATAAAATAAAATACGGACATGAGGGCATCATGATCATTCTTATAACAACAACATATATTGTCATATGATTTCTTTTGCTAAAGTAACAATCTATTGATAATATCAAGTATGAATCAGAAACTCCATTGAAAACTAACAAACTATGAGCTCGGTCATTGAGGCAATTGCAATTTATCATAACATAGGAAAGAGTCAATATAAGAGCTTTTCAGCAAGTCCACATACTCAACTATCATTTAGTCTTTCACAATTGCTAACACGCATGCAATACTTATGGTTATGGAGTTTTAATCGGACACAGAGAAAGATAGGGGCCTATAGTGTTGCCTCCCAACCTTTTACCTCAAGGGTAATGTCAACAATAATAGTTCATGCCAACTTACATCCAATTGGGTATATATATCAGGATCTTTCCAACACAATGTGCTTGCCAAAGGATAAAATGTAAAAAGGAAAGGTGAAGATTGATACGTCCACTTTGCATCATGCTTTTATATCGATATTTATTGCATTATGGGTTGTTATTACACATTATGTCACAATACTTATGCCTATTCTCTCTTATTTTACAAGGTTTACATAAGGAGGGAGAATGCCGGCAGCTGGAATTCTGGGCTGGAAAAGGAGCCAATATTAGAGACCTATTCTGCGCAACTCCAAAAGTCCTGAAACTCCACGGAAGTTATTTTCAGAATATATATAAAATATTGAGCGGAAGAAATACACCAGAGGGGGAACCACCTGGCCACGAGGGTGGGGGGCGCGCCCTACCCCCAAGGGTGCGCCCCCTCCCTCGTGGGCCCCCTGTTGGCTCTCCAATGGCCATCTTCTGCTATATGAAGTCTTTCGTCGAGGAAAAAATCATAAGCAACCTTTCAGGATGAGACTCCGCCACCACGAGGCGGAACCTTGGCAGAACCAATCTAGGACTCCGGGAGAGCTGTTCTGCCGGGGACACTTCCCCCCGGGAGGGGGAAATCATCACCGTCGTCATCACCAACGCTCCTCTCATCGGGAGAGGGCAATCTCCATCAACATATTCATGAGCACCATCTCCTCTCAAAACCCTAGTTCATCTCTTGTATCCAATTCTTGTCTCCAAGTCCAGGATTGGTACTAGTAGGTTGCTAGTAGTGTTGATTACTCCTTGTAGTTGATGCTAGTTGGTTTATTTGGTGGAAGATCATATGTTCAGATCCTTTATGCATATTAATACCCCTCTGATTATGAACATGAATATGCTTTGTGAGTAGTTACATTTGTTCCTGAGGACATGGGAGAAGTCTTGCTATTAGTAGTCATGTGAATTTGGTATTCGTTCGATATTTTGATGAGATGTATGTTGTCTAGCCTCTAGTGGTGTTATGTGAACGTCGACTACATAACACTTCACCATTATTTGGGCCTAGAGGAAGGCATTGGGTAGTAATAAGTAGATGATGGGTTGCTAGAGTGACAGAAGCTTAAACCCTAGTTTGTGCGTTGCTTCGTAAGGGGCTGATTTGGATCCATATGTTTCATGCTATGGTTAGGTTTACCTTAATACTTTTGTTGTAGTTGCGGATGCTTGCAATAGAGGTTAATCATAAGTGGGATGCTTGTTCAAGTAAGAACAGCACCCAAGCACCGGTCGACCCACATATCAAATTATCAAAGTACCGAACGCGAATCATATGAACGTGATGAAAACTAGCTTGACGATATTCCCATGTGTCCTCGGGAGCGCTTTTCTCATTATAAGAGTTTGTCCAGGCTTGTCCTTTGCTACAAAAGGGATTGGGCCACCTTGCTGCACTTTATTTACTTTTGTTACTTGTTGCTCGTTACAAATTATCCTATCACAAAACTATCTGTTACCACTTATTTCAGTACTTGCAGATAATACCTTGCTGAAAACAGCTTATCATTTCCTTCTACTCCTCGTTGGGTTCGACACTCTTACTTTTCGAAAGGACTGCGATAGATCCCCTATACTTGTGGGTCATCAAGACTCTTTTCTGGCGCCGTTGCCGGGGAGTGAAGCGCCTTTGGTAGGTGAAATTCGGTAAGGAAAAATTTATATAGTGTGCTGAAATTTACTGTCACTTTTTACTATGGAAAGTAATCCTCTGAGGGGCTTGTTCGGGGTATCTTCACCCCGACCAGTAAGCAAAGAGTTGCTCCTCAACCTACTGAACCTACTAGAAATGAAAATGTTCCCTTTGAAGTTCCTTCGGGTATGTTAGAAAAACTGCTAGATAATCCTTTTACAGGAGATGGAACAAAGCATCCTGATGAACATCTAATATATGTGGATGAAGTTTGTGGATTATTTAAGCTTGCAGGTATACCCGATGATGTTGTTAATAAGAAGGTCTTCCCTTTATCTTTTAAGGGAGATGCATCGACATGGTATAGGCTATGTGATGACACGGGATCATGGAACTATAAACGAATGAAATTGGAATTTCATCAGAAGTATTATCCTATGCATCTTGTTCATCGTGATCGCAATTATATATATATATATATATATATATATAATTTTTGGCCTCGCGAAGGATAAAGCATCGCTCAAGCTTGGGGGAGGCTTAAATCAATGTTATATTCATGCCCCAATCATGAGCTCTCAAGAGAAATAATTCTTCAAAAAAATTATGCTCGGCTTTCTTATAATAATCAATCCATGCTCGATACTTCTTGTGTTGGCTCTTTTATGATGAAGACTATTGAATTCAAATGGAATTTATTGGATAGAATTAAACGCAACTTTGAAGATTGGGATCTCGACGAAGGTAAGGAGTCAGGTATGACACCTAAGTTTGATTGTGTTAAATCTTTCATGGATACCGATGTTTTCCGTAGGTTTAGCACTAAATATGGACTTGACTCTGAGATAGTAGCTTCTTTCTGTGAATCTTTTGCTACTTATGTTGATCTCCCCAAGGATAAGTGGTTTAAATATCATCCTCCCATAGAAGTAAAAGTAGCTGCACCTATTAAAGTTGAAGAAAAGACTGTCACTTATAATGATCCTATTGTTCCTACTTCTTATGTTGAGAAACCACCTTTCCCTGTTAGGATAAGGGATCATGATAAAGCTTCAACTATGGTTCGTAAAAGCAATATTAGAACTTATACACCTCCTGATCAAGTTAAAGTTGAACCTAATATTGCTATTGTTGAAGATCTCTTGACTGATAATATTGATGGGCATGTTATTCATTTCTGCGATGAAACTGCTAGAATTGCCAAACCTTGTGCTAAAGATAAACATAGACCTGTGGTAGGCGTGCCTGTTATTTCTGTTAAAATAGGAGACCATTGTTATCATGGCTTATGTGACATGGGTGCTAGTGCTAGTGTTATACCACATACTTTATACGAAGAAATTAAGCATGAAATTGCACATGCTGAGTTAGAAGGTATTGATGTTACAATTAAACTTGCCAATAGAGATACTATATCAGCAATGGGAATTGTTAGAGATGTTGAAGTCTTGTGTGGGAAAACTAAATATCCTGCTGATTTTCTTGTTCTTGGTTCCCCACAAGATAGCTTTTGTCCCATTATTTTTGGTAGACCCTTCTTGAGCACCGTTAATGCTAAGATAGACTGCGAAAAGAATGTTGTTACTATTGGTTTGGGTGATATGATTCGTGAGTTTAATTTCTCTAAATTTAGTAGACAACACCGTGAAGAAGAATTGCCTAGTAAAGATGAAATTATTGGTCTTGCTTCTATTGCCGTACCTCCTAGTGATCCTTTAGAACAATATTTGCTAGACCATGAAAATGATATGTTTATGAATGAAAGAAGGGAAATAGATGAAGTATTCTTTAAGGAGGAACCTATTCTGAAACACAATTTGCCTGTTGAAATCCTAGGGGATCCTCCTCCACCCAAGGGTGATCTCGTGTTTGAGCTTAAACCATTGCCTGATACTCTTAAATATGCTTAACTTGATGAAAGAAGATATATCCTATTATTATTAGTGCTAACCTTTCAGAGCATGAAGAAGAGAGATTATCGAAAACTCTGAAGAAGCACCGTGCTGCAATTGGATATACTCTTGATGATCTTAAGGGCATTAGTCCCACTCTATGTCAACATAAAATAAATTTGGAGAAAGACGCCAAACCAGTTATTGATCATTAATGACGGCTGAATCCTAAAATGAAAGAAGTGGTAAGAAAGGAAATACTAAAGCTCCTTGAGGTAGGTATAATTTATCCCGTTGCCGATAGTCAGTGGGTAGGTCTTGTCCATTGTGTCCCTAAGAAGGGAGGTATTACTGTTGTCCCTAATGATAAAGATGAATTGATTCCTCAAAGAATTATTACAAGGTATAGGATGTTAATTGATTTCCGCAAATTAAATAAAGTTACTAAGAAAGATCATTACCCCTTACCTTTTATCGATCAAATGCTAGAAAGATTATCTAAACATACACATTTTTGCTTTCTAGATGGTTATTCTAGTTTCTCGCAAATACCTGTGTCAGCCAATGATCAATCAAAGACCGCTTTTACATGCCCTTTTGGTACTTTTGCTTATAGACGTATGCCTTTTGGTTTATGTAATGCACCTGTTACCTTTCAAAGATGCATGATGGCTATATTCTCTGACTTTTGTGAAAAGATTTGTGAGGTTTTCATGGCCGATTTTCCGTCTATGGATCCTATTTTGATGATTGCTTGAGCAATCTTGATCGAGTTTTGCAGAGATGTGAAGAAACTAATCTTGTCTTGAATTGGGAAAAGTGCCACTTTATGGTTAATGAAGGTATTGTCTTGGGGCACAAAGTTTCTGAAAGAGGTATTGAAGTTGATAAAGCCAAGGTTTATGCTATTGAGAAGATGCCATGTCCCAAGGACATCAAAGGTATAAGAAGTTTCCTTGGTCACACCGGATTTTATAGGAGGTTCATTAAGGACATCTCAATGATTTCTCGGCCTCTGACCAATTTATTACAGAAAGATATACCATTTGTATTTGATGATGATTGTGTAGAAGCATTTGAAATACTTAAGAAAGCATTGATCTCTGCACCTATTGTTCAGCCACCTGATTGAAATTTACCCTTTGAAATTATGTGTGATGCTAGTGATTATGCTGTAGGTGTTGTTCTAGGGCAAAGAGTTGATAAGAAATTAAATGTTAATCATTATGCTAGTAAGACTCTAGACAATGCTCAAAGAAATTATGCTACTACTGAGAAAGAATTTTTAGCAGTTGTATTTGCTTGTGATAAGTTCAGACCTTATATTGTTGATTCTAAAGTAACTATTCACACTGATCATGCTGCTATTAAATATCTTATGGAAAAGAAAGATGCTAAACCTAGACTTATTAGATGGGTTCTCTTGCTACAAGAATTTGATTTGCATATTATTGATAGAAAGGGAGCTCAGAACCCCATTGCAGACAACTTATCTAGGTTAGAAAATGTTCCTGATGACCCACTACCTATTGATGATAGCTTTCCTGATGAGCAATCAAATGTCATAAACACTTCTCGTAGTACTCCATGGATGTTGATTATGCTAATTATATTGTTGCTAAATTTATACCACCTAGTTTCACATACCAACAAAAGAAAAAGTTCTTCTATGATTTGAGACATTACTTTTGGGATGACCCACATCTTTATAAAGAAGGAGTAGATGGTGTTATTAGACATTGTGTACCTGAGCATGAACAGGAACAGATCCTACGCAAGTGTCACTCCGAAGCTTATGGAGGACACCACGCTGGAGATAGAACTGCACATAAAGTATTACAATCTGGTTTTTATTGGCCTACTCTCTTCAAGGATGCCCGTAAGTTTGTCTTGTCTTGTGATGAATGTCAAAGAATTGGTATATTAGTAGACGTCAAGAAATGCCTATGAACTATTCACTTGGTATTGAACCGTTTGATGTTTGGGGCTTTGATTATATGGGACCTTTTCCTGCCTCTAATGGATATACACATATTTTAGTTGCTGTTGATTACGTCACTAAGTGGGTAGAAGCTATTCCAACTAGTAGTGCTGATCATAACACTTCTATTAAAATGCTTAAAGAAGTTATTTTTCCGAGGTTTGGAGTCCCTAGATATTTAATGACTGATGGTGGTTCACATTTTAATCATGGTGCTTTCCATAAAATGCTTGCTAAGTATGACGTTAATCATAGAATTGCATCTCCTTATCACCCACAGTCTAGTGGTCAAGTAGAATTGAGTAATAGAGAGCTCAAATTAATTTTGCAAAAGACTATCAATAGGTCTAGAAAGAATTGGTCCAAGAAACTTGATGATGCATTATGAGCCTATAGAACTGCATATAAAAATCCTATGGGTATGTCTCCGTATAAAATGGTTTATGGAAAAGCATGTCACTTACCTCTTGAACTAGAACATAAGGCTTATTGGGCTATTCAAGAGCTCAACTCTTATTTCAAACTTGCCGGTGAGAAGAGGTTATTTGACATTAGCTCACTTGATGAATGGAGAACCCAAGCTTATGAAAATGCCAAGTTGTTTAAAGAAAAATTTAAAAGATGGCATGATAAAATAATACAAAAGCGTGAGTTTAACGTAGGTGATTATGTATTGCTATACAACTCTTGTTTAAGATTTCTTGCAGGAAAACGTCTCTCTAAATGGGAAGGTCCATACGTTCTCGAGGAGGTCTATCGTTCCGGTGCCATAAAAATTAACAACTTAGAAGGCACAAATCCGAAGGTGGTGAACGGTCAAAGAATCAAACATCATATCTTAGGTAATCCCATAAATGTTGAAACCAATGTTATTGAAACTGTAACCCTGGAGGAATACATAAGAGACACTTTCCAGAATGTTTCATACTCCGAAAAGGAATAGGTATGTGGTACGGTAAGTAAACTGACTCCAAAACAGTTTTTATGGCAATATTTCTCCGTTTTGGAATATTTAGAAAAATAGAAAATAAGAAGCAGTCCGGGAAGGACACGAGGGCCCCACGAGGGTGGAGGGCGCGCCCTACCCCCCTGGGCGCGCCCCCTACCTCGTGGGCACCTCGTGTGCCTTCCGGACTCCGTTTTCTTGCACGATACGTATTTATGTCGGTAAAAAATTCATTATATATTCTCCCGAAGGTTTTGACTCCCGTATCACGCAAATATCCTCTGTTCTTGTTTCGAGCTGTCCTGCTGCAGATTAGAGCAACATGTTGTCCCCAGGATTTGGAAGGAGAAAGCTATGTGGATGATTACCTTGCAAACCCTAGGGTCTATGGAGACGTGGAGCATTGTGGTTGGACTACGGAGGAAGAAGAGGACTATGAACCCAAGAGGAAAGAGGAGACGAGCTCAGATGAGGATGAACCCCCACTACCTCAACCTGGGGACATGCATGTGGAGTTCAAAAAGTCAAGCCTCCCTGATAGATCAAAGAAACCTAAGATCGAGTTTATCCTTTTCCGTCTCTTGCAGGAAAACAAGCAGGAACTATGCAAAAAGATATTAACCCTGGAGCAGGAGATTGATGACTTGAGGGATCAAAATGCTGTCCTGAAGCGCAAATTGAGGAAGAAGCAATCACCATCCTCGAAGAAGGAGACATAATCACATGGGTATGGGCACTCCCCTTGGCAACTACCAAGCTTGGGGGAGGTGCCCCGGTATTGTATCACAATCACACTCCTAACTTTACCATTTTTCTTAGTTCGATCGTATTAGTAGTATCTTGATCTAGTAGAATAAAGTTTATGACATGATCTAGTTTTGAGTTTTGCTTTAAGATCTCTCTTTGTAATCGAGTCCATGAGATATATAATAAAGATTAGTGTTGAGTCAAGGGCTTGATTTTCTTGCTATGATCTTGAGTGGATAAAAGAAAAGAGAAAAAGAATGAAAAGAAACAAAAGTTCATATTGATCTTATTGAGAGTAATGACTTCACATAGAAAGAGTATGATGATTAAAAATTGTCGGGAGTTGACAAACATAGCTTTGGTCATCGTTGCAATTAATAGGAAATAATAAAGAAAGAGAGGTTTCACATATAAATATATTATCATGGACATCTTTTATGATTGGGAGCACTCATTAAAGTATGACATGCTAAAGAGTTGATGTTGGACAAGGAAGACAATGTAATGGGTTATGTTTTCTTGCATCTGAGATAAAGTATGTTGTGATGGATCATCCAACATGTTGAGCTTGCCTTTCCCCCTCATGCTAGCTAAATTCTCAGCACCAAGTAGAGATACTACTTGTGCTTCCAAAACCCTTAAACCAGTTTTGCCATGAGAGTCCACCATACCTACCTATGGATTGAGTAAGATCCTTCAAGTAAGTTGTTATCGGTGCAAGCAATAAAAATTGCTCTTTAAAATATGTATGATTGATTGGTTTGGAAGAAATAAGCTTTATACGATCTTGTGATGTGGAAGAAATAAAAGCGCCGGACTACATAATAAAGGTTCATATCACAAGGGGCAATATAAAGTGATGTTCTTTCGCATTAAGATTTTGTGCATCCAACCTAAAAGCGCATGGCAACCTCTGCTTCCCTCTACGAAGGGCCTATCTGTTACTATTATCTTCTACCTTATGCAAGAGTCATGGTGATCTTCACCTTTCCTTTTTACACTTTATCCTTTGGCAAGCACAGTATGTTTGAAAGATCCTGATAGATATATCTAATTTAATGTGGGGGAGCATGAGTTATTATTGTTGACATTACCCTTGAGGTAAAAGGTTGGGAGGCGAAACTATAAGCCCCTATCTTTCTCTGTGTCCGATGGAAACTCCGTAACCACTAGTATCGCATGAGTGTTAGCAATTATGAAAGACTAAATGATAGTTGAGTATGTGGACTTGCTACAAAGCTCTGACATAGACTCTTTCTGATGTTATGATAAATTGCAATTGCTTCAATGACTGAGATTATATTAGTTCTCAATAAGGTTTCTGATTCATACTTTTGCATTGTGAATAGATTATTACTTGAACATAAGAAATCATATGACAATATCCATATATGTTGCTGTTATGAACATAATCATGATGCCTTCATGTCCGTATTTTATTTTTATCGAAACCTCTACCTCTAAACATGAGGACATATTTATCGTTATCGGCTTTCGCTTGAGGACAAGCAAGGTCTAAGCTTGGGGGAGTTGATACGTCCACTTTGCATCATGCTTTTATATCGATATTTATTGCATTATGGGATGTTATTACACATTATGTCACAATACTTATGCCTATTCTCTCTTATTTTACAAGGTTCACATAAGGAGGGAGAATGCCGGCAGCAGGAATTCTGGGCTGGAAAAGGAGCAAATATTAGAGACCAATTCTGCGCAACTCCAAAAGTCCTGAAACTCCACGGAAGTTATTTTCAGAATATATAAAAAATATTGAGTGGAAGAAATGCACCCCCTGCCTCGTGGGCCCCCTGTTGGCTCTCCGATGGTCATCTTCTGCTATATGAAGTCTTTCGTCAAGGAAAAATCATCAGCAACCTTTCGGGACGAGACTCCGCCGCCACGAGGCAGAACCTTGGCCGAACCAATCTAGGACTCCGGGAGAGCTGTTCTGCTAGGGACACTTCCCCCCGGGAGGGGGAAATCATCGCCGTCGTCATCACCAACGCTCCTCTCATCGGGAGAGGGCAATCTCCATCAACATATTCATCAGCACCATCTCCTCTCAAAACCCTAGTTCATCTCTTGTATCTAATTCTTGTCTCCAAGTCCGGGATTGGTACTAGTAGGTTGCTAGTAGTGTTGATTACTCCTTGTAGTTGATGCTAGTTGGTTTATTTGGTGGAAGATCATATGTTCAGATCCTTTATGCATATTAATACCCCTCTGATTATGAACATGAATATGCTTTGTGAGTAGTTACGTTTGTTCCTGAGGACATGGGAGAAGTCTTGCTATTAGTAGTCATGTGAATTTGGTATTCGTTCGATATTTTGATGAGATGTATGTTGTCTAGCCTCTAGTGGTGTTATGTGAACGTCGACTACATAACACTTCACCATTATTTGGGCCTAGAGGAAGGCATTGGGAAGTAATAAGTAGATGATGGGTTGCTAGAGTGACAGAAGCTTAAACCCTAGTTTATGCGTTGCTTCGTAAGGGGCTGATTTGGATCCATATGTTTCATGCTATGGTTAGGTTTACCTTAATACTTTTGTTGTAGTTGCGGATGCTTGCTATAGAGGTTAATCATAAGTGGGATGCTTGTTCAAGTAAGAACAACACCCAAGCACCGGTCCACCCACATATCAAATTATCAAAGTACCGAATGAGAATCATATGAACGTTATGAAAACTAGCTTGACGATATTCCCATGTGTCCTCGGGAGCGCCTTTCTCATTATAAGAGTTTGTCCAGGCTTGTCCTTTGCTACAAAAGGGATTGGGCCACCTTTCTGCACTTTATTTACTTTTGTTACTTGTTGTTCGTTACAAATTATCCTATCACAAAACTATCTGTTACCACTTATTTCAGTACTTGCAGAGAATACCTTCCTGAAAACCGCTTGTCATTTCCTTCTGCTCCTCGTTGGGTTCGACACTCTTACTTATCGAAAGGACTACGATAGATCCACTATACTTGTGGGTCATCAAAGATCACCATGACTCTTGTATAAGGTATAAGACAAGAATAAAAGATAGGCCCTTCGCAGAGGGAAGAAGAGGTTGTCATGTGCTTTTATGGTTGGATGCACGAAATCTTAACGCAAAAGAACGTCACTTTATATTGCCACTTGTGATACGGACCTTCATTATGTAATCCGTCGCTTTTATTGCTTCCACATCACAAGATCATATAAAGCTTATTTTCTCCACACTAATAAATCATACATATTTAGAGAGAAATTTTTATTGCATGCAACAATGACAACTTTCTTGAAGGATCTTACTCAATCCATAGGTAGATATGGTGGACTCTCTCAGCAAAACTGGGTTTAAGGATATTTAGAAGCACAAGTAGTATCTCTACTTGGTGCAAAGAATTCATGATGGGGAAAGGCAAGCTTAACATGTTGGATGATCCATGACAATATACTTTATCTCGGATATAAGAAAACATAACCCATTACGTGGCCTTCCTTGTCCAACATCAACTCTTTAGCATGTCATATTTTAATGAATGCTCACAATCATAAAAGATGTCCAAGATAGTATATTTATATGTGAAAACCTCTGTTTCTTTATTACTTCCTATTAATTGCAACGTTGACCAAAACTATGTCAACTCTCAACAACTTTTATTCATCATACTCTTTATATGTGAAGTCATTACTCTCCATAAGATCAATATGATCTCTTTATTTCCTTTTATTCTTTCTTTTTCTTTTATTCCCCCATGATCATAGCAAGATAATCAAGCCCTTGACTCAAAACTAATGTTTATTATATATAGCTCATGGACTCGATTACATAGAAGAATCGTAAAGCAAAGCTCAAAAATAGATCATACTAAAACTTTATTCTACTAGATCAAGATATTACTAAAAGGATCAAACTAAGAAAAACGATAAAGATAGGAGTATGATGGTGATACGATACCGGGGCACCTCCCCCAAGCTTGGCAGTTGCCAAGGGGAGTTCCCATACCCATGTGTTTATGTCTCTTTCTTTAGAGTTGAAGAGGATGGTGATGATGAAGGTAATTGTGCCTTCAGCTTTTTCATATTGTAATTGAGAAGAGCAATTTCCTCCTTTAGATCATCGACCTCCGATTCCAGCTTCAAGATCTTGTCACATAAATCTCCTTTGCTTTTCTGCCGAAAACGAGAAGGAATAGATCGTTTGTTAGACAGTTTAGCCCTCTCAGGGAAACTAGACTTCTTGAACTTCACGTGCATATCCCTAGGTTGGGGTAGAGGAACATCCTTCTCCTCTGAACTTGAATTATTGATCATCCTCCTCATCATCTGTAGTTCGACCACAAGGAGATAGGTCCCCATAGGTCTTTGGGTCAGCAATGAGATGTGAGACGTAGCTCTCTCTGTCGGAGTCTTGAGATGACATATTGCTCTAAATCTGCTATGGAAACAACTCGAAACAAAAGCAGAGGATATTTGCGTGGTACAGTGGTCAAAACCTTCGGGAGATTATATAATGAATTTTTACCGACCAAAAGAAATATCGTGCAAGAAAACGGAGTCCGGAGAGCACACGAGGTGCCCACGAGGCAGGGGGGGGGCGCCCAGGGGGTAGGGCCCACCCTCCACCCTCGTGGACGCCTCATGTCCTTCCCGGACTATATATTATTTTCCTATTTTCTTAAATATTTCAAAACGGAGAAAAATTGCCATTAGAACTATTTTGGAGTCGGTTTACTTACCGTACCACATACTTATTCCTTTTCGGAGTCTGAAACGTTCTGGAAGATGTCCCTTATGTATTCCTCCGGGGTTATGGTTTCAATAACATTAGTTTCAACATTTATATGATTACCTAAGATATAAATGTTTGATTCTTTGACCGTTCACCACCTTCGGATTTGTGCCTTCGAAGTTGTTGATTTTTATGGCACCGGAACAATAGACCTCCTTGATAACGTAAGGCCCTTCTCATTTAGAGAGAAGTTTTCCTGCAAAAAATCTTAAACGAGAGTTGAATAGCAACACATAATCACCTACATTAAACTCACGCTTTTGTATCCTTTTGTCATGCCATCTTTTAACTTTTTCTTTAAACAGTTTGGCATTCTTATAGGCTTGAGTTCTCCATTCATCAAGTGAGCTAATGTCAAATAGCCTCTTCTCACCGGCAAGTTTGAAATCATAACTGAGCTCTTTAATGGCCCAATATGCCTTATGTTCTAGTTCGAGAGGTAAGTGACATGCTTTTCCATAAACCATTTTATACGGAGACATACCCACAGGATTTTTATATGTAGTTCTATAGGCCCATAATGCATCATCAAGTTTCTTAGACCAATTCTTTCTAGATCTATTAACAGTCTTTTGCAAAACTAATTTGAGCTCTCTATTACTAAGTTCTACTTGACCACTAGACTGCCGGTGATATGGAGATGCAATTCAATGATTAACATCATACTTAGCAAGCAATTTACGAAAGGCACCATGAATAAAATGTGAACCACCATCAGTCATTAAATATCTAGGGACTCCAAACCTCGGAAAAATAACTTCTTTAAGCAGCTTAATAGAGGTGTTATGATCAACACTACTAGTTGGAATAGCTTCTACCCACTTAGTAACGTAATCAACAACAACTAAGATATGTGTATACCCATTCGAGGAAGGAAACGGTCCCATATAATCAAAGCCCCAAATATCAAATGGTTCAATAACAAGTGAATAGTTCATAGGCATTTCTTGACGTCTGCTAATATTACCAATTCTTCACTACAAAAAGATACACTTCCGTGATGATACATGTTTGTCACAGTAGGTCGCGTTTTTTGTCATGCATGTACATCCATGACAAATTTTTGACAGAATCAAGATAGTCATACCTGTGCAATCGTAGAAGTGTTCCATGACATTACCAAAATTATCATCACGGAAGTGTCCACTTCCATGATGATAAATCGCGCGTCACAGAAGTGCTTTCATCAAGGGTGACCGACACGTGGCATCCACCGTAATGGAACGCAGTTAAGCTATCAGGTCGGGTTTTGGATCCGATAACCCGTTAACAGCCCCGACCAATGGGGATTTTCCACGTGTAAAATCATCATTGGCTGGAGGAAACACGTGTCGGCTCATCGTTGGGACAGATGTCATCCACTCATTGGACGGAAGGCGCCTATGATATGTCGACACGTGGCACGGCCCAACAGAGGCCCATCCCTGTGAAAAGGCCGGCCCATTTGACTTGGTCAAAAGGTGGCGGGTCGGCCCATGGAAAGCTTGTTAACGGCCTGTTCGCATATAGCTCATTTACAACCCGCTAACCCAAGGCCCGTTACGCCCTATCCGAATTAGGCCCTGTAGCGTCATCTGGGCCATCCAATATGATTCCAGCCCGTTTTCACTTCTAGCCCATGTATGGCCCATGACGTCTTTCGGCCCATATGAGTCCCTATGTAACTCTTGGCCTATTAACGACCCATGGTGAAACTGGCCCGTAATGAAGAGTGTATCACTTTACACCCATTAACGGCCCGTGGTGAAACTGGCCCGTAATGAACAGTGTATCACTTTATACCCATTAACGGCCTGTTATTCCGTTGGGCCGTTTCCAGCCCATGTTATCTTTCGGCCTTCTCAGAGCCCTTTTAATCTTGGGCTCATTTCCAGCATTCGTTTACTTACGACCCGTTACTGTCATTTTCTGCTTGTGGGCCAAATTCAGCCCGTGGTTACAGTCGGCCCGTTTGTGGTCCGTTAATACGTTGGGCCATTTTCATAGCGTCATCAAATACGGCCTATTAACGATGGCCCGTTATGGTCGGCCCATGAACGGACGATTCCAACTCTAGCCCGTTTACGGCCATAATGCAGTCTGTTTGGCCCATGTTTGACCAATCGATCATACGGCCCGTATAAGGCCCATTGATGATACGGCCCGCAGAAGGCCCATCGTTTCTACGGCCCATAGAAGGCCCATTGTTTCTACAGCCCGTAGAAGGCCCACTGTTTCTACGGCCAGTAGGAGGCACAGTGTCACTACAGTAAATATTAGCCCATGGTTATTGTGGCCTAGTTTTAAAAATAGGTTATTGCAGCCACTAGCTAACCACGGAAAAAGAACTACAACGACTACAAGCAAACAAATAAACAAGACAACAAGGAAATAAATAAGCAAGCAACCAACGCTAGGCTATCACGGCTATTACACATATTACATCCACTGGGCATCAAAGTTCGCCACCAGTGCAAATATAGGGAACAAAGCAGCATATCATATACACTGGTTGTCAAAGTTGGCGACCAGCGCAAATAAACGCCGCAGCAAAACAAATCCAGAACTGAAACCACTTCAGAAGATCTCAAGAAACAATATCCTGGGTACCCATAATGCTGGCAAGATGCTTAGCAAGCTTATTAACTTTCTCTTGTTTGGCGCTTAAATCCTCCAGCGCTTGCTATTGCACCAGAAAATATGCATCTGAATTCTGCAGGGAGTTCCTCAGTCCTTCAGCTTCCTGTCGCAGCACATCTGATCGATGTCTTTCAAATTGAAGTTGAGACTCAAGAAGACGAACTGATTTAGGCAGCGAGTTCAAAGAGCTTGTGCCAGCAGTAGTGGCCAGTAACTCGAACACTACATCAAGACAGGACTTTTGGGTTCCCTCACTGTCATCAAGATAGTTTTTATCAGCTTTCTTGGAGACCAACAGGGATGTCTCATTATCTTGAACCTTATTTGCATTATTCTCCAATATTTTGTCCGCATTCTAAAAGATAAACAAGCAGACACATCACATGTTTACCATGTTGTATATGAAAATCATTTTGGTAAATGAGTTCAGCAGTAAAGTGGACAGGATAACAACATGAAACAAACATATATCTATGTACCATGGTCACTTTATGGTCTTATATCATTCTAGCTTTTGTTGCCAAATCAAGATAGAGACACAGTTCAAATAATATTTGTTCAAGACAAAGCAGAATAGACAGAATATAAGTGTGGGTAACTATAGAGCAATAACAACACTTGTAATGTGCATGACATGAGAACATAACTGTTTATTCAATTGAAACTGAAATCAACATAGAGCAGGTTACAAGAGCAAACCAGTTAAAGAAATAGGTTTAAAACATACCTCTTCGCCATTGGAGTTTCAATTCCATCCTTCAAATTTAAAAATAGTTGGTATGAGTAAATACAGTAATGCAAGAGCAAAGGAGTATGAACCATAGCTACAGAACCTGACCTGAGAACAAATCTTCTTCTCCTTTAAGCGTTGAGTTGGGATTCAGAGTGGTGGTCCTCGTGCTTTGGGCACTGCAGTTCCCTTACTAACTACTCGTGTTTGGGTGCTCTGTGGTGGAGACGGTGCTGTGTCAACTGGAACTGGGTTACTATCTGCCGGGGTTGGGGTTATAAGGGGTGTAGCTGGTTCTCTGTCCAACTGGGTAGGGGTACAATTTGCGAGAGTCTGGGTTATGTGTGGTGGATCTGGTCCTTGGGCAAGTAAAACCGTGGTTCTATCTGCATCAACTGGTAGCACTATCTTTTCTGAAGACCGTGTTGTTACTCCCTTAGATACTGCCATCACGCTCTCCAATTCAAATGGCTGATAATTGAAAGTATAGACATTGTATGATAGACAGGTGCAATGGATAGTGGGGAATAAAAGAGGGCATGAAATAATTCATATTTATGTTGTCTAAACAAACATGATAGCATGACACAATTTCACATATATGATGGCTAACTAAACAGGATAGCATGACACAATTTCACATTATGATGGCTAACTAAAAAAGATGGAAAGACATAGTTCAAAATATGAGACTATGTAAACAGGATGACATGATATAACCATATAATGTGTTTATTAAATAGGTTGGCATGCCATAATTCACATACATTCATGGATAGAATGCCATAATTCAAAATATGATGACTGTAAACACTAAACAGGATGAGATGATATGACTATATGATGTCTTTATTAAATGGGTTGCCATGCCATAATTCAGATAGAGGATGTGTATGTACTATGTAAACATGATGGCATGATATAATTCAAATATATGATTTATATAGTAAGCAGGTAAGCAGATGGCAATCCATATATGATGTAAAAAGTAAGCAATGCAAGACAACATGCATGACATGGGTAATATAACCCTGCCAAGTTTGAGCATAGACCTTAGGGGGGAAATAGGACTGGTCATCAGTCTCTGAATCCTCCTCTGAGGAGCTCTTTGTAACCAGCAAGATGTCTGCTTCAGCAGGTAGCATTGTCTGCTCTGAATACCTTGTTTTCACTCCAGATACTTCCATCACCGCTTCAAATGGCTGATGCACAGGAAGAGTAGTTGAATATACAAACGGTGTCAACAAATGGAACACGTAATACAAAAAAATGATAGCATGATATAATTCACATACATGATGATTGGCTAAACAGCATGGCATTGCATAATTCACATATATAATGCCTTTGCAACAAGATAGCATTGTATAATTCACATATATAATGTCTTGCAACAAGATGGCAATGCATAATTCACATATATGGTAATTAGACACTGAACAGGTGGCATTCACACAAAGCATGTCTAAACTAATCAAATGACATAGCAATGCGAGACACCATACGCACGATATGAGCAACATAACCCTGCCAAGTTAGAGCATACACCTCAGGGGTGGGGGTAGGACTGGTCATCTGTCTCTGAATCCTCCTCTGAGGACCTATCCGTAACCAGCGAGATATGCGCTTCGTCAGATAGCATAGCCTGCTCTGAAGACCTTGTTTTCACTCCAGAATTTGCCATCACCGTGTCAAATGGCTGATGCACACGAAGAGCAGTTGAATGTACTAACATTGTTGACAAATGTAATATGTAACGAAAAAAAGGATGGCCTGATATAATTTACATCTAAGATGACTGGCTAAGCAGGATAGCAATGCAAAATTCACATATATGATGCCTGGCTAAACAAGATGGCGTTGCACAATTCACATAAACGATGAATAAACTAAACAGATGGCATTCACACAAAGGATGTCTAAACTAAGCAGATGACATATTTGATGTATAAAGTAAGCAATGCAAGACACCATATGCATGATATAACCAACATCAGCATGCCAAGTTAGAGCGAAGACCTCAGGGGGTAAATAGGAGTTGTCTTCTCCTTCTAAATCCCCCTCAGAACAGATATCTTCCTCTCGATTACAATCCGAAATGCGTGGAGGGGGGCTACCTTTGCGCCTACCATGGAGCGACGTATGGATGAAATTTTATTGCCACGCAAGGCTCGTCTCTTTTGCTCTACATGTTCAGTTCCATTGTTTACAATAACTGTCATGCATAGGAATAAAACATAGTGAGATTATGTAAGGAGTGCATGCAGAAATCCAGAGTGATGGTAGCAACCTGTGGATAGACCCAAAACCAATAATAACAGGCAGATAATGGCTTCAGTTAAAAAATACAGATAATGGCTTCTTTACTGTTTGTTTCCCACCCAACATGAAACTCATAGTAGACACCGGAGATTAACCAGATAGTAGATAGATACTATTGATAGCGGCCCCGATATGTACCCCACAACCATTTAAAAACTCAAGTTTGACCATTAGTTTGGAGCTAACTCAGAGTCTAATCGGTGAACAGGACGATAAAGTAGCATGTAATATTAAGCGATGCATAACGTAAGCAGACACGAAAGAGTGCGACCTCTCTTGCGGACCCGTGTAGTCCTCGAGGTCATCTGCTCGGTTGATAATGGTAATGCAGTTTTCATGGCTGCCAGCGACGGGGAAGAAGATATGAGGCGGCGAAAGACAGTCTGGAGGTCGGATCCCTACTGTGCTGGACCCTTCTGTCATTCGAGCAGCTGAGCTGGGGTGGACGACGGTGCAGCAGGAGCGGGACAAACCACGCAAGGTTTTCTTTGACAACTATTTGTAAGAGAAGTAATTCTGTAAGGGCTTGTTTGAATTGGAGGATTCCAACAATGCAGGGATAGGAAATAGACAGGATTAGGATAGGAATGCACGTGCAAAATAGAGAATTTAAAAACACAGGATTTCTGCCAATCTGGGTGTTTTATTCACAACAATTGGAAGATCACAGGATGCAAAGAAGCATGGTGAGATTAAGTCAAACCACAAGAAAATGTACGGTTATAATGCTATTATGCTACTATCTCTTAGTCTTGTGCTTCATGAATAGGAATTTGAAAAGGAGGACAAGTGAAAATTAAAATTCCTACGTTTTTTCTTTCAAGGAGACACTAAAGGAACAAATCCGTGTGCTCAGTGGACAATATATATAACATGTAGAGTAAAAAAGAGATGCAACAAGTGTACAACCTCTTTGGCGAAGCCATGTCGATCTCAGCGTGATTGGGTTGGCCGGTGAGGATGCTCTGGCTGACTTTGCTGTCGGAGGAGGGGAAGAAGATCTTAGGCGTCTGGAGATGGAGCCCGAGGTACTGCTCCACTATGATGGAGGGTTTCGTCGTTGGATCAGCTCCGGTGAGTTGTACGACGCCGAGGCTGAAGCAAGACAAGAGAGACAACGAACAATGTTAACCTGAGTGGAATTCTAATAGCATCTCCAATACATGACGTAAAATACATAACCACAAAGTTCTAGATGTAAAATACATCAGCCGCTCATCTCTGAACTTAACTGTCGAAACTGAACTTAACTGTCAAAACTGAATTTTGCTGTCGAAACTGAATTTTGCTGTCGAAACTGAATTTTGCTGTCGAAACTGAACGCACTAGCAAGGTGAGGCTACACGTCGGTCGACTGACTTTTTCATCTTTGGTCAGTCGATTTTGCAGCCGTTGGATACGAAATCATGGGCATGCGGTTCATCTTCAACCTCCACCCCCCTGAGCCGCCAGCCACCACCGGCTAAACAGCAGCCCCCGCAACGCCCGCGGCCGGCGGTGCGTTGCCCCGCCTGCCCCAAAAACACTCCCCACCACCGGTCCGCCACCACCCCGGCCATCCCTCTAGCCCCCCCCGTGCCAAGCTTTTTCTTCGACGATCCCCACGCCACCGCCCCGCCAATGCCCCGCCACCGCCGGCGACCACCGCCCCCATCCTGAACCCTAAGATAGATAGTGGGGTACCTCTTCGGCGAGGCCCCCTTCCCGCTGCGGCTGGTTCTTTCTTCACCCTGGTGAGCCCCCCACCCCCTGAAAATCGACTGACCCAAAAGTCGATTCAGTCGACTGAAGTGTAGCCAAATCGGAGCAGCATCGCAAGTAAGAGCAAGAGCGAGAGCAGCAGCGCGAGCAAGAGCAATAGCAAGAGCAGACCATGCAGGGGACCGAGAGCAAGAGCAGAGAAGCATCGTGAGCGAGAGCTAAAGCAGCAGCAGCTCCTATTGATGTGGGCGTCACCGCCGAGGGAGCGACGCCGTGGAGGAAGTGGCCGGCGACGCTGCCGTGGATGGAGACGCGCTGTGTCGGCTCGGGACCGAGCGCCGGCAGCACCGTGAGATCGAATCAAGAAGAAAATGTGGCAATCAGTGTACAACCTCTTTGGTGGCGCCGATTAGGCCGCAGCTTCATCCGAGGAAACGGTGATGATGATGCTCTTCCGGTGGTGCAGGTGAGGACGGCGGTGTGGGAATGGAGGTGGCGCAAAAGACGAGGGGAACGTCGGGGCAGCTCCTTGGAGGTGGAGGGCGGGGTGGCCGAACCGGCGGGACGATGAGATCGACGACGGATCCTCATCCGGTACGGTGGATGAGGGACGTCGAGGTGTTGCTGTGGACAACGTCGTCGGGGAAGAGGCTCCGGCTGGGTGGCGGACGGAGCAGGGTGTGGGGTTTCATCGCGGGTTTTCGTGGCCTCAGTGTACGAATGGGTGGGCGGATGGGATGGCAGTGGAGAACCATGGCTTAGAGACGCGCTTGTCCGAAATGTGGGGTAAGTTACGAAAGTACCCCCACCGATTTGAGGTGGTTCTTTCGGTTCAGGGGTACCACGGGCATTTCGCGTGTCGGGATTTCACAGGAGGTGGGAGTTTTCGCGTGCGTTGTAATTTCGGAATAGCAAGGCGCGGGTTGAGATGAGGGAGTTGTCGGAGCACAACGAGACAAAGATATACCTTAAATATTTTGGGCTAACAAGGCGCGGGTTGAAATTTCCGAACAAGCCTAATGTGTACTGTACCAAATCAATGCGCACTGCAAATTTCATTCAAAACTTTGAATTCATGTTATGTTCAATTAAAATATTTTGCTACGTGTATAATGCATGCAACCTACTACTCAAATGAACGTTTTAGTGCATTCCAAACGTATATACTACCGCTTCAATATGAACTAAATTTGAATTCGTTTCTCTATTTGAATAAGATCTACAGTAATGATTGTTGTGAAGTCAAAGCATTTGAATTCGTTTCTCTGTTTTAATGAGATCTACAATCATCATTGTTGTCAAGTTAAACCAGCGTTTGTGTATTATCTTCACAGCACACCACATGATTAGTCTCGAGTTACATATGAACTATGTGTACTATATGAACTTGAACTAGATTTTTTGAATCCACTTTATTTTGATTTCAAATCACATTACATTTCTAGCTCTAGCTAGATCTTCATAATCTAAACCATGTCTCATATGTATAATGTGTTTATCACATTATGTATGGTGCCCCGCCCCCTACGCCTACAAGTATTTAGATGTGAGTTGCAAACACCACACATTACCACAAATTCAAATAAAACGTGAGAATGTTCGATATATGGTATTGTTTAGATTGTTCGATATTTAGTTGTAAGGTGCAAACGCCACACATTATCACAAATTCAAATAAAATGTGAGATTGTTTGATGTATAGTATGGTTTAGATTGTTCAGCATTTAGCTGTGAGTTGCAAACGCCATGCATTATCACATTATGGTATAACATGTGCACAACACGTGTATCACCGCTATATTCATGCATGCAATGTTTAAAACACTATGATCTCCTATTCAAATATATGAATCCGCTTTCATATCAAATTATGATCTTTGTTAGTCTCTTACACCCACACAATCCTCTAACCTTTGTAGCTACCACTAACTTTCTCTCGTGCATGCACACGCCCTCCTCGCCCTCCCCCTCCCTCGGCATTCTATCCACCGGGCACATTCATTTTTTCTTTAGGTCGTTCTCCCAGAGTCTCCACAACTCCTTTCCGACACACACCGATCGATAAACCTCTCTAGCGATGCCTGCCTACAACATACACACACACCTTCAATCTCCTCCTTTATGTGTCCTTGCCTCGTGTCTCTCATACGATTAGACACACGTGTAAACTCTCGCCCCTCTTTTCATCGATCTCACAACCGCACACTCCTCCCCCTATCTAGCTAGTAGTTGGGGCTCTAGCACCACCTCCTAGCTCCATTCTCTCTGTCTATCCGTCTCGCTGGGCCTTATTTGCCTCTAACAAATGGACGTACACCGACCGATCTCTCGCTATACATATAGCTAGCTAGGTCCTTATAACTCGTATTTACCCACACGTCAATCGATCTACCTCATTAGTTGTGTCTCTCCCTTCCTCCCACAAACAACAATTGATCTACCGATCTATTTAGGTTTGCTTACCAAACACATGGTTCCCCTTCATCATCCATGGATGCGTCCCGACAGATCTATCACGCACAGGCACACACAGAAACCCATCCCCACTCTTATTGATAACATTGCAGTTCCACCCTCAGTTTGTCTAGTAGGCCTCTCCCACCATCTTCGAGAAGCAACTCCAGCACTCTACCCCTCTCCCTCCCTCTCCCTCCCTCTCTCGCTCCTCTCTCTCTCTCTATCCCATCATATTTCCCGTCCTTCAGTTATGTATGGATGTCGACCGATCTCCCTCAAGAAATAGCTGGGTCTCTCCTTCTCAACACATATACGAGTCGTTCTACCTCTATAGTTAGGCCTCTGCCTACCCTCCCCCACCCCTCCCCCCCACACACACCGATACATCGAGCGCTCTAGTCATGTCTCCCTGCCATACTGAAAGTGCTTGTTACAGACTAGGAGGGGGGGGGGTGAATAGGCGATTTTTATGAAAGTCTTCAAAACATAAATGTTTCGAAGACAAACATTAGAAATGAACCTATTGATATGCAGCGGAAGATAAACTACACAAGGCAAGCCATAGTCTAGCATGCAATAATGTGAGTGTACGATGACTAATGGCAACTAGGTAGTAAGGATCAGGGTGGAAGATAGTATGAAGCCAAACAGCAATAGTAGTCAAGCAATGAAGTCAAACAGGTATGGCAAGCAGGCAATGACTTCACGAAGACAAACTGTAAGTAAAGGGAAGAGAGAATAGAACCAGTGACTCGATGAAGACACAGGATTTGTTTGACGAGTTCCAGTTGCTGTGACAACTGTACATCTGGTTAGGGAGGCTGAGATTCAACTCAAAAGACCGCGTCTTCACCTTATTCCCCTTGAGCTAAGGACACACAGTCCTCGCCCAATCACTCTAGTAAGTCTTCAAGGTAGACTTCCAAACCTTCACAGACTTCGTTCACCGGCGATCCACAATGGCTCTTGGATGCTCAGAACGCGACGCCTAACCGGCTGGAGGATTCACAGTCCTCAAGTGTAATAAGTCTTCAGGTCACACAGACAGAAAGACTTCAGTGATGCCTAACACTCTTTGGCTCTGGGTGTTTGGGCTTTGTCCTCGCAAGGATTTCTCTCTCTCAAAGGCTTCGAGGTGGGTTGCTCTCAAACGACAAAAGCCATGCACTAACTCTGAGCAGCCACCAATTTATGGTGTAGGGGGTGGGCTATTTATAGCCACTAGGCAACCCGACCTGATATGTCCGAAATGACCCTGGGTCACTAAGGAACTGACACGTGTTCCAACGGTCAGATTTCAAACACACGCGGCAACTTTACTTGGGCTACAAGCAAAGCTGACTTATCCAGCTCTGGATAAGATTTGCTCTCATTGTCTTCGCTCGAAGACATAGGATTTGAGTTGAGCATCACTTCAGTCACTCTGACTGTATTCACTTGGACCCCACTTAACAGTACGGTGGTTCCTATGACTCAACAAAGAAGAAAAGGAAGCAACGAAACAACTAAGTCTTCGCGCTCCATAGTCTTCACAGAATGTCTTCTTATGTCATAGTCTTCAATATGAATATCTTCATGTACCACCATTGTCGTCAATGTCTTCATACATTTTTAGGGGTCATCTCCGGTAGGTAAACCGAATCAATGAGGGACACTACCTGTGTTATCCTGCAATTCTCACAAACACATTAGTCCCTCAACCAAATTTGTCGTCAATACTCCAAAACCAACTAGGGGTGGCACTAGATGCACTTACAATCTCCCCCCTTTTGGTGATTGATGACAAACTGGTTGAAGTTTTCAATGGGGATGAAGTATGTGAAATTGTAAATGGTAGAGGATTGTCTTCATAAGTTTGAAAGGCTCCCCCTGAAGATGTGCATATAAGTAATTTGCTTTTGGAATGCAAACGCACATGGCAGGTTGTACTTGTGGAGATCCTCTTCAACTTATGACGACAATTCATCATGCATGATAAGATATAGCAAAGATTATGACATGCATAATGAAAAATGGACGTCTGCAGAATGACCTAAGTGCGAAAGTTATCATCGCACATGCGGAATTTATCATCGCATCACAGAATATCAAATAAGTAGCAGACGACCATCAAGTTTAAGTGTTACAACTCAAAGAACCAAATGTATCAAAACGCGAGAGTTGTAAACACTAGGCAAAATATAAAGCAACCGCCCATATGAACCCGCTTGAAGACTATCAAACTCATACGCTTCTCCCCCTTTTGTTAGTAATGACCAAAAAGGTTTGAAGACATAGAGCATCTACTCGTCCTCATAAGGAGTAGGTGAAGCAGCAGGGTTGGTGTAACACCCTTGATGCGACTATATCTCCCACGTGTCGAGGCAAGACTTAGAGGCATAATCGCATTGAAGGCAATGTCGCAAGTGAGGTAATCTTCACACAACCCAAGTAATATATAAGGGAAAGAGATACATAGTTGGCTTACAGTCGCCACTTCACACAATACATAAATAAACATCCATCATCCAAATTACACTCAAGGTCCGACTACGGTACCAAAATGAAAGAAGGCTACCCCAATGCTAAATAGATCCCCGGATCACCCCAACTGGGCTCCACTACTGATCATCTGGAAAAGAAACATAGTAACGGCCACGTTCCTCGTCGAACTCCCAAGTGAGCTCGGACGCGTCATCTGCACTGGCATCATTGGTACCTGCAACTGTTGTGATAATATCTGTGAGTCATGGGGGACTCAGCAATCTCACACCCGCGAGATCAAGACTATTTAAGCTTATAGGTAGGAAAGGATAGTGAGGTGGAGCTGCAGCAAGCGACTAGCAGATATGGTGGCTACAACGCAAAAGAGAGCGAGAAGAGAAGGCAAAGCACGGTCGTGAAGCTAGAAGTGATCAAGAAGTGATCCTAGAACAACCTACGTCATACATAACTCCAACACCGTGTTCACTTCCCGAACCCCGCCGAGAAGAGACCATCACGGTTACACACGCGGTTGATGTGTTTTAATTAAGGTCAACTTCGGGTTTTCTACAACCGGACATCAACAAATTCCCATCTGCCTCATAACCGCGGGCATGACTTTCGAAAGATAATACACTGCAGGGGTGTCCCAACTTAGCCCATTATAAGCTCTCATGGTCAACGAAGGATATTCCTTCTACCAGGAATACCCGATCAATCTCGGAATCCCGGACTACAAGACATCTCGGCAGTAATAAAACAAGTCCAGCAAAGCCGCCCGATTGTGCTGACAAATCCTGATAGGAGCTGCACATATCTCGGTCTCAGGGCACATCCAAATAAGCGAAGCGTACAGGTACCAACATAACCCAAGTTGCCAAGGGACGGTCCCGCACCATGCTCTAGGTTGGACCAGCAATCGAAGGAGAACTGGCCCGGGGGGGGGGGGTTAAAATAAAGATGACCCTTGAGTCTGCAGAACCCAAGGGAAAAAGGCTTAGGTGGCAAATGGTAAAACCAATGTTGGGCCTTGCTGGAAAAGTCTTATTCAAAGCGAACTGTCAAGGGGGTCCTATAAATCACCCAACCGTGTAAGGAACGCAAAATCCGGGAACATAACACCGGTATGACGGAAACTAGGGTGGCAGGAGTGGAACAAAACACCAGGCAAAAGGCCGAGCCTTCCACCCTTTACCAAGTATATAGATGCATTAATTAAATAAGAGGTATTGTGATATCCCAACAAGTAAACATGTTCCAAAAAGGAACAACATCTCCATGTTCCAACACGGAACAAACTTCATCTTCACCTGCAACTAACAACGCTATAAGAGGGGCTGAGCAAAGCGGTAACATAGCCAAACAACGGTTTGCTAGGACATGTATGGTTAGGGGCTGACATGGCAATATAGGAGGCATGATATAGCAAGTGGTAGGTATCGCAGCATAGGCATAGCAAAAGAGCGAGCATCTAGCAAGCAAAGATAGAAGTGATTTCGAGGGTATGGTCATCTTGCCTGCAAGGTTCTCAGAGTTGTCGAAAGCTTGGTCCTCGAAAGCGTTCTCAATAGGTTCCTCGTTCACGTACTCGTCTCCCGGCTCTACCCAAAGTAAGAACACAAGCAAAGAGGACAAATATCAATCACGATGCAATGCGCAAGCAACATGATGCAAAACATGGCATGATATGCGAGATGTGATATGCAATGCATATGCATGCTCCGGAAGGACAAAGATGAACAAGGCATAATCTTGGCAAACCAAGTATTCCACTGGATAGGTGAGGTGATTTCGGTTGAAATCGATATAAAGATCACCGGAATCGGATGCACGGTTTGCAAATGACAAGCAAAACAAGAATGACAATAATCTGCCATTAACAGCATGATGCTACTTAGCAAGCAATAAGAAATTAAGCTACTGCACCCAAACATAGCAACAAAGCATATGACAGTAAACTACACAAGATGCTCAACAAAAGATGAACACTGAGCTACGTCTAAAACACACCACAACAGGTTCAAACAAGCATGACAAAAGTGCAAAAGATAACAGGTTCACAGACTTAGTGAAAATATCAACATGGCAGAAATTAACATCAGGATGACATGTTCAGAGCAATGAAACAACATGCTACGTGATCAGGACATAGCAAATTAAGGCATGGAATGAATCTACTCAAAGCACTTTACAAAAGTCCCTTACTGACCATAAGCCAAAAAGGATCAGAAAATATGATTACACCCATGACAATTAAGCAAGTTTCGTTACAGGTTTCAGACTTAGCAGAAAACTGGACGTGTCAAAAACAGATAACGAGTAGGCATGTTCGTGAGCTCGATGCACTCACTACAGAGCATTTCATGATATACTAAGCATACATACATCAAGAAGACATGGCATAGGAACTATACATGGCAAGAATAGCATCATAGCTTTCAAAGATCAACTACACCAAGCTTGGCAAAATCGAATAACATGTAAACAATCTGCCAGCAACATTTTGAAGTAAAAGTAGAGCTCGATTGACTCAATCTACGGCTCTCCATAAATACAAACAAAAGCACGGATGGATAGAGAAAATCCATATGCTCAAAACTCTCTTACTGATCACGCTCAAAATATGCATGGATCTCTCGGAAACAACATGAATAGATGGCATGAAAATAACAGCAGTCAGGGACTTAGTGAAATTACTAAGTCTCTGAAATCAGCAACATCAAGTGCCCTAGTTTGCATGCTTGTGCTAGTCACCACAAAGATCACAAAAATACATGGCATAATTCTCTGGAAAGGTAACATGGCATATTACAAAACTCCTGTAGGGCTCAACTTCATAGGAGGTACACATCAATCATGGCAAAAATGACAAAAGTGCATGTTCAGATACGATTCAGAAACTAACATCACATAGCCCTCTTCCAACAGCATTCCGGGCATGAACATGACCCCAAATGGAAATGATGCAATGGAAGGAAAAGATGTACCCTTCGAGACGAACAATGTGACACATTATACGCACGAATCGGGGCTATAGATGCAAAGTTATGGCATGATGAACATGTGATGATGATGCAAAAATTCGGGACTTAGAAATATTTCGAGAGAGATAAAAGTCAACCGCCGTGGTTGGATCTGGATCCGGCGAGGGCCGGCGAACTCCGGCGAGGCTCGTCGGGGCAGGCAGCGGCGGGGCCCGGCCGGCGAGGGCGTGCGGCGCGGAGGAGGCGGACGCGGAGGAGAGGGGCGGCGCGGGGGCGACTCCGGCGCGGCGTCACAGTCGGCGGGGAGGGGCGGCGCCGACGGGAGGCGGTGACGGCGAGCTCCGGCGGGGGGCTCGCGGCGGCGGCGCTGGGCGGAGCGGGCGGCGGCGGAGAGAGGCGGCGCGGGGCGAGGCGCGCGGGCCCGCGGGGGCCGGCCACGGGCCGAGCGGGCCACGGGCGGGCGCGCGGGTGGCGATGTGGGCGCGGCGCGGGCGGCGAACCAGGAGGCGCCACATGGCGGTGGCGGCGCGGGCGGACACGTTCGGCCCGGCGGTTTTCGTCCGGCGGCGGCGGGAGGGAAAATTGGACTAGGGTTTGCCCGAAAATGGAGGAGGAGGGCACATATTTATAGATAGGAGGAGCTAGGAAGCTCCAAATGGAGAGCAGTTTTCCGCCACGCGATCGTGATCGAACGGCGGAGGACATGGGAGTGTCTTAGATGGGTTATTGGGCTGTTTTGAAGGGGTGTTGGCTGCAACACACACGAGGCCTTCACGGTTACCCGGTTAACCGTTGGAGTACCAAACGAACTCCGATTGACCCGAAACTTGACAGGCGGTCTACCGGTGCTATACCAAGGCCGCTTGGCAAATCTCGGTCCAATCCGAGAGAGTTTAAAACCCGCTCACGAAGAAATGTAAAAGGGGACGCCGGGGAACATAGGAGCGCCGGATTGCAAAACGGACAACGGGGAAAATGCTCGGATTTATGAGACGAACACGTATGCGAATGCGATGCACATGATGACATGATATGAAATGCATGACATGACCAAAATGCAAAACGAAGGGAAACCCAACCACGGAGGAAAAATCATAACACAATGCCGAAAATGGCAACAGTTGGATTACAAAAATGGTAAGTTACATCCGAGGCGTTACAACACTCCACCACTACGAGAGGATCTCGTCCCGAGATCTAGGACTGAAAGAACTCCGGATACTCGGAACGTAGGTGATCCTCACGCTCCCAGGTGGCTTCTCGGTCTGAGTGGTGTGACCATTTCACTTTGAGGAATTTGATTGACTTGTTGTGAGTCTTGCGCTCAGTTGTTTCAAGAATAGCAACGGGATGCTCATGATAGGACAAATCTTCTTGAAGATTAATCTCTTCGAAGTTGATGGTGCGCTCAGGCGTCTTGAAGCACTTGCGAAGCTGTGACACGTGGAAGACATCGTGCACATTTGCAAAGTTGGAGGGAAGCTCAAGTTGGTAGGCGAGATCGCCTCGTTTGCCGATGATCTTGAAAGGACCGACGTATCTAGGAGCAAGTTTCCCCTTGATACCGAAGCGACGAGTTCCTTTCATTGGAGAGACGCGGAGGTAGACATGGTCTCCGATATCGAATGCCAAATCTCGGTGTTTGCTATCGTAATAGCTCTTATGGCGCGACTGCGCGGCTTTGAGGTTCTCACGAATCACCTTGCACATAGCCTCAGCCTCTGAGATCAAATCATTGCCGAGCAATTGGCGTTCACCGGTTTCAGACCAGTTGAGAGGAGTACGACACTTTCTGCCATAGAGAATCTCGAATGGGGCTTTGCCCGAGCTGGCTTGAAAGCTGTTGTTGTAAGAGAACTCAGCATAAGGAAGACAATCCTCCCACTTCATGCTGAAAGAGATAACACAAGCTCTGAGCATATCTTCAAGAATTTGGTTGACACGCTCGACTTGTCCACTAGTTTGAGGGTGGAAAGCTGTGCTGAAGCGAATGTTGGTGCCCATGGCCTTCTGAAAAGAATCCCAAAACTTGGAGGTAAAGATGCTGCCACGGTCTGAAGAGATTAATTGTGGAATGCCGTGCAAGGAGACAATTCTGGAGGTGTAGAGTTCTGCCAGCTGCGCTGCTGTGATAGACTCTTTGATAGGAAGAAAATGAGCCACTTTGGTGAGCTTGTCGATGACGACGAAGATAGCATCATTTCCACGCTTGGACTTAGGAAAACCAGTCACGAAGTCCATTTCGATATGATCAAACTTCCATTCAGGAATAGCAAGAGGTTGGAGAAGACCAGCTGGTCGTTGGTGTTCTGCTTTCACCCTTCTGCAGACATCACACTCATTCACGAATTGAGCAATCTCTCGCTTCATTCGAGTCCACCAATATGACTGCTTGAGGTCATGGTACATCTTCGTACTTCCAGGATGAATTGACAGAAGAGAGTTGTGCGCTTCGTTCATAATGACTTTACGAAGATCACCCTTTGGAGCCACGATCCGGTCCTCGAAGAAAAGAGTATCTCTGTCATCAACTCGATAGCACTTGTATTTGGAAATGCCCTTGTCAATACCACATTTCACCTTCTTCACCATGGTATCCAACAATTGTGCCTCACGAATCTGATCTTCCAAAGTAGGAGAGACGATGAGGTTGGCAATAAAACCATGAGGGACAACTTGGAGATTCAACTTGCGGAAAGCCTCACAAAGATCCGGTTGAAAGGGCTTGATGATTAAGCTGTTGCAGTAAGCTTTCCTGCTCAAAGCGTCTGCAATCACATTAGCCTTGCCTGGAGTATATTCAATACTCGGATTATACTCTTGAATCATTTCGACCCATCGAGTTTGCGTGAGGTTGAGGTGAGGCTGAGTGAAGATGTACTTGAGACTCTTGTGATCGGTGAATATGTCCACTTTCCTTCCCAACAGGAGATGTCTCCATGTTATTAGAGCGTGGACAACTGCCGCCAACTCAAGATCGTGAGTGGGGTAGTTCCTTTCGTTGGGCTTCAACTGACGAGAGGTATAGGCAACAACCTTCTTCTCTTGCATTAAGACGGCACCGAGGCCCTGAAGAGAAGCATCACAGAATACTTCATAAGGCTTGGATTCGTCAGGAGGAGTCAGAACTGGAGCAGTGACAAGTTTCTCTTTGAGAGTGTTGAAAGCAACGTCACACTCAGGAGACCAGACATACTTCACATGCTTCTGGAGGAGGTTGGAAAGAGGCTTTGCGATCTTTGAGAAATTCTCAACGAATCTTCGGCAATAGCTTGCAAGTCCAAGAAAACTGCGAAGCTGCTTGACATTCTGAGGGGGTTCCCAATTCAAAACTGCAGACACCCTCTCTGGATTAATAGCAATGCCCTTGGCAGAGATGATATGACCAAGATAAAGAACTTCATCAAGCCAGAATTCACATTTGGAGAACTTCGCATATAATTGATACTCTCTGAGCTTGTCGAGCACCAATCGCAAATGTTTGGCATGATCCTTCTTATTCTTGGAGAAGACCAAAATATCATCGAGATAGACCAAGACAAATTCGTTGATGTAGGGGTTGAAGATGAAATTCATCAAGCGAGTGAAAGCTGGAGGAGCATTGACAAGACCGAATGACATGACAGTATATTCATAAGAACCAAAGCTTGTTCTGAATGCTGTCTTGGGAATATCTTCTTCACGAATGCGAATCTGATGATACCCCATACGAAGGTCAAGCTTGGAGAACACCTTAGCACCTTTAAGTTGCTCGAATAGCTCATTGATGTTGGGTAGTGGGTACTTGTTCTTGATAGTCTTCTTGTTCAATGGACGGTAATCGACGCAAAGTCGGTCCGTGCCATCCTTCTTCTTGACAAAAAGAACACCACAACCCCAAGGAGAAGAACTCGGTCTGATCAGACCCAGACGCTCTTGTTCATCGAGTTGTTTCTTCAATTCCTTCAACTCATCTGGTCCAAGCTTGTAAGGATGCTTGCAAACGGGTTCCGTGCCAGGCTCAAGATCAATAACGAATTCAACTGGCCGGCGGGGAGGCATTGTGACGCCCGGATAATCAAGCTACAGTAACCCTCTAGTAATGATGCCACGTCACCTCGATTATTGTTGACAATCTCGCGTCAGATCGAAACCGTTCAAATTCAAATTCAAATTACTGTTAACAATAGAAGTTTTCAAAAATTAAAACAAAATTGTTCGGTGGTTGCTAAATATTACAAAGGTATTTGTGGTGAAGTAACCACATTTTTCGAAAATGCCTAAGCAATTTTAAATGATTAAAACAGAAAAGAAATAATAAAAGAAAATACAAACAGAAAAAAAAGGAACCCAGCAGGCCACTGGTCCAACTGGACAGGCCCAAACCGGCCCAGCCGGCCATTCCCCCCCCCCACTCCCCTTATCCACTCCCCCTGGGCCTGAACCGCCACCGACACCCCATTCCCCCCCCCCACGAAAATATCTCCCCTCTCCCTGATTGGACCGGGATCGGGGGGGGGGGGGGGGGGGGGGAGACTCTCGTCGCCGCCGAACGCCTTCGCCCCCGCCCCGCCCCTGGACCTCGCCGGACTCCCTCCCCGGCCGGACTCCTCCCGCTCCGTACGCCGTCCCCGACGCCCACCCCGAGCTCCATCGAGCCCACGCCCTAGACCCCACGCTACCCCGGTGAGGCCCTCGGCCTCCTCTCCCCTCTCCAAAGCGCCTCCCCCGCCTGGAGCTCTGCTCCCGCGCGAGCACTTGCCGTGGTCGTCCCCCCCTTCTTCCCCCGCGGCTCCCTCGTCCGGTGCACGCACACGGCCACCACGGCCACGGCCGCGCCCGCTCGGCCGCGCGTGCGCCCGCTCGGCCGCGCGTGCGCCCGCCCCCCCTCGCCGTCCGCGGTTGACGCGCTCCGGCTGCGTCCGGTGCACGCTCACCGCGCCGTGCCCGCGCCG
Source organism: Aegilops umbellulata (assembly GCA_032464435.1). Taxonomy (NCBI): domain Eukaryota; kingdom Viridiplantae; phylum Streptophyta; class Magnoliopsida; order Poales; family Poaceae; genus Aegilops; species Aegilops umbellulata. Next base: position 119,930,338 of record CP136054.1, on the reverse strand, counting down.
TCCGCGCTCGGGCCGCACTCGCCCTCTTCCCGCGCCCCGCCCCCGCATCTGCTCGACGGCGCCCTCGCCTCCGTCCCCCTGCTTCCCCGCCGGCGATCACCCCCTGCGCCACCGCCTCCTCTGCACACGGCCGCGGCCACGGCCGACAGCGCCGGCCCCAACACTCCACCCCACGGCCGCCCCTCCACCGGCCACGGCCGTTGCGCGCTCGCCGCGCGGGCACAAGCCCGTGCCCCCCTTGTCGCCGCCCTGCAGCCCGTGGCACCCCTGCCTTCCCTCCCGCACGCGCCTGGCTGCGCCATGGTCGCCCCCTTCCTTTCCGGCGGCTGCGACCGCTCGTTCTGGTGGCCGGCGACGCCTCGCCGTCCCCCCCCTCGTTGGCCTGGGCTAGCGCCCAAACGGGCTGGCGCCCGTCGCCCGAACCGCGCCTGGGCGCCCGCTAGTGCCCCACGCCCGTGCGCCCGCTTGGCCCCCCGGGCCACTGACTGGGGGGCCCCGCCCCAGAACGATTAAAAAAAAGAATTAAATAAATAAATAAGTAATTAATTAATTAAGGAATTAATTAAGTTAATAAATCATAATTAGATTAACCTAATTAAGTAATTAGTATAATTTAACAGTAGTTCGATTAATTAACCCTTGATTAGACTAATCAGTCAATGACAGGTGGGCCCCACACGTCAGTTTGACCAGTCAACGCCCCTGTTGACTGCTGACGTCATGATGACGTCAGCAAGCACTGTTTTGGATAATGTTGGATTTAATAATTAATTAAATTCCAGAAATTAATAAAATCTTTAGAAAATCATATCTTTTAATCCGTAACTCGGATTAAAATATTTTCAACATGAAAGTTGCTCAGAACGACGAGACGAACCCGGATACGCAGCCCGTTCATCCGCCACACACCCCTAACATATCAAACTCGCAACTTTCCCCCTCCGGCTCCTCTGCCCGAAAACGCGGAACACCGGGGATACTTTCCCGGATGTTTCCCCCCCTTCGCCGGGATCACCTACCACTACGTTAGGTCACTCCTAGCACCGCATATTGCCGCATCTTGCTTTGTGTTACTTTTGATTGCTTTGTTATTTATTGTGTTCCTCCTCCGTTACTTCTTTCCGGTAGACTCTGAGACCGGTGCCGAGGTCCGTGTGTTCGACTACACCGAAGACGACCCCTCCTTCTTGCCAGAGCAACCAGGCAAGCCCCCCCCTTGATCACCAGATATCGCCTACTCTTCTCTATATTGCTTGCATTAGAGTAGTGTAGCATGTTACTGCTTTCCATTATTCCTATCCTGATGCATAGCCTGTCCTTGTTACTACTGTTGTTACCTTTACCTGCAATCCTACCTGCTTAGTATAGGATGCTAGTGTTCCATCAGTGGCCCTACACTCTTGTCCGTCTGCCATGCTATACTACTGGGCTGTGATCACTTCGGGAGGTGATCATGGATATATATTATACTTTAAACATGATACATGTGGTGACCAAAGTCGGGTTGGCTCGAGGAGTACCCGCGAGTGATTCATGGATTGGGGGCTGAAAGGACCTTTGTCCCGACGGCCCTCTGTGTGGATCTTTGTGGCGGAGCGGCAGGGCAGTTCGGGGCTACCTGGGTGAGAGGTGAGCCTGGCCCTGTTGGCGTTCGCGGATACTTAACACGCTTAACGAGATCTGGGTATTTGATCTGAGTCTGGCCATTTGGTCTATACGCACTAACCAACTACGCGGGAAAGATATGGGCACTCGGCGTCGTGGTATCAGCCGAAGCACTTCTTGACGTCAGCGACTGAGTGGCGCACGCCGGATTGGACTGGAACGCCACTAGGCTAGGTCTGCTTCCGGCCGCGTTCGCAACGTGCAGGTGTGCTCAGGGCGATGGGCCCAGACCCCTGCGCGCTTAGGTTTAGACCGGCGTGCTGACCGCTCTGTTATGCCTAGGTGGGGCTGCGACGTGTTGATCTTCCGAGGCCGGGCATGACCCAGGAAAGTGTGTCCGGCCAAATGGGATCAAGCGTGTTGGGCTATGTGGTGCACCCCTCCAAGGAAGTTTATCTATTCGAATAGCCGTGTCCCTCGGTAAAAGGACGACCCGGAGTTGTACCTTGACCTTATGACAACTAGAACTGGATACTTAATAAAACACACCCTTCCAAGTGCCAGATACAACCCGGTGATTGCTCTCCAACAGGGCATCGAGGAGGGGATCGCCGGGTAGGATTATGCTATGCGATGCTACTTGGAGGACTTCAGTCTACCCTCTTCTATATGCTGAAAGACGGAGGCGACCAGAAGCGTAGTCTTCGTTAAGACTAGCTATCCCCCTCTTATTCTGGCATTCTGCAGTTCAGTCCACTGATATGGCCCTTTACACATATATCCATGCATATGTAGTGTAGCTCCTTGCTTGCGAGTACTTTGGATGAGTACTCACGGTTGCTTTTCTCCCCCTTTTCCCCCTTTCCCTTCTACCCGGTTGCCGCAACCAGACGATGGAGCCCAGGATCCAGACGCCACCGTCGACGATGACTCCTACTACTCTGGAGGTGCCTACTACTACGTGCAGCCTGCTGACGACGACCAGGAGTAGTTAGGAGGATCCCAGGCAGGAGACCTGCGCCTCGTTTGATCTGTATCCCCGTTTGTGCTAGCCTTCTTAAGGCAAACTTGTTTAACTTATGTCTGTTCTCAGATATTGTTGCTTCCGCTGACTCGTCTATGATCGAGCACTTGTATTCGAGCCCTCGAGGCCCCTGGCTTGTATTATGATGCTTGTATGACTATTTTTATTTGTAGAGTTGTGTCGTGATATCTTCCCGTGAGTCCCTGATCTTGATCGTACACATTTGCGTGCATGATTAGTGTACGATTGAATCGGGGGCGTCACAAGTTGGTATCAGAGTCAACTGCCTGTAGGAATCCCCCTTCCACACTCCTTGGCCGAAGTCGAGTCTAGACATTGCAAAACTTTTACTAACATGGCTATGTGTCTTACGGGCACACGTCGCCATCGGGTGGTATTAGGATCTTTTATTCCTCGACCTATACTCTGGGACTGACCTCTCTTCTATTCGGGTGAAATGATTTTTACTAACTCTGACTCTAGGTTCTCGTAACTACTTCCTCCCAGAGAGCCCCTCACTCCAGATGATTGCTTGGTGTACCGAAGGATTTCGAAGATACTCTCCGAAGATCTCGAGACTTTGTGCTCGTTGCTTTTGCAATTCCATACCACCAATAAATCCCTATGGAAAGCTACATACACTTGTCGTCCATAACTTAATTTCCAATTTTATCTTGTTATTACAAGATACCCTGAAATACTTCGGATATTCCGAGAATCCTTTGTGTCTGCTGCCTTGCAGCTCCTTTCCTCGTAAATACCCCTACGGATAATTCCTCGCACTTACCGATTATCCGCTCAACCCCAGTTGTTCAGGTGTTTCGCAAAATTATTCGAAATGCCATTGGCTCTTCCAAAATCCTCAGTAGCCTATTGCTCTTGGAATTCCTGCTTGCTTACATTACGGTTAATTCCATAAGTCCCTAAATTTATTGGCATCCTTCGTCATTATCATTTTGAGTCCGTTGATTCACTATGTTGCGAATGCTCGCAATCCTCAATCAGATCCTAGAGTTCATCCTTTCGGCTCAGACGTCATTTTAAACATGAGCTGAATCTCGACCAATCAAATTGTTGTCGATTTTACCCTAAGCTTACTCAACTTATCCATCCTTAATCAGAGGGTTTGCCTCTGATCCCTTGATCGGAAATCCTAATTCTTTTGCATTTAAGCTTTGAATTATTCAGATGTCCTATAATATGATGCCCGTGCATTCTTTCTTCGACTGATTGAGTATTGATACTCACATCAGCTCCGTTGTGGATTGCCTGATCCATTGTTGGATTTCATCTGACATCGTCCTTCATTTTCAATAACCTTGTGAGCCTTTCCACGGGTACATAATGCCTTTGGTAAATTGTATCCTCTGCTTTGTCAACCATACTCTACTTTTGAGCTTGTGTTAATTACTCCTGAAGTTCGTGGTACATGTTCTAAGAAGCCCCGATGGCTTGAACATATGCCTTCTCTAACCCGTGTGAACCCGAAAGTTTTCACGAGTCGCACTCTTCTAGTGCTTCGCCAGAATTTTTTTTCAACACTGCAGCTTCATCGAACGCGAGAAGTGAATGAAAGGTTAGGCATTGAAGAAGTGGGAGTCGACCTTGAACTTTGTGTTCATGCCCATGGAAACGATGTAGAACCTATCATGGAAGCTTCTTGTAACTATTTCCTTGATATAATGTCCTTTGGTATCGGTGAATTGATCCTTCGCAATCATGGTTCCCACCATGTTCTCCTTTAAATACCATTTTCGATGCAAGTGTAAGCACTTGCCTTCTGTGGATCAATACCCTGGTCCAACCTCTACTTTGATCCGTCTTCGGGTATTACCCCCAGGTATCTCGAGATTATCTTGGAACTGCATAACTTCTTATGAGTTCTTCATCAAGTACTACCTACTCACTGATTACAATTTTTCATGGGCTTTGAGTTATTAAACACTCAAAGACACCGATAACTGCCTCGAGTCCGCATCGCGATTAAGCAACTCTTGGTAACCTACATTACTTACGAGTTTGAAATCAATCACGTCATTCCTAGCCTGATTGGCTATATCATTATCGTGCTAAATTTTAACTGTGCTACCGGGTCCTTAATTCCGGAGCACAACTTTCGATGATGAGCTAAGCTTATGTCGATTTCCTCGTCTTATCGTTCCACCTTGAACGACAAGCTTGAATTCGAGTTTGAGTTCTACTCTTGGTCCCAAGATCATTTCGCTTCATCATTCCTTTGACTTGATGTCATCGCCGATCATTTACATCTTCTCGAAACCTCTCGACAAAGGTGTCGTGATCATCATCAACATTCTGAGGTCTTACAAGATATCTATCGAATTCTTAATGAGAAATAGCATCATTTTCCCTCGATGAATTGGGTTATCATCCACAACATTATTGCATTCCCTCCAACACAGAACTTGTTCTTATTTTGTGTTGTACCTTGAGTTCCTTGCTATCCAACTTATGTTATGATCTACCGCCGAGTATTACCATCTTTGATGTCAAGAATGTTGTGAGGATTGCTCCACCTCTTAAGAAATTCTTGCTATAATGATACTTCTCACCATCACCATTCTTTCTTGGTCCTCGTGTTGATTCCAACTGGGGTACCCACAAGTGAACGGTGTTGTTTGGATTCTGCACTTCTAGCAACCCTATTTCTTTGAAGTTACTGATTGATAATTCATTCTTAGCCTATCTGTTGCTGAACCACCATTATAATGTTGATCATGCTACTATAAGCCCACATTTCGGTCGCATCTTTCTACTGATGTTTAATTGGGTATGTTTTCCTCGATCATACCTCGTTATATCATTTGGTCCGGCAAATGTTATCTACTTGTTCACACAACTATGGAAATCCATCATTTGGAGATCTCAATGAATTGTCGCTGATTCCAACAGCCACCTCCTCATTCTCTCCTTGAAATAATGATGAACTCTTGTTCGGAACTCGCTTCCATAGTTCAATTCCCGAGAATCTTACAATGTCATCCCGACAATTTGTGTTGCACCTTTCTTCTCAGGCATCTTGAGTCTGAGTTGTCCTGACACCAATCAGAATTGAAATTTATCAGTTATGATGGTTGGGACACATTTCCAAGAGTGGTAACATTGATCTTTTATGACCCGGTAAGGTGATGTCATGCCCATCACACCTGGCCGGAGGACCTATCATTATAGTTTCCTTTTTAACAAGGTTAACCCTTCTTCCATGAGAAAATTGTAAGACCTATTCTACAAGTTATTCCTGATGGATCCTTTGTGTTTCCAAAGTCTGACCTTTGCTTGAAGACCATGCCAATGCTATCTCGAAGCATGTCTGTGATACTCTGATTTTCAACAAGAACATTTCAAGCCCAATGCTAAATGTTTCTTTCCCAATTATCCAAACACCGTTGTATGGGTAATGTCATGAAATTTCTCTCCCCTACCTAAGGAGTTTTCTTCATAATATCCTGTCATGGATATCATGCTCTGCTTGTCCTTGGGAAGGATTTACCCTTGAATTATGTGCTTAGATTTCCTTTCCATTGTTCTGTTTAACCTGATGATCACATTTTTTCCTTTCCATTGGCTTGTTTGACCTTTCTTGTGATCTATATAATCTAAGCAGTAATAATTCACTGCTTATGTAGACACCTCGGGGTACAACTCTGCCAGTGAGACCTTGTACTATTGTTGATGACATTCCGGTAACCACCGATGGACGAGAACTTTGCCTATTGGTCCGCCTCGTTCAACGAGCAGGAAAATGGTTCTCTTCATCCCTCGCCCTTGGTACTGATGTTGTTGCCGACATAACTGACATGCTATCCTCTGACATGCCTTGCTTACATTGTCATGCAAGACGTCGTCACCTTCCTAATTTTAACCCACATGGTGGGCCCATAACCCACAGTTCCACTGGATCGAAACCTGACTCTCCTATACATCCCTGTTTCGAAGTTATCCCTTGCGCTTCGTTTCGTAAGTAAATTGCGAGCCACCTGCCTAGTAATCTATTCTGGTATCAGACACAATACTTATTTCCATTGCTCCGAACCCCTTTCACATTTCGTATCTGGCAACGAACGATTGCCTATGCGCTTGAAATTTCTATTTTGCACCTTCTTACTTTGCTCTCGAAAGTTTCTTAAGTTTCACTTCGAGAGTTGCTTTCCGCCACCTTTCCCCGATGTTATCTACAAGTTAGTCAACCTTGCAGAGGTTTGTTCTCCCAACTCCTTTATTCTTTCGTAAGTACGATGGAGCTCGTGAAGAAAGGACGACACCCTCATCATGATGCATTGATGCATAGGAATGAAGACATCAGCGCTATGGATCGACCTCTTCGAGAAGAGCAACTATGACCGAGAAGAATCGTTAGACTGTCGTAACCAGATCCCCTCCCCCTTATAACCGCTCCTAAATCTCGGGACGAGATTTCTTGTAGTAGAGGAGAATTGTGACGCACGGATAATCAAGCTACAGTAACCCTCTGGTAATGATGCCACGTCACCTCGATTATTGTTGATAATCTCGCGTCAGATCGAAACCGTTCAAATTCAAATTCAAATTACTGTTAACAATAAAAGTTTTCAAAAATTAAAACAAAATTGTTCTGTGGTTGCTAAATATTGCAAAGGTATTTGTGGTGAAGTAACCACATTTTTAGAAAATGCCTAAGCAATTTTAAATGATTAAAACAGAAAAGAAATAATAAAAGAAAATACAAACAGAAAAAAAAGAAAGGAACCCAGCAGGCCACTGGTCCAACTGGACAGGCCCAAACCGGCCCAGCCGGCCATTCCCCCCCCCACTCCCCTTATCCACTCCCCCTGGGCCTGAACCGCCACCGACACCCCATTCCTCCCCCACAAAAATATCTCCCCTCTCCCCGATTGGATCGGGATCGGGGGGGAGACTCTCGTCGCCGCCGAACGCCTTCACCCCCGCCCCGCCCCTGGACCTTGCCGGACTCCCTCGCCGGCCGGACTCCTCCCGCTCCGCACGCCGTCCCCGACCCCCACCCCGAGCTCCATCGAGCCCACGCCCTAGACCCCACGCTACCCCGGTGAGGCCCTCGGCCTCCTCTCCCCTCTCCACCGCGCCTCCCCCGCCTGGAGCTCTGCTCCCGCGCGAGCACTTGCCATGGTCGTCCCTCCTTCTTCCCCCGCGGCTCCCTCGTCCGGTGCACGCACACGGCCACCACGGCCACGGCCGCGCCCGCTCGGCCGCACGTGCGCCCGCCCCCCTCGCCGTCCGCGGTTGACGCGCTCCGACTGCGTCCGGTGCATGCTCACCGCGCCGTGCCCGTGCCGTCCGCGCTCGGGCTGCACTCGCCCTCTTCCCGCGCCCCGCCCCCGCATCAGCTCGACGGCGCCCTCGCCTCCGTCCCCCTGCTTCCCCGCCGGCGCTCACCCCCTGCGCCACCGCCTCCTCTGCATACGGCCGTGGCCACGACCGACGGCGCCGGCCCCAACACTCCACCCCGCGGCCGCCCCTCCACCGGCCACGGCCGTTGCGCGCTCGCCGCGCGGGCACAAGCCCGTGCCCCCCTGTAGCCGCCCTGCGGCCCGTGGCGCCCCTGCCTTCCCTCCCGCACGCGCCTGGCTGCGCCATGGTCGCCCCCTTCCTTTCCAGCGGCTGCGACCGCTCGTTCTGGTGGCCGGCGACGCCTCGTCGTTCCCCCTCCTCGTTGGACTGGGCTAGCGCCCAAACGGGCTGGCGCCCGTCGCCCGAACCGCGCCTGGGCGCCCGCTAGTGCCCCACGCCCGTGCGCCCGCTTGGCCCCCCCGGGCCACTGACTGGGGCCCCGCCCCAAAACGATTAAAAAAAGAATTAATTAATTAAGGAATTAATTAAGTTAATAAATCATAATTATATTAACCTAATTAAGTAATTAGTTTAATTTAACAGTAGTTCGATTAATTAACCCTTGATTAGACTAATCAGTCAATGACAGGTGGGCCCCACACGTCAGTTTGACCAGTCAACGCCCCTATTGACTGCTGACGTCATGCTGACGTCATGATGACGTCAGCAAGCACTGTTTTGGATAATGTTGGATTTAATAATTAATTAAATTCCAGAAATTAATAAAATCTTTAGAAAATCATATCTTTTAATCCGTAACTCGGATTAAAATATTTTCAACATGAAAGTTGCTCAAAACGACGAGACGAATCCGGATACGCAGCCCGTTCATCCGCCACACACCCCTAACATATCAAACTCGCAACTTTCCCCCTCCGGCTCCTTTGCCCGAAAACGCGGAACACCGGGGATACTTTCCCGGATGTTTCCCCCCCTTCGCCGGTATCACCTACCACTACGTTAGGTCACCCCTAGCACCGCATATTGCCGCATCTTGCTTTGTGTTACTTTTGATTGCTCTGTTATTTATTGTGTTCCCCCTCCGTTACTTCTTTCCGGTAGACTCTGAGACCGGTGCCGAGGTCCGTGTGTTCGACTACACCGAAGATGACCCCTCCTTCTTGCCAGAGCAACCAGGCAAGCCCCCCCTTGATCACCAGATATCGCCTACTCTTCTCTATACTGCTTGCATTAGAGTAGTGTAGCATGTTACTGCTTTCCGTTATTCCTATCCTGATGCATAGCCTGTCCTTGTTACTACTGTTGTTACCTTTACCTGCAATCCTACCTGCTTAGTATAGGATGCTAGTGTTCCATCAGTGGCCCTACACTCTTGTCCGTCTGCCATGCTATACTACTGGGCTGTGATCACTTCGGGAGGTGATCATGGATATATATTATACTTTAAACATGATACATGTGGTGACCAAAGTCGGGTTGGCTCGAGGAGTACCCGCGAGTGATTCACGGATTGGGGGCTGAAAGGACCTTTGTCCCGACGGCCCTCTGTGTGGATCTTTGTGGCGGAGCGGCAGGGCAGTTCGGGGCTACCTGGGTGAGAGGTGAGCCTGGCCCTGTTGGCGTTCGCGGATACTTAACACGCTTAACGAGATCTGGGTATTTGATCTGAGTCTGGCCATTTGGTCTATACGCACTAACCAACTACGCGGGAAAGATATGGGCACTCGGCGTCGTGGTATCAGCCGAAGCACTTCTTGACGTCAGCGACTGAGTGGCGCACGCCGGATTGGACTGGAACGCCACTAGGCTAGGTCTGCTTCCGGCCGCGTTCGCAACGTGCAGGTGTGCTCAGGGCGATGGGCCCAGACCCCTGCGCGCTTAGGTTTAGACCGGCGTGCTGACCGCTCTGTTATGCCTAGGTGGGGCTGCGACATGTTGATCTTCCGAGGCCGGGCATGACCCAGGAAAGTGTGTCCGGCCAAATGGGATCAAGCGTGTTGGGCTATGTGGTGCACCCCTGCAGGGAAGTTTATCTATTCGAATAGCCGTGTCCCTCAGTAAAAGGACGACCCGGAGTTGTACCTTGACCTTATGACAACTAGAACTGGATACTTAATAAAACACACCCTTCCAAGTGCCAGATACAACCCGGTGATTGCTCTCCAACAGGGCATCGAGGAGGGGATCGCCGGGTAGGATTATGCTATGCGATGCTACTTGGAGGACTTCAGTCTACCCTCTTCTATATGCTGAAAGACAGAGGCGACCAGAAGCGTAGTCTTCGATAAGACTAGCTATCCCCATCTTATTCTGGCATTCTGCAGTTCAGTCCACTAATATGGCCCTTTACACATATATCCATGCATATGTAGTGTAGCTCCTTGCTTGCGAGTACTTTGGATGAGTACTCACGGTTGCTTTTCTCCCCGTTTTCCCCCTTTCCCTTCTACCCGGTTGCCGCTACCAGACGATGGAGCCCAGGATCCAGACGCCACCGTCGACGACGACTCCTACTACTCTGGAGGTGCCTACTACTACGTGCAGCCCGCTGACGATGACCAGGAGTAGTTAGGAGGATCCCAGGCAGGAGGCCTGTGCCTCGTTCGATATGTATCCCCGTTTGTGCTAGCCTTCTTAAGGCAAACTTGTTTAACTTATGTTTGTTCTCAGATATTGTTGCTTCCGCTGACTCGTCTATGATCGAGCACTTGTATTCGAGCCCTCGAGGCCCCTGGCTTGTGTTATGATGCTTGTATGACTATTTTTATTTGTAGAGTTGTGTTGTGATATCTTCCCGTGAGTCCCTGATCTTGATCGTACACATTTGCGTGCATGATTAGTGTACGATTGAATCGGGGGCGTCACAGGCATACCCGGAAGCTCTTCTGGAAAGACATCTTGGTACTCACAAACGACTGGAATCTGAGAGGTAGCATCCAATTCACCATTCTCATTGAGAGAAAACAACCGAATGGTATCATCACAAGAGGCATAGATGATCACATCGTTAGAAGAGTTAGTCAATTGAATTTCCCTGGCAGCACAATCAAGCTGAGCCTTGTGCTTATAGACCCAGTCCATCCCAAGAATAAGATCAATATCAGAGTCACCAAGCACCATTGGAGAAGATAGAAATTTATAGTCGCCCATCTTGATAGAGACATCAGGAACTAACGAGTTTGCTCTCATTGACTTCCCCGGAGAAATAACACCCAAAGGTTTATCCAGGTAAGTCCAAGAAAAATCATTCTTTGCAAAGAACGATCTTGACATGAAACAATGCGATGCACCAGTATCAAATAGGACTTTTGTAGGAATATCATTGACAGGAAGATTACCCATGATCACGTCAGAAGAATCCTCCGCTTGAGCTGCATTCATCATGTTCACCTTTGCAGACTTAGGATTATGCTTGACCACTGCATTGCTGGAAGATTTCACAGGAGGAGGAGGCGGAAGGCGCCTTTGGTTGAAGCACTTGTTCGCATAGTGACCCTTTTGCTGACATTTGTTACAAGTCACCTCTTAGAGCGGACGATGGTAAGGAGCACTTGGCCTTGGAGCTTGGTTCTGAGACTTGTTCTGATAGCCAGGGTTGGGTGGGTGGGAAGGTCCACGACCACTTGAGTTCTTCTGCTGATAAGGCTGACGGAACGGAGGAGGAGGAGGCAACCAGAACTTCTGTTGCTTAGCTGCCACAAGTGAAGAAGAAGAAGACTGAACTGCGTCTCTGACTCTCTTCTTAGAAGCCTCACACTTGAGCTGAGCAGCTTCTTGTTTCAGCGCCATGTTGTAGAATTCATCATACTTTAATGGCTCGAAAAGCACGAGAGCAAGTTGCAGATCTTCTCTGAGACCACGCCTGAACTGGTAGATCATACTCTTCTCATCAGGGATGTCTTGCCTTGCAAAACGAGAGAGCTTCTGGAACTGAGTGTTGTATTGAGAGACAGACATGTTGCCTTGCTTGAGATTGCGGAATTCCTCACGCTTAAGCTCAACAACACTTTCTGGAATGTGGTGCGCTTTGAAGTCACAGCGGAAATCATCCCAGGTAATCACACGACCTCCTCTGAAATCTTTGTATTGCTGGAACCATTCAACAGCTTGATCTTTGAGTTGAAAAGAGGCAAACTTGACAAAGTCCTCAGGTCTGACATTGCTGCACTCGAAATGCTTGCTGATGTCCACGAGCCAATCATCGGCGTCTGTGGCCTCAACACAGTAGCTGAAGGTCTTTGGCTGATTAGCAAGGAACTGGTTGAGTGAAGCGAAGTGCGGCTGATTGTTGCCTTGGCCTTGATTCTCTTGATTAGCTTGCCCTTGGTTGCGATCTTGCAAGAGCTGAATCAGAATCTGAGCGTTGGCATTTGTGGCAGTCATCAGGGCTTGCCAAGCCTCCGGAGGCGGAGGTGGTGGCGGAGGGTTAGCCTGACTTGCTTCATTGCGTTCCGGATTCTGACGCGTTGGCGGAGCCATCCTGAAGAGGGTGACATCCATTAGCATCTTGACAGATATATATAGAAGCTGAATCAAAGGAACGAAATTGCAACATATAGTCTTCACAATAAACATTCGAACAAGAATGAACGAATGAATTCCAAAGTAAAGCATCACACTTCCATAAGTTGAGAAGCCACTTAGAACAAGGTAAGGAATAAAATCAACAAGGTACGGATGTGAACAAATACTTGGTAAGGATTACCCAATCACAAACCAAATATCTACGGAAGAAGTACTAGAGCTACATGAATTCCCACTTATAAACTCCCGAAACTTTCTGGTTATGCAATCAGGTGTTGGGGATACAGGGGGCACAAAATATATCACCCAAACTAACAATACCTAGATCCAGCTGTATCCATCCTTCAACACATAACCAAGAAATCCTCGAAAATCATCTACCTCCAACCTTCGAAAAGCATCCGTTATACAAGTCATGGCAATACTCCCGCACTCGCCTCAGTACTGGGCTATCAGGGTTATCTCACCAACAACTGTACAAAAGAGATTTTCGATGTCGGCGTACTAAACTCAGGTATTCCAAAACCGCAACGATAAAATTATGACGACAACACCTCGGAGCTCAACTCCCCGGGACACCTCCTCTAAAACCCCTGCTGACGGGAGGCAACCAAGATAATGTTGTCATCATAAAACCATCGGAACGATTCTAAGATACCCGCGTGATCCTAAAATTTTTTTTAGTGAAATTTGAGAAGAGAAGAGTCAAAACTCCACGTCAGGATGCCTTACCAGAGCGATGAGGAGACTGGGAAGTAAAAAGAATTCCTAACTCTCCGATATATAATTCCTAAATGACTCAAAACATTTTTTTTCTAGACACAACTCGGCCACTAAAGACGATCAAACAGTGGGGGCTCCTAAGGTCGGGGAAAGGCTCTGATTACAAACTTGTAACACCCTCGATGCGACTATATCTCCCACGTGTCGAGGCACGACTTAGAGGCATAATCGCATTGAAGGCAATGTCGCAAGTGAGGTAATCTTCACACAACCCAAGTAATATATAAGGGAAAGAGATACATAATTGGCTTACAGTCGCCACTTCACACAATACATAAATAAACATCCATCATCCAAATTACACTCAAGGTCCGACTACGGTACCAAAATGAAAGAAGGCTACCCCAATGCTAAATAGATCCCCGGATCACCCCAACTGGGCTCCACTACTGATCATCTGGAAAAGAAACATAGTAACGACCACGTTCCTCGTCGAACTCCCAAGTGAGCTCGGACGCGTCATCTGCACTGGCATCATTGGTACCTGCAACTGTTGTGATAATATCTGTGAGTCATGGGGGACTCAGCAATCTCACACCCGCGAGATCAAGACTATTTAAGCTTATAGGTAGGAAAGGATAGTGAGGTGGAGCTGCAGCAAGCGACTAGCAGATATGGTGGCTACAACACAAAAGAGAGCGAGAAGAGAAGGCAAAGCACGGTCGTGAAGCTAGAAGTGATCAAGAAGTGATCCTAGAACAACCTACGTCATACATAACTCCAACACCGTGTTCACTTCCCGGACCCCGCCGAGAAGAGACCATCACAGTTACACACGCGGTTGATGTGTTTTAATTAAGGTCAACTTCGGGTTTTCTACAACCGGACATCAACAAATTCCCACCTGCCTCATAACCGCGGGCACGGCTTTCGAGAGATAATACCCTGCAGGGGTGTCCCAACTTAGCCCATTATAAGCTCTCATGGTCAACGAAGGATATTCCTTCTACCGGGAATACCCGATCAATCTCGGAATCCCGGACTACAAGACATCTCGGCAGTAATAAAACAAGTCCAGCAAAGCCGCCCGATTGTGCCGACAAATCCTGATAGGAGCTGCACATATCTTGGTCTCAGGGCACATCCGAATAAGCGAAGCGTACAGGTACCAACATAACCCAAGTTGCCAAGGGACGGTCCCGCACGGTGCTCTAGGTTGGACCAGCAATCGAAGGAGAACTGGCTCGGGGCGGGGGGTTAAAATAAAGATGACCCTTGAGTCTGCAGAACCCAAGGGAAAAAGGCTTAGGTGGCAAATGTTAAAACCAATGTTGGGCCTTGCTGGAAAAGTCTTATTCAAAGCGAACTGTCAAGGGGGTCCCATAAATCACCCAACCGTGTAAGGAACGCAAAATCCGGGAACATAATACCGGTATGACGGAAACTAGGGTGGCAGGAGTGGAACAAAAAACCAGGCAAAAGGCCGAGCCTGCCACCCTTTACCAAGTATATAGATGCATTAATTAAATAAGAGGTATTGTGATATCCCAACAAGTAAACATGTTCCAAAAAGGAACAACATCTCCATGTTCCAACACGGAACAAACTTCATCTTCACCTGCAACTAACAACGCTATAAGAGGGGCTGAGCAAAGCGGTAACATAGCCAAACAACGGTTTGCTAGGACATGTATGGTTAGGGGCTGACATGGCAATATAGGAGGCATGATATAGCAAGTGGTAGGTATCGCAGCATAGGCATAGCAAAAGAGCGAGCATCTAGCAAGCAAAGATAGAAGTGATTTCGAGGGTATGGTCATCTTGCCTGCAAGGTTCTCAGAGTTGTCGAAAGCTTGGTCCTCGAAAGCGTTCTCAACAGGTTCCTCGTTCATGTACTCGTCTCCCGGCTCTACCCAAAGCAAGAACACAAGCAAAGAGGACAAATATCAATCACGATGCAATGCGCAAGCAACATGATGCAAAACATGGCATGATATGCGAGATGTGATATGCAATGCATATGCATGCTCCGGAAGGACAAAGATGAACAAGGCATAATCTTGGCAAACCAAGTATGCCACTGAATAGGTGAGGTGATTTCGGTTGAAATCGATATAAAGATCACCGGAATCGGATGCACGGTTTGCAAATGACAAGCAAAACAAGAATGACAATAATCTGCCATTAACAGCATGATGCTACTTAGCAAGCAATAAGAAATTAAGCTACTGCACCCAAACATAGCAACAAAGCATATGACAGTAAACTACACAAGATGCTCAACAAAATATGAACACTGAGCTACGGCTAAAACACAACACAACAGGTTCAAACAAGCATGGCAAAAGTGCAAAAGATAACAGGTTCACAGACTTCGTGAAAATATCAACATGGCAGAAATTAACATCAGGATGACATGTTCAGAGCAATGAAACAACATGCTACAGGATCAGGACATAGCAAAGTAAGGCATGGCATGAATCTAATCAAAGCACTTGAAAAAAGTCCCTTACTGACCATAAGCCAAAAAGGATCAGAAAATATGATTACACCCATGACAATTAAGCAAATTTCGTTACAGGTTTCAGACTTAGCAGAAAACTGGACGTGTCAAAAACAGATAACGAGTAGGCATGTTCGTGAGCTCGATGCACTCACTACAGAGCATTTCATGATAGACTAAGCATACATACATCAAGAAGACATGGCATAGGAACTATACATGGCAAGAATAGCATCATAGCTTTCAAAGATCAACTACACCAAGCTTGGCAAAATCGAATAACATGTAAACAATCTGCCAGCAACATTTTGAAGCAAAAGTAGAGCTCGATTGGCTCAATCTGTGGCACTCCATAAATACAAAAAAAAGCACGGATGAATAGAGAAAATCCATATGCTCAAAACACTCTTACTGATCATGCTCAAAATATGCATGGATCTCTCGGAAACAACATCAATACATGGCATGAAAATAACAGCAGTCAGGGACAGTGAAATTACTGTCTCTGAAATCAGCAACATCAAGTGCCCTAGTTTGCATGCTTGTGCTAGTCACCACAAAGATCACAAAAATACATGGCATAACTCTCTGGAAAGGTAACATGGCATATTACAAAACTCCTGTAGGGCTCAACTTCATAGGAGGTACACATCAATCATGGCAAAAATGACAAAAGTGCATGTTCAGATAAGATTCAGAAACTAACATCACATAGCCCTCTTCCAACAGCATCTCGGGCATCAATATGACCTCAAATGAAAATGTTACAATGGAATGAAATGATGTACCCTTCGATACGAACAATTTGACATATTATACGCACGAATCGGAGCTACGGATGCAAAGTTATGGCATGATGAACAGGTGATGATGATGCAAAAATTCGGGACTTAGAAATATTTCGAGAGAGAGAAAAGTCAACCGCCGTGGTTGGATCTGGATCCGGCGAGGGCCGGCGAACTCCGGCGAGGCTCGTCGGGGCAGGCAGCAGCGGGGCCCGGCCGGCGAGGGCGTGCGGCGCGGAGGAGGCGGACGCGAAGGAGAGGGGCGGCGCAGGGGCGACTCCGGCGCGGCGTCGCAGTCGGCGGGGAGGGGCGGCGCCGGCGGGAGGCGGTGACGGCGAGCTCCGGCGCGGGGCTCGCGGCGGCGGCTCTGGGCGGAGCAGGCGGCAGCGGAGAGAGGCGGCACGGGGCGAGGCACGCGGGCCCGCGGGGGCCGGCCACCGGCCGAGCGGGCCACGGGCGGGCGCGGGGGCGGCGATGTGGGCGCGGCGCGGGCGGCGAACCAGGAGGCGCCACGTGGCGGCGGCGGCGCGGGCGGACACGTCCGGCCCGGCGGTTTCGTCCGGCGGCGGCGGGAGGGAAAATTGGACTAGGGTTTGCCCAAAAATGGAGGAGGAGGGCACATATTTATAGATAGGAGGAGCTAGGAAGCTCCAAATGGAGAGCGGTTTTCGGCCACGCGATCGTGATCGAACGGCGGAGGACATGGGAGTGTCTTAGATGGGTTATTGGGCTGTTTTGAAGGGGTGTTGGCTGCAACACACACGAGGCCTTCACGGTTACCCGGTTAACCGTTGGAGTACCAAACGAACTCCGATTGACCCGAAACTTGACAGGCGGTCTACCGGTGCTATACCAAGGCCGCTTGGCAAACCTCGGTCCAATCCGAGAGAGTTTAAAACCCGCTCACGAAGAAATATAAAAGGGGACGCCGGGGAACATAGGAGCGCCGGATTGCAAAACGGACAACGGGGAAAATGCTCGGATTTATGAGACGAACACGTATGCGAATCCGATGCACATGATGACATGATATGAAATGCATGACATGACCAAAATGCAAAACGAAGGGAAACCCAACCACAGAGGAAAAATCATAACACAATGCCGAAAATGGCAACAGTTGGATTACAAAAATGGCAAGTTACATCCGGGGCGTTACAGTTGGTGTTGTCGTTTGGTGGTGCAGACGAGCTTGGTGCAGTGTTGATTCTTGCAGAAGGGGTCGGTGAAGTAGCATCGTCTTCTTCATCGATCACTTTGGCATTTACAGTTGCAGCAGAAGAGGAATATTCAGAGTCTTCAAGAGATGGAGTGCGACGTAGGACAACATTCCGTGGAGGAGTGGAGTCGAACTTGAATTTTTCAGTGAAGCCATCATCTTGAAGATCTGCTTCAGCACTGAGCAGTGTCAAACTCTTCCATGATCGCCGACATGTTTCATGCGTGACAAAGGCATTCTTGGTGGCAAGATTGCGAATGCGATTGACGTCCACCAAGAGGCTTTGCATTTGGCGCTTAAGCCAGTCATGATGCTTATCTTGTTTCTGATGAAGGGCAACCAGAAGCTCTCGGTCATTGAGAAGGCGGGAGCGCTTCTTAGGCCTTTGGGCAATTGTGCTCTCAGTGGTTTCTGTTTGCGCACGATGAGGCATGCGAATAATCCCAGTCAGAGGGTAGACTCGAGCGACAACTTGAACTCCTTCATCATTTTGAGTGAAGCTTTGATGGTCAGCATTCTGAAGACTAAGAGGCTCCTTTGCAGTCTCTGGGTATATGGCTTCAACAGACAAATCAACATCTGGCATAAATATGATATGATTGCGTGCAGAGGGTTGATAGTTGAAGGTAGAGTGAAGCTTGATCAGTCGCATGATCCAGGGAGCATAGAACTTCAGACCAAAAATGTCAGATCCAGATGCAGCAAGTTGGCGTATAAAGAAATCTTGTGCATTGAAGCGTTTGCCATGAAGAATATGGAAAACCAAAGTCTTCATTGCGCCTTCCAGCTTGGCATGAGGAGAGTGTCCTTTGATAGGCCAAAGAGTTCGCCTGGCTATATGATAGATGGTGCGGGGCAGATACTCAAGGTCTTCAACAAAGAACGCCATTGGGTATTCAGCATCTGGAGGCAATGGCTTCATCATGCCGAGCATCTGACTCATATTGGGTTCAGGCTTGTGGAAGATGCTCTCCATAGCATCATTGTGAAGCTGACAGCCAGGTTCATAAAGATCATCTGCGGAGGGCAGGCCAGTAAGCTCAATGACATCAATGGCTTTGGCTTCATGATGAACATTTCCTATCATCCACTCAAGAACCCATGTCTTTGTATCTTTGTAGTAGCCACGAATATGGAGAGTGGCATAGAATTGGAGCAGTAACTCTTCATTCCAGTGCTCCTTATCGGTGACAAACTGCAGCAGGCCGGACTCTCTGAAGCAGTCCAGAGCCTCTTCCAGACAGGGCAGACCAGTGATGGCTTCAGCATCAAGACGCATATGTGGGAAAATGCGACCTTGATTGTACAGAATGCATGAGTAATAGCTTCGCTGCTGATAGCTCCAGAACCGATCAGAAGATATCCTTACTTTTGAGTAAGGGTTCCTTGCACTGTCAAAGAAGGTATTGTGTGCCTTGAAGCCATTGATATTGAAAGATCATGGTGCTGATGCAGTACCTGGAAACCTTGGCAACCTGGGCGTTGACTTCTGAACCCATGGCCCGTGCTCAACATGGTACTCAAACTAAGGACCAGCAGCAGCAGGCGGAGGAGTCAGAACAGGCCATTTGACAGTAATGAGCTGACCATAGTTGAAAGCTTGCTCGATATTGTGTGGCCTTGGTGGCGGAACAGGAGCAGAGGCGTCAACATTGGCTTTAGGTGCAGATGCAGCATTGGCTTCTGGAACATTTGTCGATGCAGGCTCCACATTTTGCGTCAGCCATGACAATGTCATTGGCTTCATTGGTGTTGGTGGTGGCAGCCTGAAGATTTTCAACCTCCACTTGACGAGCTGGAGGGTCGGGCACTGGCAGGTTCACTTCTGGAACAACTTCTTCTTCAACGGGGGGAGTTGGGACACGTTCATCTTCTTGTCTTTCATAGGTTGATGCAGCCGGAATGTCTTCAGCACCTTTGGCTTCAGACTCAGAGACATTTACAGTGGGAGTGGCATCTGGAAACACTTGACGTGCAACAGATTGTTGAGGCACTTCTCCTTCTGGAACGCTCGACGTGGTGACTTGAGGCCTTGGTCCTTTGCGAAGCCTGCGTAACACTGGCGACGCATTTGGAGATGGAGTTGGCTGGGCCTCAAAGTCGTCATCTTCATTTCGCACAGATGGGGTAGCTTGATGTTGGGGAGAACTTGGGGTGTCTTGTTGTTGTGGGTGATCAGCCCACGAAGCATCCTGTGCAATTGGCGTCAGAGGACGACCAATGCTGATGAGTTCGCTGTTCGTGAGAACAAGCGATGATACCAGGTTGTGTTCGATCTGAGGAAGGACTTCATCATCTTCAACATTGTCGTGGTGACAAATGTCTTCAGCAGCGTTGGGGTCAACTGCTGGAATGTCTTCAGCTTCATGAGCCTCTGTGGAAGCAGGCTCATGAACTATCATCCTTTGTTCTTGATGATCAGATGTAGGAGGGACCATTGAAATTGGTTCAACAACTAAGGGCTCTGAGGGAGCAACCCTATCCTTCTTGGTTCTGCGCTTCTTCTTAGTGGGAGCAGCGTGAGAGGCTTCAGGATTTTTCCTTTTTCTGGCTTCAACCTCGGCTGTTCTCGTCTTCTTCAGCTCAGAAGCAGTTGATCTGACCTTTGGCTTCGAGCCGGTCATGCTAGTTGGGAAGACGATGCGCGGCTCTTCATGCCTTGACGAAGCAGTTTGGTCAGTTGATGGCTTCTTCTTCTTTGCAGCCATGCGTGGTTCAATGCCAGGACGACCAAGAGCCTTGCGCTTCTCAGCCTCATTGTAGGCTTGCACACACTTGTCAGCCAGGTTCTTCATGCGCTCTCGAGAACCTTTGGCTTCTTCACGCTTCTTGAGGATGGATTCCTTGAGCTCGTGCAGCATGATCTTGAAGTTCTTGACATCTTGCGCACTGAGCTTAGCCACATGCTTCTTGAATTGGGCTTTCTCATGGTCGATCTTGTGCTTCAGCTCAACGATGCGCTGAGAGAGAGCAAGCTCTGAAGCAATGGCTCCATTGAAGGAGACGCTGAGGCCAATGGGAAGTTGCAGATCGTCAAAGCTGAGATTTGGTGAGTCAAACCACTCATCAATGAAGTTGTGAATGATTGCCACATCAAAGAGAGGCAAATCATTGAAGATTTCTGCTTCTTCCTTGCTCTTGATCAGTTGCTCAAGGGCATCATCTGCAAGATCTTCATCACTAGACAGATCAATGTGCTCTTCACGCAGAATAGCAGCAGGGGTTAGTGCCTGATCAGTATGCTTGACAAGTTTCTTCGTCTTCTCCGTCTTCTTGGAGATGCGTGACAAATCTTCAGACTGCACACTATCTTCAGGAGGTGCAGTGGCCAGTGGCTTCAAGTGCGAAGCTTTTAGTGATGCAGTTGGTTTTGACGCCTTAGCCTTCTTCTGCTTCTGGGGCTTTGGGGCAGGAGGTGCTTCATCTGTGTCAGCCTCTTCAGAAGCGTCCCCAACAGCAGCTCCTTGGACTGCAATGTAGGTGAGGAGACCTTGAAAATCATAGAAGGGGCCAATCTCGCTTTGATCAGCTTCACGAGTGCCATCCTCCCTTGGAGCAGATGGGCCAGGGTTGAAGTTCAAACCCAGTGACTTCTTGTTCTCTTTTGCTGATGCCTTAGCAAATTGAAAGTTGCGTTTGAAAAGGTCGTCATCGCGACACCACAAGAGAGAAGTGGGGTCGGCATTGGCAGGCTGTGGTCCTCTGACCATGCATGGGTAGAACAAGTTAGATTCCTCACTTGTACCTATTCGCGGATTCGTATAAATCTGGAACCAACTCTCAACATATAAGTGAATGTCTTCGCATCATGAGGTCAATGTCTTCAAACTGATTTATCTTCAAAATCTTCTGAGAATGCATATGACCTCTTCCCCTTCCCTCGCATCTCTAATGCTGTCACAGGTACATGTCCGTGGGAGAATCCCTTGGTTCTCATAGTCTGCATTCGTTTGCAGAATTTTTATAGCATCACATTAATTCTCCCGAAGCCAGTTCCTGTTTGTCCAGCAAGAGGAAGCCTTTGAAGCCTTTGAACTTATTCAAACCATTCAGTTTGAAGTTTATGGCTACAGAAAAATCAGCAAGGAAGGGTGGCAGACAGCGCCGTGGCAACACATCAAAAGATTTGCCACCAGATCTAGCAGCTCAGTACAAAACTGATCCAGAGGAAACATACAATGATAGGAAAACCCGAATCCAATGGATTCGAAGATATTAGGCTGAGGAATGGTTCAAGTACCGCTTCGTGACCAAGGAATACGCTGAGAAGAATGCGATAAAGTGTATGCTAGGCAGTATGAGATGCAGACAGAATGGATCTAACTTATATAGGCAGAAACCTATTTTGGTAGACAGGATGAATCTTTGAAGATCAAAAAGATGGTAAAAAGAGAGTTTTATTTACCACACGAAGAACTGCTAGATGGGAAGAGTAGGAGACCGAGCAGTTCAATCCACCGTGCCCTAACTTGGCGACGGAGGACACCTACGGCGGCGGCGGAGAGGATGATGTCCGCGGCCTGCGTGAGGACGGCGTCGGAGAAGTTGTGGCAGCTAAGCGCTTCGTCGCCGGCGTCGTCAAGAGCTAGTGGTGGCGCTAGGGTTTTGACGAGGTGGAGAGGTGGAAGAAGTTTCTTTTACCGCAGGGGACAAGTATTTATAAGGAGGTGGGCGTCACAGCGCAATTACGGAGGTGCCCCTGGCGGTTCACATCTGACGGGCACGTGGCAAGCATGCAACATACATAGAGTTGTCCCACGTTCCCACCCGCCAGGTTTGTTAGATAGACGTTCCGGCTTCTCCGGATTTCAGGCAATAAGGATGACACATTTAAAACAGATTTAATGTTTGTCTCTGTATCTTCTGCTGACAAGGACGCAGAGAAGACATTCGACAGTTTCAATAGAATGCATATGATTTGGACAGATAGAGTTTGAGATAGGAAGCATAGACAGATTAGGGTCCGATCACATTCACTTAGTTCAAAAGATTCAACAAGAAAACATATCTATAAGTGAATGCTGTAGAGGACAGAACACTAGTATATATATATATACATATATATATATATATATATATATATATATATATATATATATATATATATATATATATATATATATATATCAAACAGCAGTCGAATCAACGTAGTGAAGATAATCATGAAGATAAAGTGAATATGAAGACAAACAGAATGCGAAGACATTCAAATGCAACGTCATGAGTGAAACACCTTCGAACAGAAAAGTTTGGTGGTGGCGTTACCCACTGTATAGGAAGTATTAGACCCAGACACGGCGCACAATTACCGTGGCGCTCCAAAGTCAAATTCCACGTTAATGTATTCACACTCAGAGTGTAAGTCTTCATTGATTGAAGATATACTTTACTTCGTGTGTTGCACATCTAAGTCATCAACATGCATAAGTGTTAGGATGTGTGCCTGATCACAGGACATTTGAGGATTCCAAGATATTTAGCTCACACCGTAACTTGCAAAACCTTTTCTCGTCCAAGGGCTTTGTGAAGACATCTGCCAATTGCTCTTCAGTGTTGACGTGAATGATATCAATATCTTTCTTCATGACATGATCTCTGAGAAAGTGATGACGAATTTCAATGTGCTTTGTCTTCGAGTGCTGGACTGGGCTGTTGGCAATCTTGATGGCGCTTTTGTTGTCGCAGAAGAGAGGTACTTGTTTCAGATTGATGCCATAGTCCTTGAGAGTTTGCTTCATCCATAGAAGCTGAGCACAGCAAGATCCAGCAGCAATGCATTCAGATTCAGTAGTTGAGAGTGATACGCAGTTCTGCTTCTTTGAAGACCAACAAACAAGTGATCGTCCCAGAAAGTGACATGTGCCTGATGTAGACTTGCGATCCACCTTGTCACCAGCATAATCAGCATCCGAAAATCCAACCAGATCAAACTCTGAGCCCTTTGGATACCATAATCCTAGTGTTGGGGTGTGAGCCAAATATCGAAGACTTCGCTTCACAGCTAGGTGATGCGATTCCTTTGGTGCCGCTTGGAATCGAGCACACATGCAAACACTAAGCATAATATCTGGCCTAGATGCACATAGGTAAAGTAAAGAACCAATCATGGAGCGGTATACCTGTTGATCGAACTCTTTACCATTTTCGTCGGGACCCAGATGATGTTTGGCTGGCATTGGCGTCGTGTAACCTTTACAATCTTGCATTCCAAACTTCTTCAGGCAATCTTTGAGGTATTTCTCTTGAGATATGAAGATGCCATTCCTTTGCTGACGAATTTGAAGACCAAGGAAGAACTTCAGCTCACCCATCATGGACATCTGATATTGCTCTTGCATCATGTATCCAAACTCATCACTGTACTTCTGGTTGGTGCAGCCGAAGATAATGTCATCCACATAGATTTGGCACACAAACAGTTCACCATCATATGTCTTCGTGAAGAGTGTAGGATCGAGGGATCCAGGTTTGAAGCCTTTGCTCTTCAGGAAGTCTTTGATTGTATCATACCAAGCGCGAGGAGCTTGTTTGAGGCCATACAGTGATTTGTTTAGTTTGTACACCATACCAGGATGTTTTGGATCTTCAAAGCCGGGTGGTTGTGCAACGTATACTTCTTCTTCAATCTTGCTATTGAGAAATGCACTCTTCACATCCATTTGATATAGCAGGATATTGTTGTGGTTAGCATAGGCTAGCAATATGCGAATAGCTTCAAGTCTAGCCACAGGAGCAAATGTTTCATCGAAGTCAATCCCCTCAACTTGAGTATATCCTTGTGCAACGAGACGTGCTTTGTTTCTGACGACTTGGCCATGCTCATCTTGCTTGTTTTGATATATCCATTTTGTTCCAATGATGTTATGCTTGCGAGGGTCAGGACGCTTGACAAGTTCCCAAACATTGTTCAGCTTGAACTGTTGAAGCTCTTCTTGCATTGCTTGAATCCATTCAGGTTCCATAAAGGCTTCAGCAACTTTCTTGGGTTCTGATATTGACACAAAAGAAAAGTGCCCACAGAAATTTGCTAACTGCGTTGCTCTTGAACGAGTAAGTGGACCAGGTGCATTGATGCTATCAATTATCTTCTCAATTTGCACTTCACTTGCAACACGAGGATGAGCTGGACGAAGAATTAGTTCTTGCTGATCATTGTCATCATTGGGAGGATTGTCTTCAGGCTGAGCATTGTCTTCAGATTGGTTGGGTGCAGAAATGATAAGTTCCTCTTCAGGTTGTGCTTCAGCAGGCATGATTTCACCAGTTCCCATTAGCTTGATAGACTCACTGGGTGGAGCTTCTTCAAGATTACTTGGTAGGAGCTCTCTTTGTGAACCATTGGTTTCATCAAACCGCACATCTATAGTTTCGACGATTTTATAGAGATAGAGGTTGAAGACTCTGTAAGAGCGCGAATCCTTTCCATAACCGAGCATGAAGCCTTCGTGAGCTTTTGGTGCAAATTTTGACTTGTGATGGGGATCCTTGATCCAGCACCGTGCTCCAAATACTCTGAAGTAGCTTACATTTGGCTTCTTGCCAGTGAGGAGCTCATAGGATGTTTTGTTCGGAAGCTTATGGATATAAACACGGTTGATGACGTGGCATGTTGTATCAATAGCTTCAGGCCAGAACTTTCTTGGGGTCTTGTATTCGTCGAGCATCGTCCGAGCCATCTCAATGAGGGTTCTGTTCTTGCGCTCTACGATGCCATTTTGCTGAGGTGTGTAAGGAGCAGAGAACTCATGAGTGATTCCCATTGTATCCAGATAAAGATCAAGTCCGGTGTTCTTGAACTCAGTGTCGTTATCACTTCTGATATGCTTGATCTTGACTCCATAATTGTTCATGGCTTGATTGGCAAAACGTCTGAAAACATCTTGCACTTCGGTCTTGTAGAGAATTATGTGCACCCATGTGTATCTTGAGTGATCATCAACAATGACGAAGCCATAGAGACAGGCAGTCGTAGTGAGGGTAGAGTAGTGAGTAGGACCAAATAAGTCCATGTGTAGCAGCTCGAAGGGTTGAGACGTAGTCATGATTGTCTTCGAGGGATGGTTGGCCCTAGTCATCTTTCCAGCTTCGCAGGCACCGCACAAATGATCTTTCTTGATTTTGACATCTTCAATGCCAATGACATGCTTCTTCTTGACGAGCGTATGTAAGTTCCTCATCCCAGCATGCCCCAGCCTCCGATGCCATAGCCAGCATTCTGAAGCTTTTGTAAGAAGACATCTTGCAAGCTGTGGACCTGCTGAGAAATCTACCATGTACAGATCATCTTTCCTGTACCCTTCAAAGACTAGAGATTTGTCAGATTCCATTAGTACAAGGCAACGATACTTTCCAAATATTACAACCATGTTCAGGTCACAAAGCATTGAGACAGACATTAAGTTGAAGCCAAGGGATTCAACAAGCATCACTTTATCCATGTGCTGATCCCTTGAGATTGCAACTCTACCTAGACCCAATACCTTACTTTTACTAGTGTCAGCAAATGTGATGTGACTCCTATCAGATGGACGTAAGGTTGAGTCCATGAGAAGACTTTGATCACCAGTCATATGATTAGTGCATCCGCTGTCCATAATCCATTCTGAAGCACGAGGTGTCATACTCTGCATTACAGTTAGGAGGATAGGCTTCACCAAGAGTATTGTGAAGCATAAACATTTGACGGGCAAGAGGATTATGGAAGCTCAGATCAAGATTAGGACTGATAGGATGAATGGCAAGCGATTCAGGAACAAAATACATAGTGAGACCATTTGGGCATTTGATCTTGCGCCCTACAAGATATTTTAGGTCCCCAGCAATAGCATCAGATGCCTTTGATTTTCGGCTGGAGACCTTTCCCTGCAAAATAAAGTTAATTCTTCTTAACCACCCACATCTTCAGGGGTGGCTTAGAAGCAATGAGTCTAAGTGCAGCATCTGAGAACTTCGGCTTTGGAGCCCTAGCAAATAGCCTTGCAGGAGATGAATGATACTCATATGAATAAGTAGAAAAGTTCTTAGTTTTATGAACATAGCGGTTTGAAGATACACACTCATATTCATAGGTTTGAGTACGGTTTCCCTGCAAAACATTGGCGTTAGGGTGACCCAGGTGAGTCCTCTGTCTGTATGAAGCCTTTGGACCATATGAAGCCTTAGGTCGGGGATTTGTCTTCTTCCCAGGTGGTGTCATGATGACATTCACTGGAAGCTTCTCAAGACAGCTTTTGGGTACCCAGATCTTCTTCATAGGTGGCCCATTCCTGCAGTTAGTACCAATATATCTGGCAAACACTTCACTATTCTGATTCTTGAACAGTTTATAGTTTGCATCAAAGGATTCATCAATGATGACAGGGTTAGCACAGGTAAAGCCAGATAAGGTGGATGGATCCACTGAAGGTCCCTTTGCAGCGACCCATGTGGTTTTGGGATACTGCCCAGGCTTCCAGTAGGAACCATCAACATTCATTTTCCTTTCGAACCCAACACCCTCTTTCCTAGGGTTTCGGTTCAGAATCTGCTTTTTGAGGA
Organism: Aegilops umbellulata; assembly: GCA_032464435.1. Lineage (NCBI taxonomy): Eukaryota > Viridiplantae > Streptophyta > Magnoliopsida > Poales > Poaceae > Aegilops > Aegilops umbellulata. The sequence goes on along the minus strand of CP136054.1, from coordinate 119,903,093 downwards.
CATCGCAAAGTGTCTGATGCCCTTTCAGGCTTTTATACATCCCTGTTTCAAGTAATGTCTTCAACCTAGCATTTTCATCAGCAATAGTAGTGGTATCCTCTGCAGAGGGGTTAGTTACCACATCAGTAGTTGAAGACAATACAACAGCAGCAGTAGTGGAACATCCAGCAACAGAGGTAGCGTTATCACGCTCAAGGCATTTTAGACATGGTGGTTCAAATCCATCCTGAGCGGGACTGATCTGTTGAGCGCGTAGTGACTCATTCTCTTTTTGAAGATCTTCATGAGCCGCTCTCAACTTCTCAAGCTCTTGCTTCCTTTGAAGATAATCATAGGAGAGCTTTTGATGAGTGGTTGTGAGCGTATCATGACGACTTTCAAGTTCTTGGTACTTAGCATGAGGATTTTTTATGTCTTCAACTAAGGACCGTGAACGAGTCATTTCCGCGTCGAACAGGTCATCGCTTTTGTCTAACAGTTTTTGAGTATGTTCCATAGCCTTTTGTTGTTCAGTTGCAATTTTAGCAAGTGTTTTGTAGCTAGGCTTGGATTCACAATCAGAGTCATCTTCACTAGATGTTTGAAAGTAAGCATCGCGTGATTTTACCTTGGCACCACGTGCCATGAAGCAGTAGGTGGGAGTAGGGTCATCCTTATCAGCTTCAGCGTTGGCGTGGAAGTCATTGTCTTCAGTGTTGAAGATGGACTTGGCAACATAGGCAGTAGCTAGAGCCAGACTTGCAACACCAGGGTCGGACTCCTCCTCAGACTCCACCTCCGCCTCCTCAGAAGCAGACTCCTCCTCTGAATCCATTTCCTTCCCAACAAAAGCACGAGCCTTGCCAGATGAGCTCTTCTTATGAGATGAAGACTTTGATGAGGACTTGGAAGAAGACTTTGAAGATTTCTTCTTCTTCTTGTCATCAGAATCATATTCCTTGCTCTTCTTCTTCTTCTCGTTGTCCCACAGTGGACACTCAGAGATGTAGTGTCCAGGTTTCTTGCACTTGTGACATGTTCTCTTCTTGTAGTCATGAGTAGAAGCTTCATCATTTCTTGAGCTGGATCGTGAAGACTTTCTGAAGCCTTTCTTCTTAGTGAACTTCTGGAACTTCTTCACAAGCATAGCAAGTTCCTTTCCAATGTCTTCAGGATCATCAGAACTGCAGTCAGATTCTTCTTCAGATGAGGAAACAATTTTTGCCTTCAAAGCGCGAGTTCGGCCATAGTTGGGACCATAGATATCTCTTTTCTCAAATAGCTGGAACTCATGTGTGTTGAGCCTCTCAAGTATATCAGACGGATCGAGTGTCTTGAAGTCAGGACGTTCTTGTATCATGAGGGAAAGGGTGTCAAAGGAGCTGTCAAGTGATCTCAGTAGCGTCTTGACGATTTCATGCTTGGTAATCTCAGTGGTGCCAAGAGCACGAAGCTCATTTGTGATGTCAGTGAGGCGATCAAACGTGAGCTGGACATTCTCATTGTCGTTTCTCTTGAAGTGGTTGAAGAGGTTGCGAAGAACACTGATCCTTTGATCTCTCTGGGTTGAGACGCCTTCGTTAACCTTCGATAGCCAGTCCCAGACTAGCTTTGACATCTCCAGAGCACTCACACGGCCATACTGTCCTTTGATAAGATGACCACAGATGATGTTCTTGGCAGTAGAGTCCAGTTGAATGAACTTCTTGACATCAGCAGGGGTGACACCTTCATCAGTCTTGGGAACGCCGTTTTTGACGACATACCAGAGGTCGACATCAATGGCTTCAAGATGCATGCACATCTTATTCTTCCAGTAGGGATATTCAGTTCCATCGAACACGGGGCAAGCAGCGGAGACTTTGATTATCCCTGCAGTCGACATAGCTAAAACTCCAGGTGGTTAAACCGAATCACACAGAACAAGGGAGTACCTTGCTCTGATACCAATTGAAAGTGCTTGTTATCAACTAGAGGGGGGTGAATAGGCGATTTTTATGAAAGTCTTCAAAACATAGATGTTTCAAAGACAAACATTAGAAATGAACCTATTGATATGCAGCGGAAGATAAACTACACAAGGCAAGCCATAGTCTACTATGCAATAATGTGAGTGTACGATGACTAATGGCAACTAGGTAGTAAGGATCAGGGTGGAAGATAGTATGAAGCCAAACAGCAATAGTAGTCAAGCAATGAAGTAAAACAGGTATGGCAAGCAGGCAATGACTTCACGAAGACAAACTGTAAGTAAAGGGAAGAGAGAATAGAACGAGTCACTCGATGAAGACACATGATTTGTTTGACCAGTTCCAGTTGTTGTGACAACTGTACATCTGGTTAGGGAGGCTGAGATTCAACTCAGAAGACCGCGTCTTCACCTTATTCCCCTTGAGCTAAGGACACACAGTCCTCGCCCAATCACTCTGGTAAGTCTTCAAGGTAGACTTCCAAACCTTCACAGACTTCGTTCACCGGCGATCCACAATGGCTCTTGGATGCTCAGAAGGCGACGCCTAACCGGCTGGAGGATTCACAGTCCTCAAGTGTAATAAGTCTTCAGGTCACACAGACAGAAAGACTTCAGTGATGCCTAACACTCTTTGGCTCTGAGTGTTTGGGCTTTGTCCTCGCAAGGATTTCTCTCTCTCAAAGGCTTCGAGGTGGGTTGCTCTCAAACGACAAAAGCCGTGCACTAACTCTGAGCAGCCACCAATTTATGGCGTAGGGGGTGGGCTATTTATAGCCACTAGGCAACCCGACCTGATATGTCCGAAATGACCCTGGGTCAGTAAGGAACTGATACGTGTTCCAACGGTCAGATTTCAAACACACGCGACAACTTTACTTGGGCTACAAGCAAAGCTGACTTATCCAGCTCTGGATAAGATTTGCTCTCATTGTCTTCGCTCGAAGACATAGGATTTGAGTTGAGCATCACTTCAGTCACTCTGACTGTATTCACTTGGACCCCACTTAACAGTACGGTGGTTCCTATGACTCAACAAAGAAGAAAAGGAAGCAACGAAACAACTAAGTCTTCGCGCTCCATAGTCTTCATAGAATATCTTCTTATGTCATAGTCTTCAATATGAATATCTTCATGTGCCACCATTGTCGTCAATGTCTTCATACATTTTTAGGGGTCATCTCCGGTAGGTAAATCGAATCAATGAGGGACACTACCTGTGTTATCCTGCAATTCTCACAAACACATTAGTCCCTCAACCAAATTTGTCGTCAATACTCCAAAACCAACTAGGGGTGGCACTAGATGCACTTACACATACACAAACTTGACATGTGCCCTCTAACGTTCTGGTAGGCCAGTCGCCCTATATCTTTGACTTGCACACACACACAATTTCGATGGCTCTCTTCATCGATCTCGCACCCACCCACTTGATCCTCTCTTTGACTCTATCGATAGCTATGACCCCTCCCTCTCTTCTCGTGGATTGCCCGACCCTCTATGTATGATATGGATAGGCCTCCATTTCACACACATTGCATGCAAAAATTTGTTTGAGATGTCATCGACACATATTCCCACAAATAATTCACGGAATCAACCCCCCACCCCACCCCCACCCCAAAACAAAAAACACTCACGAACGTGGTTTGTATCTCTCACACACACACACACGTAGGTGGGGGACGTGCATGAAGAGAAGAGGTGCATGCACGGCGCACGTACTCCCATTTCTTTCCCAACCACACCAGCGCGGGTACACGGTGGAGCTCATTTCTGTATGAAAAAGGCAGCCCACGTTGTAATTTGGCACGTGTACTGGTTGTCCACTTGGTGGAGTGTAACGCCCCGGATCTGATGCGCCAGGTGTCCGCCAGATATTCGTCAGCGTTGCCATGTCATTTGCTTGTGTGTTTGCATCTTTGCCATGTCATCATCTGCATTTCATATCATGTCATCATGTTCATCTCATTGTGCATACGTGTTCGTCTCATGCATCCGAGCTTTTTCCCCGTTGCCCGTTTTGCAATCCGACACTCCTATGTCCCCCGGCGCCCCTTTTTGCCTCTTTTCGCGTGCGGGTGTTGAATGGTCTCGGAATGGACCGAGGTTTGTCAAGCGGCCTTGGTATAGCACCGGTAGACCGCCTGTCAAGTTTCGGGTCATTTGGAGGTCGTTTGATACTCCAACGGTTAACCGGGTAACCGTAAAGGCCTCTTTTGTGTGCAGCCCAACACCCCCTTCAAAGTGGCCTAAAACCCATCCTAACCCCCTCCATCCTTTTGGCCGTTCGATCACGATCGCGTGGCCGAAAACCGCACTCCATTTGGAGCCTCCTAGCTCCCTCTACCTATATAAACGTCCCTCCCCTTCCATTTTCGCGGATGAAACCCTAGCCCTTCTCCACCCCGCCGCCGGACATGTCCACCCCCGCCGGACACGCCCAGCCTCCACCTCGCTCTGGCCAATCCAGATCGCCACCTCATCGCGCCGCCTCCCGCGCCCAACCAGGAGGCGCCACGTCATCTCGCCGACTCCCCTGCACCGCGCGGCCCACCGGGCCCAGGCGGGGCCCGCCCGATCCGGTCCGCCGCCGCCGCCCGCCCGCGGGACGCCCGCGCGCCCGCACTGCCACCCCGAGCGCCGGCATGCTCCCCGCGGCCGCCGCCTCCGCCGCCCCGGCGATGCGCCGGCCCCGCCCCGGTTTCCGCGCCCGGCGCGCCTCCGCCCCGCGCCCGGCGCGCCTCCGCCCGCCGCCGCATGCGCTCGCCGCCGCCTCTCTGCCGCGACTCCGCTGCCGGCCACCGCAGCTCTCCGCGCCGCCCTGCCCTGCGCCGCCCTCCCGCGACCTCCGCTCCTCGCCGCCCGCGCGCTCCTCTGCCACCCCTCGCCAAGCGCCGCCGCCTCCTCCTCCGGCCGCCGGCGCCCTAGATCCGGCCTCCCCGGCAACGGATCCGCCGGCCCCACCTCGCCGGCGACCTCCCTGACCTCCGGCTCCCTCATCCACGCACATCTCCGGTGGAGCTCCGGCGAACATCGTTTTCCGTGCGACCCTAGGTTGACCCCGAAACTTTAAGTCCCAGATTTGTTGCATTTTGTTGCTATCTTTGACATGCCATAACTCTCTGCATACTGCTCGGATTCATGCATATAATATATAGAAATGTTCATCTGGTTGTGCTCTTCATTTTGTTCCATTGTGCCATGTTCATTAGAGTTGATCTTGATGCCCTAATCATCGTTGCAAGACTGCTATGTGATGTTAACTGCTGTAACTTAACAGAATATGCTCATTTGTCATTTTTGTATATTTTTGTGTGATTTTCTTTTGAGCATGAAGTCTACATGTGTTATGTGCCACAACATTCCATCTTTGCTGTGGTGCAACCCATCTGTCATGATATGCCATGTATTGTTTGTTTCAAGCTTGCAAAGTAGCTTACTCAATGATGCTGATTTCAGAGACTTAGAATTTCACTAAGTCTTTGTCTGCTGTTATTTTGATGCCATGTATTCATGCAGCTACAGTGAGATCCATGCCTCTTTTGAGGATGATCAGTAAGAATATTTTGTAGATATGGTTATGCTCTATCCATTCATGCTTTTGTTTGCATTTATGGAGCACAGTAGCTTGACTCAATCGAGCTCTACTTTTGCTATAAAATGTTCCTGGCAGATTGTTTACGTGTTATTCAATTTTGCCAAGGTTGGTGTAGTTGATCCGTGCATGCTATGTTGTTGTTCTTGCCATGTATAGCTTCTATGCCATGTCTAGTTGCTGGGTGTATGCTTAGTTTGTCATGCAATTCCTGTAGTGAGTGCATCGAGCTCGTAAACATGCCTACTTGTTATCTGTTTTGCCATGCTCCAGTTTTTCACTAAGTCTGAATCTGTTTATGTTTTTGCTATATTCACATGCTTACAATCATATTTTCTGATCCCTTTTGGCTCATGGTCAGTAAGGGACTTTTGTTAAATGCTTTGAATAGATTCATCCCATGCTCTAGTTTGACATGATAGCTTGTTGTAACATGCTGTTTGATAGCTCTAAACTTTGCAACCTGAGGTTATTTCTGTCATGTCCTGAAATTCTGCCAAGTCTGTGAACCTGTTATTATTTGCAATCTTGCCATGCTTGTTTGATTATGATCTAGTGATTTCTGGAGTTAGCTCAGTGTTCATGTTTTGTCATGCTTTACCTGTACATCATGTCCATGCCTTTTGTTTTCATGTTGAGATCATGTAGCATGTTGATTTGATGCTTGCTAGATGCCTACTTGCTGTTTTGGACAGATTGTTGTTATATCTTGTATAGGGTGTATGTGTTGAACCGTCGCTCCGTTTTGAGCATGCTATATATGAAACTTGCTTAGAATTGAATGTAGCTTCATATTATCATGTTGCATCCTTGTTTTGAGGTGTTTGCTTGATGTTTGTATGCATTTTTGCATCAATGCCATGCTTACCTTGTTTTGCTCATATCTCCTAGGCCGTAGCTCCGAATCTAATGAACTTTATATGTAACTTGACTAGAATTTCGTGTAGATCATCTTGGTGCATCTTAACTTGCTGTTTAACAACTTCAACTTAAGGTTTATTCAGATCTGGACCAATTTCGAAATTTGCTTATGAGGGCTTACCGGAATTGTTCTATGTTGTTTCCGGCCTCATTTAAACTTGCTTTGATGTGTTGTTCTTGTATGCATCATCTTTTGCCATGAGTAGCTTCATGTAGCCTTGTCATGCATCATACTTGGTTGAGCATCATGCCTTGTTCATGTGCGGTGTGTTTACCGTGTTGTGTGCTTCTTCTCATAGTTCCCGTTTCGTTGCGATCGTGAGGATTCGTTCGTCTACGCTTGGTTCGTCTTCGTGGCTTCATCTTCTTCATGGACTCGTGCTTCTTCCTAGCGGGATTTCAGTCAAGATGACCGTCACCTTGGATCTCATTACTATCATTGCTATGCTAGTTGCTTCGATCTATTGCTATGCTGCGTTACCTATCACTTGCTGCTCAAGCCTCCCAAATTGCCATGAACCTCTGACCTTTGTTACCCTTCCTAGCAAACCGTTGTTTGGCTATGTTACCGCTCTGCTCAGCCCCTCTTATAGCGTTGCTAGTTGCAGGTGAAGATGAAGATTGCTCCATGTTGGTTTATGTTTATGTTTATTGTTGGGATATCACAATATCTCTTATATTATTAATGCATCTATATACTTGGTAAAGGGTGGAAGGCTCGGCCTTATGCCTGGTGTTTTGTTCCACTCTTGCCGCCCTAGTTTCCATCATATTGGTATTATGTTCCCGGAATTTTGCGTCCCTAACGCGGTTGGGTGATTTATGGGACCCCCTTGACAGTTCGCTTTGAATAAGACTCCTCCAGCAAGGCCCAACCTTGGTTTTACCATTTGCCTCACCACCACCTATTTTCCCTTGGGAGTAATTAACCCAAGGGTCATCTTTATTTAGCCCCCCCGGGCCAATGCTTGTCTAAGTGTTGGCCCGAAACGAGTAGACTGCGGGGCCACCTTGGGGAAACTTGAGGTCTGGTTTTACTCGTAGGATGTCTCATCCGGTGTTGCCCTGAGAACGAGATATGTGCAGCTCCTATCGGGATGTCGGCGCATCGGGCGGCTTTGCTGGTCTTGTTTTATTACTGTCGAAATGTCTTGTAGCCGGGATTCCGAGACTGATCGGGTCTTCCCGGGGAGAAGGAATATCCTTCGTTGACCGTGAGAGCTTATAATGGGCTAAGTTGGGACACCCCTGCAGGGATTTGAACTTTCGAAAGCCGTGCCCGCGGTTATGTGGCAGATGGGAATTTGTTGATATCCGGTTGTAGTAAACTTAAAGTAAACTCTTCTAAAATACACCAACCGTGTGAGTAACCGTGATGGTCTCTTTTCGGGGTTGATCGAGAGGAGAACACGGTTTTTGGGTTATGTTTGGCGTAAGTAGGAATTCAGGATCACTTCTTGATCATTACTAGTTGACGACCGCTTGCTTTGCTTCTGTTCTCCCTCTTATTTGCGTAAGTTAGCCATCATACATGCTTAGTCGCTGCTGCAACCTCACCACTTTACCTCCTTCCTTACCCATTAAGCTTTGCTAGTCTTGATACCCATGGTAATGGGATTGCTGAGTCCTCGTGGCTCACAGATTACTACAACATCAGTTGCAGGTACAGGTTGCGCGATGAGTTTGACGTGAGAGCGATGTTTATTTGCGCTGGAGTTCTTCTGCTTCTTCTTCGATTGAGGGATAGGTTCCTGGTCGGCAGCCTGGGCTAGCAGGGTGGATATTGTTTGAGTTTCTGTTTATGTTTCATCCGTAGTCGGATGTTGATCTTGTATGTGGTATTGTTGTATTCTTGTGACATTGTATGTATTGGTTGTATCCCTACTATTATGTAATGTTGATGTAATGATATCCACCTTGCAAAAGCGTCTTCAAGATGCGCTTCTATCCTTGGTGGGACCTTTGAGTTCCTTTAGGATAGGGTCGCATCTTGGGCGTGAGAAGTTGGTATCAGAGCCTCGACCGACCTTAGGAGCCCCCCTTGATTGATCGTGTAGTTTGGCCGATGTCGAGTCTAGAAGAAAATTTTTTGGAGTCTAGTTATATTGGAGAGTAGGATTTCTTTTTACTCCTCTGCCCCTTCGTCTCTCTGGTGAGAAATCCTGACGTAGGTGTTTTGAATTACTCCTCTTCCCCTTCAAATTTTTCTTTAGGATCACGCGGTTAGTTTTCGTTCATTGTCCTTCCTCGTTTATCCGGTGCATCTTTCGTCAAGTCGACTCGAACCTTTTTGTCTTTCGCGAGATCAATCCTTTGTTCTTTCTCTTCCGATGTTGTTTTCCCCATCCGAAGTTGTCCTTGTTTTTTTCCCACCCGCCCACCCTTCTTCTTTTTGGAACCGGAGTTTGTAATCGAGTATCCATCCTACTCATGCGAAGCCTTTGCATTCTCTCCTCAATCATTTCAACCAGTGTTTTTTCTCTTCAAGTTACTCGTCGATTCCTCGTTCAAGTTGCCTGTGTTTTCCCGCCCTCCCACCCATTTTCATTCCCGGAGTCTGAGCCTTTATTCGAGCAATCTATTTCATCAATGTTCGTCTTGCTTTCTTTCCGGTGGATTTCAACTCAATTTTCTCGGTTCGATCATATTCTTTTCCTCGACTCAAGTGTTCCCCTTGCTCGTTCGTCTCTCGCCAGTTTAATCATCCCGGAGTGATGAAGACATCTCAGAAGATTCATGTTTTACATCCATTTAATTCGAGGTTGTCACCTCATTCAAGTCCCTCAGTTGTTCCGGTGCATCATTTCTCATTCAACAATCCTTTCCAACAGTGTTTCTTCTAGTGGGCCCTAACCCACAGGTCTTTTCCCAGGATCTTACCTGACTCTTCTGATTTTCCCGAAGTTATTCTCAAATTCTTTTCGAAGTTTGACGTAAGTATGAATTTCATCAGTCAGATGCTTTCTCCAAGATCGAGTTCAAACCATTTTCATTGTTGACTCAACCTCTTTGTTTTTCATTCTTCCGGAGTATCTCAACAATTTTACTGGTGTTCCCCGTCGTGATTCTCAACATTTGAAGACCGAAGAAGAATTTCTCGTAAATCTTGTCTGTTCTCCCAGAGATTCACGGTGCTAGCTCGATGTTATCATATCGAATTGTTTCCAGCCGCGCAATTCTTTTCATCCATCCGGAGTATTTCAGGAGTTGCTATCTCTCACGATCATCCGGAGGTCATCTTTTCGGAATATTTCTACGTTCTAAGTTTTCAGCTTCGTTCTTCAATTATTCTATATCTGTGCCCCTTTCGGTCGTCGCAGTATTCTTCCGGTGCTTCGTTCAAGTATTCTTCAATCAGTTTGCGATCTCTTCGCTCTCTTTTCTTTAAATTCTTTCAATTATCTTCGTGCTTTTCTAATTCTTCCCGGTGTTTTCATTCTTTTTCGTCATTCAATCTAGAATTGTTACGGTGGTTCGTTCAAGATTTATTTTCTGTTGTTATCGTATCTATTCATTCGTTCTTTTCAATCCTACCGGTGGCTCATGAAGACCTTCCAAATTGGCGCTATATTTCCCCTTAATATTTTCCCAATGTGAATAAGTTGTATGCAATCCATTGCTTCTCATCAATTTAATTGGTGGAGGATGAGCATAACATAATTCTTATTCTTCTTTCATCGAGTTGATTTATCTCTTCTCTTCGGAGATTGTTCATGTTGAAGAATTTCTCGGTTCTAAGTTGTTCATCTTTTCCTTTCCGGAGTTCCAAGTTTTTCTCGCTTATCTCGTCGGAACCTCCATCTAAATCATCGCAAGGCTTTAATCTCATTCTTTCATCCTTCAATTTAATCTCGTCATCCTTTATTTTACCTGAGTTCTTCACGGTGGTCCATTAAGGATTTAATTCATTCTTCGAGTGTTCATCAAGATTCTTGTTCAAAGTTCTAGTATCTTTTCTTCTTGCGTCTCAAAGTGCAATTAATTCTCCGTATTCTTTTGGAAAGGGAGTTTTGCATTTCTTCATTCTTCTCAGCTATTTAAGCTTTTTCGCTTGTGGTCAGAGATCACCTCATAATTTTGAGATGTTATCTATAAGCCCACAACAAGCTTATTCTGTTGTTGTTGAATTTCCAACAACTCCGTTCATCCCTTTCTTCTAAGGTTGCTTTCTATTTCATTCGTGGTAGAAGATGTCGTCTTCTTCTCCGTTCTTTTCTTTCAACTCTTTCAAGTCTTCCGGAGGCATTGTGTTGTTCCTCTCGTCAAGTGTCATGCCATCTTGTTAAGTTCATGTTCTACTCTTTCCATGTTCAGCCGGAGTGCCACCTAAATTCTTTCGTTCTTATTCCTTTTCGAACCGGAGTGGTTTCATAGTCTATCTGATTCCATGAGCTTTCGATTCTCGTCATTCTCGTCGTTCCTCTCTTCTTCTCGAGTGCTCTCGATGCTTTGCTTCCGCTCTTGAGTTCTTGTTTCACCTCACTCCTTTTTCCCCTTCCGTCTCGGTCCTAAGATCTCGGGACGAGATCTCCTGTTAGTAGAGGAGAGTTGTAACGCCCCAGATCTGATGCGCCAGGTGTCCGCCAGATATTCGTCAGCGTTGCCATGTCATTTGCTTGCGTGTTTGCATCTTTGCCATGTCATCATCTGCATTTCATATCATGTCATCATGTGCATCTCATTGTGCATACGTGTTCGTCTCATGCATCCGAGCTTTTCCCCGTTGTCCATTTTGCAATCCGACACTCCTATGTCCCCCGGCGCCCCTTTTTGCCTCTTTTCGTGTGCGGGTGTTGAATGGTCTTGGAATGGACCGAGGTGTGTCAAGCGGCCTTGGTATAGCACCGGTAGACCACCTGTCAAGTTTCGGGTCATTCGGAGGTCGTTTGATACTCCAACGGTTAACCGGGTAACCGTAAAGGCCTCTTTCCTGTGCAGCCCAACACCCCCTTCAAAGTGGACCAAAACCCATCCTAACCCCCTCCATCCTTTTGGCCGTTCGATCATGATCGCGTGGCCGAAAACCGCACTCCATTTGGAGCCTCCTAGCTCCCTTTACCTATATAAACGTCCCTCCCCTTCCATTTTCGCGGATGAAACCCTAGCCCTTCTCCACCCCGCCACCGGACATGTCCACCCCCGCCGGACACGTCCAGCCTCCACCTCGCTCTGGCCAATCCAGAGCCGCCACCTCGTCGCGCCGCCTCCCGCGCCCAACCAGGAGGCGCCACGTCGTCTCGCCGACTCCCCTGCACCGCGCGGCCCGCCCGGCCCGGTCCGCCGCCGCCGCCCGCCCGCGGGACGCCCGCGCGCCTGCACCGCCACCCCGAGCGCCGGCGTGCTCCCCGCGGCCGCCGCCTCCGCCGCCCCGGCGATGCGCCGGCCCCGCCCCGGTTTCCGCGCCCGGCGCGCCTCCGCCCACCACCGCATGCGCTCACCGCCGCCTCTCTGCCGCGACTCCGCTATCGGCCACCGCAGCTCTCCGTGCCGCCCTGCTCTGCGTCGCCCTCCGGCGACCTCCGCTCCTCGCCGCCCGCGCGCTCCTCTGCCACCCCTCGCCAAGCGCCGCCTCCTCCTCCTCCGGCCGCCGGCGCCCCAGATCCGGCCTCCCCGGCACCGGATCCGGCCGGCCCCACCTCGCCGGCGACCTCCCCGACCTCCGGCTCCCTCATCCACGCACATCTCCAGTGGAGCTCCGGCGAATATCGTTTTCCGTGCGACCCTAGGTTGACCCCGAAACTTCTAAGTCCCAGATTTGTTGCATTTTGTTGCTATCTTTGACATGCCATAACTCTCAGCATACTGCTCGGATTCATGCATGTAATATATCGAAATGTTCACCTGGTTGTGGTATTCATTTTGTTCCATTGCGCCATGTTCATTAGAGTTGATCTTGATGCCCTAATCATCGTTGCAAGACTGCTATGTGATGTTAACTGCTGTAACTTAACAGAATATGCTCATTTGTCATTTTTGTATATTTTGTGTGATTTTATTTTGAGCATGAAGTCTACATGTGTTATGTGCCAAAACATTCCATCTTTGCTGTGGTGCAACCCATCTGTCATGATATGCCATGTATTGTTTGTTTCAAGCTTGCAAAGTAGCTTACTCAATGTTGCTGATTTCAGAGACTTGGAATTTCACCAAGTCTTTGTCTGCTGTTATTTTGTTGCCATGTATTCATGCTGCTACAGTGAGATCCATGCCTCTTTTGAGGATGATCAGTAAGGATGTTTTGTAGATATGGTTATGCTCTATCCATCCATGCCTTTGTTAACATTTATGGAGCAACTTAGCTTGACTCAATCGAGCTCTACTTTTGCTATAAAATGTTCCTGGCAGATTATTTACGTGTTATTCAATTTTGCCAAGGTTGTTGTAGTTGATCCGTGCATGCTATGTTGTTGTTCTTGCCATGTATAGCTTCTATGCCATGTCTAGTTGCTGGGTGTATGCTTAGTTTGTCATGCAATGCCTGTAGTGAGTGCATCGAGCTCGTAAACATGCCTACTTGTTATCTGTTTTGCCATGCTCCAGTTTTTCACCAAGTCTGAATCTGTTTATGTTTTTGCTATATTCACATGCTTACAATCATATTTTCTGATCCCTTTTGGCTCATGGTCAGTAAGGTACTTTTGTTAAATGCTTTGAATAGATTCATCCCATGCTCTAGTTTGACATGATAGCTTGTTGTAACATGCTGTTTGATAGCTCTAAACTTTGCAACCTGAGGTTATTTCTGTCATGTCCTGAAATTCTGCCAAGTCTGTGAACCTGTTATTATTTGCAATCTTGCCATGCTTGTTTGATTATGATCTAGTGATTTCTGGAGTTAGCTCAGTGTTCATGTTTTGTCATGCTTTACCTGTACATCATGTCCATGCCTTTTGTTTTCATGTTAAGATCCTGTAGCATGTCGATTTGATGCTTGCTAGATGCCTACTTGCTCTTTTGGACAGATTGTTGTTATATCTTGTATAGGGTGTATGTGTTGAACCGTCGCTCCATTTTGAGCATGCTATATATGAAACTTGCTTAGAATTGCATGTAGCTTCATATTATCATGTTGCATCCTTGTTTTGAGGTGTTTGCTTGATGTTTGTATGCATTTTTGCATCAATGCCATGCTTACCTTGTTTTGCTCATATCTCCTAGGCCGTAGCTCCGAATCTAATGAACTTTATATGTAACTTGACTAGAATTTCGTGTAGATCATCTTGGTGCATCTTAACTTGCTGTTTAACAACTTCAACTTAAGGTTTATTCAGATCTGGACCAATTTCGAAATTTGCTTATGAGGGCTTACCGGAATTGTTCTATGTTGTTTCCGGCCTCATTTAAACTTGCTTTGATGTGTTGTTGTTGTATGCATCATCTTTTGCCATGAGTAGCTTCATGTAGCCTTGTCATGCATCATACTTGGTTGAGCATCATGCCTTGTTCATGTGTGGTGTGTTTACCGTGTTGTGTGCTTCTTCTCGATAGTTCTCGTTTCGTTGCGATCGTGAGGATTCGTTCGTCTACGCTTGGTTCGTCTACGTGGCTTCATCTTCTTCATGGACTCGTGCTTCTTCCTAGCGGGATTTCAGGCAAGATGACCGTCACCTTGGATCTCATTACTATCATTGCTATGCTAGTTGCTTCGATCTATTGCTATGCTGCGTTACCTATCACTTGCTGCTCAAGCCTCCCAAATTGCCATGAACCTCTGACCTTTGTTACCCTTCCTAGCAAACCGTTGTTTGGCTATGTTACCGCTCTGCTCAGCCCCTCTTATAGCGTTGCTAGTTGCAGGTGAAGATGAAGATTGCTCCGTGTTGGTTTATGTTTATGTTTATTGTTGGGATATCACAATATCTCTTATATTATTAATGCATCGGCCTTATGCCTGGTGTTTTGTTCCACTCTTGCCGCCCTAGTTTCCATCATATCGGTATTATGTTCCCGGAATTTTGCGTCCCTAACGCGGTTGGGTGATTTATGGGACCCCCTTGACAGTTCGCTTTGAATAAGACTCCTCCAGCAAGGCCCAACCTTGGTTTTACCATTTGCCTCACCACCACCTATTTTCCCTTGGGAGTAATTAACCCAAGGGTCATCTTTATTTAGCCCCCCCAGGCCAATGCTTGTCTAAGTGTTGGCCCGAAACGAGTAGACTTCGGGGCCACCTTGGGGAAACTTGAGGTCTGGTTTTACTCGTAGGATGTCTCATCCGGTGTTGCCCTAAGAACGAGATATGTGCAGCTCCTATCGGGATGTCGGCGCATCGGGCGGCTTTGCTGGTCTTGTTTTATTACTGTCGAAATGTCTTGTAGCTGGGATTCCGAGACTGATCGGGTCTTCCCGCGGAGAAGGAATATCCTTCGTTGACCGTGAGAGCTTATAATGGGCTAAGTTGGGACACCCTTGCAGGGATTTGAACTTTCGAAAGCCGTGCCCGCGGTTATGTGGCAGATGGGAATTTGTTGATATCCGGTTGTAGTAAACTTAAAGTAAACTCTTCTAAAATACACCAACCGTGTGAGTAACCGTGATGGTCTCTTTTCGGGGTTGATCGAGAGGAGAACATGGTTTCTGGGTTATGTTTGGCGTAAGTAGGAATTCAGGATCACTTCTTGATCATTACTAGTTGACGACCGCTTGCTTTGCTTCTGTTCTCCCTCTTATTTGCGTAAGTTAGCCACCATACATGCTTAGTCGCTGCTGCAACCTCACCACTTTACCTCCTTCCTTACCCATTAAGCTTTGCTAGTCTTGATACCCATGGTAATGGGATTGCTGAGTCCTCGTGGCTCACAGATTACTACAACATCAGTTGCAGGTACAGGTTGCGCGATGAGTTTGACGTGAGAGCGATGTTTATTTGCGCTGGAGTTCTTCTGCTTCTTCTTCGATTGAGGGATAGGTTCCTGGTCGGCAGCCTGGGCTAGCAGGGTGGATATTGTTTGAGTTTCTGTTTATGTTTCATCCGTAGTCGGATGTTGATCTTGTATGTGGTATTGTTGTATTCATGTGACATTGTATGTATTGGTTGTATCCCTACTATTATGTAATGTTGATGTAATGATATCCACCTTGCAAAAGCGTATTCAAGATGCGCTTCTATCCTTGGTGGGACCTTTGAGTTCCTTTAGGATAGGGTCGCATCTTGGGCGTGACATGGAGGGAGGATCGTCTACCACGGGTGAACAAACAAATTGCGACTTGATGTGTTATGTTAAAAAAAGAGGCAAACCATGTGGGGCCTACCTTAGAGGCAAGGCTCTATACACTTGAGTACTTTTGATGTGTCCCGTCAACTCGCAGAACAAGGAGAACCTTGCTTAGTACGCCGTCTCCCCCGCCCACGGGCGTGGTGTCTCGCAGGATGAGGTGAAGCTTGCTCCGCCTTACGCCCGCTCCCTCGCCCATGCGCGCGGTGGCTCGCAGGTCGAGGAGAAAAATTTACTACTCCCTCCATTTACTCCTCGTCCCTACTACCTTGGTTATAGAGATTATATCATATTGTTTGGAATATATATGTCCTTTAGTAGATTTCAATATGAACTACTAGTACATACTCCAAACACTGATGTATATAGACGTATTTTAGAGTGTAGATTCACTCATTTTGCTCCATATGTAGCACTCTCCCTCGCCCCTCGACCCTCGCCCACGTGGTGGACGTGCAGCAATTCATTCGGTCTCATATAGCCAGAACGATATATGCTGCAGTACCATTATTGCTCGACTTCCCGAAGAGTGAAGAGCCAATCGCATGGTTAATAGTATTTTGGAGATGCCGAGCGCAAGGTTATAGGAGAACGAGTAGTAGGTGCCGCGTCATTTATAAATAAAGTTTTTTTTCTTTAGTGGCACGTACGCAATATGATAGGTTCATATGGAGAGAAAAGGAAACCGCTCCACTATATACATAGTCAGGACGGGCCAGCCTACACGGTTGCTTGCTGGGGTTGCTCTCTTCACACTCTCTCGCACAAAACGACTGTGTCCACATCTCTAACATCCCGGCGGATCACGTCCGCTTGGGGAAGGGGTGGATGCTTAGTGTAGATGCGGTGGCCGTTGCCGATGGCAAAAACCCACTGTCGGCACATCCCGATCAGGGGTCCCCGCCGTTCACTCTCACAAAGCCGGTGAGGTTGCCTTCGTCCCTTGCTCACTGCCGCGACGTGGGCAGTTGCCGCCTCCCGCCGCCCTCCTCAAGGTTGAGCTACGTCCCTCAGGTACAACTCCCTTTACAGCCGGCTTGCACCACTGCTCCAGCTGCCCACATCACTCCATGTGGATATTTCTCTACTTCCTTGTCCCGCACATACCTCTACTGGCTTCTACGTACTGTATTTGTGATGAGTTTATGTCTCATCAACTAGTCCCAGTAATCTTATTCTAATCACGCTTCTTCAATTTCTTTGCCACAAGGATGCTCATCTCGATTTTGGTGAAACTGCACAAAATGATCCGATGGTCAAAAGGTTGCAAACTTCATTTCTTAGGAAGCGCCACGTTGCCAGAAAATTAAAGCCTGGTTAGGGTTTACGGTTCAAGGGCTAGGGACTGCATGGATCGTTTTTTCTTTAGCTGTCCCTGTGCCAAAATAAGTGTCAACTTTAGTAGTAGTACAACTTTGTACTAAAGTTTGCACAAAGTTGAGACACTTATTTTGGAACAGAGGGAGTACATATTTGCTATGATCTGTCAACCATTGAGATGCAATAGCATGCATGTTAGTCTCCTTTGTATTTGATGAAATGTTGCAACGGGCAACCTTGGACGCAAGATACATGTATCAGAAGCTGGAAGCTTCATAGCATTGTACAAATTTATCTCGCTAATAAATTACAGTACATACTATACTAGTACTTCCTCCATTCCTAAATATAAGTCTTTGTAGAGATTTCACCATGAACCACATGCAGATGTATATAGATGCATTTTAAGTGTAGATTCATTCATTTTGTTCCGTATGTAGTGGAATCTCTACAAAGACTTGTCTACTAGTAATAGCTAGCCCCCACTACTAATAATTCTCTATCCTCTCCTTGAGCCACATCATCAAAATTGATGTAGCCGTTAGATGAAGTAAATCAGTCCACAATAGCCGTCTGATCTAGACGTTGAGAGGCTCCGCACTAAGCCACATGCAAGCATGCAGAAATACCGTGGCACATGCATGTGAGTGGGTTTTAAATCACATCAACATGTCTGCATGCAAGCATGCACCGGTAGCATGCATGTAAGTGAGCTTTTAAGTCCCATTAACATGTCAAAAAGAAAAATATAATCCTATTATGAAGTAGGAGTTGGCTAATCTTTTTTCCTTACGTGGGATGATCTAAATGATGATGGGAGTTTATTTAGTTTGGCTACCACATTTGTCATGAGGTTATAGAGTTTTTTTAGTTCTATGAAATCGATAATTGTGCGCAGAGAGATATACCGCTGTTCTGCGGCAACGCACGGGGACTCATCTAGTAATATTTAAGAACGGAGGGAGTACTATGTAAAGAGTTAGGTGTCGCACGGTGATAGTGTGAGGTGGGCCATGTAATCACTGAGCCTGTGTGTTTTCACTGCTCTTGCACGCCTCCGCTGTAAGAATGGAGAAAATTGTAATCTAGTAGTAGTACCTCCTTTCGCCGAAAGCGTGGGACATCCAGCAGCCCTACCACCTCAGTAATAAAGACCAATGAGCCGTCAAATCACATAGACCCAGCAGTAAGTTGGACAGATGAAGCAACCATCACTCTTGCACCAGTGAGAGGTCGCGTCCGCTCCTGCCCGGGCATGAATGCGGCACCGATTCTTTGGAGCGGTGCTGACCGTTTCGGGCGGGAAGTGCGTGTGGGCGATGGAGGGGCTTTGGGTGGGCCAGGTTGGTCAGGAGCGGGCGTGGCAGCTATCCGCATGTCCCTACCGGACATGCCCGGAAATGAGAGGATGCATCGACTCTCGCGGCTAAAATCGTACACTACACAACATCTCTCTGTAGGAGTAGGTCGATCTGTCACTCTCTCTAACACACACATGCTGTTAAACACACACACACACGCACACACACACACACACACACACACACACGGACGCACACGCACGCACCTTGGTCCCGTTGCACCTTCCAACATGACTTATTACACCTAGACGGAGGGAGTAGTAAGTATACGAGATACGGTGGCACACTGACTTAAGTCGAATACAAGTGTCCAAAATTTGTGTGCATGTTATAATAAGGATTCACTTAAAATAGTACGTGAGCGAACAGAGGGATCAATTGGACAGTGTTCCCGAGCAGTAGCGAGATGTGTGAGGTAAGATACACTGTTGGCGCTTTTAATTTTTCTTATTAATTTTTTTGTTTCACCCTCTGACTGGTGGGACCCAACGTACTACGTGGAGAGAGGTAAGGTGACTAAGGCTACAATATTTCTGCACCACTGTGGATAGTCTTACCATCAAAGCCACATGACACGATTATGATTGAAATCCCAATGACTCCCACACACACACAAAACACGGCATGCTTGTCACACGAATGTAGGAATGTATAAAAGGTTATTTCCCTCTCGTTGAACATAACGGGAGGGTTGTGTAGCTGGTTAGCCTGTTCGCTCATCCAACTTGAGGTCTCGGGTTCGATAACTACACTTGAGCATAATTTTGCCAGGAGGATTCTTTGACTGATCAAAATGTTTTCTAGGGTTTGCACGCTTCACACTCTTTCTCTAGTATATATATATATATACACGCTGGAGCCTCAACGCTTGCAGTTGCTCTCTTCACACTCTCACGCCCTCTCCCGTTGGATCCTTAGCGCTTGTAGTTGCCCTCTTCACACTCTCTCGCCCTCTCCAGATCTAAACAAGACTTCGTTGGCCTCTCTCTCCCCTCACTGCTGCTCAAAGAGCCGGCAGGATCCGTCCGCCGGGAAGGGAAGGAGGCTTAATGATGTCGCTGTCGGCAAGGGACTATCGGCGTAGCTGTTCACTTTCCAACCAGCGGCGGCGCGGGAGGGCCTCCGACCCGTTCTTCTTCGCCGCCGTCCCGTCGCCCACCGAACCACGCCCCAAGAACCTTAAGGTATAATTTACTTACTCCACATGCATTGCTCTAGCTGCATGTATACCATGAATCTAGGACGTGGTTCAAAGAGGAAAGGAGTGGGGGAAAGTAGTGGGAAAAGTTGTATATAGCATGAATCTAGGACGTGGTTCAAAGAAGAAATGAAGGGGGAAAGTTCTATAGCATGAATCTAGGACGTGGTTCAAAGAGGAAAGGAATGGGGGAAAGTAGTGGGGAAAGTTGTATCGCATAGATCTAGGACGTGGTTCAAAGAGGAAAGGAAGGGGCGAAAGTACTAGTTCAAAAAGGAAAGGAAGGGACAAGGCTATAGAGTTTGAGCAGGACTAGATTTGCTGCGCTCACATTGGGAAAGGTGTCTAAAGATAACAAAACTGGGACCAACACAAATATGCTCCTTGGTTGTTTGTTCTTTGTTGCAACAAACTGTGCATGGCCACAGTACATAGGTTGATGCACATGGTGCTGGTGCATCCACTCTCACGTGCAACTCATTAGTTGTTGTTAATCTAAGGCCATGTTTGGTTAAAAACTCCCTAGTCCCTACCTGCTTGGTTCCAGGGACTAAACATGGACTAGAGGTTATTAAATGGCATGCTAAAAGACCAAGTTACCCCTAGTAATGAACTAATAGAGACAAGGTGCGATGCATGGCAAGGGCAACTGTTGGAAAAAGTCCCAAAAAGACTCCCTCAAGGTCTTCTTTCTTTAGTCTCAAATGCCCACTTTTAGTCCCTAAAAGTCCCTCCTGTTTGGTTTAGATGGGACTGACACGGAGTTTTTTTAGTCCCTACACCAAAATGTCCCTGTAAACAAACACCCTCTAATAATGCCGCTGGAAAATTGATGCAATGCCACAGTTAAAAGAAAATTACATGTTTAACAAATTTTATTGTTAATATAATCTCTATGTTAATATTAATCAATGCCACCGTTTGAGAAATGCTACTGTCTTGCTTTCTTTTCCATTTAGATAAGGTAGATGCTTCTTTTTGTTGGCTTCTGTGTCATCCACCGTTATTGACCACTAATTGTTTCCTTTGCACCTCTGTGTAAATAGGGTTATCTACTTCACCTCGTTGCCATTGTGACCTTTTGTTGCACTGCACAAAACACTTTTGTTTTAAGAGTGTTTTGTGCAGTTCAACCAAAATGTCACATCGACAACGTTGCTTGATTGCTTGATCTTAGTGGAACTGCACAAGAGGAGATCTTACTTCCTATCCGTTAAGGCGAATTTGGTTCAGATCTTCTTCTTGTGAGTTGTTTGAATTCCGCATCATGAGAGGTCAGTACTAGCCTTCTTTCACATGATTCTGCAGTGTGCTTTCATATGTTGTGCTACTTGTACGATAATGTTGCTTGATTTTAGTGAACTGCACAAATGGACACAAGACTTCCAATCTGTATGTGCACCGTAATATCCCATTGAGGTAAGATAAGGATATTTCACAACTGCTGGCCTGTATTTTGCCACTTTCATCAGAAAAATAAGTTAGTACTATACTTGTGCTCCCTAATTGACATGCCAAATCTTACGTTGAAGGCGAAGCTTGTCTGTTATTGAACCAAGTGATGAAGGGGAAGAACAAGCGGAAGAAAAACAAAAATCAACTCCCGGTGCTGTAATGAAGCACTGGAACTGTGATGACACAAGTAATGATATAGTTTTGCATCTTAATTTATTGCTATGGCTGTAACGAGCAATTGTTTTGCCACTGATTTGATGCCACTCTTAATGTAATATGTAATTATCTCTACTTGTGCAAACAGGGATCTTCTTTGAAGATACCATATATTTTAGTGGAATTGCACAAGAAGATGTTGGAAACATTAAACTAATCGAGGAGTATATAGTAAGCATGGCCACCACTGTAGATAGCAACAGATGGTTCCGGAGAAGTGCTTCATCTTAGCAAGACATGCGTTTGATATTTTCGAATGGGACGCCCTTTGCTGTCAGCAGCGTCGATCAATTATTTATTTATTCTTTAGTTGTGAAGTAAATATTGCCTCTGACATGTGAGTCGCTGAGATGCATAATCATCAATTGTTTTGAATGTTCTCTATGAATTGACAGGCCTGTGTGTTTGATTGCAACGTACAGAAACACTAAAAAGCTGCTCAAACTCTTTGTACTCCTTTTGTTCCTTTTTACTTCGCACATTGTGAAAGTGCATACTTTTTTGTATAAGATTGGTCAAAGTAGAGATACTTTGCCTGCAGACAAAACTTGTATGCAGACTAGAAAGGACCGGAGGGAGTACATGTGAAACTGCTGCAAACGAGGTGATCACCCTGGGAATAATGCTAGTACGTATTGTTTTGCATGTTCATACAATGCCAGTGATACAGGAATTCAAACTAATCGAAATAAATTCATTCATACACGGTCGAATTTCATATAAACATGCCGGATTTCATTACATTTCATACATTCTTCAACTAAAAAGGGGTTCGCTGGAGGTATAATTAATTAACCGAAGCTACCCACCTGTGTCCCGTTGAGCCAAACAGAAGCTTCAGTTAACTGCAGGTGCAGTTGCATAACTGACATGTGGCCTGTTGGGCCCACATGTCAGTCAGCCAACTGCACCAGTAGTTAAGTAGAAGCAGCATTCTTCTCTAGCGCAGCTCTCCGACTCCACGTCGCCGCCAAGAAGCTACCCGGCCGTCAATGGTCAACCCACCTAGCTTGGCTTCAACCGAAGGGTAGCAGCGGTGGCCTTACTTGGACCCGAGCGGCGGCGACCTACCGTGTTCTACTCTTCCTTGTTTTCTGTGTGGTGCGGCCTCGTTGGCAGCGGGGTGGGGCCTCGGCGGAGCCGGCGATGTCCTCTGTCTCGTTGCGGCGGGCGGTGCCTCAGCGGAGCGGTGGAAATCCTCCCCCGCGTTGCCGGCAGGGTAGGGCCTCGGCTGAGCCGGCGATGTCCTTTGCCTCGTTGTTGGCGGGGCGGGGCCTCGATGGAGCCGGTGGTGTCCTCTGCCTCGTTGTTGGCGCCATGGGGCCTCGGCGGAGCCGGCGGTGTCCTCTACCTCATTGTTGGCGCCACGGGGCCTCGGCGGAGCAGGGCGTCGTCGATGCCAGCGGAGCGGGGACTCCTCGGAGCCGGCATTGTCCTCTGCCTTGTCCTCGGTCTCGCCAAACAGCGCCTCGCCCGCTTCATCGCCCTCTTTGCTAGCCTCTTTGTAGGCGGCAGCAGCCTCCGCCACCCGCATGCGGTACCGCCAGCGCTCGAGGCGGCCCTTGCGGGCGGAGCGGTTCGAGTCGAGCAGCGCCTCCTGCTCCGCCCGCTCCGCGGCGATCTGCTCCTCCGCCTACAGGTGCTCCTGGAGGAGATGGTGGTTGTAGGCGGCGTCGGCCTGCGCCTCCCGGAACTGCTCCTGACGCATATGCCTCACACTGTCCATATATTGGGCACGGGCCTCGTTGATGGTCATGGTGCAATGCACTGGCGAGGATGGCGCGGAGGAGGGGGTTGGCGCCGGATCGTCGACTACCATGTTCTCCATTGGGACGTCGTCGTCCTCCGGCTGCCTGCCGGCTAGCCGGTCGGCAGCAATGGCTGCCATCTCCTTGTGGTCCGTCGTTCGCCCGTCCCGAAGAGCGCTAGAGCGCGAGGAAGCCATGGTGGGTAGTAGTGGTGTGGACAGGAGAAAGGGAACGGATGCGGATGACTACGGCTATGGTCGGCGCAGCAGTTTATATAGCAATGGCGGGCGGGCGGAGGGACGGACGTGTGGCGCCGGAGTAGCCGCCTCGGCAACCACGTATCATTAATGTGGGCGGCAAATGGACGGACGGACGGCACTTGTGTCGTTTGAAGGTGGAGCAATCGCCTGCACCGGGAAGCGGGGCGGGTGGCGCTGACTGTTTCGGGAGGAAAGAGCACGCGGGCGAGGAGATGACTTTACTTGGAGAGGATGACAATGGGGACCCACCAGGTCCATAGCCTCACGTATGCAAGTGCCTCCTTATTTTATATATATATATATATATATATATATATATATATATATATATATATATATATATATATATAACTGTAATTTATTTTGCTTCCTCCTGGTTTCCTGACATCACGGTCCCACACCATTGTCAACCTATGTAGTAGTAAATAAACGAGAGAATTGCACAAGAACCGGCCGACAGCTGGGACCAAGCAGCTCAAGCAGTATTTGTGTTTCTGAGGTATGAGCACTGCAAAGTTTTTCGCTGTTTAGCCCAGATATTAATTTTTCTACTCTGAACAACAACGAAAACATCGCTGCAGGTATTAACTAGGCGGGCTGTGGCCCGTCTAGCCCAGGCCAGATATCCAGCCCAGATATTAATTTTTTGGGTTAATTAGATAAATGCCACTCCAATTATGGTGATTCATAAAAATGCCACTGCAATTTCCAGACTTCGAAAAATGCCACTAGAAATGGTATGAAATGGCATTTTTCGAAGTTTGGAAATTGCAGTGGCATTTCTCGGGATCGCCAAATTTGGAGTGGCATTTGTCAAATTAACCCATTTCTTCAAGCTGAAAATGGCTAGCCCAGCTATACTTTTTTAAGGAATACCCAGGCAAGGTCAAGTTGTTATTCTCCGCCCCGCTGGGCTGCAAATCTTTCCTAGGAGGGATGCATTAGGCTTAACAAGAAAATGGGCTTTAAGAAATAATAAATGGGATGTAATTAAAAAAATTGGACAGTAACTATAAAAAATGCACCAAACATGTGATTACTTTAGAAAATATTATTTTTGGATATTGAAATTTTTAATTTCATTAATTGTTGCGAGCGCAATGTTTCGTTGGATTTTTACGTAATATAAATTTATATTGAAATTGTATTTAATCTGACTAGAAATTTCGGGATAAAAATATTTCGGATCCCATCAAAATGTGGGAAATTTTATTGAATTCTGTTTTGAACGCTTGGTAGAAATGGGTTGTACTTTTAACAAACTGTAGATGGGTTGTAGTAAATTCCATTAGAATTTAAAAAAGGGCTACACATTCTAACAAATCTCAAATGGGCTATAAGTTCTCTGCCACACACTTCTGGCCTTACTAAGTTGACGCGTCCCCTAAAAAAACAGAGTTGACGCGTATGCAAGGCTTGTCAACTTATAGTCAACACATGGTTCTAGCAGCAGTGGCCGTTGGATGTCCATCCAACGGATGCCGTGCTTCTTCTTCAATCTCGGATATTCTAGCTTCACCCGCCTAAAAAATGATTCCTCCCCCTGACATCTGGGGCGCACTGTTTCGGAAGCTGTCCTATGGGCCTACTAAGTTGACGTACCAAGGGCTCTGTCAACTTAGTCATTATAAACGATTCTAGCTGCAGTGACCGTACGATGTCCATCCAACGGCCGTCGTGCTTCTTCAACCTCTGGTCTTCTTGCTCCAGCCGCCCAAAGCAGCGCCGGTCGTGCCGCCTGCTCCTGCCTCCCGTGGCCAGCTGTGCTGCAACGGAGGCCTCACCGCCCCCTACTACTCCCACCGCTGGCCAGGCCATCCCTCCACTCACCCACACCCCCTGTTATTCTGCGGTGACGGCAGGGCAGCTGAACTAGTGAACCCTCGTACTCCTCTCCGCGTGTGCATCCACTGCCGCGTCTTCCCCGGCACCGCGTCGTCCCCTTCCTAGGCCTCGTCGTCGTCCACCGCCCTGGTGCTCTCGGCACGGCCTGGTCAACGTGGTCAAGGAACGACTTCAATCGGACGTGGACTGTACGTGGAGAGGCTGACAGCTGGGTCCACGGCCGCAGCAAGGAAGTGCCTCCTTATTATGCGGAAAATAATGTTTCCTCCACCTGACAGCTGGGACCCACCGGACGGTCCACTGTATTTCGTGGAAAAACGTTTCCCCCTGACTGCTGGGACCCACCAGCTTCATCTTCGCACACAAGGAAGTGCGTCCGAAAAAAACGATTCGCCCCCTGACTGCTGGGACCCACCAGCTACACCTTCGCACGCAAGGAAGTGCGTCCGGGCAAAAAAACGATTCACCCCCTGACTGCTGGGACCCACCGGCTACATCTTCGCACGCAAGGAAGTGCGTCCGGGCAAAAAAAACGATTCGCCCCCCTGACTGCTGCGACCCACCAGCTACATCTTCGCAGGCAAGGAAGTGCCTGACAGTCAGGACCCACCTGCGTACGTAGCATTGTCATTCTGGTCGCGAACGTGTACGTACATATATACTGGTTGATGTAGAGGCGCGCACGTGTCGTAGTAGAGGCGCGCACGTAGCATGTACACGTACATACAGCGGCAGGGTGCAAGAAAGAAAATACGACCACATATGTGTACATACGGGCGGGGTCTCGAACGCCTACTCGTGCATACGTACGGCGAGGGCTCGTGTACATGGTTGGGTCGGAACGGAGAAACAGCGTCCTCGTCGTGTTCATGGGGAGGCAACGGAATGCGTCGTGTTCATTGGGAGGCAACGGAACGCGTGGGAGCCAACCGGCTGGGTCGGAAAGGAATGCGAGGTTGTGTTCATCGGGAGGGCTTGGACGGAACAGGCGATGGAAACGAGCCCTGGCGTACCGCACAACGGAGGAAACGGACCTCCTACGGTCGAAACGGGATCCTGTTCATCGGGAGGGGTCTAGCGTACCGCAAAACGGAGAAAACGGACCTCCTACGATCGAAACGGGGGTCCTGTTGATCGGGAGGGGTGTGGCGTACTGCAAAACGGAGGAAACGGACTTGTGTTAGAGCGCGACAATCGAAACGGGGGTCCTGTTCATCGGGAGGGGTGTGGCGTACCGCAAAACGGGACTCCACGGGATACTGTTCATCTCCACCGTCGACCTCCTCCAGCCTCCACGGGATCCTGTTCATCCAGCCTCCAGCGTGCGCTACTCCACCGGCTACTGTTCAACCACCCCTCCACCGTCTACTTTTCATACAGCCCTCCACACCACGGGGTCCTATTCAACCACCCCTCCACCGTCTACTGTTCATCCAGCCCTCCACACCACAAGGTCCTGTTCATCCACCCCTCCACGAGCACCCCTCCACCGTCTACTGTTCATCCAGCCCTCCACCACACCACGGGGTCATGTTCATCCAGAGGCAACGCCACCGCTCACTGTTCATCCAACCCCCCCCCCCCCCCCCCGCAACGCTCACTGTTCATCCCAGAGGCAGCATCGATCGGCTTCAGTTAGCAGCAGTAGCGAAGGAATCGCTCGATCGGGTTCAGTTAACAGCCATCGATCAATCGCTCGGGTTCAGTAACGCGTAGCCTGCAGTGCAATCGCTCGGGTTCAGTTAGAGCCCAATGCCTCGCTCGGGTTCAGTTAGAGCCAACGCCTCGCACACGCGCGTACGTGTACGAGAGAAACACGCATCGCTCGGCCCCCGACCTCCCACCGTAACCGGGAACTCCCCGAAATTTTCCTCCCCCTCGCTTCTACCATGGTTTTTTCCATCATGGACGGCCCAAAGAATGTCATGCAGCTGTGTCTCCGGCCCGCCCAGGACGAAAAGCCCATTTTCTATCACGATTTTTTGTCATAGAAGTAGTAGCCCACCACATATATGATGATACCGCGTTTTGTCACAATTATCGTCATAGAAGTGTCATATGTATGACACAAAAAATTCCGTTCGGCCCAAAATGTCACGGATGTGTCTTTTTTTTGTAGTGCTTTGACATTCATCACAAGACAAGACAAGCTTACGGGCATCCTTGAAGAAAGTAGGCCAATAAAAACCGGATTGCAATACCTTATGTGCAGTTCTATCTCCAACGTGGTGTCCTCCATAGGCCTTGGAGTGACACTTGCATAGGATATGTTCATGTTCATGCTCAGGTACACAACGTCTAATAACACCATCTACTCCCTCTTTATAAAGGTGTGGGTCATCCCAAAAGTAATGTCTCAAATCATAGAAAAACTTTTTATTTTGCTGGTATGTGAAGCTAGGTGGTATAAATTTAGCAACAATGTAATTAGCGTAATCAGCATACCAAGGAGCAGTACGAGAAGCGTTTATGACAGCTAATTGTTCATCAGGAAAGCTATCATCAATAGGTAGTGGGTCATCAAGAACATTCTCTAACCTAGACAAATTGTCTGCAACGGAGTTCTCAGCTCCCTTTCTATCAATAATATGCAAATCAAATTCTTGCAGCAAGAGAACCCCTCTTATAAGTCTAGGTTTAGCATCTTTCTTTTCCATAAGATATTTAATAGCAGCATGATCAGTGTGAATAGTTACTTTAGAATAAACAATATAAGGTCGGAACTTATCACAAGCAAATACAACTGCTAAAAATTCTT
Source organism: Aegilops umbellulata (assembly GCA_032464435.1). Lineage (NCBI taxonomy): Eukaryota > Viridiplantae > Streptophyta > Magnoliopsida > Poales > Poaceae > Aegilops > Aegilops umbellulata. The sequence goes on along the minus strand of CP136054.1, from coordinate 119,875,247 downwards.
TTTCAGTAGTAGCATAATTTCTCTGGGCACTGTCTAGAGTTTTACTGGCATATTGGATAACATTTAATTTCTTATCAACTCTTTGTCCTAGAACAGCACCTACAGCATAATCACTAGCATCACACATAATTTCAAAGGGTAAATTCCAATCAGGTTGTCGGGGGGAATCGGCTTCCTCGAACACCTATGGGGACGGAGCCCCTTCTCGGTTCGGCGGGGAGCGGAGGCTGCGCAAAGAGCGGATCGAGGCGACACACACACACACAACGATTTTACCCAGCTTCGGGCCGCACTTGTGTGTAAAACCCTACTGCTGCTTGTCTGGTTGATTTGGGTTCTTGCTCGAAAGCGCGAGATGCTACAGTACACTCGAGCTGCTCGCGGGGCTGGGCGCGAAGATTGGTCTCCCCCTTCTACGTGCGCATGGGGGCCTCCTTTTCTATGCTCAAGGGGTTACCCATAGGTGGCAGCGTAGGTGAGGGCAAAAATGGTAGAATGATGTAGTGGGTACAGCTGCCTGCACAGTGGCTGTACAGTGCTATCATACCTAACTCCGACGGCGGGGGACAAGGGCATTAAATGCCCGTCCGCGTCGTCCAGACGGAGCAGGGGAGTGGACCGTCAGGAGCGCCACCGTTCGCCACGATGGCTACTCTGTCAGCTTCGCTTCGCCACCGCATGCCCCTCGCTGCTCAGCCTCCCGCCACGTGCGCCTGGGATGCCCCCTAGAGCGACACGTTGGTGGGTGAGCTGGAGCGCAGGCACAAGGTGGTAACTTGCCGCGGCAAGCGCCTTGCCGCGGTAGATGTCTTGTCGCGCCCGGGAGCTTGTTGCTCACCGGGCCTTGCCGGGGCGCGGGGCGCGCCGTGGCAGGGTCCTTGTCGTGCCGTGGATGGCCTTCCCGGCATGCTCCTCTTGCCGGGGTCTTGTGCTTCGAGCGGCAGTCCCAGCAAACTCCTCTTGCTAGGGCATTGCTCTCTTCGGGTGGCCTTCCCGGCAAGCTCCTCTTGCCGGGGCCTTGGCTCAAATACTTTGTTCTTGAATGGCCCAAGAGGGGACCATTGAGGGTCTTGGCGATCGCCTGGCAGGCCTTGCCGCGGGGTGCTACGACCGCCCTTGCACAAGTTCGGGGTATTAAGGTACCCCTACTTTAGTACACCGACACAGGTGGCTTAACAATAGGTGCAGAAATCAAGGCTTTCTTAAGTATTTCAAATGCTTCTACACAATCATCATCAAAGATAAAAGGAACATCTTTTTGTAAGAGGTTAGTCAGAGGCCTAGAAATTTTTGAGAAGTCCTTAATGAACCTCCTATAAAAATCGGCATGACCAAGGAAACTTCTTATACCTTTAATGTCCTTAGGACACGACATCTTTTCAATAGCATCAACTTCAGCTTTGTCAACTTCAATACCTCTTTCAAAAATTTTATGCCCCAAGACAATACCTTCATTAACCATAAAGTGGCACTTTTCCCAATTCAAGACAAGATTAGTTTCTTCACATCTCTGCAAAACTCGATCAAGGTTGCTCAAGCAATCATCAAAAGAAGTTCCATATACGGAGAAATCATCCATGAAAACCTCAATAATCTTTTCACAAAAAATCAGAGAATATAGCCATCGTGCATCTTTGAAAGGTAGCAGGTGCATTGCATAAACCAAAAGGCATACGTCTATAAGCAAAGGTACCAAAAGGGCAAGTAAAAGTGGTCTTTTCTTGATCCTTTTTTGACACAGGTATTTCAGAGAAACCGGAATAACCATCTACAAAGCAAAAATGTGTATGTTTAGATAATCTTTTTAGCATTTGATCAATAAAAGTTAAAGGGTAATGATCCTTTTTAGTAGCTTTATTTAGTTTGCGGAAATCAATTGCCATTCTATAACCTGTAACAATTCTTTGTGGGATTAATTCATCTTTATCATTAGGGACAACAGTAATGCCTCCCTTCTTAGGGACACAATGGACAGGACTTACCCACTGACTATCAGCAACGGGATAAATTAAACCTGCCTCCAGAAGCTTTAGTATTTCTTTTCTTACCACTTCTTTCATCTTAGGATTTAACCGTCGTTGGTGATCAACAACTGGTTTAGTGTCTTTCTCCAATTTTATTTTGTGTTGACATAGAGTGGGACTAATGCCCTTAAGATCATCAAGAGTATATCCAATAGCAGCACGGTGCTTCTTCAGAGTTTTCAATAATTTCTTTTCTTCATGCTCTGAAATGTTAGCACTAATAATAACATGATATATCTTTTTCTCATCAAGATAAGCATATTTATGAGTATCAGGTAATGGTTTAAGCTCAAACACGGGACCACCCTTGGGTGGAGGAGGATCCCCTGGGATTTCAACAGGCAAGTTGTGTTTCAAAATAGGTCCCTATTTAAATAATACTTCATCTATTTCCCTTCTTTCATTCATAAACATATCATTTCCATGGTCGAGAAAATATTGTTCTAAAGGATCATTAGGAGGCACGGCAATAGAAGCAAGACCAATATTTTCATCTTTACTAGGCGATTCTTTATCATGGGGTTATCTACGAAATTTAGCAAAATTAAACTCATGAGACATATCCCCCAAACCAATAGTAACAACATCCTTTTTGCAGTCTATCCTAGCATTAACATTATTCAAGAAGGGTCTACCAAATATAATGGGACAAAAGTTATCTTGTGGGGAACCAAGAACAAGAAAATCAGCAGGATATTTAACTTTCCCACACAAGACTTCAACATCTCTAACAATCCCAACTGGTGAAATAGTGTCTCTATTGGCAAGCTTAATTGTAACATCAATTTCCTCTATCTCAGGAGGTGCAATATCATGCATAATTTCTTTTTATAAGGAGTGAGGTATTGCACTTGCACTAGCACCCATATCACATAAGCCATGATAGCAATGATCTCCTATTTTATCAGAAATAACAGGCATGCCTACAACAGGTCTATGTTTATTCTTAGTATCAGGTTTAGCAATTCTAGCTGCTTCATCACAGAAGTAAATAACATGCCCATCAATATTATCGGCCAAGAGATCTTAAACCATAGAAATACTAGGTTCAACTTTAATTTGCTCAGGGGGTGTAGGTATTCTAGTGTTACTCTTATGAAGTACAATTGAAGCTTTAGCATGATCCTTTATTCTAACAGGGACAAGTGGTTTCTCAATATAAGCAGTAGGAACAACAAGATCAACATTATAAGTGATAGTCTTTTCTTCAACTTTAATAGGTGCAAGTGGGAGACTGTTGGAGATATGCCCTAGAGGCAGTCATGTGTGATGATATTTCCTTTGTGTTTATGAATAAAGATAGTCCTTGGACATTATCAATGATGTGTATCAGCAAGTACGTGACTTGTTTGTGGGACTATGCATTGTATGATGACTGTCCTAAAAGGTCCCTAGTCGAAAGGGCTGTGTGGACGCGCAGCTGACTAGACTAGCATATGACACGGTCGATGGCTTGGTCTCACTAGCCATGGAGCATTGGATGCTAACCGGATAATATGGACTTGGAAAGGTCTGGTCAGATTCGACGTAGTCGGATCCAAGTCGAGATAAAGTCTGAGTCGGACAGACCCAACTATGAGACGCGACGATATGTCATCTGTGAGTCTCTAGTACAACATATGTTCTATGTCCTAAGACCTGAGCTGACGCATGTACTCGGGATGGTGACAGACTTGCTTTGGCCCGACCAAACGCTACTCCGTAACTGGGTAGTTACAAAGGTAGGTTTCGGGTTTGTCCAGACCCATGCTGCGAGACGTGGTCGAGCAAGATAGGATTTGCCCCTCCGATCAGGAGAGACATACTCTGGGCCCCTCGTGTGATCCGACAAAGATAAGCATGGCCATGCGATTAGGATTATGAGATAATCCAGTTTGTGGTCGCCGTCACTGGAACGAGAAAGAGGTCGGGCTAGCACAAGGATGACAATCTCGACTTGAGCCGACAACATATATCAAGGGAACAGAAGTGTGACATGTTGTACAGGTTCGCCAAACCATCTTCATAGTCTACTTGGTGTTCGGCATGCCTTGCTAGAGGCCGCTACCAACCGTGTGTTGGGGAACATTGCAGAAAACAAAAAAATTCCTACGGTTTCACCAAGATCCATCTACGAGTTCATCTAGCAACGAGTGATCGGATGCATCTACATACCTTTGTAGATCGCGAGCGGAAGCGTTCAGAGAAACGGGATGAGGTAGTCGTACACGACGTGACCCAAATCACCGGAGATCCTAGCACCGAACGGACGGCACCTCCGCGTTCAACACATGTACGGTCAGCGTGACGTCTCCTCCTTCTTGATCCAGCAAGGCGGAAGGAGAGGTTGATGAAGATCCAGCGGCACGACGGCGTGGTGGTGGATACAGGGTGTCACAGCAGCAGGGCTTCGCCGTGTACTACGAGAGGAAGAGGTGTAGCAGGGAGAGAGGGAGGCGCCAGGACTCAGGTGCGCTTTCCCCCTCCCCCCCTCATATATATAGCCCCCTAGGGGGGCGCCGGCCCTAGGAGATTGGATCTCCTAGGGGGGCGGCGGCCAAGGGCTGGAGTGGCCCCCAAGCCAAGGTGGGGCGCCCCCCCACCCCTAGGGTTTCAACCCTAGGCGCATGGGGTGGGCCTAGGGGGGCGCACCAGCCCACTATGGGCTGGTTCCCCTCCCCACTTTGGCCCATGGGGCCCTCCGGGATGGGTGGCCCCACCCGGTGGACCCCCGGGACCCTTCCGGTGGTCTCGGTACAATACCGATGACCCCGAAACTTGTCCCGATGGCCGAAACAGCACTTCCTATATATAATTCTTTACCTCCGGACTATTCCGAAACTCCTCGTGACGTCCGGGATCTCATCCGAGACTCCGAACAACATTCGGGTTACTGCATATACATATCTTCACAACCCTAGCGTCACCGAACCTTAAGTGTGTAGACCCTACGGGTTCGGGAGACAGGCAGACATGACCGAGACGGCTCTCGGGCAATAACCAACAGCGGGATCTGGATACCCATGTTGGCTCCCACATGCTCCACGATGATCTCATCGGATGAACCACGATGTCGAGGATTCAATTAATCCCGTATACAATTCCCTTTGTCAATCGGTATTTTACTTGCCCGAGATTCGATCGTTGGTATCCCAATACCTTGTTCAATCTCGTTACCGGCAAGTCACTTTACTCGTATCGTAATGCATGATCCCGTGATCAAACACTTTGATCACATTGAGCTCATTATGATGATGCATTACCGAGTGGGCCCGGTGATACCTCTCCGTCATGCGGAGTGACAAATCCCAGTCTCGATCCGTGTCAACCCAACAGACACTTTCGGAGATACCCGCAGTATACCTTTATAGTCACCCAGTTACGTTGTGACGTTTGGCACACCCAAAGCACTCCTACGGTATCCGGGAGTTACACGATCTCATGGTCTAAGGAAAGGATACTTGACATTTGAAAACTCTAGCAAACGAACTATACGATCTTGTGCTATGTTTAGGATTGGGTCTTGTCCATCACATCATTCTCCTAATGATGTGATCTCGTTATCAATGACATCCAATGTCCATAGTCAGGAAACCATGACTATCTGTTGATCAACGAGCTAGTCAACTAGAGGCTTACTAGGGACATGTTGGTGTCTATTATTCACACATGTATTACGATTTCCGGATAACACAATTATAGCATGAATAAAGACAATTATCATGAATAAGGAAATATAATAATAATGCTTTTATTATTGCCTCTAGGGCATATTTCCAACAGTCTCCCACTTGCACTAGAGTCAATAATCTAGTTACATTGTGATGAATCAAAGACCCATGGAATTCTGGTGTTGATCATGTTTCGCTCTAGGGAGAGGTTTAGTCAACGGATCTGCTACATTCAGGTCCGTATGTACTTTACAAATATTTATGTCTCCATCTTGAACATTTTCACGAATGGAGTTGAAGCGACGCTTGATGTGCCTCGTCTTCTTGTGAAACCTGGGCTCCTTGGCAAGTGCAATAGCTCCAGTGTTGTCACAGAAGAGTTTGATTGGCCCCGACGCATTGGGTATGACTCCGAGGTCGGTGATGAACTCCTTCACCCAAATTGCTTCATGTGCTGCCTCCGAGGCTGCCATGTACTCCGCTTCACATGTAGATCCCGCCACGACGCGCTGCTTGCAACTGCACCAGCTTACTGCCCCACCATTCAAAATATACACGTATCCGGTTTGTGACTTAGAGTCATCCAGATCTGTGTCGAAGCTAGCGTCGATGTAACCCTTTACGACGTGCTCTTCATCACCTCCATAAACGAGAAACATTTCCTTAGTACTTTTCAGGTACTTCAGGATATTCTTGACCGCTGTCCAGTGTTCCTTGCCGGGATTACTTTGGTACCTTCCTACCAAACTTACGGCAAGGTTTACATCAGGTCTGGTACACAGCATAGCATACATAATAGAACCTATGGCTGAGGCATAGGGGATGACACTCATCTCTTCTATATCTTCTGCCGTGGTCGGACATTGAGCTGAGCTCAATTTCACACCTTGTAACACAGGTAAGAACCCCATCTTAGATTGATCCATATTGAACTTCTTCAATATCTTATCAAGGTATGTGCTTTGTGAAAGACCTATGAGGCGTCTCGATCTATTTCTATAGATCTTGATGCCTAATATGTAAGCAGCTTCTCCAAGGTCCTTCATTGAAAAACTCTTATTCAAGTAGGCTTTAATGCTGTCCAAGAGTTCTATATCATTTCCCATCAAAAGTATGTCATCTACATATAGTATGAGAAATGCTACAGAGCTCCCACTCACTTTCTTGTAAACGCAGGCTTCTCCATAAGTCTGCGTAAATCCAAACGCTTTGATCATCTCATCAAAGCGAATGTTCCAACTCCGAGATGCTTGCACCAGCCCATAAATTGAGCGTTGGAGCTTGCACACCTTGTCAGCATTCTCAGGATCGACAAAACCTTCCGGCTGCATCATATACAATTCTTCCTTAAGGAAACCATTAAGGAATGTCGTTTTGACGTCCATTTGCCATATCTCATAATCGTAGAATGCGGCAATAGCTAACATGATTCGGACGGACTTTAGCTTCGCTACCGGTGAGAAAGTCTCATCGTAGTCAACCCCTTGAACTTGTTGATAACCCTTAGCGACAAGCCGAGCTTTATAGATGGTCACATTACCATCCGCGTCTGTCTTCTTCTTAAAGATCCATTTATTTTCTATGGCTCGCCGCTCAACGGGCAAGTCAGTCAAAGTCCATACTTCGTTTTCATACATGGATCCTATCTCGGATTTCATGGCTTCCAGCCATTTGTCGGAATCCGGGCCCGCCATTGCTTCTTCATAGTTCGAAGGTTCACCATTGTCTAACAACATGATTTCCAAGACAGGGTTGCCGTACCACTCTGGTGCGGAACGAGTCCTTGTGGACCTACGAATTTCAGTAGGAGCTTGATCAGAAGTGTCTTGATCATCATCATTAATTTCCTCTCTAGTCGGTGCAGGCACCTCAGGAACGTTTTCTTGAGTTGCGCCATTTTCCGGTTCAAGAGGTAACACTTCATCAAGTTCTACTTTCCTCCCACTTACTTCTTTCGAGAGAAACTCCTTCTCTAGAAAGGATCCATTCTTGGCAACAAAGATCTTGCCTTCGGATCTGAGGTAGAAGGTATACCCAATAGTTTCTTTAGGGTATCCTATGAAGACGCATTTTTCCGACTTGGGTTCGAGCTTTTCAGGTTGAAGTTTCTTGACATAAGCATCGCATCCCCAAACTTTTAGAAACGACAGCTTAGGTTTCTTCCCAAACCATAATTCATACGGTGTCGTCTCAACGGATTTCGACGGAGCCCTATTTAAAGTGAATGCGGCAGTCTCTAAAGCATAGCCCCCAAAAGATGGCGGTAATCGGTAAGAGACATCATAGATCGCACCATATCTAATAGAGTGCGATTACGACGTTCGGACACACCATTATGCTGAGGTGTTCCAGGCGGCGTGATTTGTGAAACTATTCCACATTTTCTTAAGTGTGTGCCAAATTCGTGACTCAAGTATTCTCCTCCACAATCTGATCGTAGAAACTTGATCTTTCTGTCACGTTGATTTTCAACCTCACTCTGAAATTCCTTGAACTTTTCAAAGGTCTCAGACTTGTGTTTCATTAAGTAGATATACCCATATCTACTCAAGTCATCAGTGAGGGTGAGAACATAACGATAGCCACCGCGAGCCTCAACACTCATTGGACCGCACACATCAGTATGTATGATTTCCAATAAGTTGGTTGCTCGCTCCATTGTTCCTGAGAACGGAGTCTTGGTCATTTTACCCATGAGGCATGGTTCGCACGTGTCAAATAATTCATAATCAAGAGACTCTAAAAGTCCATCTGCATGGAGCTTCTTCATGCGTTTGACACCTATGTGACCAAGGCGGCAGTGCCACAAGTATGTGGGACTATTGTTATCAACTTTAACTCTTTTGGTATTCACACTATGAATATGTGTATCATCACGTATGAGATTCATTAAGAATAAACCATTAACCATCGGAGCATGACCATAAAACATATCACTCATATAAATAGAACAACCATTATTCTCGGATTTAAATGAGTAGCCATCTCGAATTAAACGAGATCCAGATACAATGTTCATGCTCAAACTTGGCACTAAATAACAATTATTGAGGTTTAAAACTAATCCCGTAGGTAAATGTAGAGGTAGCGTGCCGATGGCGATCACATCGACCTTGGAACCATTCCCGACGCGCATCGTCACCTCGTCCTTCGCCAGTCTCCGCTTATTCCGCAGCTCCTGCTTTGAGTTACATATGTGAGCAACTGCACCAGTATCAAATACCCAAGAGCTACTATGAGTACTGGTAAGGTACACATCAATTACATGTATATCACATATACCTTTTGTTTTGCCGGCCTTATTGTCTGCTAAGTATTTGGGGTAGTTCCGCTTCCAGTGACCACTTCCCTTGCAATAAAAGCACTCAGTCTCGGGCTTGGGTCCATTCTTTGGCTTCTTCCCGGCAGCTTGCTTGCCGGGCGCGGCAACTTCCTTGCCGTCCTTCTTGAAGTTCTTTTTACCCTTGCCCTTCTTGAACTTAGTGGTTTTATTCACCATCAACACTTGATGTTCCTTCTTGACTTCTACCTCTGCTGATTTCAGCATAGCAAATACTTCAGGAATGGTCTTTTCCATCCCCTGCATATTGAAGTTCATCACAAAGCTCTTGTAGCTTGGTGGAAGCGACTGGAGGATTCTGTCAATGACCGCGTCGTCCGGGAGATAAACTCCCAGCTGAGTCAAGCGGTTATGTAACCCAGACATAGTGAGTATGTGCTCACTGACAGAACTGTTTTCCTCCATCTTACAGCTGAAGAATTTGTCGGAGACTTCATATCTCTCGACCCGGGCATGAGCTTGGAAAACCATTTTCAGCTCTTCGAACATCTCATATGCTCCATGGCTCTCAAAACTCTTTTGGAGCCCCGGCTCTAAGCTGTAAAGCATGCCGCACTGAACGAGGGAGTAGTCATCGGTACGTGCCTGCCAAGCGTTCATAACGTCTCGTTCTGCAGGGAGAACAGGTGTGTCACCCAGCGGTGCTTGTAGGACATAATCTTTCTTGGAAGCTATGAGGATGATCCTCTGGTTCCGGACCCAGTCTGTGTAGTTGCTGCCATCGTCTTTTAGCTTGGTTTTCTCTAGGAACGTGTTGAAGTTGAGGACTACATTGGCCATTTGATCTACAAGACATATTGTAAATATTTTAGACTAAGTTCATGATAATTAAGTTCATCTAATCAAATTATTAATGAACTCCCACTTAGATAGACATCCCTCTTATAGTCATCTAAGTATAACATGATCCGAGTCAAATAGGCCGTGTCCGATCATCACGTGAGACGGACTAGTCAACATCGGTGAACATCTTTATGTTGATCGTATCTTCTATACGACTCATGCTCGAGCTTTCGATCTTCTGTGTTCCGAGGCCATGTCTGTACATGCTAGGCTCGTCAAGTCAACCTAAGTGTTTGCATGTGTAAATCTGTCTTACACCCGTTGTATTTGAACGTTAGAATCTATCACACCCGATCATCACGTGGTGCTTCGAAACAACGAACTGTCGCAACGGTCCACAGTTAGGGGGAACACTTCTTGAAATTATTATGAGGGATCATCTTATTTACTACCGTCGTTCTAAGTAAACAAGATGCAAAACATGATAAACATCACATGCAATCAAATAATAAACGTGACATGATATGGCCAATATCACATAGCTCCTTTGATCTCCATCTTGGGGCTCCATGATCATCTTTGTCACCAGCTTGACACCATGATCTCCATCATCGTGTCTCCATGAAGTTTCTCGTCAACTGTTACTTCTACTACTATGGCTAACGCGTTTAGCAATAAAGTAAAGTAATTTACATGGCGTTTCTCAATGACACGCAGGTCATACAAAAAATGAAGACAACTCCTATGGCTCTTGCCGGTTGTCATACTCATCGACATGCAAGTCGTGATTCCTATTACAATAGCATGAACATCTCATACATCACATATAGATCATTCATCATTCATCACAACTTTGGCCATATCATATCACAAAGCACTTGCTGCAAAAACAAGTTAGACGTCCTCTAATTGTTGTTGCAAGTTTTACGTGGCTGAATTAGGGTTCTAGCAAGAACGTTTTCTTACCTACGTGAAAGCCACAACGTGATTTGTCAACTTCTATTTACCCTTCATAAGGACCCTTTTCATCGAATCCGCTCCAACTAAAGTGGGAGAGACAGACACCCGCCAGCCACCTTATGCAACTAGTGCATGTTAGTCGGTGGAACTGGTCTCACGTAAGCCTACGTGTAAGGTTGGTCCGGGCCGCTTCATCCCACAATACCGCTGAAGCAAGATAAGACTAGTAGCAGCAAGAAAGTTGACAAATCTACGCCCACAACAAATCGTGTTCTACTCGCGCAAGAAGAACTACGCATAGACCTAGCTCATGATGCCACTGTTGGGGAACGTTGCAGAAAACAAAAAATTTCCTACGGTTTCACCAAGATCCATCTATGAGTTCATCTAGAAACGAGTGATCGGATGCATCTACATACCTTCGTAGATCGCGAGCGGAAGCGTTTAGAGAACGGGGATGAGGTAGTCGTACACGACGTGATCCAAATCACCGGAGATCCTAGCACCGAACGGACGGCACCTCCACGTTCAACACACGTACGGTCAGCGTGACGTCTCCTCCTTCTTGATCCAGCAAGGGGGAAGGAGAGGTTGATGAAGATCCAGCAGCACGACGGCGTGGTGGTGGATGCAGGGCGTCACAACAGCAGGGCTTCGCCGTGTACTACGAGAGGAAGAGGTGTAGCAGGGAGAGAGGGAGGCGCCAGGACTCAGGTGCGCTTGCCCCCTCCCCCCCTCATATATATAGCCGCCTAGGGGGGCGCCGGCCCTAGGAGATGGATATCCTAGGGGGCGGCGGCCAAGGGCTGGAGTGGCCCCCAAGCCAAGGTGGGGCGCCCCCCCACCCCTAGGGTTTCAACCCTAGGCGCATGGGGTGGGCCTAGGGGGGCGCACCAGCCCACTATGGGCTGGTTACCCTCCCCACTTTGGCCCATGGGGCCCTCCGGGATGGGTGGCCCCACCCGGTGGACCCCCGGGACCCTTCTGGTGGTCCCGGTACAATACCGATGACCCCGAAACTTGTCCGGATGGCCAAAACAGCACTTCCTATATATAATTCTTTACCTCCGGACTATTCCGAAACTCCTCGTGATGCCCGAGATCTCATCCGGGACTCCGAACAACATTCGGGTTACTGCATATACATATCTTCACAACCCTAGCGTCACCGAACCTTAAGTGTGTAGACCCTACGGGTTCGGGAGACAGGCAGACATGACCGAGACGGCTCTCGGGCAATAACCAACAGCGGGATCTGGATACCCATGTTGGCTCCCACATGCTCCACGATGATCTCATCGGATGAACCACGATGTCGAGGATTCAATTAATCTCGTATACAATTCCCTTCGTCAATCGGTATTTTACTTGCCCGAGATTCGATCGTCGGTATCCCAATACCTTGTTCAATCTCGTTACCGGCAAGTCACTTTACTCGTACCGTAATGCATGATCCCGTGATCAAACACTTTGATCACATTGAGCTCATTATGATGATGCATTACCGAGTGGGCCCGGTGATACCTCTCCGTCATGCGGAGTGACAAATCCCAGTCTCGATCCGTGTCAACCCAACAGACACTTTCGGAGATACCCGCAGTATACCTTTATAGTCACCCAGTTACGTTGTGACGTTTGGCACACCCAAAGCACTCCTACGGTATCCGGGAGTTACATGATCTCATGGTCTAAGGAAAGGATACTTGACATTGGAAAACTCTAGCATACGAACTATACGATCTTGTGCTATGTTTAGAATTGGGTCTTGCCCATCACATCATTCTCCTAATGATGTGATCTCGTTATCAATGACATCCAATGTCCATAGTCAGGAAACCATGACTATCTGTTGATCAACGAGCTAGTCAACTAGAGGCTTACTAGGGACATGTTGGTGTCTATTATTCACACATGTATTACGATTTCCGGATAACACAATTATAGCATGAATAAAGATAATTATCATGAACAAGGAAATATAATAATAATGCTTTTATTATTGCCTCTAGGGCATATTTCCAACACCGTGCAGTTCGGAGGTGATCCGAACTGCGACCAAGCCTGGCTGAACCTAAGGGGTCGCGCGCTTAAGGGAAGGAACTATATGTGGAATAGAATGGTGGTTGTGGAGAAGACCAAAAAGGGAGAAGATAGTCTCACATCAACTAGGCGTATTAACGGGCTATGGAGATGCCCATCAATAGATATCAATGTGAGTGAGTAGGGATTGCCATGCAACGGATGCACTAGAGCTATAAGTATATGAAAGCTCAACAAAATAAACTAAGTGGGTGTGCATCAACTCGCTTGCTCATGAAGACCTAGGGCATTTGGGGGAAACCATCATTGGAATATAAAATCCAAGTTCTATAATGAAAAATTCCCACTAGTATATGAAAGTGACAAAATGAGAGACTCTCTATCATGAAGATCATGGTGCTACTTTGAAGCACAAGTGTGGTAAAAGGATAGTAACATTGTCCCTTCTCTCTTTTTCTCTCATTTGTTTTTCTTTTTTTATTTGGGCCTTTTCTTTTTTTATGGCCTCTTTCCCCTTTTTTATTTTATTTTTCGTCCGGAGTCTCATCCCGACTTGTGGGGGAATCATAGTCTCCATCATCCTTTCCTCACTTGGGACAATGCTCTAAAAATGATGATCATCACACTTTTATTTTTCATACAACTCAACAATTACAACTCGAAACTTAGAACAAAATATGACTCTATGTGAATGCCTCTGGCGGTGTACCGGGATATGCAATGATTCAAGAGTGGCAAGTATGAAAGAATTATGAATGGCGGCTTTGCCACGAATACGATGTCAACTACATGATCATGCTAGCAATATGACAATGATGGACCGTGTCATAATAAACAGAACGGTAGAAAGTTGCATGGCAATATATCTCGGAATGGCTATGGAAATGCCATGATAGGTAGGTATGGTGGCTGTTTTGAGGAAGGTATATGGTGGGTGTATGATACCGGTGAAAGGTGTGCGGTATTAAAGAGGCTAGCAATGGTGGAAGGAAGGAAAGTGCGTATAATCCATGGACTCAACATTAGTCATAAAGAACTTGTCGGTGTACTAAAATAGGGGTACCTTAGTACCTCGAACTTGTGCACGGGCAGTCGTAGCACCCTGCGGCAAGGCCTGCCAGGTGATCGCCAAGACCCTCCACGGTCCCCTCTTGGGCCATTCAAGAACAAAGTATTTGAGCCAAGCCCCCGGCAGGAGGAGCCTGCCGGGAAGGCCACCCGAAGAGAGCAAGGCCCCGGCAAGAGGAGCTTGCCGGGACGACCGCTCAAAGCACAAGACCCCGGCAAGAGGAGCTTGCCGGGAAGGCCAACCACGGCGCGACAAGGACCTTGCCACGGCGCGTCCAGCGCTCCGGCAAGGCCCGGTGAGCGACAAGCTCCCGGGCGCGACAAGACATCCACCGCGGCAAGGCGTTTGTCGCGGCAAGTTACCACCCCGTGCCTGCGCTCCAGCTCACCCACCAACGTGTCACTCTGGGGGCATTCCAGGCGCACGTGGCAGGAGGTTGTGTAGCCAGGGGCATGCGGTGGCGAAGCGGAGCTGACAGAGTAGCCATCGTGGCAAACGGTGGCGCTCCTGATGGTCCACTTCCCTGCACCGTCTGGGCGACGCGGACGGGCATTTAATGCCCTTGTCCCCCGCCGTCAGAGTTAGGTATGATAGCACTGTACAGGCAGCTGTACCCACTACAGCATTCTCCCATTTTTGCCCCCACCTGCGCTGCCACCTGTGGGTAACCCCTTGAGCATATAAAAGGAGGCCCCATGCGCACGTAGGAGGAGGAGGACACCCATCGCCACGCTCGGTCTCGCCAGCGGCTCGTGTGTACTGTAGCACCACGCGCTCCCGAGCAAGAACACAATACAATCCACAAAGCAGCAGTAGGGTTTTACGCATCCTTGCGGCCCAAAGCTGGGTAAAATCCCTTGTGAGCACCGCCTCGATCCGCTCTTTGTGCAACCTCCGCCCCCCGCCGAACCAGTAAGGGGCTCGGTCCCCATAGGTGTTCGAGGAAGCCGATTCCCCCCGACATCTTTGGCGCGCCAGGTAGGGGGCGTCGAAGTTGTGCGAACCTGATCCGGCACCTGCACCAGCTAGATCTCCTTCACCTTCATCGACATGCCACCGAAGAAGAAGGCTCCGGAGGTGGCTGGTCCGTCCGCGTCGAACCCGCCGCCCTTGGAGCGAACGGGTGGTGGGGACGGCGCCGGCGGCGGGATGGGCATCGTCGAGCCAGCTCATGGCGCCACGGCGCCCGAACATGCACCGAGCTCGTGACGCTACGGCGTCCGAACCTGCGCCGACGCCCCTCGGCGCAGGCAAGCCCTGGTCATACCAGGAAACCTTTCGCTCTATTCCATGGAGCGGAGGCAGTTAGCCCCACAGATCTCGCGTACGGGCCACCTCGAGTGCTCGCTCACGCTGATCTCGAGCGAGAGCAGCTGCGTCGAGATGACGCGCTGCTCCTCGAGGAGGACCGTCTTCAGGCCGCTGTGCGAGCTGCTCGCTACCAGCAAGCTTTGCGCCGCTTTTATAGCCGCAAGGTTAGTGCCAGAAGTCCCGAGGAAGTGGGAAGGCCCTTGCCGGGTGAAACGAGTCCCTAGGCCTGGCGCTGTCCGCCTTGAGACCGAAGATACCACTCCGGTGAGCAACTCCTGGAACGTTGGGCATCTTCGTAAGTTTCGCCCGTAAGGCGCGGTTGTCGGACCCCGTCCGGCAACCACCCTTCTGTACAAAGTCTTGCCGCGGTTGCATGTGATCCTTTGTACAGAGCCAGGCGCAGACCCTGTGCGCAGATTGGGTTCATGTGCTCCGCGCACCTTGTCGATCTCATGCTCTTCGTTCTTTGCATGCATTATCTGACACTCTGTGCAGCACCGACCCCCGGTAAACGACGGCGAGCCCCATGTTTCGCCTTGCCGGAAGGCGACCTTGCCGGGCAGCGAGCCGCGGAAAAGCTAAGTTGCTAAAGCTTGAGCAATCGAGTTTTTACAATTTTAAGGTTATCTTCCTCGAACGACCGTGCTTTGTATGGAAAACCTGTGCGCGGAGGGACCGGTTCGTGGCTAGTTGCGCCCTTACTTCGTTTCGAGTCCGCTCAATGACTTAAGTGTGCTACAACCAGAGTGGCATCCTTACTTTGTTTCGAGCTCGCGCAGCAGCTTAAGTGTGCTGCGACTGCAGTCGCAACACTTACTTTGCTTTGAGCCTGCTCAACAATTTAAGTGAGCTGCAGCTAGCCGCGACAAGGTTTCTTGCCGGTAGTGGCACCGCTGGCGGGCTGCTGATGTCCCGCACTCAGAGCCCGCTGTAAGGCGGAGGCCTACGCCGACAAGTCCCCAGAAGCGTAGGGCAAAAACATACAAAGCACGGAGTCAAGTAGAGGAAATAACAGTGCAGTCACTACCTAAGATAGAGTTATATTACAAAGGCAAGCTTGTCGCAGCTCTAATGAATCGCCTTCGTGACTGGGCCAGCAGCGACAAGAAAGGGAAAGGGGAGGCGGCCTAATCCACACGGTCGCCCTCGATCCTCTTGATCCCGGCCACCTTCTCCACTATGGGCGCGACGAGGGCCCTGATCTCCTCGAGGTCGGCCTCTGCCGGCAGGGATTTGAGGACGTTGGTGAGCCTGATGCCGGGGTTGCGTAAGGCGACCTTCACCAACACCTTCTCGAGGGCTCCGGCGACGGCTTCGCGCGTCTCGCCGGCCAGCTGCTCCGGGATCGCATTTCGGAGATGCTTGAGGGCCGCCACCACGCCCTTGAAGAACGAAGTGAGCTTGGCGCTGGGTGGGACGTTCTCGCCAGTGGGATACTCGTGGCCCTCCATCCCCAGCAGCGTCAGCTCCTTGTCGATGGAGGCGGCGATGTCCATGAGGCCCTCGGTCCACTGCTCCACCGTCGCCCTGAATTCGTTCTGGGTGACCGCGGCGCTCTCCAACAACGCCTCGTTGTCCGCGACCTCCTTCCGCAAGGCCACCTCTTGCTCCTTGGCGCTGTCCAGCGCCTTGGACAAGGTGTCCAGCTTCAACTCAAGGTTGGCGTTGGAGTCCTTGGCGGCGTCGAGCTCCTTGATCTTCTCGGCGAAGCGGCCCTGCAGCTCACCGAGGGTGTGGGCACCCTTCTCGCGCTCCTGCTTGAGCGCGGCGAGCTCCTCGCCGCTCGCCTTGAGGTCGGTGTCGAGCTGCGCCACCTTCGCCTCCAGGGCCTCCTTGGCGGCCTCGGCGGCCGCGGCAGCGTCTCGCGCCTCCTTGAGGGCTCCGCCGAGCGCTTGCTCGCGTGCGGCGACCTCCTCCTCGTGGCTGGCGAGGCTGGCTTTCTGCTGCGCCAGCTCGCCCTCCCGCGCGGCTAGCCCCGCGGCGGCAAGCCTTTGCTGCTCTTCGGCTTCCGCCTTCTCAAGGATGAAGGCCGTCCGCGCCTCGTCGAGCTGCCTTCGCTCCTCCGCCAAGGATCGGAGGGCCTCCTGGTTGAGCTCCCGGAGCTCCCCGGCGTGCTTCTCCATGTCCGCTCCCGCCTTTGCGACAAGCGCTTCCCGGCGTTCCACCTGGGCTTGTCGGGCGCGGTAGAGCGACACCAGCTTCCGGAGCAGCCGCTCCTCTTCAGGCTCGCCGCCGCTGCTGCTTGGCGCGTCAACCAGCGTCAGCCCGGCGGAGGCGAGCACCTCTCCGTCCAAGGCCTCCCCCTCGACCGACGCCCTGGAAATCGACTCCCAGGGGAACTTGATGAAGATATCGTCGCCGGCCTTCAGGTAGGCGCCTGGCTGGGGCTCCTCGGGGCCCGACGCCGCTGCGGAGGCGGGATCGGCGGTCGGCGCAGCGCCTGGCGCTCCTGCGGCCTCAGGGCCGTCAGTACGGTCGCCGGCCCCCTCACCCGCGGCCGCCTCGGCGGCCTCTTTGCCGACCGGATCTTCAACACCCTCCACCTCCCCGGTGGCGGCCACGTCATCGGTATGGCCGCGCGCGTCCTCCTCGACGACGATCTCGGTCTCCATCGGGTCCGTGGCGGGCGGGTCTGAAGGCCGAAGGAGGGGGAGAAGTCAAGCAACTATCCAAAGAAGAAGAACCCCAGGGGAGTATCGAGGCAAGAAGGTTACCTGGGCCAGGGTCTGCCGTCGCGGTCTCCGTCGCCAAGGGGCCGTCGGCATCGTCCCTCGCCGGAGACTGCCCTCTTGCCTGGGACTGCTCCCTTGCCGGGGACGGCTCCCTCGCCGGGGAACTCCCCCTTGGCGGTGTAGTTGTAGCGGGCGGCTCATCGGGGACGGTCTTCGGACGCTCCTGGCGGGGCTGCTCTGCTCCTACACAAATCATCAGCCAGATGTCAAGAAAAGCGAAGGGCACCCGGGCGCGCCCAACGGCGGGAAGCAAGTCATATGCTTACGCTGGGGGCTGCTCTGAGGATTAGTTGGTGGGTCCGGCAAGGTCATCTCAGGCGCACCCCCCTGCCGCCACGGAGGGCTCGTCGTCGAGGATGACCACTGGGACCTTGGCTCTCTTTGCCATCCTCTGAGCCAGAGTCCTGAAAAGGACCAATTTCGGAGGGAAGCGAATGAGATGCGAGGCACAACTACAGGAATTGAAGAGACTCAAGAACAGCGGGGATCTTACTCCTCTCCCTCTTCCTCGTCGGAGCTAAGCGCGGAGAAGTCGAACACCGGCTTGCTCCTGGCGCGGGGAGGCGGGGGAGTAGGCTCCCGTGGCCGCTTGGCGGGAGCAGTAGACGACTCCGCTCTGGCTGCCGCCGCGGCGCGAGAAGCGGCAGGAGCAGAAGCCGTGGCCCGCGAAGACCCCGCTCCTGCTGCCTCAGAGGAGCGTGTCACGCGGCGCTGCGGTTGTGGGCTCGTCTGCCGCACCACCTCCCCAGCCTTGCGGAGACGCCTCCGTGGCTGGGCAGGGGGCTCCGCTTGCGACGAGCTGCCCGAAGGTCGGGAGGAAGAGGCGTCAGCCTCCGGCAAGCCGCTCGTGCCCTCGGCGGACTCATCCGCCCCTGCGCCATGCCCGGCAAGCTCTTCCTCGCCAGCGAACTCCGCTCGGTCGGCAAGGCTTTCCACCTCCGCTGCGTCCGCCTCCGCCAATGTGAACCCGAACTCGCCCGCGGCCGCGGCTGCCGCGGCCTCCTCCATCCTGGAGGCGATGTACGCCAACTCCGCGTCGGTGGTGTCTCGGGTGAGGCCCCTCTGCTCGTCGGCGTCGACTGGCCTCTCCACCAGGTCATCGAAGAACGCCCGCACGACATCGTCGGCAGGCTCCTGCCAAGTGGAGTCGATCCTGTGCGAGTCGCACAGCGGCATCATTGCAAGGATACGGCTGAGCGACGAATTGTTGCACAACGGGACGACGCCTCGCGGCAGCCTGAACCATTCGGGGTGGTCGGGGTCGTGCTTGAACAACGCCCTGAGCGTCCCGTCAAGCTCCAAGACGGTGAAATTGAAGTTGAGGCCAGGGCGCAGCCTCATGATACCCGCCGCATTCTGGAACTCCCAGGCAGGCCTCCCCTTCTCCTGCAGGGGAGCGATGCGGCGGCGGAGGAAATCTGCGCCGACGGCGCCAACTGTGAGCCCGGCACGCCTGAGCCGCAGGATCCGGGTGACGGCAATCCGCAGCTTGTCGTCGTCCGGAGCCACGTCGCTCCAATCCCTGCCGCGCACCACAGGGGTTTGGCGCACGGCGGTGAATGGCCGCGGGTTCTCCTCGACGATCAGGCACCAGTCTGCCCTCCATTCCTCACATTTGCTGCGGAGCTCTCCCTCCAGATAAGCATCCTTCTTGCCGGGCTTCGAGATCCAGGCGATCCCGCCGGAGAGGGGCTCTCCTCTCCCTACTCGAGGCGTGAAGAAGTGGCGGAAGAGAGCTACGTTTGGAAAGACTCCGACAAAATTTTTGCAGAGATGTGCGAAAATTGCCATGGTCAAGACAGCATTGGGGGTGAAGTCAAGAAGGTGGAACCCGTAGGTGTTCATGATGTCGCAGAAAAATTCAGAGAAGGGCGGGCAGAGCCCGCAATAGAAGAACAGAGCGAAGAAGGGATACCCGGTCGGATACTCCTTCTGGGCGATGCCGGGAAGAACCCTCGTGCGCGGATGCGCTCGCGTCCTCGCCGACCAAAAGAGGTAGTATTCCTCCCTCAGGACCAACGCATCGAGCTCAGGGGGGAAGACCGCCTGCTCCTTTCGCTGTGCCTCGAGCCGCTGCGCCTCGGCCGACTTCACGGCCTTCCCTTTCCCCTTGTCGCCCTTCGGGGCCATGGCGGAAAGAGGGAGGGAGGTCGACGGCGTCGGTAGCACTGGTGGCGGCGGAAGGGGGGGGGCGGAGCGCTGCTTCTCTTGGGAAGTGGCGGAGGATTTCGAGGAATCGCAACTGGCGGGTGGGCGGACTGCCCCTGTCTCCCCTGCTTATAAGGGGAGGAGGGGGGGCGTTTCGCCTTTCTGAATAAATAAATCTCCTGCGACGTGACGCGCGCCTGCGGGGCTCAGCCCCGCGCACGCCGCCCACATCACGCACGCCTCTCCACACGATGCCGCGTTCGGCGCGTGCCGTTCGGGGAGGACGTGGTGGGTGCAGAAGCAGATGCAGCGTGACCCAGGCCGCGCGTGCCCGTGCACTGTTTTGGGCCTGGCCCAACAGCGCTCGGCACCGTGTATGGCCCAGGCCCGGGGGCTCCTGTCGGTGTACTAAAATAGGGGTACCTTAGTACCCCGAACTTGTGCACGGGCAGTCATAGCACCCCGCGGCAAGGCCTGCCAGGTGATCGCCAAGACCCTCCACGGTCCCCTCTTGGGCCATTCAAGAACAAAGTATTTGAGCCAAGTCCCCGGCAGGAGGAGCCTGCCGGGAAGGCCACCCAAAGAGAGCAAGGCCCCGGCAAGAGGAGCTTGCCGGGACGACCGCTCGAAGCACAAGACCCCGGCAAGAGGAGCTTGTCGGGAAGGCCAACAACGGTGCGACAAGGACCTTGCCACGGCGCGTCCCGCGCCCCGGCAAGGCCCTGTGAGCGACAAGCTCCCGGGCGCGACAAGACATCCACCGCGGCAAGGCGTTTGCCGCGGCAAGTTACCACCCCATGCCTGCGCTCCAGCTCACCCACCAACGTGTCGCTCTGGGGGCATTCCAGGCGCACGTGGCAGGAGGTTGTGTAGCCAGGGGCATGCGGTGGCGAAGCGGAGCTGACAGAGTAGCCATCGTGGCAAACGGTGGCGCTCCTGACGGTCCACTTCCCTGCACCGTCTGGGCGACGCGGACGGGCATTTAATGCCCTTGTCCCCCGCCGTCAGAGTTAGGTATGATAGCACTGTATAGGCAGCTGTACCCACTACAGCATTCTCCCATTTTTGCCCCCACCTGCGCTGCCACCTGTGGGTAACCCCTTGAGCATATAAAAGGAGGCCCCATGTGCACGTAGGAGGAGGAGGACACCCATCGCCACGCTCGGTCTCGCCAGCGGCTCGTGTGTACTGTAGCACCACGCGCTCCCGAGCAAGAACACAATACAATCCACAAAGTAGCAGTAGGGTTTTACGCATCCTTGCGGCCCAAAGCTGGGTAAAATCCCTTGTGTGCACCGCCTCGATCCGCTCTTTGCGCAACCTCCGCCCCCCGCCGAACCAGTAAGGGGCTCGGTCCCCATAGGTGTTCGAGGAAGCCGATTCCCCCCGACAGAACTCATATACTTATTGCAAAAATCTAGAAGTTATCAAAGCAAAGTATTACGCGCATGCTCCTAGGGGGATAGATTGGTAGGAAAAGACCATCGCTCGTCCCCGACCGCCCCTCATAAGGAAGACAATCAATAAATAAGGCATGCTCCAACTTCATCACATAACGGTTCACCATACGTGCATGCTACGGGAATCACAAACTTTAACGCAAGTATTCCTCAAATTCACAACTACTCGACTAGCATTACTCTAATATCACCATCTTCATATCTCAAAACAATTATCAAGTATCAAACTTTTCTTAGTATTCAACGCACTCAAAAGAAAGTTCTACAAATCTTGAATACCAAGCATACTATTATTATTAAGCAAATTACCATGCTATTTAAGACTCTCAAATTAATCTAAGTGAATCATGAGATATCAATAGTTTCTATAAAACAAATCCACCACCGTGCTCTAAAAGATATAACTGAAGCACTAGAGCAAAACTATAAAGCTCAAAAGATACAAGTGAAGCACATAGAGTATTCTATCAAATTCCAATTCATGTATGGATCTCTCAAAAGATGTGTACAGCACGGATGATTGTGGCACACTAACAAACAAACACACAAATAATACAAGACGCTCCAAGCAAAACACATATCATGTGGTGAATAAAAATATAGCTCCAAGTAAAATTACCGATGGAAGTAGACGAAAGAGGGGATGCCTTCCGGGGCATACCCAAGCTTTGAATTTTTGGTGTCCTTGGATTATATTGGGGGTTCCATAGGCATACCCAAGCTTAAACTATTTCCACTCCTTGTTCCATAATCCATCAAAAGATTTCACCCAAAACTTGAAAACTTCACAACACAAAACTCAACAGAAATCTCGTGAGCTCCGTTAGCGAAAGAAAACAAAAGACCACTTCAAGGTACTGTAATGAACTCATTCTTTATTTGTATTGGTGTTAAACCTACTGTATTCCAACTTATCTATGGTTTATAAACTATTTTACTAGCCATAGACTCATCAAAATAGGCAAACAACACACGAAAAACAGAATCTGTCAAAAACAGAACAGTCTGTAGTAATCTGTAACTAACACAAACTTCTGGAACTCCAAAAAATCTACCAAAATAGGAAGACCTAGAAAATTTGTTTATTGATCAGCAGCAATTGGAATCAGTATTTTATCACGTTCTGGTGATATTTAACAATTGTTTTCGTGAACAGAAAGTTTCTGGAAATTAGAGCAAGATCAAATAACTATCATCCAAGAAGATCCTATAGGTTTAACTTGGCACAAACACTAACTAAAACACAAAACCACATCTAAACAGAAGGTAGATGGATTATTTATTACTAAGCAGCAAGGAAAAATATTGGGTTGTTTCCCAACAAGCGCTTTTCTTTAAAGCCTTTTTAGCTAGGCATTGAGATTTCAATGATGCTCACAAGAAAGGCAAGAATTGAGGCACAAAGAGAGCATCATAAAACATGTGACAAACACACTTAAGTCTAACATACTCCCTATGCATAGGCATATTATAGGCAAATAAATTATCGTAGCAAGCAAAAGCTAGCATATGCAAGGAGGCGGAAAGGAACAATAGCAATCTCTACATAACGAGAGGTAATTTAGGAACATGAATATTTCTATAACCATATTTTCCTCTCTCATAATAATTACATGTAGGATCATAAGAAAATTCAACAATATAGCTGTCACATAACATATTGTCAACACGATCCACATGCATGCGAAGTTGACACTCTTCCAAAATAGTGGGATTATCATTAACTAAAGTCATGATTTCTCCAAGCCCACTTTTATCAAAAATTTCATAAGATTGAATGTTATCCAAATATGTGGGATATAAAGTTGACACTCTTCCAAACCCACTTTCAATATTATTGCAAACACTATTATCAATCTTATATTCGTCATGGGGCTTAAATAAATTTTCAAGATCATAAGAAGAATCCCCCCAATCATGACTATTGGACATAGCAAAACTAGCATCCCCAAGCTTAGGGTTTTGCATATTATTAGCATAATTTACATCAATAGAATTTATAATAAAATCATTGCAATCATGCTTTTCATTCAAAGATCTATCGTGAAGCACTTCATCACAATTTTCAGATTTATGGATTTCAGGCAAAAGCTTATAAAGATAATCTAGTGCATCCAAATCACTAGGAATTGGTTCATCATAATTGGATCTCTTAAAAAGGTTGGCAAGCGGATGAGGATCCATAGATATTAGCTTCTCTGTTTAGGAATAAATACTCAACTATTTCAACCAAGCGAGAAAATGAGCCAAGAAAGACATCAAGGCGAACGGAAAAGAGAGGGCGAATAAAACGGCAAGGGTGAAGTGGGGGAGAGGAAAACGAGAGGCAAATGGCAAATAATGTAGTGCGAGAGATAAGGAATTGTGATGGGTACTTGGTATGTTGAATTTTGCGTAGACTCCCTGGCAACGGCGCCAGAAATTCTTCTTGCTACCTCTTGAGCACCGCGTTGGATTTCCCCGAAGAGGAGAGGATGATGCATCAAAGTAGCGTAAGTATTCCCTTAGTTTCTGAGAACCAAGGTATCAATCCAGTAGGAGGCCACGCGCGAGTCCCTCGTAACTACACAAAACAAATAGCTCAACGCAACCAACGCGATTAGGGGTTGTCAATCCCTTCACGGTCACTTACGAGAGTGAGATCTGATAGATAATATTTTTGGTATTTTGATATAAAGATGCAAGGTAAAATAAAAGGCAAAGTAAAAAAGCAAAGCAATAATAAAGTGATTGGAGATTGATATGATGAGAATAGACCCGGGGGCCATAGATTTCACCAGTGGCTTCTCTCAAGAGCATAAGTATTCTACGGTGGGTGAAAAAATTACTGTTGAGCAATTGACAGAATTGAGCATAGTTATGAGAATATCTAGGTATGATCATGTATATAGGCACCACGTCTGAGACAAGTAGACCGACTCCTGCCTGCATCTACTACTATTACTCCACTCATCGACCGCTATCCAGCATGCATCTAGAGTATTAAGTTAAAAACAGAGTAACGCCTTAAGCAAGATGACATGATGTAGAGGGATAGTTTCATGCAATATGATAAAAACCCCATCTTGTTATCCTCGATGGCAAAAATACAATATGTGCCTTGCTGACCCTACTGTCACTGGGAAAGGACAACGCAAGATTGAACCCAAAGCTAAGCACTTCTCCCATTGCAAGAAATACCAATCTAGTAGGCCAAACCAAATTGATAATCCGAAGAGACTTGCAAAGATAACCAATCATACATAAAAGAATTCAGAGAAGATCCAAATATTGTTCATAGATAGACTTGATCATAAACCCACAATTCATTGTTCTCAGCAAACACACCGCAAAAAGAAGGTTACATCGAATAGATCTCCACGAGAGAGGGGGAGAACATTGTATTGAGATCCAAAAAGAGAGAAGAAGCCATCTAGCTACTAACTATGGACCCGAAGGTCTGAGGTAAACTACTCACACTTCATCGAAGGGGCTATGATGATGTAGAAACCCTCTGTGATGATGGCCCCCTCCGGCGGAGCTTCGGAACCGGCCCCAAGATGGGATCTCGTGGGTACAGAAGGTTGCGGCGGTGGAATTAGGTTTTTGGCTCTGTCTCCGATCGTTTGGGGGTACGTAGGTATATATAGGAGGAAGGAGTACGTCGGTGGAGCTTTGAGGGGCCCACGAGGCAGGGGGCGTCCTCCACCCTCGCGACCGCCTCGTGGCTTTCTTGACGGAGGGTCCAAGTCTCCTGGATCTTATTTGTTGAGAAAATCACGTTCCCGAAGGTTTCATTCCGTTTGGACTCCGTTTGATATTCCGTTTCTTCGGAACACTGAAATAGGTAAAAAAACAGCAATTCTGGGTTGGGCCTCTGGTTAATAGGTTAGTCCCAAAAATAATATAAAAGTGGAAAATAAATCCCAATATAGTCCAAAACTGTAGATAATATAGCATGGAGCAATCAAAAATTATAGATACGTTGGAGACGTATCACAGACACGCTGCCCCAACTCTTCTTCCGCTGCACGACACTGCGCGTCTAGTGGTAACGAACTGTGATCCATCTCCCGTAGCATGTTCCTGGTTGTTCTGCGCGTTGGAAAATTTTGATTTGCAGTTGACGCACCCTACCGTACAACCCAACAGTGGTATCAGAGCCTCTGCTATAGGATTTGAATTCAGATCGTATGCATATTAGATATGTGGAGGCGGTAGATGAGATCTGTTATCGTTGATGAGATCGGCTATGTGCACGGTTGATGAGATCAACTGCACACGGGGAATGACATGGCTATGTTTTCTGATAATCGAGATCGATGAGGTCGTGACACAATCTACCCATACCGGTCGGTTATCCGCCATCGGGGTTAACAGTGAAACGTAAATCTGAATCGGATTCGCGATGATCGGTAAGATCGGTCAGATCAGAGAATTCGGCGTGATCGGAGTTCAGATGTGATCTGTGATTTCCGAAAACGCCGGGCACTGCCTGCACCCGTGAGGGGCGCTGCCCCTTCGAACCCCGTCCGCTAACCGGCTAGCGGGACCGCCGTGTGTGTAGCGCCTTGTATTTCGTACATGACACACAAACCGGTAGAATGCGATTTTTTGCATAACTTTGTTTTGCAGGTTTGATGTGAATAGTATGGCTCATGTGTACGTGATGCATGTGTGTAAATTATACATGGCCTGCGTGTCATGTTTGTCAGCCGGCAGGAGCCAAAGTGCTGTCATTATATTGTATAATGACCTGCGTGTCGACTTGTGACTCTATGTAAAATTCATTACTAGTAGTAGTAGTTGGATAATAGAGATCAGGTTGGTGGCTTGGCGTCCCGATGTGACAAACAAGATGGAGTTTCTAGATGGTCATCGGAGTCGGAGCCGACCTAGAATAACATCCATGAAGGAGCCATACTATTTCACAATATGTGTTTATTTGTGATTGTTATGCTTCCTTGTTTCTATGCATGTTAGAATGGTAGAAAGATCCCTCATAAATATCAAGCGAATTGCCATCCCCGATGTTGCACCTTCGCACATCAAGTACGTGTAGTAGTGGGCTCATAAAATTGTGGTTCTCCTAGGTGTCCTTGAACTGAAGGGTTTGTGTCGGACACGGACATGCACTGCATCAGGTTAACTTGACAAGGCTATCAAAACGGTTTTGGGCCTTGTGGAAAAGGAGGTCGGGAGCCGGGGTATAAGATACCTACCCGACCGGCAGGAGCCGTATAGAGATACGATTAGCAAGGAGTTGCTTACATGATAGGCATGTTGTCTAGTAGTGATGCTAAAGCTCACTAGTCACATGTGCTAGTTGGATCCTGAATCACTGAGAGTTTGCGGAGGGATGCTGACTTCAATGGGAGTATTTGTGTTTAAGGCTAGAATTACTCTACAAAAACACATTGCTTAGTGATTGCATATTTTCTGTTGTAGATCAATGGCACCACCTGCTCAACCCAACTTTGCATTGAAATCAATTCTGGAAAAGGATAAACTGAATGGAACAAACTTTACCACCTGGTATAGAAATCTGAGAATTGTTCTCAAGCATGATAAAAAGGAACATGTTATAGAGGATCCACTTGCAGGGGAACCTGCCGATAATGCTAATGCTACAACTAAGAATGCCTACCAGAAACTCGTTGATGAATCAACGGAGATCAGTTGTCTAATGCTCGCTTATATGGAGCCCGATTTGCAACAGCATTTCGAAAATGTTGAGGCTTACGATATGATCGAGAGTCTCAAGAGCATGTTTCAGACGCAGGCTAGGACCGAAAGGTTCAATGTCTGGCGATCCTTGATGGATTGCAAGCTGAAGGAAGGTGATCCACTGAGTCCACATGTGATCAAGATGATCGGATATGTGCAAGCTTCTGATCAGTTGGGCTTCCCGCTCTTGGATGAGCTGGCTACTGATGCAGTTCTGGGTTCTCTTCCGCCCAGCTATGGGACGTTCATCTCAAACTATCATATGCATCGCATGGATAAGAAGCTCACTGAATTGCATGGGATGCTCAAAGTGGCAGAGCAGGATATTAAGAAAGGCACGCATCAAGTGTTGATGGTGCAGAAATCGGCTAAGTTCAAGAAGAGTTGGTCTAAGAAGAAGGCTAAGGCAAAGGGCATGGAGATGGTAACCTCCGCCGCTACGCCAAAGTCTGGACCGGACCCAAAGACCATTTGCTACCACTACAAGGAAACTGGTCATTGGAAGAGGAACTGTAGCAAGTGGCTTGCAGAGCATGGCAAGAAGGCCGGAAATGCTTCTTCAGGCAAAGGTACACTTGTTGCATATGTTATAGACATTTACCTTGCTGACATACCTAGTAGCTCTTGGGTATTTGATACCGGACTAGTTGTTCATATTTGCAACTCGATGCAGGGGCTGGTAAGAAATAGGCGTGTGGCACAAGGGAAGATTGACATCAGGGTCGGCAACAAAGCAAGAGTTGCTGCGTTGGAGGTCGGCACGATGCAGCTCCAGCTTCCTACTGGATTTATTTTGGAATTGAATAATTGTTATTACATTCCTGCACTTAGTCGGAACATTATTTCTGCCTCATGCTTGATGAGTCAGGGTTATAAATTCAATTTAAAGGACAATGGTTGTTCGTTTTATTTGAATGGTATGTTCCACGGCTATGCACCCATTGTTGATGGGATATTTATATTGAATCTAGAACAGGAACCGGTCTAGAACGTGAATGTCAGGAGGCATAATCCTAATGAGATAAATCCGGCATACTTCTGGCATTGCCGGCTTGGACACATTAGTCTGAAACGCATGAAGAAGCTCCATGATGATGGGCTCCTAACTTCGTCCGACTTTGGGTCGTTCGAGACATGTGAATCATGCTTGCTCTGCAAGATGACTAAGTGTCCTTTCACAAAGAGTTGCGAGAGGGTGTCTGAGCTATTGGAACTTATACATAGTGATGTGTGTGGGCCAATGAGCACAACTGCCAGAGGTGGCTATCAGTACTTCGTGACTTTTATCGACGACTTCAGTAGATATGGATATATCTATTTCATGAGGCACAAGTCAGAAACTTTTGAAAAGTTCAAAGAGTTTCAGAACGAGGTTGAGAATCAGCTCGGCAAGACTATAAAGCTTCTATGATCTGATCGTGGAGGTGAGTACATAAGCCAGGAGTTTGATGATCATCTAAAAAGCCGAGGTATAGTACCTCAGCTCACACCTCTGGGTATGCCACAGAGAAACGACGTGTCAGAACGGAGGAATAGGACCTTGTTGGACATGGTTCGGTCTATGATGAGAAAATCGGATTTACCCGTCACACTTAACAGGGTACCATCAAAATCCGTAGACAGGACACCACATGAGATGTGGACCGGGAAGAGTCCCAGTTTGTCTTTTCTAAAGATTTGGGGTTGTGAAGCATTTGTCAAGCGACTTATGTCAGACAAGCTTACACCCAAGTCGGATAAATTCATATTCGTGGGATATCCGAGGGAAACCTTGGGATATAGCTTCTACAACCGGGAAGAGAACAAAGTGTTTGTTGCTCGGAACGGGGTTTTCCTTGAGAAAGAGTTTCTCAGTCGGGAGGCCAGTGGGAGGACGGTTTGACTCGAAGAAATTCGAGGACCACTCGGGGACGGCTTGGCTGGTGATGAGATCATACCGGAGTCAGTTATGGAACCCTTAGTGCAAGCGGCACCGGAACCATAGAGGTCGGAAAGATTGCGCAGAGTGTGTGATGTATTGTTGCTAGAAAGCGACGAGCCGGCCACGTATGCAGAAGCGATGGTGAGCCTAGATTCTGAGGCATGGCTGGAGGCCATGAGATCCGAGTTCAAGTCCATGGATGAGAATCAAGTCTGGGACTTGGTTGATCCGCCGCCTGGCGTAAAAGCCATTGGATGCAAATGTTCAAATCCACAAAGCTCGGCTTGTCGCTAAGGGTTATGGACAAGTTCAAGGAATTGACGATGACGAGACTTACTCGCCGGTAGAGATGCTGAAGTCGGTGAGGATCGTACTACCTATAGCTGCATATTTCGATTACGAGATATGGCAGATGGATGTCAAGACGGCTTTCCTTCACAGAAATTTAACCGAGGACGTGTATATGATACAGCCCGAGGGTTTTGTCGATCCGACTAGCACTAGTAAGGTATGCAAGCTCAAGAGAACCATTTATGGGTTGAGGCAAGCATCTCGGAGCTGGAATATTCATTTTGATGAAGTCGTCACTGGTCCCGGTTTCATCAAAAGCGAAGAGGACGCTTGTTTACACAAGAAGTTAAGTGGGAGCTCGATAGTGTTTTTGGTCTTGTATGTGGATGACATATTGTTGATCGGAAATGATGTTTTGATGCTGAACTCGGTCAAGGAGTCATTGAATGGCAAGTTTTTGATGAAGGACATTGGTGAGGCAGTGTATATTTTAGGCATTAAGATCTATAGAGATAGATCGAGGAGGTTGCTCGGCTTAAGCCAGAGCACGTACATAGATAAAGTGTTGAAGCGGTTCAACATGAGTGAGGCGAAGAAAGGGTTCTTGCCACTCTCACATGGTATAAGGCTAAGCGAGACTCAGAGTCCTTTGAAATCCGATGAGCGAAGCAGGATGAGAAGGATTATGTATGCCACGGCGATCGGATCCATCATGTATGCCATGATATGTACAAGGCCTGATGTTGCTTTTGCAATAAGCCTAACAAGAAGATACCAGGCCAACCCAGGTGAGAGTCACTGGGCTGCGGTAAAGACTATTTTGAAGTACCTGAAAAGGACTAAAGAGATGTTCCGAGTTTATGGAGGTGAGGAAGAGCTAGTCATAAGGGGTTACGCCGATGCTAGTTTCCAAACCGACAGAGATGATTGTCGATCACAGTCCGGATTTGTGTACGTCATGAATGGAGGGGCAGTGAGCTGGATGAGTTCCAAGCAAGATACGATGGTCGATTCTACCACAGAAGTCGAATACATTGCGGCTTGTGAAGCTTCAAAGGAAGGTGTTTGGATCCGGAACTTTCTTGATGATCTTGGTATTTTCCCAGCCGCGGTAAAACCGTTGGACCTTTATTGTGATAATTCTGGTGCCATCGCACAAGCCAAGGAGCCGAGGAATCACCATAAAGTCAGACACATAGATCAAAAATGTCACCTGATACGAAAGATCGTAAAGAATGGTGATGTAGATTTATGCAAGATTCACACGGATGCAAATGTTACAGATCCGTTGAATAAGCCGCTTCCACAACCCAAGCATGAGGGGCACGTTAGAGCTATGGGCATTCGATGTCTATTTGATTGACTCTAGTGCAAGTGGGAGACTACTGGAGATATGCCCTAGAGGCAATCATGTATGATGATATTTCCTATGTGTTTATGAATAAAGATAGTCCTTGGACATTATCAATGATGTGTATCAGCAAGTACGTGACTTGTTTGTGGGACAATGCATTGTATGATGACTGTCCTAAAAGGTCCCTAGTCGAAAGGGTTGTGTGGACGCGCAGCTGACTAGACTAGCATATGACACGGTCGATGGCTTAGTCTCACTAGCCATGGAGCATTGGATGCTAACCGGATAATATGGACTTGGAAAGGTCTGGTCGGATTCGACGTAGTCGGATCCAAGTCGAGATAAAGTCTGAGTCGGACAGACCCAACTATGAGACACGACGATATGTCATCTGTGAGTCTCTAGTACAACATATGTTCTATGTCCTAAGACCTGAGCTGACGCATGTACTCGGGATGGTGACAGACTTGCTTTGGCCCGACCAAACGCTACTCCGTAACTGGGTAGTTATAAAGGTAGGTTTCGGGTTTGTCCAGACCCATGCTGCGAGACGTGGTCGAGCAAGATGGGATTTGCCCCTCCGATCAGGAGAGATATACTCTAGGCCCATCGTGTGATCCGACCAAGATAAGCATGGCCATGCGATTAGGATTATGAGATAATATGGTTTGTGGTCCGCATCACTGGAACGAGAAAGAGGTCGGGATAGCACAAGGATGAAAATCTCGACTTGAGCCCGACAACATATATCGTGTGGCAAAGGGAACAGAAGTGTGACATGTTGTACAGGTTCGCCTAACCAGCTTCATAGTCTGCTTGGTGTTCGACATGCCTTGCTAGAGGCCACTACCAATCGTGCAGTTCAGAGGTGATCCGAACTGCGACCAAGCCTGCTTGAACCTAAGGGGTCGCGCGCTTAAGGGAAGGAACCTACGAGGTTGGATCCGAGGACACTGGTCGGATGTGATCCGAGCTGTATTCTAATTGCGGACGAGTAGACTTATGGGCTTTAGGGTCCGTGCGAGGCCCAAGTGTTGAGCCCGCGACAGACGCCTATATAAAGTGGGGTGCGGCACACTCATGCGGTTGATCGCTTCGGCGCTGTCACTAGGGTTTGCATGTGTTGCGAATAGCCATCTCCACTTGCCGCCGACTGTGTGATCGGACCTAGCAGTCCGCCGCACGGTGTTCCTCCTGCACGCGCGGATACCGTTAGAGGTGGTGCACCTGCGCCGCTCCGGCCCTGTACGTGGGATCCGACGACCGGCTGTTCGGGGGAGATCGGATGAGTCCACGCAGACGCGCGGACCAGGTAACAAGAAGATAAGGCCACTCGACAAGACTGGACTAGTTTAACTCTTCCGCTGCATGGCATTGCGCGTCGAGTGGTAACAAACTATGATCCATCTCCCGTAGCATGTTCCTGGTTGTTCTGCGCGTAGGAAAATTTTGATTTGCAGTCGACGCACCCTACCGTACAACCAACAAGCATCCACTTATGATTAACCCCTATTGCAAGCATCCGCAACTACAAAAGAAGTATTAAGGTAAACCTAACCATAGCATGAAACATATGGATCCAAATCAGCCCCTTAGAAAGCAACACATAAACTAGGGTTTAAGCTTCTGTCACTCTAGCAACCCATCATCTACTTATTACTTCCCAATGCCATCCTCTAGGCCCAAACAATGGTGAAGTGTCATGTCGTCGACGTTCACATAACACCACTAGAGGAAAGACAACATACATCTCATCAAAATATCAAACGGATACCAAATTCACATGACTACTTATAGCAAGACTTCTCCCATGTCCTCAGGAACAAACTTAACTACTCACAAATCATATTCATGTTCATAATAATAGGGGTATTAATATGCATAAAGGATCTGAACATATGATCTTCCACCAAATAAACCAACTAGCATCAACTACAAGGAGTAATCAACACTACTAGCAACCCACAGGTACCAATCTGACGTTTTGGGACAAAGATTGGATACAAGAGATGCCTAGGGTCTTAGACTCCGTTTGGTTTTCCTTCTCTACGATACTCAAAAACAAGGAAAAAACAGAAACTGGCACTGGGCTCTAGGTTAATAGGTTAGTCCCAAAAATCATATAAAACATCCTAGATGGATAATATAATAGCATGGAACAATAAAAAATTATAGATATGTTGGAGACGTATCAGCATCCCCAAGCTTAATTCCTGCTCGTCCTTGAGTAGGTAAATGATAAAAACAGAATTTTTCATGTGGAATGGTACCTAACATATTTATCAATGTAATCTTCTTTATTGTGGCAAGAATATTCAGATCCATAAGATTCAAAAACAAAAGTTTAATATTGACATGTAAACAATAATACTTCAAGCATACTAACAAAGCAATCATGTCTTCTCAAAATAACATGGCCAAAGCAAGCTATCCCTACAAAATCATATAGTCTAGCTATGGTCTATCTTCATCACACAAAATATTTAAATCATGCACAACCCCGATGACAAGCCAATCAATTGTTTCATACTTTTGATGTTCTCAAACTTTTCAATCTTCACGCAATACATGAGCGTGAGCCATGTACATAGCACTATAGGTGGAATAGAATGGTGGTTGTGGAGAAGACAAAAGGGTGGATATAGTCTCACATCAACTAGGCATATTAACGGGCTATTGAGATGCCCACCAATAGATATCAATGTGAGTGAGTAGGGATTGCCAAAGTGTATGAAAGCTCAACAAAAGAAACTAAGTGGGTGTGCATCCAACTCGCTTGCTCACAAAGACCTAGGGCATTTTGAGGAAGCCCATAATTGGAATATACAACCCAAGTTCTATAATGAAAGATTCCCACTAGTATATGAAAGTGTCAACATAGGAGACTCTCTATCATAAAGATCATGGTGCTACTTTGAAGCACAAGTGTGGTAAAAGGATAGTAGCATTGCCCCTTCTCTCTTTTTCTCTCTTTTTATTGGGCCTTCTCTTTTTTTATGGCCTCTTTTTTCTTTTCTTTTAATTTGGGATTCTTTGGCCTCTTTTATTTATTTATTTCGTCCAGAGTCTCATCCCGAGTTGTGGGGAAATCATAGTCTCCATCATCCTTTCCTCACTTGGACAATGCTCTAATAATGATGATCATCACACTTTTATTTACTTACAACTCAATACTTAGAAAAAATATGACTCTATGTGAATGCCTTTGGCGGTGTACAGGGATGTGCAATGAATCATGAGTGACATGTATGAAAATCATGAACGGTGGCTTTGCCACAAATACGATGTCAACTACATGATCATGCAAAGCAATATGACAATGATGGAGCGTGTCATAATAAACGGAACGGTGGAAAGTTGCATGGCAATATATCTCGAAATGGCTATGGAAATGCCATAATAGGTAGGTATGGTGGCTCTTTTGAGGAAGATATATGGTGGGTGTATGATACCGACGAAAGGTGTGTGGTATTAGAGAGGCTAGCAATGGTGGAAGGATGAGAGTGCGTATAATCCATGGACTCAACATTAATCATAAAGAACTCACATACTTATTGCAAAAATATATTGGTTATCAAAACGAAGTACTATGCGCATGCTCCTAGGGGGGTAGATTGGTAGGAAAAGACCATCTCTCATCCCCGACCGCCACTCATAAGGAAGACAATCAATAAATAAATCATGCTCTGACTTCATCACATAACGGTTCACCATACGTGCATGCTACGGGAATCACAAACTTTAACACAAGCATCTCTCAAATTCACAACTACTCACTAGCACGAATCTAATATTACCATCCTCATATCTCAAAACAATCATAAGGAATAGAACTTCACATAGTATTCAATGCACTTTATATGAAAGTTTTTACTATATCCCTCTTGGATGCCTATCATATTAGGACTAATTTTATAACCAAAGCAAATGACCATGCTGTTCTAAAAGACTCTCAAAATAATATAAGTGAAGCATGAGAGTTCATCTATTTCTTCAAAATAAAACCACCGCCGTGCTCTAAAAGGATATAAGTGAAGCACTAGAGCAAATGACAAACTACTCCAAAAGATATAAGAGAAGATCAATGAGTAGTTGAATAATTATGTAACTATGTGAAGACTCTCTAACATTTAAGAATTTCAGATCTTGGTATTTTATTCAAACATCAAGCAAAACAAAATAAAATAAAATGATGATCCAAGCAATACTCATATCATGTGGTGAATAAAAAATATAGCTCCAAGTAAAGTTACCGATGAACGAAGACGAAAGAGGGGATGCCATCCGGGGCATCCCCAAGATTAGGCTCTTGGTTGTCCTTGAATATTACCTTGGGGTGCCTTGGGAATCCCCAAGCTTAGGCTCTTGCCACTCCTTATTCCATAGTCCATCGAATCTTTACCCAAAACTTGAAAACTTCACAACACAAAACTCAACATAAAACTCGTAAGCTCCGTTAGTAAAAGAAATTAAATCACCACTTTTGGTACTGTTGTGAACTCATTCTCAATTCATATTGGTGTAATATCTACTATGTTCCAACTTCTCTATGGTTCATACCCTCCGATACTACTCATAGATTCATCAAAATAAGCAAACGACACATAGAAAACAGAATCTGTCAAAAACAGAACAGTCTGTAGTAATCTGTATCATTCGAATACTTCTCTAACTCCAAAAATTCTTAAATAAATTGTTGGACCTGAGGATTTAGTCTATTAATCTTCTGCAAAAAGAATCAACCTAAAATCACTCTCCAGTAAAAAATGGCAGCTAATCTCGTGAGCGCAAAAGTTCCTGTTTTTCACAGCAAGAACATAAAGACTTCACCCAAGTCTTTCCAAAGGTTCTACTTGGCACAAACACTAATTAAACCATAAAACCACATCTAAACAGAGGCTAGATGAATTATTTATTAATAAACAGGAGCAAAAAGCAAAGAACAGAAATAAAATTGGGTTGCCTCCCAACAAGCGCTAACGTTTAACGCCCCTAGCTAGGCATGATGATTTCAACGATGCTCACATAAAAGATAAGAATTAAAACATAAAGAGAGCATCATGAAGAATATGACTAGCACATTTAAGTCTAACCCACTTCCTATGCATAGGGATTTTGTGAGCAAACAACTTATGGGAACAATAATCAACTAGCATAGGAAGGCAAAACAAGCATAACTTCAAAACTTTAAGCACATAGAGAGGAAACTTGATATTATTGCAATTCCTACAAGCATATGTTCCTCCCTCATAATAATCTTCAGTAGCATAATGAATGAATTAAACCATATAACCAGCACATAAAGCATTCTTTTCATGATCTATGAAAGTGCTAGTTATCGACTAGAGGGGGGTGAATAGGAGATTTTTATGAAAGTCTTCAAAACATGAGAGTTTCGAAGACAAACAATAGAAATGAACCTATTGATATGCAGCGGAAGGTAGACTACACTAAGCAAGCCATAGTCAAGTATTCAATGAAGTGAAAGTACGAAGACTAATAGCAGCTAGGGTAGTAAAGATCAGGATGGAAGATAGTATGAAGCCAAACAACGGTAGTAGTCACACAGTGAAGTCAAACAGGTAGTGCAAGCAGACAGTGACTTCACGAAGACAAACTGTAAGTAAAGAGAGGAGAGGATAGAACCAGTCAATTGATGAAGACAATGATTTGTTGGACCAGTTCCAGTTGGTGTGAGAACTGTACGTCTGGTTAGGGAGGCTGAGATTTAACTCAGAAGACCGTGTCTTCACCTTATTCCCCTTGAGCTAAGGACACCTAGTCCTCACCCAATCACTCTGGTAAGTCTTAAAGGTAGACTTCCAAACCTTCACAGACTCCGTTCACCAGCGATCCACAATGACTCTTGGTGCTCATAACGCGACGCCTAACCAGCTGGAGGATTCACAGTCCTCAAGTGTAACAAGTCTTTAGGTCACGCGGACAGAAAGACTTAAGTGATGCCTAACAATCTTTGGCTCTGGGTGTTTGGGCTTTGTCCTCGCAAGGATTTCTCTCTCTCAAAAGCTTCGGAGGTGGGCTGCTCTCAAACGACAAAAGCCGTGCACTAACTCTGAGCAGCCACCAATTTATGGTGTAGGGGGTGGGCTATTTATAGCCACTAGGCAACCCGACCTGATTTATCCGAAATGACCCTGGGTCACTAAGGAACTGACACGTGTTCCAACGGTCAGATTTCAAACACACGCGGCAACTTGACTTGGGCTACAAGTAAAGCTGACTCATCCAACTCTGGATAAGATTTGCTCTCATTGTCTTCGCTCGAAGACATAGGATTTGTTTGAGCATCACTTCAGTCACTCTGACTTTGTTCACTGGGACCCCACTTAGCAGTACGTGGTTCCTATGACTCAACAAAGAAGAAAAAGGAAACAACGAAACAACTAAGTCTTCACGCTCCATAGTCTTCATGCGATGTCTTCTCTTGTCATAATCTTCAATGTGAATATCTTCACATACCGTCATTGTCTTCAATGTTTTCATACATTTTTAGGGGTCATCTCCGGTAGGTAAACCGAATCAATGAGGGACTACTACATGTGTTATCCTGCAATTCTCACAAACACATTAGTCCCTCAACCAGGTTTGTCATCAATACTCCAAAACCAACTAGGGGTGGCACTAGATGCACTTACAATCCCCCCCTTTTTGGTGATTGATAACAAACTGGTTGAAGTTTTCAACGGGGATAAAAGTATGTGAAATTGTAAAGGATTAAGGTATTGTCTTCATAAATAGCAACAGGCTCCCCCTGAAGATGTGCATATAATTAATTTGCTTTTGGAATGCAAATGCGCATGGCAGGTTGTACTTGTGGAGATCCTCTTCAACTTATGAAGACAATTCATCATGCATGATTTGATATAACGAAGATAATGACATGCAAAATGAAAAATGGACGTCTACAATATGACTTCGTGCGGGATTTATCATCGTACATGCGGAATTTATCATCGCATCACAGAATAGCAAACAAGTAGCAAACGACAATCAAGTTTAAGTGTTACAACTCAAAGAACCAAATGTATCAAAAGCACCGAGAGTTGTAAACACTAGGCAAAATATAAAGCAACCGTCCATATGGACCCGTTTGAAGACTATCAACTCATATGCTTCTCCCCCTTTTGTCAGTAAGGACCAAAAAGGTTTGAAGACATAGAATCTCTACTCATTCCCAGAAGGAGTAGGTGAAGCTGCAGGGTCGGCGTCGGGGTTTGGCGGTGCAGAATAACTTGGTGCAGTGTCGATACGCGCCGAAGTAGGAGGTGGTGAGGTAGCATCATCTTGGTCATCTATGACTCTGGCATTCACCGTTGCAGCTGAGGAGGAATAGTCAGAGTCTTCAAGAGAGGGAGTTCAATGCAAGACAACATTCCTCGGAGGAGTGGAGTCAAACTTGAATCTTTCGGTGAAGCCATCGTCTTGAAGATCTGCTTCAGCACTCAACAATGTCAAACTCTTCCATGACCTTCGACAGGTTTTATGAGTGACAAATGCATTCTTGGTGGCAAGATTGCGAATGCGATTTACGTCCACCAAGAGGCTTTGCATCTGCTGCTTCATCCAGTAGTGATGCTTATCCTGTTTCTGATGCAGGGCAACGAGAAGCTCTCGGTCATTGAGAACACGAGATAGCTTCCGAGGCCTTTGTGCAATAGTGCTCTCAGTGGCTTCAGTATTGGCACGACGAGGGCCACGTGTATTGCCAGCCAAAGGATAAACATGAGTGACGGCCTGAACTCCTTCAATGGGCTGGTGAAGCTTTGGTGATCAGCATTGTGAAGACAAACAGGCTCCTTAGCAGGCTCTGGGTATATGGCTTCAACTGACATATCAACCTCTGGCAAAAATATCAGATGGTTGTGAGCAGAAGGCTGATAGTTGACCGCTGAATGAAGCTTGATAAGGCGCATAACCCATGGAGCATAGAACTTCAGACCAAAGAGATCAGAGCCTGATGCAGCCAATTGCCTGATAAAGAAGTCTTGAGCATTGAAGCTGATGTCGTTGAAGATGTAAAAGACCAAAGTCTTCATTGCTCCTTCAAGCTTCGATGCAGAAGAATGTCCTTTGACGGGCCATAGAGTTTTCCTTATGATATGATAGATCGTGCGGGGCAGATACTCTAGGTCTTCAACAAAGAATTTTCTCTGGTATTCAGTGTCGCGTGGCAGAGGCTTCATCATGCTTAGCATTTGGCTCATGTTGGGCTCTGGCTTATGAAAGATGCTCTCCAATGCATTGCGGTGAAGCTGACAACCAGGCTCGAAAGGTTCACCTGGAGTGGGCAGGCCAGTTAGCTCAATGATACCAAGAGCTTTGGCTTCATGATGGACATTGCCTGTCATCCACTCAAGGACCCAAGTCTTCGGATCCCTGTTGTAGCCGCGAATATGGAGGGTAGCATAAAATTGTAGCAGAAGCTCTTCATTCCAATGCTCCTTATCAGTCACAAAGTTCAGCAATCCAGCATCACGGAAGCAGTCAAGGGCTTCTTCTAGGCAGGGCAGTCCAGCAATGGCGTCACTGTCAAGACGCATATGAGGGAAGATGCACCCTTGATCATAGAGGACACACGAGTAGTAGTTGCGCTGCTGATAGCTCCAGAACTGATTAGATGAAATTCTTGGCTTGGAATAGGGGTTCTTGGCGCTATCAAAGAA
This sequence comes from Aegilops umbellulata, assembly GCA_032464435.1. Classification (NCBI taxonomy): domain Eukaryota; kingdom Viridiplantae; phylum Streptophyta; class Magnoliopsida; order Poales; family Poaceae; genus Aegilops; species Aegilops umbellulata. Next base: position 119,835,774 of record CP136054.1, on the reverse strand, counting down.
AGTGTTGTGCGCAATGAAGCCAATGGCATTGAATGACCCTTGTGATGTGGCAGTACCTGGAAACCTGGGCAACCTTGGCTTTGGCTTCTGGACCTGAGGCCTGTGCTCGACATGATAGTCAAATTGAAGACCTGCAGCAGGCGGAGGAACCAGGATGGGGCATCTGACAGTGACTAGCTGACCATGATCAAAGGCTTGCTCGATTCTGTGTGGCCTTGGAGGCGGTACAGGAGCAGTGGCATTGACTTCAGGCTACAGATTTGCATCAGGTGCAGCATTGGCTTCAGGTGCAATCACTTCAGGCACCACATCAACTTCAGGCGCCACATTAGCTTCGGCCATGACAACGTCATTGGCTTCAGGTGCAATCACTTCAGGCACCACATCAACTTCAGGCGCCACATTAGCTTCAGCCATGACAACGTCATTGGCTTCAGTGTTGGTGTTGGTGGTCGCCTCAATGTTATTAACCTCCACTTGAGTAGCTGGAGGGTCGGGCACGTTCTCCTCGAGAACAACTTCAGGGTTGGTTGGGGGTGTAGAAACATGTTCTTCTTCAATTCTTGGTTCTTTTTGTTCATCGGCTGATGCAGCCAGAATATCTTCAGTCGCTTTGGCTTCAGACTCGGGGATGTTTGCAGTAGGAGAGGCTTCAGGAAATACTTGACGAGATACTGATTGTCGCTCTTCTCCTTCTGGAACACTCGACTGAGTGACTTGTGGCCTTGGTCCTTTGCGAAGCCTGCGGAACACTGGCGATGCTTGTGGAGATGGAGTAGGTTGGGCCCCAAAGTCATCATCTTCAAGCACTAGAGTGGTGACTTGAGTTGGGGGAGTAGTTGGTGATTCTTCTTCATGGGGGGAGTCTTGTGGGTGATCAGCCCATGAATCATTCTGAGCGATTGGCGTCAAAGGACGACCAATGCTGATGAGTTTATTGTTCGTGAGAACAGGCGATGATACCACATTGTGCTCGATCTGAGGAAGGACTTCATCATCTTCTACATTGTCATGCTGACCAATGTCTTCAGCGGTGGTGGGGTCAACATCTAGAATGTCTTCAGCTTCAGGAGCCTCTGGGGAAGTAGGCTCATGAATTATCATACGACGTTCTTGTTGTGCAGATGCAGGATGAGCAACTGAAATTGGCTCGACGACAAGGGGCTCTGTGGGAGCAACCCGCTCTTTCTTCTTGGTTTTACGCTTCTTGGTGGGTGGAGCATCGTCAGTGGTGTTCTTGGTCTTGCGCTTTATGGCTTTGGCATCAGCTGCCCTTGTTTTCTAGAGCTCTGAAGCCACTATGGGGACCTTAGGCTTCACGCCTGTCATACTTGTGGGGAAGACTTTGCGAGGTTCTTCCCGCCTGGATGGTTCAGCTTGGTCCACAGTAGGCTTCTTCTGCTTGGTAGCCATCTTGGGGTCGATGCCAGGACGCCCAAGTGCCTTGCGCTTCTCAGCTTCATTGTAGGCTTGAACACATTTGGCAGCCAAGAGCTTCATGCGCTCTCGAGAACCTTTGGCTTCATCACATTTCTTGTGAAACGCTTCCTTGAGCTCATGCATCATAGTCTTGAAGTTTTGGACGTCTGTCACGCTGAGCTTGGCCACATGCTTCTTGAACTGAGCCTTTTCATAGTCAATCTTATGCTTCAGCTCAACAATTCTCTGAGCTAGAGCCAGCTCAGGAGCAATGGCTCCATGAAAGGAGACACTGAGGCCAATCGGAAGTTGAAGATCATCAAAGCTAACATTTGGGCTATCAAACCACTCGTCAATGAACTTGTTCAGAATGTCCACATCGAAGAGGGGAAGATCATTGAAGATTTCTGCCTCTTGCTTGCTCTTTATCAGCGGCTCAAGAGCATCATCAGCAAGATCGTCGTCACTCGACAGATCAATCGCGTTGTTTTCATTCCTCAGAACGGCAGCAGGGGTCAGAGCTGGACCAGGAGTGTGCATGGGCTTCTTCTTCTTCTTCTTCTTCTTCTTCTTCTCAGACTTGGAGATGCGTGAGAGATCTTCATACTGCACACTTGGTGCAGGAGGAGCAGTGGCCAGAGGCTTCACTCGCGAAGCTCTTGGTGCAGTGGAAGGCTTCAAAGCCTTGGGTTTCTTCAGCTTCTTAGGCTTCGGTGGTGCAGGCGCTTCTTCAGAATCAGCGTCATCTGCGGAGTGATCCATGACAGTCCCTTGAACCATATGTGAGTGATGAGACCTTCTAGGTTGTAGAAGGGCCCAACAAGATTGGGTTCAGCTTCACGTGTGGCATCGGCACGAGGAGCAGAGGGACCGGGGTTGAAGTCTAAGCCTCATGACTTCTTGTTCTCTTTGGCCGAGTTCTTGGCAAACTGGAAGTTGCGTTTGAACAGATTGTCATCACGACACCATAGCAGCAAAGATGGGTCGGCATCAGCAGACTGTGGTCCACGGACCATGCAAGGGTAGAAGCCTTGATTAATGGCTTCAGCTCTAGACCTGGGTGGAAGATTTTTGTACAAGATGTCTCCCTAGGGTCGCTTGATGGCATTCTTTTCAGCATATTCCTGGGTCACGAACCTGTAATTTTACCATTGTTCTGCCCAATATCTTTGAATCCATTGGATTCGTGTTTTGCGCTGATTGTAATCCTCTTCTGGATCTGTCTTGTACAGCTCATAGAGGTCTCATGGCAAATCCTTCGATGTATTCCCATGGTGATGTCTGCCACCCTTCCTTGCTGACTTATCTGTTGCCATGAAGTTCAGACTGAATGGCTTCAAAAATGTCAAAGGCTTCCGTCTACTAGTCAGACAGGAACTAGCTTCGGGAGAGTTGATATGATGCTGTAAGAATTCTGCAAATGAATGCAGACTATGAGAACAGAGGGATTCTCCCACGGACATGTACCTGTGACAGCATTAGAGATGCGAGGGAAGGGGAAGAGGTCATATGCATTCTCAGAAGATTTTGAAGATAAAACAGTTTAGAAGACATTGACCTCATAGCACGAAGACATTCACTTATATGTTGAGAGTTGGTTCCAGATTTGTACGAATCCAAGAATAAGTACAAGCAAGGAATCTAACTACGTGTGAAGCATAAGTGAATATACTTGGCATCATATGAGATGCAGAACAGGATAAATCCAAGTTTGTGGAGGCAGAAACCACTTTCGGTAGAAAGGATGAATCTTTCGGATCAAAAAGACGGTAAAGAGAGAGTTTTAATTTACCACACGATAAAATGCTAGACGAAGTAGAAGATGAAGCCAAGCAGTTCAATCTTCCGTGCCCTAACTTGGCGACAGAGAACACCTACGACGGCGGTGGAGAAGACGATGTCCGCGGCTGGCGTGAAGACGACGTCGGTGAGGTTGCGGCAGCTAAGCACTTTGTCGTCGGCGTCGTCGAGAGCTAGCGGAGGCGCTAGGGTTTGTCGAGGTGGAGAGGTGGAAGAAAGATCTTAACCGCGATTGGATGTGCATTTATAGGGAAAGGGACGGCACGGCGCAATTACTTAGGTGCCCCTGGCGGTTCACATCTGAGGGACACGTGGCGAATATGCAACATATTGGAAGTTGTTCCATGTTCCCACGCACGCCTGGACTGTCGGGTGGTCGCTCCGGCTTCTCCGGGTTTTAGGCAATAAGTATTGAGCATTTAAAACAGATTTAATGTTTATCTCTGTATCTTCTGCTGACAAGAACGCAGAGAAGACATTCAACAGTTTCAATAGAATGCATGTGATTTGGATAGATAGATTTGAGGTAGAAGCATAGAGAGGTTAGGGTCCGATCACATTCACTTAGTTCAAAAGATTCAAACGAGAAGACATAGCTATAAGTGAATGCTGTAGAGGACAGAACACTAATATGTGTATATATCAGAATAAGACCAAATCAACATTGTGAAGATAAACATGAAGACATGTTGATATGGAAGACAAACCAAATGCGAAGACATAGCAAATGTAACGCCATGAGAAAAACACTTCAAAAGGAAGAATATGGTGGTGGCGTTACCCACCGTATAGGAAGTATTAGACCTAGACACGGCGCACAATTATCGTGGCGCTCCGAAGTCAAATTCCGCATTAATGTATTCACACACAGAGTGTAAGTCTTCATTGATTGAAGACATACATTACTTTGTGTGTTTGCACATCTATGTCATCAACATGCATAAGTGTTAGGATGTGTGCCTGATCACAGGACATTTGAGGATTCCAAGATATTTAGCTCACACCGCAACTTGCAAAACCTTTTCTCATCCAAGGGCTTTGTGAAGATATCCGCCAATTGCTCTTCAGTGTTGACGTGTATGATATCAATATCTTCCTTCATGACATGATCTTTGAGAAAGTGATGACGAATTTCAATGTGCTTTGTCTTCGAGTGCTGAACTGGGTTGCTGGCAATCTTGATGGTGCTTTCGTTGTCACAGTAGAGTGGTACTTGTTTCAGATGGATGCCATAGTCCTTGAGTGTTTGCTTCATCCATAGAAGCTGAGCGCAGCAAGATCCAACAGCAATGTATTCAGATTCAGCAGTGGAGAGTGATACACAGTTCTGCTTCTTTGAAGACCAACAGACAAGTGATCGTCCCAGAAAGTGACATGTGCCTGATGTAGACTTGCGATCCACCTTGTCACCAGCATAATCAGCATCCGAGAATCCAACTAGATCAAACTTTGAGCCCTTTGGATACCATAATCCTAATGTTGGGGTGTAAGCCAAATATCGAAGAATTCACTTCACGGCTAAGTGATGTGATTCCTTTGGTGCCGCTTGGAATCGAGCACACATGCAAACACTAAGCATGATATCTGGCCTAGATGCACATAAATAAAGTGAAGAACTGAACATGGAGCGATATACTTTTTGATCGAACTCTTTACCATTGGCGTCAGGACCCAGATGACTCTTGGTTGGCATTGGCGTCGTATAACCTTTCCAGTCTTGCATTCCAGACTTCTTCAGGCAATCTTTGAGATATGAAGATGCAATTGCTTTGCTGACGAATTTGAAGACTAAGGAAGAACTTCAGCTCACCCATCATGGACATCTGATATTGCTTTTGCATCATGTGTCCAAACTCATCACTGTATTTCTGGTTGGTGCAGCCGAAGATAATGTCATCCACATATATTTGGCACACAAATAGTTCACCATCATATGTCTTTGTGAAGAGTGTGGGATCCAAGGAACCAGGTTTGAAGCCTTTACTCTTCAGGAAGTCTTTGAGTGTGTCATACCAAGCGCGAGGGGCTTGTTTGAGGCCATACAGTGCCTTGTTTAGCTTGTACACCATATCAGGATGTTTTGGATCTTCAAAGCCAGGAGGTTGTGCAACATACACTTCTTCTTCAATCTTTCCGTTGAGAAATGCACTCTTCACATCCATTTGATACAGCAGGATGTTCTGATGATTTTCATAGGCTAGTAATATGCAAATAGCTTCAAGCCTAGCCACAGGAGCAAATGTCTCATCGAAGTCAATCCCTTCAACTTGAGTGTATCCTTAAGCAACGAGACGAGCCTTGTTTCTGACAACTTGACCATACTCATCTTGCTTGTTGGAATATATCCATTTTGTGCCTATTATGTTGTTCTTGCGGGGGTCGGGACGCTTGACAAGTTCCCAGACATTGTTCAGCTTGAACTGTTGAAGCTCTTCTTGCATAGCTTGAATCCATTCAGGTTCCATGAAGGATTCAGCAACTTTCTTGGGTTCAGATATTGAGACAGATGCAAAGTGCCCACAGAAATTTGCTAGCTGTGTTGCTCTTGAACGAGTGAGTGGACCAGGCGCATTGATGCTATCAATTATCTTCTCAATCTGTACTTCATTTGCAACACGAGGATGAACCGGACGAAGATTTTGCTCTTGCTGATCATTGCCATCGTTAGGAGGATTATCTTCGGGCTAAGCACTGTCTTCAAGTTGATTGGGTGCAGATATGATAAGTTCCTCTTCAGGTTGTGCTTCATTTGGTATGATTTCTCCAGTTCCCATGAGCTTGATGGATTCACTAGGTGGAACTTCATCTAGCACATTTGGCAGGTGCTCTCTTTGCGAGCCGTTAGTCTCTCGAACCGCGCATCCACAGTTTCAACCACTTTATAGTGAAAGAGGTTGAAGACTCTGTAGGAATGCGAATCCTTTCTGTAACCAAGCATAAAACCTTCATGTGCTTTCGGTGCAAATTTTGAAGTGTGGTGTGGATCCTTGATCCAGCACCTAGCACCAAATACTCTGAAGTAACTGACATTTGACTTCTTACCAGTGAGGAGTTCATAGGATGTTTTCTTCAGAAGCTTGTGAAGATAAACACGGTTGATGACATGGCATGCAGTATCGATAGCTTCAGGCCAGAACTTTCTTGGAGTCTTGTATTCATCGAGCATCATCCGAGCCATCTCAATGAGTGTTCTATTCTTGCGCTCCATGATGCCATTCTGCTGAGGTGTGTACGGAGCGGAGAACTCATGAGTGATTCCCAATGTATCCAAGAAAAGGTCAAGGCATGTGTTCTTGAACTCAGTGTCGTTGTCACTTCTGATGTGTTTGATCTTGACGCCATAGTTGTTCATGGCACGGTTGGCGAAGCGTCTGAAGACATCCTGCACTTCAGTCTTGTAGAGAATTATATGCACCCATGTATATCTTGAATAATCATCAACAATGACAAAGCCATAGAGACAAGCAGTAGTAGTGAGAGTAGAGTAGTGAGTAGGGCCAAATAAGTCCATGTGTAGCAGCTCGAAGGGTTGAGATGTCGTCATGATTGTCTTCGAGGGATGCTTGGCCCTTGTCATCTTTCCAACTTCGCAGGCACCATACAAGTGATCCTTCTTGAACTTGACGCCCTCGATGCCTATGATATGATTCTTCTTTGCGAGAGTGTGTAAGTTCCTCATGCTAGCATGCCCTAGCCTCTGATGCCAGCGCCAGCACTCTGAAGCTTTTGCTAGAAGACATACGGCAAGCTGTGGTCCTGCTGAGAAATCTACCATGTACAGATCATGTTTCCGATACCCTTCAAAGACTAGAGACTTGTCAGATTCTGTTAGTACAAGGCAACGATATTTTCCAAATATAACAATCATGTTCAAGTCACAAAGCATTGAGACAGACATTAAGTTGAAACCAAGGGATTCAACAAGCATCACTTTATCCATGTGCTAACCCTTTGAGATTGCAACTCTACCTATACCCAATACCTTGCTTTTACCAGTGTCAGCAAATATGATGTGACTCTTGTCAGATGGATGTAAGGTTGAGTCCATGAGAAGACTTCGATCACCAGTCATATGATTAGTGCATCCGCTGTCCATAATCCATTCTGAAGCATGAGATGTCATACCCTAAAGTACAGTTAGGGGGATAGGCTTCACCAAGAGTAGTGTGAATCATAAACATTTGATGGGCAAGAGGATTATCAAAGCTCAGATTAAGATTAGGACTAATAGGATGATTGGCAAGCGATTCAGGAACAAAATACATAGTAAGACCATTTGGGCATTTGATCTTGCGCCCTACAAGATGTTTTAGGTCCCCAGCAATAGCATGAGACGCCTTTGATTTCCGGCTGGAGACCTTTCCCTACAAAAGAAAGTTAATTCTTCTTAACCACCCACATCTTCAGGGGTTGTTTGGAAGCAATGAGCCTAAGTGCAGCATCTGAGAACTTCGGCTTTGGAGCCCTAGCAAATAGCCTTGCAGGAGATGAATGATACTCTTATGAATAAGCTTAAAAGTTCTTAGTTTTATGAACATAGCGGCTTGAAGAAACATGCTCATATTCATAAGTTTGAGTATGATTTCCCTGCAAAACATTGGCGTTAGGGTGACTCATGTGAGTCATGTATCTGTATGAAGCCTTTGGACCATATGAAGCTTTTGGTCTAGGATTTGTCTTCTTCCCAGCCGGTGTCATGATGACATTCACAGGAAGATTTGCAAGACAAATTTTGGGAACCCAGATCTTCTTCATAAGTGGCCCATTCCTGCAGTTAGTACCAATATACCTGGCAAGCACTTCACCATTCTGATTCTTAAACAGTTTATAGTTTGCATCAAAGGATTCATCAATGATAATAGGGTTAGCACAAGTGAAGCCAGATAAGGTGGATGGATCCACTGAAGGTCCCTTTGCAGCAACCCATGTGGTTTTGGGGTACTGTTCAGACTTCCAGTAGGAGCCATCAACATACATTTTCCTCTCGAACCCAACACCCTCTTTTCTAGGGTTTCAGTTCAGAATATGCTTTTTGAGGACATCGCACAGTGTCTGATGCCCTTTGAGACTTTTGTACATCCCTGTTTCAAGCAATGTCTTCAACCTAGCATTTTCATCAGCAATAATAGTGGTATCCTCAGCAGAGGGGTTAGTTACCACATCAACAGTTGAAGATATTGCAACAGTGGCAGCAGTAGAACATTTAGCAACAGAAGTAGTGTTATCACGCTCAAGGCATTTTAGACATGGTGGTTCAAATCCTTCCTAAGCGGGACTGGTCTGTTGAGCGCGAAGTGACTCATTCTCCTTTTGAAGATCTTCATGAGCCGCTCTCAATTTCTCAAGTTCTTGCTTCCTTTGAAGATAATCATAGGAAAGCTTTTCATGAGTCGTTGAGAGCATTTCATGATGACTTTCAAGTTTCTGGTACTTAAGATGAAGATTTTTTATGTCTTCAATTAAGGACTGAGATCGAGTCATTTCCGCGTCCAACAGGTCATCGCTTTTGTCTAACAGTTTTTTAGTATGTTCCATAGCTTTTTGTTGTTCAGTTGCAATTTTAGCAAGTGTTTTGTAGCTGGGTTTGGATTCACAATCAGAGTCATCTTCACTGGATGTTTGAAAGTAAGCATCGCGTGACTTTACCTTGGCACCACGTGCCATGAAGTAGTAGGTGGGAGCAGTCGTCCTTGTCATTAGCATTAGCGTTGGTGACGGGGCCATTGTCTTCAGTGTTGAAGATGGACCTGGCAACGTAGGCTGTAGATAGAGCCAAACTTGCAACGCCAGAGTCGGACTCCTCCTCATACTCCACCTCCGCCTCCTCAGAAACAGACTCCTCTGAATCCATCTCCTTGTCAACAAAAGCACGAGCCTTGCCAGATGAGCTCTTCTTGTGAGATGAAGACTTGGACGAAGAATTTGAGGATTCTTCTTCTTCTTTTCATCAGAATCATATTCCTTGCTCTTCTTCTTGTTATTGTTCTCATTGTCCCACTATGGACATTCAGAGATGTAGTGTCTAGGTTTCTTGCACTTGTGACATGTTCTCTTCTTGTAATCATGAGTGGAAGCTTCATCACTTCTTGAGCTGGATCGTGAAGACTTTCTCAAGCCCTTCTTCTTAGTGAACTTCTGGAACTTCTTCACAAGCATAGCAAACTCCTTTCCGATGTCTTCAGGATCACCAGAATTGCAGTCAGATTCTTCTTCAGATGAGGAAACAGCTTTTGCCGCCAAAGCGCGAATTTGGCCATAGTTGGGACCATAGATATCTATTTTCTCAGATAGCTGGAACTCATCTGTGTTGAGCCTCTCAAGTATGTTAGACGGATCGAGTGTCTTGAAGTCGGGGCATTCTTGTATCATCAGGGCAAGGGTGTCAAATGAGCTGTCAAGAGATCTCAGCAGTGTCTTGACGATTTCATGCTTGGTGATCTCAGTGGTGCCGAGAGCACGAAGCTCATTTGTGATGTCAGTGAGGCGATCAAACGTGAGCTGGACATTCTCATTGTCGGTTCTCTTGAAGCGGTTGAAGAGGTTGCGAAGAACACTGACCCTTTGATCTCCCTGGGTTGAGACTCCTTCGTTGACCTTGGAGAGCCAGTCCCAAACTAGTTTTGACGTTTCCAGAGCACTCGCACGGCCATACTGTCCTTTGGTCAGATGACCACAGATGATGTTCTTGGCAGTATAATCCAGTTGAATGAACTTCTTGACATCAGCAAAGGTGACTGTCGGTGTCAAAACCGGTGGATCTCGGGTAGGGGTCCCGAACTGTGCGTCTAGGCGGATGGTAACAGGAGACAAGGGACACGAAGTTTTACCCAGGTTCGGGCCCTCTCGATGGAGGTAAAACCCTATGTCCTGCTTGATTAATATTGATGATATGGGTAGTACAAGAGTAGATCTACCGCGAGATCAAGGAGGCTAAACCCTAGAAGCTAGCCTATGGTATGATTGTTGTATGTTGTGTTGTCCTACGGACTAAAAACCCTCCGGTTTATATAGACACCGAAGAGGGTTAGGGTTACACAAAGTCGGTTACAATGGTAGGAGATCTAAATATCTGCATCGCCAAGCTTGCCTTCCACGCCAAGGAAAGTCCCATCCGGACACGGGACGAACTCTTCAATCTTGTATCTTCATAGTCCAGGAGTCCGGCTGATGGTATAGTCCGGCCATCCGGACACCCCCTAATCCAGGACTCCCTCAGTAGCCCCCGAACCAGGCTTCAATGACGACGAGTCCGGCGTGCAGATTGTCTTCGGCATTGCAAGGCGGGTTCCCCTTCCGGATTTCGTGTACCTGTTGAATAATGTCCTGTTCTTTATAAATGCAGCGCTCCTTGGCTTCTACGCCCAATAATGGTCGTCTTCCACGTGTCAAACGAATACGAAAACTCTGGGTGTTTTTACATTCACACCCCTAGCCGCGTAAATGAGCCGCCTATTTAAAGGAATGGGGATTTAGATCCAAACCACACCTTCTCCCCTCCGCGAGTAGTCATCAGAGCGCATCCAGCAAAGGTCCATTCCACCATGGCCAGCCGTCGCAACTCCTCCCCTCGCCCTTCCAGTCCTAAACCCGGAGACTGGTAGAGGTGCTCCATCCCACATAGCGAGCTAGTATCACTTCAGACCAAGGGATTCCTCCCTCCGGCCTACATGGTCCCGGTTCGAGCCGGACTCGCCGCCTATAATGGCGGAGAGCAAGAGGAGAGCGCCCCCACTCCCTCCAAAGGATAGCGGGTATGCCTTGTCCCTTATCTAATAAGGGGACTCGGATTTCCAATTCATCCGTTTCTCCGAGGGCTTCTGGAGTTCTAGGGCCTCCAGCTGCACAACCTCACGACTGCCTCTATATTGCATATCGCATGCTTCGTTGCCCTTTGCGAGCTGTTCTTGGGTGTTGAGGCTCATTTCGCGTTGTGGAAGAGGTTGTTCTGCCTGGTGCCCGGTTCTCAAGAGGGGTTAATATATGAAGTGGGCGGAGCCGAAGTGTGGCGCATCGCCGGGACCGGATATCTGTCCGGAACCCCAAAGAAGGCGTCCGAGGACTGGCCTTCGGAATGGTTCTATATAGAGGATGTCCCACTGCCGGATCCTACTTGGATCGGCCTCCCTGAGTTCAACAGTGCTCCCCCGAAGAAGCGCCTAAGCTAGCGCCCACGGAGCCCTCAGCGAGAAAGTGATAAGGACGTCCTTTACCTAATGGACCGGATAAGATTATTGGCTCATTCCGGACTAACCATGATTGGAGTCATGGCCATATGCATCATGCGGGGGTGCAGCCGCTTTAATATAGAAGTCACCCCATGTGGGATTTCAACGGGGAGGATGACGCCACCCGTCACGGCCGTAAGGGGCCAGATTCGGCTGCCGCTCTGATAAAGATCTTGTCCACTTTGTACAAGGGAGAAGAGGAGGAAATTCTCCGAGTCAACCCTCAGGGTGGTTCTACCATGTATAATCCTCCGAACTGGGTAAGTGAACGCTTTCACTAGTCCATCCGTTTTGTATTCTTACTGTCAAATATATGGTCTGACGACTTCGACGCAGGAACTGCGCCAGGCTGTTAAAAAGATGAACAACCCCCCTCCACAACACGAGGATCCGGGACGGTCCCTCAACCCGGCCTCCCAAGAGGATCCAGACATATCTGTGGAGCTAATTGATGGGGTATTCCATCAATTAAGTAAGGACAATGCCTTGGTGGCCATTACGGCCGATTACCCAGGGCTAATCCCCGCCTCCCAGGTAACTGAGACTGAAATCCTAGTACTTTGAAAGGGGACCCATCCTGGCGTGTTTTTGATGACCGTATAACAACCGTGTTTCGCAGAGGAGGTCCTTGAGGCGGGAGGCCGAACCTACGGCAGCCAGCCCACGAGGGGCTGCGGGGCCCCGTGGGATAAAAAGAAGTGTAGTCCGGACCAAGGTGCCGGCGCAAAGGTATAGTGCGCCTTTTTATTCCCCAGTGTTATTCCTTCAAGGCATATTAACACTCGTGCTCTGTTCAGGACAAAGAAACCTCGCCGGACAATATTCGGAGAAGCTACCAATCGCGCCTCCACCAGCTAGGCTCCACAGCCTGGCCCGGAGGCGGAGGCGAACACGAGGCGCGTACCGGACGCTCCTCCGACAGAGGATGCGGACAGGCTGTCTACCACCCATTCCGAGGTGGAGAGTGCCATGAATCACAGGCGTCGCCGGACTGTTCTTCGCGACGCTTGTTTCTCCCAAGAGGCATCTGATGCCTTCAATTCGGGAGATGCGTATCTCCGTGCCGCTCAAAATGGTCTAGCCAGAGCCACAGAGCAATATGTAACAGACATACGGGTGAGAAAATTTAATGGTTATATATATCAGTAGCCCCCGAGACTTGAAACAGTTAGAATAACTGATTTAAGGATCGTGTAATACGCAGGTTCTTTCAGAGAAGAATACCCAACTGTCCCAGGAGCTAAAAGAGTGCAAACCCAACTTGAGGCCGCACTAGCCACGACGGGGGAGCCCGAGGAGACCCCCTCTGGTAATATATGCTTCAAAAAGATAAGTGTGAAGTGCGGCATATGTGCCGATCTGACAAATGAAATTGCAGGTGGCGCCGGACTAGATCCGGACAAGCAACAACTCCTACGCCGGCTAAAGGCTGGCGAGAGCGTGCTAACAAAGGTGAGGTGGGAGAAGAATGATCTTCAGGATGCCAACACCAAGCTGGGTATTGAACTAAAAGATGTTCGTGCCCAGCTGTCGGACTCCGTTAAGGAGAATCAGTGACTTCGACGCGACATATTTAGTAAGTGCTTGAACGAACTTTTGAAAAAAAGGTTCGGTGAGGAAGTCGACTAACAGAGTGATGTCTGTAGGTATGCTAACAGGTCGTCCTGCAAAGGAGATGCCCGGTTCTACGGGTGACCTTCTTCCCGAGCTCTCGCAACTGCACGAGCGAGTTCGGCAGGCGATGCAAGGCATTGCCCAAGCCTTATGGCCATCCCTCTCCATGCCCGAGGGCCTTGGAGAGCTTGCAGAGAAGCTGAAGGGAGTGCGGCGGCGCTTCCGATTGTGGAAGATATTGGCCTGCCGTCAAGGCGCTAGGGAGGCTTAGGCCATGGTGAAGACGCGGTACACAGAGGCTGACCCAAACCACATGGCCGAGGTCGGACCTGTGGGGCCCGATGGGAAGGAGATCCCTGTAAGCTTAGTATACGGCCAAGTAGAATTGGCCGCAAAGTATTCCCAGCAGGACTGTAAATTAGACAGCCTGTAAGATGGTATTGAAGAGGAATACAATCAGTCAGAGTGACTATGTAATTTTAATTGACATGTGTAATGCCTTCTAGCCGGATTGTAGATCGTTTGTCGTTGCCGACCTTTTCGCTTCGACCTCGGGACCTGACGGTCCGGAGTGTGTCCGAATACCCTTGCGGTTATATAAGAACCGGGGTATGCATGGAGACCAGGCGTAGGGGTCATTAGTGCTTTATCAGACAAGTGCCCAACTAGTTATGTTATATTACATGGTTAGTAAAAAACATCTTCCAAGGAGAATAGTTCCGTTAGGGGTTCCTTTCTTTGGGAGGCATGCCCTAAAGTGCATGTCCGGACTGCGAACGCAGAAAAAGCATCTGGGGGCACATAAATAAATAAGTAAAAAGGTCATATTTAGTTCATCGATCGAATATTCCCTTAAGAACGCTAGCTTTCGGCTTCACCCAGTCTGAGGTACACATCCGGCTGACCCGGCAGTAACAATGCAGAGGTGCTCCCTTTACCACCTAGCCGAAGAATCAGGAACGTAGGGGTAAGCACAGGAGCCAGGCAACCCAGCTTGGCCAAAACCTAAGTCATATCGATGCATATAATGGTGAATAAAAGGTACATGCGGAAGTTTGACACATGTGTTGAGCATGAAGCCCGTATAAATAAGCTTCTGTTTAAAGAAGCCCCAAGGTTTTAGTGAGCACGGGTAGCGCGTCACTTGATGAGCCTTTAAGGGCTATAAGAGAGAAAAAAGGGGGGAAGGAGAGAAATGTAAGACGGAAAATGTAAAAAATGGACAGAGGAAGGAGACGAACACAGAGTCCGGCGCTAGGCATAGAATCTTCGGAGACGGGCTGCGTTCCATGGGTTCGGCTCCAGTCGGTTATCCGATGCATCTCGCAGGCGGTATGCTCCACCAGTCAGGACCTGGTCGATTATGAAGGGACCTTCCCACTTGGGCTTCAGTTTGTCCTTTTTCTTGTCCGGCATGCGTAGAACTAGTTCGCCAATATTGTAATTTTTGGCCCGTACTTCTCTGCTTTGATATCTTCGAGCCTGCTATTGATAGAATGCGGAACGGGCTTTTGCCATGTCACGCTCCTCCTCCAAGGTGTCCAAACTGTCCTGCCGATCGAGTTCGGCTTCTCTTTCTTCGTACATGCGCACTCGAGGTGAGTCATGAATTATGTCGCAAGGCAAAACGGCCTCTGCGCCGTACACCATGAAGAATGGTGTGTATCCGGTGGTGCGATTCGGTGTGGTCCGCAGCCCCTAGAGTACGGAGTCGAGCTCCTCTACCCAGTGCATGTTGGATTCCTTGAGGGATCGCACTAATCTGGGTTTGATACCGCTCATAATAAGACCATTTGCACGTTCGACCTGGCCGTTAGTTTGTGGGTGATAGACGGAGGCATAATCGAGCTTGATGCCCATGTTTTTGCACCAGAGTTTTACCTCGTCGGCCGTAAAGTTCGTGCCGTTATCAGTGATGATGCTGTGGGGGACGCTGTAACGGTGTACGACCCCGGATATGAAGTCTATCACTGGTCCAGATTCAGCTGTCTTAACAGGCTTGGCTTCTATCCATTTGGTGAACTTATCCACCATGACCAGTAAGTATTTTTTTCTTGTGGGTTCCACCTTTAAGGGGTCCCATCGTGTCAAGCCCCCAGACCGCAAAGGGCCATGTTATGGGGATGGTTTGGAGGGCGGTAGGAGGCATATGGCTTTGGTTTGCAAAAAGCTGGCAACCGACGCATCGTTGGACTAAGTCCTGAGCATCTGCCCGGGCCGTTGGCCAATAAAAGCCTGTACGGAAAGCCTTGCTTACAAGGGACCAAGCTGCAGCGTGATGACCACCGAGTCCGGTGTGAATTTCAGCCAGCAAGTTCTGCCCTTCCTCTTCGGAGATGCACCTTTGAAGGACTCAGGTAGTGCTTTTCTTATAAAGCTCTCCCTCATGGATTTATAGGCTTTAGATCTCCGCACTATGCAGCGTGCCTTGTTTTGGTCCTCTGGGAGTTCCTGCCTAGTAAGGTAAGCTAGGAATGGTTCTGTCCACGGGGTGATAACGGCCATTATTACGTGGGCATAAGGTGTGACTTCATTGGCGGAGCCTCCAATTGTGTCAGATTGTTCGTCATCGGGCAGTGCGGTTAAGTCCGGAATGTTATTGCCGGATTCCCCTTCCCATACTACGGATGGCTTGAACAGCCGTTCCAAGAAGATGTTGGGGGGGACTGCGTCGCGTTTTGTGCCAATGCGTGCCAGGACGTCTGCCACCTGATTGTTCTCCCGGGCTATATGATGAAATTCGAGCCCTTCGAACCGAGCTGACATTTTTAGGATGGCGTTGCGATAAGCTGCCATTTTTGGATCCTTGGCATTGAAGTCTCCATTTATTTGAGATATTGCAAGGTTCGAATCCCCTCACACCTCTAGGCGTTGAATGCCCATGGATACTGCCATCTAGAGGCCGTGTAAAAGGGTCTCATATTCGGCTGCATTGTTGTAGTCTGTGTACATAATCTGGAGTACGTATTGAACTGTGTCTCCCGTGGGGGACGTCAAAACAACGCCAGCCCCCAGACCAGCCAACATTTTAGAGCCGTCGAAATGCATGATCCAGTTTGAATATGTGCCATACTCTTTAGGGAGTTCGGCCTCCGTCCATTCTGCGACGAAGTCGGCCAAAACTTGCGACTTAATAGCTCATCGTGGCTTATAGGTTATATCGAATGGGAGGAGCTCGATGGCCCATTTTGCAATCCGGCCCGTTGCTTCGCGGTTGTTTATAATATCATTAAGTGGTACTTTGGAGGCTATTGTTATCGAACACTCTTGAAAGTAGTGTCGCAGCTTCCGGGATGCCATGAATACCGCGTATGCAATCTTTTGATAATGCGGGTACCGTGATTTGCATGGAGTGAGGACAGTAGACACATAGTAGACCGGCTTTTGAAGGGGGAATTTGTGTCCGTCCGTTTCTCGTTCGACGACGAGCACTGCGCTAACAACCTGGTGGGTTGCTGCAATGTACAATAGCATTGGTTCGCCGATATTTGGCGCGGCCAGGACTGGGTTTGTTGCCAATATGGCTTTTATTTCGTCGAGTCCGGTCGTGGTGGCATCCGTCCACTCGAAGTGTTCGGTGTGCCGAAGAAGGTGATAGAGGGGTAGTGCCTTTTCCCCCAAGCGGGAGATGAAGCGGCTTAGAGCCGCCACGCATCCAGTCAATTTTTGTACTTGTTTGAGGTCCTTTGGGATATCCTATTGCGACAAAGCTCGGGTCTTGGCTGGATTTGCTTCAATTCCTCTGCCGGATACGATGAAGCCCAAGAGCTTTCCGGATGGAACGCCGAAAACGCATTTTTCCAGGTTGAGCTTGATGTCGTATGTTCGGAGGTTATCAAATGTAAGCCTCAAGTCGTCTACTAGAGATTCGACATGTCTTGTTTTTACGACCACGTCATCCACGTATGCCTCCACTATTTTGCCGATCTGGTTTGCCAGACATGTCTGAATCATGCGCTGGTATGTTGCGCCGGCGTTTTTGAGCCCTAAGGGCATTGTGTTGAAGCAGAATGGGCCATATGGTGTGATGAATGCCGTTGCGGCTTGGTCTGACTCTGCCATCTTGATTTGATGGTCGCCGGAGTATGCGTCGAGGAAACACAACGAATCGTGTCCTGCAGTGGCGTCGATAATTTGATCGATGCGGGGGAGGGGGAAGGGATCCTTTGGGCAAGCCTTGTTAAGGTCTTTAAAATCAACACACAGGCGCCAGGATTTGTCCTTCTTTGGTACCATCACCAAGTTTGCTAGCCAGTACGGATGTTTTATATCTCTGATGAATCCGGCCTCCAATAGCTTGGCTAGCTCCTCTCCCATGGCCTGTCTCTTGGGTTCGGAGAAACGCCGAAGGGCTTGTTTGACAGGTTTGAATCCTTTTAGGATATTTAAGCTGTGTTCGGCCAGCCTGCGTGGGATTCCTGGCATGTCTGAAGGGTTCCAGGCGAAGATGTCCCAATTTTCACGTAGGAATTCTCGCAATGCAGCGTCGACATCAGGGTTTAATTATGCCCCGATGGAAGCTGTTTTATTGGGGTCCGTTGGATGGACATGGAATTTGACTATTTCGTCCGCTGGTTTAAAGGAGGTGGACTTGGATCTTTTGTCGAGTATCACATCGTCCCTGTTTACTGTGGAGCGCAGCGTAGTCAGTTCCTCAGCCGTTGGGGCTTCGGATAGTGCCTTAAGGGCCAATGCGGCTGTCTTGTTTTCGGCGCGGAGTGCTATGTCCGGATCACTAGCGAGAGTGATAATTCCGTTCGGCCCGGGCATCTTGAGCTTCATGTACCCGTAATGGGGTATTGCTTGGAAGATTGTAAACGCTTCCCGCCCTTTCAGAGCGTGGTATCCGCTACTGAACGGGGCCACCTGGAACGTGACCTCTTCGGACCTATAATTATCCGGCGTGCCGAACACCACATCTAGCGTGATTTTTCCTGTACAGCGCGCTTCCCGACTGGGGATTATTCCTCTAAAGGTTGTGCTGCTTCGCTCGATGCGGTTCCAGTCTATTTCCATTTTTTGAAGGGTTTCCTCATAAATGAGGTTCAATCCGCTGCCTCCGTCCATGAGTACCTTGGTGAGGCGAAAGCCGTCCACTATTGGACTGAGGACCAATGCGGCTGGTGCTCGAGCTGTTCGGAATTTAGGTTCATCACTGGCATTAAAAGTAATAGCCGTGTCACTCCATGGGTTTATTGTTGCTACTTGATAAACTTCGGCGAGGCTGCGGAGTGTTCTTTTTCGCATATTATTTGATGCGAAAGTCTCAAAGACTGTTAAGACTGTACTGGTGTCCCTGAGGTGGCTTTCAGCGGCCTCCGGAATTAGGAGATCCTCGCCAATTTTGGCCACCTACCGGAGTATCCAACATGCTCTAAGGCTGTGAGTTGGTGTGGTGTCCTCTGTACTATGAATTTTACAGGGTCCATTAAGCCATCCTTCCAGTACGGTTCCACGCCCTGTAGAGGGTTTTGGTTTTTTGGTGTTTAACACATGTGTTTGACGATGATGCACCCTTTTATTTTGGACGGGGTTTCTATTCAGGGCCGGATTGTCCCAAAATTTTATTTCGGTTTTCCAGGCGCTTTCCATCGCACATTACTTTTGTACTATGGACGCCAAGTCAGCGAAGCGTGTAATATCGCGACGACTTATGGCGTTGAGGATTCCCTTGTCCGCGCAATTATTGCAGAATATTGAAATTGCGTCTTCCTCGTGGTAGTCCTTTATCTTGTTCATAACCAGGAGGAATCTGGCCCAGTAATGATGTACTGTTTCTTCGGGCTTTTGCCTGATTTGGGATAGATCGCTTACGTTCGGGTGGGTGGGTGGAATTAAATCCGAAACCTCACCCAATCTGAGACTCAAAGGCCAAGGAGTTTCCGAACTCTGAAGTTTGGATTCTTGATGAATCTAGCCCGCTGCCTGATTCTAAGTTTAGGTCTTGAGTTACGTCCTCCCCTCCGCGGGTATCCGGCTTGGAGGGATCAGGAATCCGAACATAGCTAGTCCTTAAGATAGATGAAGGATCGCCGCACTGCGCCTCGACCACGGCAATGTGATGGGTGGCTTGGGGAGAGTTAATTTCTCTTAGGTCGGGTTTAAGCCCAACTTGGTCGTAATCTGTAGCAACCCCCAAGGCGGCGATGCGATCCAAGAGCTCGTTTACGGAAGAGAGCTCCCTTGGATCTAACTGCTCGATGAGTTTCGAGCTGACGTGAAGATTGCTTTTGATGACCCGAGAGGTCACCGTCGGTGCAACAGCCGAACATGCGGTCATAAGAAAACCACCTAGCCAGAGAGTTTGGCCGATGGCCAAGGCTCCCTTAGTAACGGCACCGTCTTTAAAGACGGGAAGCGGCATCCTTCCTAATTGCGACGGCACGGAGAACTCTCAATGAAAGCACCAATGTCGGTGTCAAAACCGGCGGATCTCGGGTAGGGGGTCCCGAACTGTGCGTCTAGGCAGATGGTAACAGGAGACAAGGGACACGAAGTTTTACCCAGGTTCGGGCCCTCTCGATGGAGATAAAACCCTACGTCCTGATTGATTAATATTGATGATATGGGTAGTACAAGAGTAGATCTACCGCGAGATCAAGGAGGCTAAACCCTAGAAGCTAGCCTATGGTATGATTGTTGTATGTTGTGTTGTCCTACGGACTAAAAACCCTCCGGTTTATATAGACACCGGAGAGGGTTAGGGTTACACAAAGTCGGTTACAATGGTAGGAGATCTAAATATCCGCATCGCCAAGCTTGCCTTCCGCGCCAAGGAAAGTCCCATCCGGACATGGGACGAAGTCTTCAATCTTGTATCTTCATAGTCCAGGAGTCCGGCTGATGGTATAGTCCGGCCATCCGGACACCCCCTAATCCAGGACTCCCTCAGTGACACCTTCACCAGTCTTGGGAACACCATTCTTGATGACATACCAGAGGTCGACATCAATGGCTTCAAGATGCATGCGCATCTTATTCTTCCAGTAGGGATATTCAGTTCCATCAAAGACGGGGCAAGCAGCGGAGACTTTGATTATCCCTGCAATCGACATAGCTAAAATTCCAGGTGGTTAAACCGAATCACACAGAACAAAGGAGTACCTTGCTCTGATACCAATTGAAAGTGCTAGTTATCGACTGGAGGGGGGTGAATAGGCGATTTTTATGAAAGTCTTCAAAACATGAGAGTTTCAAAGAGAAACAATAGAAATGAACCTATTGATATGCAGCGTAAGGTAGACTACACTAAGAAAGCCATAGTCAAGTATTCAATGAGGTGAAAGTACGAAGACTAATAGCAGCTGGGGTAGTAAAGATCGGGATGGAAGATAGTATGAAGCCAAACAACGGTAGTAGTCACACAGTGAAGTCAAATAGGTAGTGCAAGCAGGCAGTGACTTCACGAAGAAAAACTGTAAGTAAAGAGAGGGAGAGGATAGAACCAGTCACTTGATGAAGACAATGATTTGCTGGACCAGTTCCAGTTGCTGTGACAACTGTACGTCTGGTTAGGGAGGCTGAGATTTAACTCAGAAGATCGTGTCTTCACCTTATTCCCCTTGAGCTAAAGACACCCAGTCCTCGCCCAATCACTCTGGTAAGTCTTCAAGGTAGACTTCCAAACCTTCACAGACTTCGTTCATCAGCGATCCACAATGACTCTTGGATGCTCAGAACGCGACGCCTAACCGGCTGGAGGATTCACAGTCCTCAAGTGTAACAAGTCTTCAGGTCACGCGGACAGAAAGACTTCAGTGATGCCTAACACTCTTTGGCTCTGGGTGTTTGGGCTTTGTCCTCACAAGGATTTCTCTCTCTCAAAAACTTCAGAGGTGGGTTTCTCTCAAACGACAAAAGCCGTGCACTAACTCTGAGCAGCCACCAATTTATGGTGTAGGGGGTGGGCTATTTATAGCCACTAGGCAACCCGACCTGATTTGTCCAAAATGACCCCGGGCCACTAAGGAACTGACACGTGTTGGATGAGTCAGATTGACTGAAACTAAAGATATACCTTCAAGTACTCACCTCCCCGGCAACGGCACCAGAAACTGCTTGATGTCTACTACACAACCTTCTTCTTGTAGACGTTGTTGGGCCTCCAAATGCAGAGGTTTGTAGGACAATAGCAAATTTCCCTCAAGTGGATGACCTAAGGTTTATCAATCCATGGGAGGCGTAGGATGAAGATGGTCTCTCTCAAGCAACCCTGCAACCAAATAACAAAGAGTCTCTTGTGTCCCCAACACACCCAATACAATGGTAAATTGTATAGGTGCACTAGTTCGGCGAAGAGATGGTGATACAAGTGCAATATGGATGGTAGATATAGGTTTTTGTAATCTGAGAATATAAAAACAGCAAGGTAACTAATGATAAAAGTGAGCGTAAACGGTATTGCAATGCGCTGAAACAAGGCCTAGGGTTCATACTTTCACTAGTGCAAGTTCTCTCAACAATAATACCATAATTGGATCATATAAGTGTCCCTCAACATGCAACAAAGAGTCACTCCAAAGTCACTAATAGCGGAGAACAAACGAAAAGATTATTGTAGGGTACGAAATCACCTCAAAGTTATTCTTTCTGATCGATCTATTCAAGAGTCCGTAGTAAAATAACACGAAGCTATTCTTTCCGTTCAATCTATCCTGGAGTTCATACTAGAATAACACCTAAAGACACAAATCAACCAAAACCCTAATGTCACCTAGATACTCCAATGTCACCTCAAGCATCCGTGGGTATGATTATACGATATGCATCACACAATCTCAGATTCATCTATTCAAACCAACACAAAGTACTTCAAAGAGTGCCCCAAAGTTTCTACCGGAGAGTCAGGACGAAAACGTGTGCCAACCCCTATGCATAAGTTCACAAGGTCACTGAACCCGCAAGTTGATCACCAAAACATACATCAAGTAGATCATGTGAATATCCCATTGTCACCACAGATAAGCACATGCAAGACATACATCACGTGTTCTAAAATCCTTAAAGACTCAATCCGATAAGATAACTTCAAAGGGAAAACTCAATCCATTACAAGAGATAGAGGGGGAGAAACATCATAAGATCTAACTATAATAGCAAAGCTCGCGGTACATCAAGATCGTGCCACATCAAGAACACGAGAGAGAGATCAAACACATAGCTACTGGTACATACCCTCAGCCCCGAGGGTGAACTACTCCCTCCTCGTCATGGAGAGCGTCGGGATGATGAAGATGACCACTGGTGAGGGTTCCCCCCTCCGGCAGGGTGCCAGAATGGGTCTAGATTGGTTTTTGGTGGCTGCAGAGGCTTGCGGCGGCGGAACTCCCGATCTAGGTTATGTTCTGGAAGTTTGGGTATATATAAGAGGTGTTGGCGTCGGGAACAAGTCAGGGGGGCCTCCGAGGCGGCCACGAGGTAGGGGGCGCACCTAGGGGGTAGGGCGCGCCCCCACCCTCGTGGGTGCCTCGGGACTCTTCTGGTCCATCTCCGGTGCTCCATGGGCTTCTTATGGTCCAAGAACAATCTCCGTGAAATTTCAGGTCAATTGGACTCCGTTTGGTTTTCCTTTTCTGCGATACTCAAAAACAAGGAAAAAACAGAAACTGACACTGGGCTCTAGGTTAATAGGTTAGTCCCAAAAATCATATAAAATAGCATATAAAACATCCTAGATGGATAATATAATAGCATGGAACAATCAAAAATTATAGATACGTTGGAGACGTATCAAGAGGATCGATGGTGATGACGATGGTGATGATTTCCCCCTCCCGGAGGGATGTTTCCCCGGCAAAACAGCTCTGCTGGAGCCCTAGATTGGTTCTGCCAAGGTTCCGCCTCATGGCGGCGGTGTTTCGTCTCGAAAGCTTCCTTCTGATTTTTTTCAGGGTGAAAGACTTCATATAGCAGAAGATGAGCACCGGAGGCCTGCCAGGGGGCCCACGAGGTAGGGGGCGCGCCCAGGGGGTAGGGCACGCCCCCCATCCTCGTGGCTAGGGTGTGGGCCCCCTTGCTACCTCTTGAGCATGCGTTGGTTTTTTCCTTGAAGAGGAAAGGGTTATGCAGCAAAGTAGCGTAAGTATTTCCCTCAGTTTTTGAGAACCAAGGTATCAATCCAGTAGGAGGTTACACGCAAGTCGCCTCGTACCTACACAAACAAATAAGAACCTTGCAACCAATGCGATAAAGGGGTTGTCAATCCCTTCACGGCCACTTGCAAAACTGAGATCTGAAAGAGATAATAAGATAGATATTTTTGGTATTTTTATGATATAGATTGGAAAGTAAAGATTGCAAAATAAAAGAAGGAAGAAATAGTAAATTGATAGGAAAATAATATGATGGAAGATAGACCCGGGGGCCATAGGTTTCACTAGTGGCTTCTCTCAAGATAGCATAAGTATTACGGTGGGTGAACGAATTACTGTCGAGCAATTGATATAAAAGCGCATAGTTATGAGAATATCCACGCATGATCATGTATAGAGGCATCACGTCCGTGACAAGTAGACCGAAATGATTCTGCATCTACTACTATTACTCCATACATCGACCGCTATCCAGCATGCATCTAGAGTATTAAGTTCGTAAGAACAGAGTAACGCATTAGGCAAGATGACATGATGTAGAGGGATAAACTCAAGCAATATGATATAAACCCCATCTTTTTATCCTCGATGGCAACAATACAATACGTGCCTTGCTACCCCTGCTGTCACTGGGAAAGAACACCGCAAGATTGAACCCAAAGCAAAGCACTTCTCCCATTGCAAGAAAGATGAATCTAGTAGGCCAAACCAAACCGGTAATTCAAAGAGACTTGCAAAGATAATTAAATCATGCATAAAAGAATTCAGAGAAGAATCAAATATTGTTCTTGATCATAAACCCACAATTCATCGGATCTCGACAAACACATCGCAAAAAGAATTACATCAAATAGATCTCCAAGAAGATCGAGGAGAAGTTTGTATTGAGATCCAAATAGAGATAAGAAACCATCTAGCTAATAACTATGGACCCGAAGGTCTGTGGTAAACTACTCACACATCATCGGAGAGGCTATGGTGTTGATGTAGAAGCCCTCCATGATCGATTCCCCCGTGGCGGAGCACCGGAAAAGGCCCCAAGATGGGATCTCATGGGTACAGAAGGTTGCAGCGGTGGAAACTGGGTTTTGTGGTGCTCTCGGATGTTTTCAGGGTATATGAGTATATATAGACGAAAGAAGTAGGTCGGTGGAGCCACGAGGGTGGGGGTGCACCTACCCCCCTGGGTGCACCCTCCTGCCTCGTGGCTTCCTCGTTGCTTCCTTGATGTCCACTCCAAGTCTCCTGGATTGCGTTTGTTCCAAAAAAATAACTTTCGCGAAGGTTTCATTCCGTTTGGACTCCGTTTGATATTCCTTTTCTGCGAAACACTGAAATAGGCAAAAAACAGCAATTTGCACTGGGCCTTCGGTTAATAGGTTAGTCCCAAAAATAATATAAAAGTGCATAGTAAAGCCCATTAAACATCCAAAACAGATAATATAATAGCATGGAACAATAAAAAATTATAGACACGTTGGATACGTATCAACCATCCCCAAGCTTAATTCATGCTCGTCCTCGAGTAGGTAAATGATAAAAACAAAAATTTTGATGTGGAATGCTACCTAGTATATTTCTCAATGTAATTTTCTTTATTGTGGCATGAATGTTCAGATCTGAAAGATTCAAGATAAAAGTTTAATATTGACATAAAAATAATAATACTTCAAGCATACTAACAAAGCAATCATGTCTTCTCAAAATAACATGGCCAAAGAAAGTTATCCCTACAAAATCATATAGTCTAGCTATGCTCTATCTTCGTCACACAAAGTATTTAATCATGCACAACCCCGATGACAAGTCAAGCAATTGTTTCATACTTTTAATGTTCTCAAACCTTTTCAATCTTCACGCAATATATGAGCGTGAGCCATGGACATAGCACTATATGTGGAATATAAGGGTGGTTGTGGAGAAGACAAAAAGGAGAAGATAGTCTCACATCAACTAGGTGTATCAACGGGCTATGGAGATGCCCATCAATAGATATCAATGTGAGTGAGTAGGGATTGCCATGCAACGGATGCACTAGAGCTATAAGTGTATGAAAGCTCAACAAAAGAAACTAAGTGGGTGTGCATCCAACTCGCTTGCTCACGAAGACCTAGGGCATTTTGAGGAAGCCCATCACTGGAATATACAAGCCAAGTTCTATAATGTAAAATTCCCACTAGTATATGAAGGTTACAACATAGGAGACTCTTTATTATGAAGATCATGATGCTATTTTGAAGCACAAGTGTGGTAAAAGGATAGTAACATTGTCCCTTCTCTCTTTTTCTCTCATCTTTTTATTTTATTTTATTTTTTTATTTGGGCCTTTTTCTCTTTTTTATGGCCTCTTTTTTTTCTTTTCGTCCGGAGTCTCATCCCGACTTGTGGGGGGATCATAGTCTCCATCATTCTTTCCTCATTTGGGACAATGCTCTAATAATGATGATCATCACACTTTTATTTAATTACAACTCAATACTAGAACAAAATATGACTCTATGTGAATGCCTCCGGCGGTGTACCGGGATATGCAATGAATCAAGAGTGACATGTATGAAATAATTATGAAGGTGGATTTTCCATAATACAATGTCAACCCTAAACCCTAAATACTACAAGAATATGGTAATTTGCCGTCTGTGCCCTACAGACGGCAAAGACCTAAAAACAGACGGCAAAGAGTTTGTCGTCTGCAAGCTGATGGCAAAGTCAGACGGCAAAGTTAAGTCGGCAAAGAATACTTTGCCATCAGCTTTTTGTCGGGCAGACGGCATGCCGTCAGCCAATCTTTCTTTGCCATCAGCCGAACAAATAACAGAAGGAAAATAAAATCGTCTTTGCCGTCAGCCAAAAATGCATATTTGCCGTAAACCAGAAAGAACACAGACAGCAAAGCATATTTTTTTATTTATAAAAAATTGAACAAACAGTCCAATTGCAGATGCCAGATGGTCAAACGCTTAGACAAAATCATCACTTGCGGGTTCTTTTGCTGATATTCGTTCGTTTATGCGGCGTCTTAGTAGTCTGATGCCAATCATCTTTATGTATACATAAAAATGGTTTCATTACAGAGAGATTACAGAGGGGGTCAAATAGAAAAAAATTACAGGGGGTGCCCGGCCGGCGCGGCACGGCAGAGCCACGCCATTGCCGGCGCGGCCAGCAGTGGGTGGCCGGTGCGGCACGGTGCGACCAGCGGTGGCCGGCACAGCACGGACTACGGAGGCCGTTGAGGCACGATGCGCCGTGCGTAGGGCCAACCGAAGACGGGGTCGGGTCCAACGAGTCGACGGGGCGGGGCCGCCGGGGGACGGGCGGGGCAGGGGCCGGCGGAGCCCTGCAGGAGCGAATACGAATGGGCCGGGGATGGTGGAGGCCTGCGGGGGTGACGGGGCCAGGGACGGACCCGGCGGCGCCGGGGGCGAAGCGTGCGACGGGGCGCAGACGCGTGCGTGCAGGGGCTCCGTGGTGAGGAGGCCTGCGGGGGCTCCGGGGCGCGGGGCCAGGGGCGCGGGGCCGGGGCCGCCGGCGCTGGGGGCGAAGCAGCAAGAGGTTGAAGCATCGGCGCCGGGGTGCTCTGGATCAGGAGCACGAGCGGCAGGTTCGTGAGAGACTGAGAGAGAGAGATGCGTATGAGAGAGAGGGAGCTCGGGGGAGAAGGAGAGAGGAGATGGGAGTCGTGGGTGGTGGCAGGTCCGGTCGTGGGTGGGGGCGAGTAGGGTCGTGGGGGCGCGTGCGTTGTGGGTTAGTTGGTTGGTGTAGGCATGCGTCCAATGTTCGTAGGATGTGCGTCTAAGATTTTGCCAAGTCATCGATCCGTGTGTTGATCCGTGTGATGTGCTTTCTCTTTGTCATCTGCAAAAAAAACAGACGGCAAAGAGCTTACTTTGCCGTCAGCCAAAACAAATACAGACGGCAAATATTCTTTGTCGTGTGCCAAAATAAATACATACGCAAAGAATATTTGTTGTATGTTTTTTTTGCAGACGACAAAGTGAGCTCTTTGCCGTCTGTCTTTTTTTCAGACGGCAAAGTCTATTTTGCCGTTAGGTTTTCTCTGATGTCTACTGATGACGGCAAACCTTTTCTTTGCCGTCTGCCCGACAAAAAGCTGACGGCAAAGACGTCCCCTGACGGCAAATTAGTTGTTTCCCGTAGTGTCACGCAAAGCAATATGACAATGATGAAGCGTGTCATAATAAACGGAACGGTGGTAAGTTGCATGGCAATATATCTCGGAAAGGCTATGGAAATGCCATAATAGGTAGGTATGGTGGCTGTTTTGAGGAAGGTATATGGTGGGTGTATGACACCGGCGAAAGGTGCGCGGTATTAGAGAGACTAGCAATGGTGGAAGGGTGAGAGTGCGTATAATCCATGGACTCAACATTAGTCATAAAGAACTCACATACTTATTGCAAAAAATCTATTAGTTATCGAAACAAAGTACTACGCGCATGCTCCTAGGGGGATAGATTGGTAGGAAAAGACCATCGCTCGTCCCCGACCGCCACTCATAAGGAAGACAATCAATAAATAAATCATGCTCCGACTTCATCACATAACGGTTCACCGTACGTGCATGCTACGGGAATCACAAACTTTAGAACAAGTATTTCTCAAATTCACAACTACTCAACTAGCATGACTCTAATATCACCATCTTCATATCTCAAAACAATTATCAAGTATCAAACTTCTCATAGTATTCGATGCACTTTATATGATAGTTTTTATTATACCCATCTTGGATGTTCATCATATTAGGACTAATTTTATAGCCAAATCAAACTACCATGCTGTTCTAAAAGACTCTCAAAATAATATAAGTGAAGCATGAGAGAGCAATAATTTCTTAAAATAAAACCACCATCGTGCTCTAAAAAGATATAAGTGAAGCACTAGAGCAAAATTACCTAGCTCAAAAAGATAAAAGTGAAGCACATAGAGTATTCTAATAAATTCCGATTCATGTGTGTCTCTCCAAAAGGTGTGTACAGCAAGGATGATTGTGGTGAACTAAAAATCAAAGACTCAAATCATACAAGACGCTCCAAGCAAAACACATATCATGTGGTGAATAAAAATATAGCCTCAAGTAAAGTTACCGATAGATGAAGACGAAAGAGGGGATGCCTTCCGGGGTATTCCCAAGCTTAGGATTTTGGTTGTCCTTTAATTTTACCTTGGGTTGCCTTGGGCATCCCCAAGATTAGGCTCTTGCCACTCTTTATTCAATAATCCATCAAATCTTTACCCAAAACTTGAAAACTTCACAACACAAAACTCAACAGAAAATCTCATGAGCTCCGTTAGTATAAGAAAACAAATCACCACCATAAGGTACTGTAATGAACTCATTATTTATTTATATTGGTGTTAAACCTACTGTATTCCAACTTCTCTATGGTTCATACCCCAGATACTAGCCATAGATTCATCAAAATAAGCAAACAACACACGAAAAACAGAATCTTTAAAAAACAGAACGATCTGTAGTAATCTGGATCAAACATATACTTCTGTAACTCCAAAAATTCTGAAATAAATTGGTGGATGTCAGGAATTTGTCTATTAATCATCTGAAAAAAGAATCAACCTAATATCACTCTCCAGTAAAAAAATAGCAGCCAATCTCGTCAGCGCTAAAATTTCTGTTTTTTACAGCAAGATCATAAAGACTTCACCCAAGTCTTCCCAAAGGTTCTACTTGGCACAAACACTAATTTAAAACATGAAAACACATCTTAACAGAAGCTATATGAATTATTTATTACTAAACAGAACCAAAAAGCAAGAAACAAAAATAAAATTGGGTTGCCTCCCAACAAGCGCTATCGTTTAACGCCCCTAGCTAGACATAAAAGCACGAATAGATCTAGGTATTATCATCTTTGGTATGCAATACATAAGTGGCTCTCATAATAGATTCATAAGGTAATTTAATTTTCTTCCTAGGAAAGTGTTCCATGCCTTTCCTTAACGGAAATTGGAATCTCATATTTCCTTCTTTCATATCAATAATTGCACCAATCGTTCTAAGGAAAGGTCTGCCAAGAATAATAGGACATGTAGGATTGCAATCTATATCAAGAATAATGAAATCTACGGGCACATAATTCCGATTTGCAACAATAAGAACATCATTAATCCTTCCCGTAGGTTTCTTAATGGTGGAATCCGCAAGGTGCAAGTTTAAAGAGCAATCATCAAATTCACGGAAACCTAGCGAATCGCATAAAGTTTTTGGAATCGTGGAAACACTAGCACCCTAATCACACAAAGCATGGCATTCATGATCTTTATATTTAATTTTAATAGTAGGTTCCCACTCATCATAAAGTTTTCTAGGGATAGAAACTTCCAATTCAAGTTTTTCTTCATAGGATTGTATTGAAGCATCAACGATATGTTTGGTAAAAGCTTTATTTTGACTATAAGCATGAGGAGAATTTAACATGGATTGCAACAAGGAAATACAATCTATTAAATAACAATTATCATAATTAAATTCCTTGAAATCCAAAATAGTGGGTTCATTGCTACCTAAAGTTTTGACCTCTTGAATCACACTTTTACCAATTTTTGCATCAAGATCTAAAAACTCCAAATCATTTGGGCGCCTTTTAACTAAAGTTGACTAATCTCCAGTCCCATCATTATCAAGATTCATATTGCAAAACAATTATTTAATAGCGGATACATCAATCACTTTTAGAACTACATCATTATTATCATGAAAACTAGAAGAACACGCTTTTACAAAGCAATCTTTCTTAGCACGCATCCTAGCGGTTCTTTCTCTGCACTCATCAATGGAAATTCTCATAGCTTTCAGAGACTCGTTGATATCATGCTTGTGTGGAATAGACCTAAGTTTCAAAGAATCAACATCAAGAGAAATTCTATCCACGTTCCTAGCCAACTCATCAATCTTAGGCAATTTTTCCTCAAGCAAAGCATTGAAATTCTTTTGGGAAATCATAAATTCTTTAACACTAGTCTCAAAATCAGAGGGCATCTTATTAAAATTTCCATAAGAGCTGTTGTAGGAATTACCATAATTATTAGAGGAATTACTAGGAAACGGCCTAGGATTAAAGTTTCCTCTATACGCGTTGTTACCAAAATTGTCCCTACCAACAAAATTAACATCCATAGATTCATTATTATTCTTAATCAAAGTGGACAAAGGCATATCATTAGGATCAATAGGAGCACTCTTATTAGGAAACAATTTCATAAGTTCATCCATCTTTCTACTCAAAACATTAATCTCTTCTATCGCATGAACTTTTTTACTAGTAGATCTTTCGGTGTGCCATTGAGAATAATTAACCATAATATTATCTAGGAGTTTAGCAGCTTCTCCTAAAGTGATTTCCATAAAAGTGCCTCCCACGGCCGAATCTAAAAGATTTCTAGAAGCAAAATTCAATCCA
Organism: Aegilops umbellulata; assembly: GCA_032464435.1. Classification (NCBI taxonomy): domain Eukaryota; kingdom Viridiplantae; phylum Streptophyta; class Magnoliopsida; order Poales; family Poaceae; genus Aegilops; species Aegilops umbellulata. The sequence continues at coordinate 119,805,180 of CP136054.1, read as the reverse complement.
GCATAAATTTTGTGTATGATCATCCATAAATTTAATCCATGTGTAGGGCAATTGCAAATCATTAATTTCATCCTCTCCCAAGATTGTGCAACATGCTCATGCTCAAGTTGCTTAAAATTCATAATATCATTTCTAAGAGAGATGTTTTTAGCGGGAGGAAAATACTTAGAGATAAAAGCATCTTTGCACTTATTCCATGAATCAATACTATTTTTAGGCAAAGACGAAAACCAAGTTTTAGCATGATCTCTAAGCAAAAACGGAAATAGTTTCAATTTAAAAATATTATTATCCATGTCTTTCTTATTTTGCATATCACATTGCAAGAAAGATCAATCTAGTAATCCAAACCAAACTGATAATTCGAAGAGACTTGCAAAGATAATTAAATCATGCATAAAAGAATTCAAAGAAGAATCAAATACTGTTCATAGATAATCTTGATCATAAACCCACAATTCATTGGATCTCGACAAACACACCGCAAAAAGAACTACATCAAACAGATCTCCAAGAAGATCGAGGAGAACTTTGTATTGAGATTCAAAGAGAGAGAAGAAGCCATCTAGCTAATAACTATGGACCCGAAGGTCTATGGTAAACTACTCACACATCATTGTAGAGGCTATGGTGTTGATGTAAAAGCCCTCCGTGATTGATTCCCCCTCCGACGAAGCGCCGGAAAAGGCCCCAAGATGGGATCTCACGGGTACAAAAGGTTGTGGCGGTGGAAATAGGGTTTTGTGGTGCTCTCAGATGTTTTCAGGGTATATGAGTATATATAGGCAAAAGAAGTAGGTCGGTGGAGCCACAAGGGGCCCACGAGGGTGGGGTGCACCTACCCCCCTGGACGCGACCTCCTGCCTCGTGGCTTCCTCGTTGCTTCCTTGACATCCACTCCAAGTCTCGTGGATTGCGTTTGTTCCAAAAATAACTCCCCCGAAGGATTCATACCGTTTGGACTCCGTTTGATATTCCTTTTATGCGAAACACTGAAATAGGCAAAAAAACAGTAATTTGCACTCGGCCTTCGGTTAATAGGTTAGTCCCAAAAATAATATAAAAGTGCATAGTAAAGCCCATAAACATCCAAAACAGATAATATAATAGCATGGAACAATCAAAAATTATATATACGTTGGAGACGTATCACCCCTCTGGCTGATTCTTTCTCTAGTATTTTTTATATATTCCAAAATGTGCCTCCGTGAAGTTTCAGGACTTTTGGAGTTGTGCAGAATAGGTCTCTAATATTTGCTCCTTTTCCAGCTCAGAATTCTAGCTGCCGGCATTCTCCCTCTTCTTGTATACCTCGTAAAATAAGAGAGAAAAGGCATAAGTATTGTGACATAATATGTAATAACAGCCCATAATGCAATAGATATCGAGGTTGCCTCATATCCTTCATCTTTATCATGTCTTTCTTGAAAATGATGGAAAGGAAAATTGTGCTCAAGTGTTAGAAGAAGAAGTCTATAAAATGTTTGGCACTAAATCTTTGAATGATGAGCATGATTGCAATGTTGTTAGTATGAATTCTTTGAATATCCATGATGCTAATGATATGCAAAGCTACAAGTTTGGGGATGCTATGTTTGATGAAGATTGATATGTTTTGTCCCCCAAGTTATGTTTAGCAAATTTATTATGATGAAAGCATGCCTCCTATTATGATGATTATATTGATGAAAGTGGGTTTGGAAGAGTGTCAAATTTAGGAAGTAATGATCCCACTATTTTGGAGGGTGTTGAATCTTTTCATAATATTGATAAAAGTGGATTTGGAGAGGTCATGACTTTATTTAGTGATGAATCCACTATTTCGGAAGAGGTTCCAATTGATTATGAGAACAAAGTTGCTATCTATGATGATTATTGTGATGACATGTATGCTATGAAGAGTAATGATAACCATGAAACTTGTCATCATGATTTTAATTTTCAATTGGATTATGCCTCACATGATAGTTATTTTGTTGAGTTTGCTCCCACTACTATGAATGAGAATAAATTTGCATATGTGGAGAGTAATAAATTTTCTATGCTAGTGGATCATGAAAAGAATGCTTTATGTGATGGTTATATTGTTGAATTCATTCATTATGCTACTGAAAATTATTATGAGAGAGGAATATATGCTTTTACGTATTGCAATGATATCAAGTTCCCTCTCTATGTGTTGAAAGTCTTAAAGTCATGCTTGTTTTGCCTTCCTATGCTAGTTGATTCTTGTTCCCGTAAGTTGATTGCTCACAAAATCCCTATCGATAGGAAGTGGGTTAGACTTAAATGTGCTTGCCACATATGTTTCATGATGCTCTCTTTGCATTTCAATTCTTTACTTTTATGAGAGCATCATTGAAATCATCATGCCTAGCTAGAAAGGCATTAAAGAAAAGCGCTTATTGGGGGACAACCCAATATTTACCCCTATTGTTCTGCATGTTCACATGATTAAGCTACTGTAGTAACCATGTTTTATAGCTTTTGTTTCAATAAAGTGCCAAGTAAAGCCTTTGGGATAGTGTGGATGATAGTTGGTTCAATTCTGTCCAAAAACAGAAACTTTTGCACCCAGTCACAAAATTGTTAAAAATCACTAGAGCGTCGAAACAATTCTGTATTTTTTACAGTATATTGATATAAAAATTGCCCAGGTTGTCCTAGTTGTTCAGAATTTTTGGAGTTACAGAAGTATGGATAGTTTTCAGATTACTACAGATTGTTTTGTTTTTGACAGATTCTGTTTTCTATGTGTTGTTTGCTTATTTTGATGAATCTATGAGTAGCATCGGAGGGTATGAACCATGGAGTAGTTGGAATACAATAGAGATAACACCAATATAAAATTAGAATGAGTTCATAACAGTACCTAAGTGGTGATTTGCTTTGTTATACTAACGGAGCTCACGAGTTTTGTGTTGAGTTTTGTGTTGTGAAGTTTTCAAGTTTTGGGTGAAGTTTCGATGGACTATGGAATAAGGAGTCGCAAGAGCCTAAGCTTGGGGATGCCCAAGGCACCCCAAGGTAATATTCAAGGACAACCAAGCATCTAAGCTTGGGGATGCTCCAGATGGCATCCCCTCTTTCGTCTTCGTTCATCGGTAACCTTAATTGGAGCTATATTTTTATTCACCACATGATATGTGTTTTGCTTGGAGCATCATTTTATTTTATTAGGATTTGCTTGCTGTTTGAATAAAATATTAAGATCTAAAATACTTAAATGTTAGAGAGTCTTCACATAGTTACATAATTATTCGACTACTCATTGATCTTCACTTATATCTTTTGGAGTAGTCTCGCCCACGGCCTCGCCCCCTCCCTCTTCCCCCTACGGCTGGCCCTGCCACCACGGGTGCGGGAGAGGGAGGGACGCGTTGTCTAGCGGCGACCCTCGCCGCCACCGTTGAAGGACCAGGATTCCCTTTCTCCATGGCAAATGAGAGAGAGGGGAGCAGAAGCTGAAGGAAAGAGGAGATGAAAGAATGCGGACCTCCGTTCCCTCCCCGCTCCTTATAAAGAGGCGGGATGGGGGCTCGGCCGCCCTGCTCAGCTAATCAAGACACAGAAAGAGCAGGGAACTAGGACCGGCCCTCTGCCTCGACCCACGACGGCCCGGTTCCCCGCCTCCACCGTTCGCCGCCCCAAGCGCATGGAAGCCGCATGGCAGGCGTGCAGAACCGAGGCGACGGATGAGGCGACCTCTCCTCACCCCGTGATCGTGGGGAGTGGACGCCTCGAAAACCGCGCCCCTGCCCCTGATTCCCCTGCTTATAGCAGGGGAGGGGGGCGGACGTTCCGCCTTTCCGAATAAATAAACCACCCATGACCTCTCCCACGACGCCGCAATCAACGCGTGCCGTTCGGGGAGGGCGCGGTGGATGCGGAGTAAGATACAGCGTGATCCAGGCCGCGCGTGCCCGTGCCCTATTTTGGGCCTGGCCCAACAGTGCTCGGCACCGTGTATGGCCCAGGCCCGGGGGCTCCTGTCGGTGTACTAGAGTAGGGGTACCCTAGTATCCCGAACTTGTGCACGGGCAGTCGCAGCGTCCCGCGGCAAGGCTTGCCGGGTGACCGCCAAGGTCCTCTGTGGTTCCTTTGGAGCCATTCAAGAGCAAAGTATTCAAGCCAAGGAGACAAGGCCCCGGCAAGAGGAGCTTGCCGGGAAGGCCACTCAAGGCACAAAACCCCGGCAAGAGGAGCTTGCCGGGAAGGCCACGCAAGGCACAAAGCCCCGGCAAGAGGAGCTTGCCGAGAAGGCCACTCAGGGCACAAGACCCCGGCAAGAGGAGCTTGCCGGGAAGGCCAACCAGGGCATCTCAAGGAACTTGCCGCGATGCGCCACGCGTCCCGGCAGGGTCCGGTGAGCTACAAGCTTCCGGACGCGACAAGACAACGGCCGCGGCAAGGCGTTTGCCGCGGCAAACAACCACTCTGTACCTGCGCTCCAGCACACCCACCTACGTGTCGCTCTGGGACCCTTCCAGGCGTACGTGGCGGGAGACTGTGCAGCCAGCGGTACACTATGGCAAGCGGCGCTGACAAGATCGCCATCATGGCGAGCGGTGGCGTCCCTGACGGTCCCTTTTCTGCACTGTTTGGGCGACGTAGATAGGCATTTAATGCCTTTGTCCCCTGCCGTCAGGGTTAGGTATGATACACTGTGCAGGTAGCTGTACCAACTGCAACACCTTTTCCATTTTTGCCCTTGCCTACGTTGCCACCTGTCGGTGACCCCTTGAGCATATAAAAGGAGGCCCATGCGCAACGTAGAGGAAAGAAGACGAATAGTGGAACACTCACGCTCGGTCTCGTTAGCTGCTGGTGTGTACTGTAGCACTCAGCGCTCCCGAGCAAGAACTCAATACAATCCACAAAGCAGCAGTAGGAGTATTATCTCTCCGGAGAGCTCCGAAGCTGGGTAAACCGCTCGTGTGCCTCGCCTCGATCTGCTCTTCGTGCGACCTCCGCCCCCCACCGAACCGAAAAGGGGCTCCGTCCCCATAGGTGCTCGCGGAGTCAGAGCCCCTTTTCGGTTCGGCGGGGGGCGGAGGTCGCACGAAGAGCAGATCGAGGCGAGGCACACGAGGGTTTACCCAGCTTCGGAGCTCTCCGGAGAGATAATACTCCTACTGCTGCTTTGTGGATTGTATTGAGTTCTTGATCGGGAGCGCTGAGTGCTACAGTACACACCAGCAGCTAACGAGACCGAGCGTGAGTGTTCCACTGTTCGTCTTCCTTCCTCTATGTGGCGCATGGGCCTCCTTTTATATGCTCAAGGGGTCACCGACAGGTGGCAACGTAGGCAAGGGCAAAAATGGAAAAGGTGCTGCGGTTGGTACAGCTACCTGCACAGTGTATCATACCTAACCCTGACGGCAGGGGACAAAGGCATTAAATGCCTGTCTACGTCGCCCAAACAGTGCAAAAAAGGGACCGTCAGGGACGCCACCGCTCGCCACGATGGCGATCTTGTTAGCGCCGCTTGCCACAGTGTACCCCTGGCTGCACAGCCTCCCGCCACATACGCCTGGAAGGGTCCCAAAGCGACACGTAGGTGGGTGTGCTGGAGCGCAGGTACAGAGTGGTTGCTTGCCGCGGCAAGCGCCTTGCCGCGGCCATTGTCTTGTCGCGTACGGAAGCTTGTCGCTCACCGGACCCTGCCGGGACGCGTGGCGCGTCGCGGCAAGTTCCTTGAGATGCCCTGGATGGCCTTCCCGGCAAGCTCCTCTTGCCGGGGTCTTATGCCCTGAGTGGCCTTCCCGGCAAGCTCCTCTTGCCGGGGCTTTGTGCCTTGCGTGGCCTTCCCGGCAAGCTCCTCTTGCCGGGGTTTTGTGCCTTTAGTGGCCTTCCCGACAAGCTCCTCTTGTCGGGGCCTTGTCTCCTTGGCTTGAATACTTTGTTCTTGAATGGCTCCAAAGGAACCACGGAGGACCTTGGTGGTCACCCGGCAAGCCTTGCCGCGGGACGCTGCGACTGCCCGTGCACAAGTTCGGGATACTAGGGTACCCCTACTCTAGTACACCGACAGGAGCCCCCGGGCCTGGGCCATACACGGTGCCGAGCGCTGTTGGGCCAGGCCCAAAACAGGGCACGGGCACGCGCGGCCTGGATCACGCTGTATCTTACTCCGCATCCACTGCGCCCTCCTCGAACGGCACGCGTTGATTGCGGCATCGTGGGAGAGGTCGTGGGTGGTTCTTTATTCGGAAAGGCGGACCGTCCGCCCCCTCCCTCCTTATAAGCAGGGAAACAGGGGCAGTTCGCCCATCTGCCCGTTGCTATTCCTTCCTCGAGAATCTCCGCCACTCCCCTTCTTCCCAAAGCCGAAAGAGAGCAGCGCTCCGCCCCCATCGCCACCAGCACCACCAACGCCGTCGTCCTCCCTCACCATTCCCGCCATGGCTCCGAAAGCCGAGAAGGCGAAGTTGGCCGAGGCGCAGCGGCTCGCGGCGCTGCGAAAGGAGCGGGCAATCTTCCCTCCGAGGCTCGCCGCGGAAGAGCTGAAGGAGGACTTCTACCTCTTCTGGTCGACGGGGACGCGAGCGCATCCGCGCACGAAGGTACTCCCAGGCGCTGCTTGGGATAAGGCTCCCACTAGGTACCCTTTCTTCGCCTTGTTCTTCTACTGTGGGCTCTGCCCGCCCTTTTCTGAATTCTTTTGTGACGTCATGAACACCTACGGGCTCCACCTCCTTGACTTCACCCCCAATGTTGTCCTGACCATGGCAGTTTTCGCACATCTCTGCGAAAACTTTGTCGGAATCCATCCAAACGTAGCCCTTTTCCGCCATTTCTTTTCGCCTCGAGTTGAGAAAGGAGAGCCTTTATCCGGCGGAATCGCCTGGATCTCGAAAGCCGGCAAAAAGGGTGCTTATCTGGATGGAGAGTTCCGCAGCAAGTGGGAGGAGTGGAGGGCGGACTGGTGCCTGATTGTCGAGGAGAACCCGCAGCCGTTTACTGCCCTGCGCCAAACTCCAGTAGTGCGCGGCAGTGATTGGAGTAGCCTGGCCCCGGAAGACGACAGACTGAAGATTGTTGTCGCTCGGATCCTACGCCTCGGGCTTGCCGGGCTTACTATAGGAGCGGTTGGCGCAGATTTCCTCCGCCGCCGCATCGCCCCCCTGCAGGAGAGGAGGAGACCCACCTGGGAGTTCCAGAACGCGGCGGATATCATGAGGCTGCGGCCGGGCCTCAACTTCAACTTCACTGTCCTGGAGCTCAACGCGATGCTCCAGGAGCTGTTCAAGTACGACCCACAGCATCCCGAAGTGTTCAGGTTGCCGAGGGGCATTGTTCCGCTGTGCAACAACTCCTCGCTTGACAGCATCCGTGCAATGATGCCGTTGTGCGACTCGCATGGAATTGATCCAGCCTGGATAGAGCCTGCAGATGATGTCGTGCGGGCGTTCTTCGATAACTTGGTAGAAGTGCCGATCGACACCGACGAGAAGAGGGGCCTCACCCGGGACACCACCGACGATGAGCTCAAGCGCATCGCCACCAGGCTGGAAGAGGCGGCGGCAGCCGCAGCTGCGGGCGAGTTTGGATTCACTGTGGAGGAGGCAGAGGCAGCAGAAGCGGCAAGCCTTGCCGAGCGAGAGGATCTTGCCGGCGAGGGAGAGCCTGCCGGGCACGACGCCAAGCCGAGCGGGCCCGCCGAGGATACGAGCGGCTCGTTGGAGATCGGCTCCTCTTCCTCTTCCTCTTCGTCTTCGGGCAGCTTGCCGCAAGCAGAGCCCCCGGCTCCACAAGCAGAGCCCCCGGCTCCACGAGCAGAGCCCCCGGCCCCACCAAGGAGGCGCCTTTGCAAGGCCAGCGACGTAGCGGAGAGGCGGACGAGTCAACTCCCACCGCGCCGCACGACACGCTCCACCGCGGCAAGTTCTGTTGCTGCGGAAGCACCTCACGCTGCAGCGGCAACTGGAGCGGGGTCCTCCCGGTCCGCCGCTCCAGCTCCCGCCAAGCGGCCAAGGGATCCTACTCCTTCGCCTCCTCGCGCCGGAGGCGGGCCAGGCTTTGACTTCTCCGCGCTCAGCTCCGATGAGGAAGAAGAAGAGTAAGATTCTTGTTGTACTTGTATGTCTTCAATACTTGCTGTCTTGTCTTGTATCTCATTTGCTTCACTCTGAACTTATTCCTTTTTAGGACTCTGGCCCAGAGAGCAGCAAAGAGAACCAAGGTCCCGGTGATTGTCATCGAGGACGATCCCACCATGCCAGCAGAGGGTGCGCCCGAGACAAACTTGCCGGACCCGACAGCTGTTCTTCAGAGCAGCCCCCAGCGCAGCCCCCAGCGTAAGTATATGGTTTACTTCCCGCTGTTAGGCGCGCATGGATACTCTTTGCTTGCTGATATCTGACTGTTGGCTTGTGTAGGAGCAGAGCAGCCCCACCAGGAGCGTCCGGACGCCGCCCCTGACATGCCATCTGCTTCGACTACGCCGCCAAGGGAGAGTTCTCCGGCAAAGGAGAATCCTCCGACAAGGGAGAGCTCCCCGGCAAGGGAGAAGTCTCCGACAAGGGAGATCTCCCCGGCAAGGGAGAAGTCTCCGACGAGGGAGAGCTCCCCGGCAAGGGAGAAGTCTCCGGCAAGGGATAGTACCGGCGACCCCCCGGCAGCAGAGATCCCAACTGCCGAGCCTAGTACCGGTACTCCTTGCTTCTAAACTTCCCTTGGGTTCTTCTTCGTTTGATCTTCTTTTTGGATATTTGCTTGACTTTTCTTCCTTTTCGGCCGTCAGATCCATCTACTGCGGAGCCGATGGAGACCGAGGTTGCTATCGATGATGCCGCCGCCACCGAAGAAGCGGCCGGCGCTGACGATCCTGCTGGCGAAGAGGCCGCCAAGGCTGCCGCCGCAGCAGCTGACGAGGGGTCTGGCGATCGCACTGACGACCCTGAGGCCGCAGGAGCGACAGGCGCTACACCTACCGCCTATCCTCCCGCCGCTGCCGCAACGTCAGGCTCCGAAGAGCCCCAGCCAGGCGTCTACTTGAAGGCCGGCGATGGCGTCTTCATCAACCTCCCCTGGGCGTCAACGTCCAGGGGGCCGGTCGAAGGAGAAAACTTTGACGCGGAGGTGCTCTCCTCCGCTGGGCTGACGCTGGTCGACGCGCCAAGCAGTAGCAGCGATGAGCCTGAGGAGGAGCGACTGCTACGGAAGCTGGTGTCGCTCTACTGCGCTCGACAAGCCAAACTAGAGTCCCGCGAAGCGCTTGTCGTGAAGGCGGGGGTGGACATGGAGAAGCGCGCGGAGGAGCTCCGAGGTCTCAACTAGGCAGCTCTCCGGTCGCTAGCGACGGAGCGTGTGCAGCTCGATGAGGCGCAGAAGGCCTTCATCCTCGAGAAGGCAGAAGTTGCAGAGCAACAGCGGCTTGCCGCCGAGGATCTATCTGCGCGGGAGGGCGAATTGGTGCAGCTGAAGGCCAGCCTGGACAGCCACGAAGAGGAGCTTGCTGCGCGCGAGCAAACACTCAGTGGAGCTCTCAAGGAAGCAAAGGACGCTGCCGCAGCTGCCGAGGCCGCCAAGAAGGAGCTGGAGGCGAAGGTGGCGCAGCTGGAGACTGATCTCAAGGCGAGCGGTGAAGCGCTTGCCGCGCTCAAGCATGAGCGCGAGAAGGACGCCTACACCTTTGGCGAGCTGCAGGGTCGTCTCGCCAAGAAGATCAAGGAGCTCAGCGCCGCCAAGGATTCCAACGCCGATCTTGAGTTGAAGCTGGCTGCTTTGACCAAGACGCTGGACGGTGCCAGGGAGCAGGAGGCGTCCCTGAGGAAGGAGATCAAGGTCGACAAGGCGCTGGTGGAGAGCATTGCTGCCACCCAGAACGATTTTAGAGAAACTGTGGAGCAGTGGACGGAGGGTCTTGCGAATGCTGCCGCAGACATCGACAAGGAGCTGGCGCAGCTGGGGATGGGGGATCTCGGGTATCCCTCCGATGAGACCCTCCCATCCAGCGCCAAGCTCACTTTGTTCTTCAAAGGCGTGGCGACGGCCCTCCAGCGACTCCGGGAGAGGATCCCAAAGCAGCTGGCCGACGAGTCGCGCAAGATCTGCGCGGGAGCTCTTCAGAAGGTGTTGGTGAAAGTAGCCTTCCGCAACCCGGGCCTCAACCTCACCAATGTCCTCAGATCCCTGCCGGCGAAAGCTGATCTAGAGGCGCTCAAGGACCTTGTCGCACCCATTATGGACAAAGTGAGCGGGATCAAGAGGGTTGAGGGTGATCGCGTGGACTAGGCCATCCGTTTTCTTCTTTTCTTGTCGCTGCTGATCATGTTATGAAAACAATCTATTAGAGCCGCGACAAACTATTTTGTAATATACTCTATTTCGGGTCGTGATTGCAACGTTATTTCCTTTACTTGATTCCTTCCTTTGTATGTTTTTGCCCTACGCTTTTAGGGAACTTGTCGGCGCAGGCACTCTCACCGCGAGCGCTGAGTGCGGGACGTCAGCAGCCTGCTGGCAGTGCCGTTGCCGACAAGAAACCTTGTCGTAACTAGCCGCAGCTCGCTTAAGTTGTTGAGCGAACTTGAAACAAAGTAAGGGCGCGACTCTAGTCGCAGCACGCTTAAACTGTTGAGCGAACTCGAAACAAAGTAAGGGCGCAACTAGCCACGAGCCGATTCCTTCGCGCACAGGTTTTCCATACAAAGCATGGTCGTTCAAGGAAGATAACTTAAAAAACTTAAAGACATCTGATTGCTCAAACTTTGGCAACTTAGCTTTTCTGTCGTTTGCTTCCCGGCAAGGTGAAACTTCCTTGAACGACGCCTGGTCCATGTCATTATCTTCCCCTTCCTCCCCGGCAAACTTGTGGGCGAAGGAGCCTTCATTCCCTTGAGAAAAAAGGTGTCGGGGGAAATCGGCTTCCTCGAACACCTATGGGGACCGAGCCCCTTTCTTGGTTCGGCGGGGGGCGGAGGCCGCACGAAGAGCGGATCAAGGCGATGCACACGAGGGGTTTACCCAGCTTCGGGCCACACGGATGCGTAAAACCCTACTGCTGCTTTGTGGTTTGTATTGTGTTCTTGTTTCGGGAGCGCTGAGTGCTACAGTACACTCACGCAACTAATCAGACCGAGCGTGAGTGGCCTCTCCTCCCCTCCCCCTTGTTGCGCATGGGGCCTCCTTTTATATGTGCAAGGGGTTACCCACAGGTGGCAACGTAGGCGGGGGCAAAACTGGAAAACGCTTTGTTGGGTACAACTGTTTGCACAGTGCTATCATACCTAACTCTGACGGCAGGGGACAAGGGCATTAAATGCCCGTCTAGGTCACCCAAACAGTGCAGAAAAGGGACCGTCAGGGGCGCCACCGTTTGCCACGACGGCTACCCTGTCAGCGTTGCTTCGCCACCGCATGCCCCTAGCTGCGCAGCCTCTCGCCATGTACGCCTGGAATGGCCCCAGAGCGACGCGTGGGTGGATGAGCTGGAACGCAGGCGCGAGGTGGTGACTTGTCGCGGCAAGCGCCTTGCCGCGGTTGATGCCTTGTCGCGCCCGGGAGCTTGTCGCTCACCGGTCCTTGCCAGGACGCGGGGCGCGTCACAGCAAGTCTCTTGTCGTGCCTCGGTCGGCCTTCCCGGCAAGCTCCTCTTGCCGGGGCCTTGTGCTTCGAGCGGTCGTCCCGGCAAGCTCCTCTTGCCGGGGCGTTGCTCTCTTCGGGTGGCCTTCCCGGCAAGCTCCTCCTGCCGGGGCCTTGGCTCAAATACTTTGCTCTTGGATCGCCCGAGAAGGGACCATGGAGAGTTTTGGCGATTACCTGGCAAGCCTTGCCGCGGGGTGCTACGACTGCCCGTGCACAAGTTCGGGGTACTAAGGTACCCCTACTTTAGTACACCGACAGGAGCCCCCGGGCCTGGGCCATACACGGTGCCGAGCGCTGTTGGGCCAGGCCCAAAACAGTGCACGGGCACGCGCGGCCTGGGTCACGCTGCATCTGCTTCTGCGTCCACCACGCCCTCCCCGAACGGCATGCGTCGAACGCGGCATCGTGGGTAGAGGCGTGCATGACGTGGGCGGCGTGCGTGGGGCTGAGCCCCGCAGGCATGCGCCATGTCGCAATAAAGGGGGACGGTTCGCGCTATCTCCATAAGTGGAGGGAGGCGTGGAGGCGTGGCTCGTTTGCTAGACGGGGCCGAGGCATGGTTTCCGAGGCATCCGCTCCCCACGATCACGGGGTGGAGGGAGGTCGCCTCATCCGTCGCCTCGGTCCTGCACGCCAGCCACACGGCTCCCATGCACCCGGAGTTGCGGATGGTGGAGGCAGGAAACCGGGCCGTCATGGGTCGAGGCAGCAGGCCGGTCCCAGTCGCCTACCCTCCCTGCGTCTTGATTGGCTGAGCGGGGCGGCCGAGCCCCCACCCTACTTCTTTATAAAGAGCAAGAGGGGGCGACGGAAATCCACACTCCTTCATCTTTCCTTCCCTTCGGCTTCTGATCCCCTCCCTTCATTTGCCATGGAGAAAGGGAACCCTGGTCCTTCATCGGTGGCGGCGAGGGTCGCTGCTAGGCAGCGCGCCCCTCCTCCCCTTGCACCCGCGGTGGCGGAGCCAGCCGTAAGGGGAAGGGGGAGGGGGCGAGGGCGTGGACGAGGCCCAGGTGCTCAGGGAAGAGGCGGGTGGGGCGACGCGCCGGCCTCGCCTCCGCCAGCGGCTCCTCTTCTCACGGCGGTCCACATCGGGGACGACCCTTGCGAGTTCTTCGTCAGGCTGCGTCGGGCGCCTCGTCGTCGCCTCCGTCTCCCGGCTCCCTTCGCAAGCGTGATGGAGATGGAACAACCCGAGACGCTAAGACTGCGCATGAGGGGCTACGGGATCAGCGGCACGCGGGTCCACGTTGAGTCCCCAGCCCCCGGCGTGATGTATCTTGGTCGAGGGTGGAAGACGTTCGCCTGTATCCACAGCTTGATGTAGGGGTTCACCCTCCATTTTAAGTTGATGGAGGGCGATCTCCTTTCTGTCAAGGCCTTCGGGGACTTCGGGATCCGGGCCCGGTGCTGCATGGATAGCTCCTCCGACAGCGAAGGCTCCTCCTCGAGCGAGAGTGACGAGGAGGGGAGCGATAGCGACGACGAGGGTAGCGGTCATCGGGATGACGGGTCCGACTAGGCGCCGGTCGCGGCTCTGTGTGGCACCGGCGACCCCATCATCCGTGTCGCCGGCTCCTTGAGCTTCTCGGGGTCGTCTCCTTGGCGGCTGGCGTAGGGAGGCTGCGGAAGAGGAAGAGGGTGGGCAGCAAGGCCGTCAACTCGGAGTACGGGGGCATGGCGCCCTCGACAGCATGCTGACGTCCTGCCGCCTCGTCGAGCCCTGCTTCCGGCGCCGCCGTCACCGTCCAGCTTTCAGCCGGCCCCCGGGGCGTTCTGTTGGTGTCTTCTGCCACCCGTAGCTCGCCTAGGCGCCCCTTTTGCCCTTTTCGCCTCCTTGTCCTACCTCCTGAGGAGAGAGACAAGAAAGGGATTACGGGCACCTTATCTTTTTTCAATCTGTAAGCCCTCGGGCCTTAGCTGTGTTTAAAACTTGTAATCCCATCTTTCATGTTTTTCATTCTCTCTGAACTGTACCTGAGCGGAATGTTTTTAATGAAAAGGGGATGTTTGCCGGGCCATTTGTCTCGCGGGTAAAACCCGCGCCAAGGAGCGAATCCTTTATATCGTTAAGATAGACACTTCTTTGCCCGGCAACAGGCCCTGCCGTCTTCCCGCGCCACTCGACCTTCCTCACGCCTTTGGCGGAGGTAGGGATGAGGCGGGTTCGGGCTCCTCATTCCGTCCCTTCGCCGCCGCGGCTGCTACCAAAACTGGCCCCAGGAACGCGCTATGGGGCCCAGAGTTAAGGGAGCATGGCAGCTTTTTAGGAAGAACAAGGTTTTCGCATTCCTCAGTCCACAAGAGAATGCATGATAAGGGATGAAAAACTTATCTGGGATTGCAGCCCCCGGCAACTTTGGCTTGCCGCGGGCGAATCTTTGTACTTGCAGCCCCCGGCAACACTGGTTTGCTGGGGACCAGATGCTGGTCCGCCCTTCTTCTCTTCTTCGTCCTTAAGCGGTCTGGCCAGGATATGCAAAACCCTGTGAACCAAAGGAAACGAAGGAACAGGAAAAAGGACGCAGACTCGACCTCTAAGCTAGGGGTTAGCAGCTGTTAGGCACTATCAACCCTAACCAAGGACGAGACTCGACTCAGCATGCATGCTAAAACTTTAGGGCGCCAGCGCTTCATTTACTGCTGCTCAGGGTCTGCGCCTGGCTTTGTACAAAGGATTACATGCAACAGCGGCAAGACTTGTACAAAAGGTTGGTTGCCGGACGGGGCCCGACAATCGCGCCTTACGGGTAAACCTTATGAAGATGTTCAATATTCCAGGAGTTGCTCACCGGAGTGCCATCTTCGGTCTCGAGGCGGACAGCACCGGGCCTCGTGACTCGTCTCACCCGGTAAGGGCCTTCCCACTTTGGCGTCAACTTGTTATGATTCTTGGCAGACGGAGCGTGCCGAAGAACAAGGTCGCCTTCCTCGAAGCTTCTAGCTTTAACTTTGCGGCTATGGTAGCGACGCAAAGCTTGCTGGTAGCGAGAGGCTCGCACAGCAGCCTGAAGACGATCTTCCTCAAGGAGCAGCGCGTCATCTTCACGCAGCCGCTCTTGCTCAAGCTCATCATAAGCGAGCACTCGAGGTGACCCGTATACGAGTTCCGTGGGGGTAACTGCTTCTGCTCCATAGACTAGAGAAAATGGTGTCTGGCCAGTGGCTCGATTTGGCGTCGTTCTGATCGACCAAAGAGCCACCGGCAGCTCCTCGATCCAGTTTCTTCCGCACTTGTGCAGCCTGTCGAAAGTTCTGGTCTTGAGCCCGCGCAGCACTTCGGCATTGGCCCTCTCCGCTTGACCGTTGCTCCTGGGATGAGCAATAGAAGCGAAGCAGACCTTGGCGCCGAGATCTTGGACGTATTGCATGAAGGCGCGGCTCATGAATTGCGTACCGTTGTCGGTGATGATCCTGTTGGGGACCCCAAAGCGGCAAATAATCAACCTGAAGAACTTGACTGCTGACTGTGCTGTCACCTTCCTCACTGGTTCCACTTCCAGCCACTTTGTGAACTTGTCGATTGCGACGTACAAGTACTCAAAGCCTCCGACAACTCGGGGGAAGGGGCCGAGGATGTCGAGCCCCCAGACCGAAAATGGCCAGGATAAAGGGATCGTCTGGAGAGCTTGAGCTGGCTGGTGTATCTGCTTGGAATGGAACTGGCACGCTTCACACTTGGTTACTTGTGCAGTTGCATCCTGGAGGGCTGTCGGCCAGAAGAAACCTTGCCGGAACGCTTTGCCGGCAAGTGCTCTTGCGCCAATGTGGTGACCACATATGCCTCCATGTATCTCTGCCAACAGCTTCTGTCCATCTTCCCGGGAAATACACTTCAATTTCACACCGTTGCGCCCTCTTCTGTACAGCGTGTTGTCGACGAACTGGTACATACTCGAGCGCCGGGCTACTCTTTCCGCTTCTTCTTGTTCTTCGGGAAGTTCTCCGTTCTGGAGGAAATGGACAGTCTGCTGCGCCCATGCTGGAGCCTGTGGCTCGACAACAAGGACTGAAGGCACATCTACTGCTGCGGGAACGTCCGCTTCTACGGCGAGGATCTGGAGCTCAACCGGAGCTTGACGTTCCCCGGCAAGCTTGCCGGAGCAAAACTTGTTGGGAGCGCCTGCCTCTACGGAACAAACCCTGGGGTTTTCCGGAGCAAACGGCTCCTCAGCGCTCTTGGCGTCGATCTTGGGGACCTTCTTGGCGGCGGCTCCGGGGAGCTCTGCCGGAAGATAGTCGCCGGAGACCAACTTTCTCTTCTTGCTCTGCCTGGTTGATGGTGTTACGGATGGCTGAGTCAGCTTGGGCACAAAGGTTCCTGGTTCCACAGGTAACTTAAATGCTGCGCACTTTGACAGGCCATCAGCAATGTCGTTCTCAGCTCTTGGAACGTGTTCCATTTGCAGGCCGTCAAAGTGCTCCTCTAGCTTCCTCACTTTATCAACGTACGCTTCCATCAACGGACTCTGGTAATATTTGTTCACTTGGCGGACGACAAGCTGCGAGTCACACCTGACAATAAGCTTTTTGATCCCAAGTTCTGCCGCGATCCTGAGACCGGCAAGCAAACCTTCATACTCTGCAGTATTGTTGGTTGCTTGCTCCTTGGGGAAGTGCATCTGGACTACGTACTTGAGGCGCTCTCCGGTGGGCGCGATAAGTAACGCGCCAGCACCGGCGCCTTGCAGCGAGAAAGCACCATCAAAGTACATCAGCCACTCTTTGCTTGCTTCCTTGCCGGGGATGCTCGTCTCTGGAATTTCTTCGTCTGGCGTCGGCGTCCACTCCGCTATGAACTCCGCCAATGCTCTGCTTTGGATAGTCGCGGTGCTCTCGAACTTGAGACCGAAGCTCAACAGTTCTAGTGCCCACTCGACAATCCTGCCTGTTGCTTCGGGATTCTGCAGTATCCTCTTTAGCGGAAAGCGAGTGACAACTGTGATCTCGTGTGCTTGGAAGTAATGGCGCAGCTTTCTCGAGGCCATAAAGAGGCCAAAAAGCAATTTCTGCACACCAGAGTACCTTGACCTAGCCCCCTGCAAGAGGGAACTGACAAAGTAAACTGGGCGTTGCACCATTTTCTTCTTCTGCACCTCCTCTTGTGCCTGCGCAGGTCCATCCTTGTCGGGGCCAGAGCTTGTCGGGGAAGCCCCCTGCTTGTCGCTGGACGTGCTTGCCGCGGTTGCTAGCTCATCATCTACCTCCCTCTCCGCTACTAACGCAGCACTAACCACTTGATTGGTTGCCGCCAGGTATAGCAGCAACTTCTCTTGTGGTTTAGGCGCGACAAGTATTGGAGCGGAGGACAGGTATTTCTTCAAGTCCCGCAGCGCAGCCTCCGCTTCCGGAGTCCATTTTACTGGACCCGCCTTTTTCAAAACTTTGAAAAATGGTAGGGCGCGTTTTGCAGACTTGGAAATGAACCTGCTGAGAGCTGCCACGCAGCCGGCAAGTCTTCGTACGTCCTTGACACGTGTTGGTGCTTCAATCTGCTCGATGGCCTTGATCTTGTCGGGATTGGCTTCGATTCCCCGCTGAGACACGAAGAACCCGAGAAGCTTGCCGGAGGGGACTCCAAACACGCACTTCTCGGGGTTGAGTTTGAGGCTGATTCTGCGCAGGTTCGTGAAGGTCTCTTCTAGATCTTGAATCAGGGTTGCCCTATCCTTGCTCTTGACCACGATGTCATCCATGTAGGCTTCCACATTTCTGTGGATCTGTGGCTCAAAAGCGGTGTGGACAACCCTTGCAAATGTTGAACCAGCATTCTTCAGTCCGAAAGGCATCCGTACGAAACACTCGTGCCACATGGAGTGATGAACGCGGTCTTCTCTTCATCTTCTTCAGCCATGAAGATCTGATGGTATCCTGAGTATGCGTCAAGAAATGAAAGCAGGTCGCACTCGGCCGTGGAGTCAACAATCTGGTCGATGCGCGGCAAGGGAAAGGGATCTTTGGGACAAGCTTTGTTAACATCAGTGAAGTCGATGCAAAGCCTCCATTTCCCATTTGCTTTGCGCACGACAACAGGATTGGCCAACCACGTCGGATGGAGCACACCTCTGACGAGGCCTGCTGGTTCCAACTTCTTGATCTCTTCTGCCATGAACTCTTGGCGCTCCACTGCTTGTTTCCTGACTCTCTGCTTGACGGTCCGCGCATGAGGACAGACGGCAAGGTGGTGCTCAATCACTTTCCTGGGAACACCGGGGATGTCAGATGGTTGCCAGGCAAACACATCGACATTCGCCCGCAGGAAAGCAACAAGCGCGCTTTCCTATTTGGGGTCGAGAGTGGCGCTGATGGTGAAGGTACCACCTGTGCCGTCCTCCTTGGCGGACACCTTCTTGGTCATTGGCGGGGCTGCCATCGACTTCTTACTCTTGCCGGTGGAGCTCGATGGCGCGTCCTCGACGGTAGCGCAGCACTCCGAAGAGGTGCGCTTGCCAGAGTGGGCACCAGAGCACCTGCCGGGCTTGGTCTTCTTCTTCCCTCCGGGAGCTTCAGCGGCAAGTGGCTTGCGATCCGTTGCGGCTGCTGCTTCCCGGTAGATCTTGTCGGCATAGATAAGGGCATCCTTCTTGTCGCCGGGGACAGAGATGACGCTTATCGGGCCTGGCATCTTGAGCATGTTGTAGGCGTAGTGAGAGGCCGCCATGAATTTGGCGAGCGCTGGACGGCCGAGAATTCCACTATAGGGCAATGGAAAATCGGCAACGTCAAAAGTGATCCTCTCTGTCCTGAAGTTCAGCTTGCTGCCAAATGTCACTGGCAAGTTATCTTCCCCTTTGGCTTGCTCCTTCCCGGGTTGATTCCTTGGAACGTGCCGGTCTCTTCGAGCTCGCTGTCGGGGACTTGGAGTTTCCGGAGCACAGCGAAGGAGATCAGGTTCAAGCCGGCCCCGCCGTCGACTAGCATCTTGGTGACCTTGAGGTTGCGGACTGTTGGTGAGACCAACATCGGCAAGCACCCGATCGCAGTTGTGCGGTCAGGGTGGTCCTCAATATCGAAGATGATAGGCGTGCTGGACCATTTCAGAGGCTTGCGCGACTCGACGGGTGGTTCCGCTGCATTGACTTCCCGCGCCCACTGCTTGAGCTGGCGGTGAGAAGTATGCAGGGAAGCACCGCCGTCTATGCACAAGACCTCTGTGGCTTTCTGAAACTCCTGCTCACTGGTCTCGACGTCATCCATGTCTTCGTCTTCGTCGTCATCTTCGTCCTTGTCGCGGCCGCGGGGAGGCCTGTCTGCTTGACGCTGCTTGTCCTTGTCGCGACGTCCTCCCTGGCCGGGGCGCTTCGTGCCGGATCCTCCGCCACCTCCTCAGGCTTTCTCCTTGTCGCGCCACTCGTACTCGGCCTTCTGCAGCTCGACGAGCCGCTCGACCTGCTTGCAGCTCTGGAGGTCATGGCCCTTGGTGCGGTGGATCTTGCAGTACTGTTTGTTGGTGCCGTCCCGCTTGTCCGCGACCGCCATAGCCTGGCAGTTGGTGCATCCGGCAACCTCCTTGCCGGAGCTACCAGCCTGGGCTTTCTTGGCGGCGCCTTCATCGCCGGACTGCTCGACAACCAGTACTTCTTGGCTCTTCTTCTTCCTGTTGCTCCGCCGCCGGTTTTTTCCTCACCGGGGCGGTATCCTCACTGTCAGATTCTCCTGCTCCAGTGTTCTCTCCGGGGAGTTTCCTCCCTTCCTCAGCACGTGCACACTTGTCGGCCAGGGCATATAGCTCGCTGACGTCTTTGATCTTGCACATCGCCATCTCCTCCCGCATCCTGCGGTTACGCACGTTCTGATGGAACGCGCTGATGACCGCGGCGGGGTGGACGTCTGGGATGTTGTAGTGTACACGGCTGAATCTCTGGATGAACTTGTGCAAGGGTTCCCCTTCCTTCTGGATGAGCAGATGAAGGTCGCTCGCTTGGCCATGGGGTTTGTGGCCGCCTGTAAAGGCGCCAACAAACTGATGGCACAAGTCTGTCCAGGAGGTTATGGAGTTGTCCGGCAAGTGCATGAGCCAGGATCTGACGTTGGACTTGAGCACCAGCGGGAAGTAGTTGGCAAGGATCTTGTCGTCTCGCCCTCCAGCAGCCTGCACCTCAATGTTGTAGATGCTGAGGAACTCCGACGGATGCGACTTGCCGTCGTACTTCTCTGGTACGTCTGGCTTGAAATTCTTCGTGCTGGGCCACTGGACTTGCCGCAGCTCACGGGTGAACGCAGGGCAGCCCACCACGTATGGTAGGTCGCCTGGTTCCCCCGGCGCATGCATGTCGACAGAGGGCTCAGCGCGCTGGTCTGATTGACGCTGCGCTTCTCTTCGACGCTCGATGCGAGTACGGGCGTCTTCTTGCTTTCGTTCGTGAAGAACTTGGCGTTGATCGCGACGAGTTCGCGGATTTGACGACGCGGTGGAGTCGTTGTCGTGGTGGTTCCGGCGAGTCGGCGATCTTGGCCTTTGGGGCGGGGAATGCACGATGGTCGCACCCCCGCCGGTCTTGGCGCCATTGGTTCTCGCCTGGCCGTCCTGCCACGGCTGCAACGCACTGTGCTGCCGTGGGGTGTCGCCGTTAGCGAAACCGATGAGGCTCTGTATCGTGGCCCTCCAGTCGTCGAGCTTGTCCGCCGTTGGAGGGTAGTCTAGGAGCAGTTGAGCTCGTGCTAGAGCTTCTGCTGGAGTGGCGGGCAGCGGTGGCGAACGGCGCGTGGAGCGGGATGTGCTCGAACTTCTAACTACGTTAGAAGGAGCAACACCCGGACCAGGCAGTCGCGCCACGCTCGCGCCAGCATGTTGCTGTGTATGCTGGCCTTGAGCACCCTGGGATCCGCCTGCTCGATCTGGGCCCAGCGAGCGTATGGTACCGTGAGTGCCAAGACGCTGCTGGTCCCGTGCCTCCTGAGAGGGGCGCGGTGCATGTTCGGACGCCGTGGCGCCATGAGCTGGCTCGCCGACGCCCGTTCCGCCGCCGGTGCCGTCCCCACCACCCGTTTGCTCCAGGGGCGGTGGGTTCGATGCGGACGGACCAGCCACCTCCGGAGCCTTCTTCTTCGGTGGCATGTCGATGAAGATGATGGAGATCTACCCCGTGCAGATGCCGGATCAGGTTCACACAACCTCGACGCCCCCTACATGGCGCGCCAAAGATGTCGGGGGAAATCGGCTTCCTCGAACACCTATGGGGACCGAGCCCCTTTCTTGGTTCGGCGGGGGGCGGAGGCCGCGCGAAGAGCGGATCGAGGCGATGCACACGAGGGGTTTACCCAGCTTCGGGCCGCACGGATGCGTAAAACCCTACTGCTGCTTTGTGGTTTGTATTGTGTTCTTGTTTCGGGAGCGCTGAGTGCTACAGTACACTCAGGCAACTAATCAGACCGAGCGTGAGTGGCCTCTCCTCCCCTCCCCCTTGTTGCGCATGGGGCCTTCTTTTATATGTGCAAGGGGTTACCCACAGGTGGCAACGTAGGAGGGGGCAAAACTGGAAAACGTTGTGTTGGGCACAGCTGTTTGCACAGTGCTATCATACCTAACTCTGACGATAGGGGACAAGGGCATTAAATGCTCGTCTAGGTCGCCCAAACAGTGCAGAAAAGGGACCGTCAGGGGCGCCACCATTTGCCACGACGGCTACCCTGTCAGCGTTGCTTCGCCACCGCATGCCCCTGGCTGCGCAGCCTCTCGCCACGTACGCCTGGAATGGCCCTAGAGCGACGCGTGGGTGGATGAGCTGGAACGCAGGCGCGAGGTGGTGACTTGCCGCGGCAAGCGCCTTGCCGCGGTTGATGTCTTGTCGCGCCCGGGAGCTTGTCGCTCACCGGTCCTTGCCGGGACGCGGGGCGCGTCGCAGCAAGTCTCTTGTCGTGCCTCGGTCGGCCTTCCCGGCAAGCTCCTCTTGCCGGGGCCTTGTGCTTCGAGCGGTCGTCCCGGCAAGCTCCTCTTGCCGGGGCCTTGCTCTCTTCGGGTGGCCTTCCCGGCAAGCTCCTCCTGCCGGGGCCTTGGCTCAAATACTTTGTTCTTGGATGGCCCGAGAAGGGACCATGGAGAGTTTTGGCGATCACCTAGCAAGCCTTGCCGCGGGGTGCTACGACTGCCCGTGCACAAGTTCGGGGTACTAAGGTACCCCTACTTTAGTACACCGACAAAAGGAAGTAGAGAAATTAATGATATGGAGCCTTATGGCTCGTTATTGCTTACCGGGGGTGTTCGCTGCACAACGTGTCAGATAATTCATGCAAAAAAGCATGAAATTGACAAGGTGTGCGAAGCACATGAGCTTTATTTATGCACAGGGTCCGCGCCTGGCTTTGTACAAAGGATTACATGCAACAGCGGCAAGACTTGTACAAAAAGGTGGTTGCCGGAACAAGGTCCGACAACCGTGCCTTACGGGTAAAACTTACGAAGATGCTCAATATTCCAGGAGTTGATCACCAGAATGCCATCTTCGGTCTCAAGGCAGACAGCGCCAGGCCTAGTGACTCGTTTCACCCGATAAGGGCCTTCCCACTTCGGCGTCAACTTGTTGGAATTCTTGGCGGACTGAACGCACCGAAGAACAAGGTCGCCTTCCTCGAGACTTCTGGCGTTAACTTTGCGGCTATGGTAGCGACGCAAAGCTTGCTGGTAGCGAGCAGCTTGCACAGCAGCCTGTAGACGATCTTCCTCAAGGAGCAGCGCGTCATCTTGTCGTAGCTGCTCTTGCTCAAGCTCATCATAAGCGAGCACTCGAGGTGACCCGTATACGAGTTCCGTGGGGATAACTGCCTCTGCTCCATAGACTAGAGCGAAAGGTGTCTGGCCAGTGGCTCGATTTGGCATCGTCCTGATCGACCAAAGAACCATCGGCAGCTCCTCGATCCAGTTTCTTCCGCACTTGTGCAACCTGTCGAAAGTCCTGGTCTTGAGCCCACGCAGCACTTCAGCATTTGCCCTCTCCGCTTGACCGTTGCTCCTGGGGTGAGCAACAGAAGCGAAGCAGACCTTGGCGCCAAGGTCTTGGACGTACTGCATGAAGGTGCGGCTCGTGAATTGTGTACCGTTGTCGGTGATGATCCTGTTAGGGATCCCGAAGCGGCAAACAATCGACCTGAAGAACTTGACTGCTGACTGTGCTGTCACCTTCCTCACTGGTTCCACTTCCGGCCACTTTGTGAACTTGTCGATTGCGATGTACAAGTACTCAAAGCCCCCGACTGCTCGGGGGAAGGGGCCGAGATGTCGAGCCCCCAGACCGAAAATGGCCAGGATAAAGGGATCGTCTGGAGAGCTTGAGCTGGCTGGTGTATCTGCTTGGAATGAAACTGGCACGCTTCACACTTGGTTACTTGTGCAGTTGCATCCTGGAGGGCTGTCGGCCAAAAGAAACCTTGCCGGAAAGCTTTGCCGGCAAGCGCTCTTGCGCCAATGTGGTGACCACATATGCCTCCATGTATCTCTGCCAACAGCTTTTGTCCATCTTCCCGGTGAATACACTTCAATTTCACACCGTTGAGTCTTCTTCTGTACAGTGCGTTGTCGACAAACTGGTACATACTTGACTGCCGGGCTACACTTTCCGCTTCTTCTGGCTCTTTGGGAAGTTCTCCTGTCTGGAGGAAACGGACGATCTGATGTGCCCATGCTGGAGCTTGTGGCTCGACAACAAGGACTAAAGGCATATCTGCTGCTGCGGGAACATCCGCTTCTACGGCGAGAACATGCGGCTCAGCCGGAGCTTGACGTTCCCCGGCAAGCTTGCCGGAGCAAAACTTGTTGGGAGCGTCTGCTACAACGAAACAAACCCTGGGGCTTGTCGGAGCAGACTGCTCCTCAGCACTCTTGGCGTTGACCTTGGGAACCTTCTTGGCGGCGGCTCGAGAAGCCCTGCCGGGAAACAGTCACCAGAAATCAACTTCCTCATCTTGCTCTGTCCAGTTGATGGCATCACGGACGATTGAGTCAGCTTGAGCACAAAGATCCCTGGTTCCACAGGTAACTTAAGTGATGCGCACTTTGACAGGCCATCGGCAATGTCGTTTTGAGCTCTTGGAACATGTTCCATCTGTAGGCCGACAAAGTGCTCTTCTAGCTTTCTCACCTCATCAGCATAGGCTTCCATCAACGGACTCTGATAATTCTTGTTCACTTGGCGGACGACAAGCTGTGAGTCACCCCTGACAATGAGCTGCTTGACCCCAAGGTCTGCCGCGATCCTGAGACCGGCAAGCAATCCCTCATACTCTGTAGTATTGTTTGTTGCTTGCTCCTTGGGAAAATGCATCTGGACCACGTACTTGAGGTGCTCTCCGGTGGGTGTGACAAGCAGCATGCCAGCACCGGCGCCTTGTAGCGAGAAGGCACCATCAAAGTACATCAGCCACTCTTTGCTTGCTTCCTTGACGGGGATGCTTGTTTCTAGAATTTTTTCGTCTGGTGTTGGCGTCCACTCTGCTATGAATTCTGCCAATGCTCTGCTTTGGATAGTTGAAGTGCTCTCAAACTTGAGGCCAAAGCTTGACAGTTCCAGTGCCCACTCAACAATCCTGCCTGTTGCTTTGGGATTCTGCAGTATCCTCTTCAGCGGAAAGCGAGTGACAACTGTGATCTCATGTGCTTGGAAGTAATGGCGCAGTTTTCTCGAGGCCATGAGAAGGCCGAAAAGCAATTTCTGCACACCAGAATACCTTGACCTAGCCCCCTGTAGAAGGGAACTGACAAAGTAGACTGGGCGCTGCACCATTTTCTTCTTCTGTATCTCTTCGCACATCTGCGCAGATCCATCTTTGCCGGGACCAGAGCTTGTCGGGGAAGCCCCCTGCTTGTCGCTGGATGTGCTTGCCGCGGTCGCTAGCTCATCATCTGCCTACCTCTCCGCTACTAACGCAGCACTAACCACTTGATTGGTTGCCGCCAGATACAGCAGCAACTTCTCTTGTGGTTTAGGTGCGACAAGTGTTGGAGTGGAGGACAGGTATCTCTTCAGGTCCTGCTGCGCAGCCTCCGCTTCCGGAGTCCATTTCATTGGACCTGCCTTTTTCAAAATTTTGAAAAACGGCAGGGCGCGCTCAGCAGACTTAGAGATAAACCTGCTGAGAGCCGCCATGCAGCCGGCAAGTTTCCGCACATCTTTGACGCGCTTCGGTGCTTCGATCTGCTCAATGGCCTTGATCTTGTCGGGATTGGCTTCAATTCCCCTCTGAGACACGAAGAACCCGAGAAGCTTGCCGGAAGGGACTCCAAACACACACTTCTCGGGGTTGAGCTTGAGGCTGATCTTGCGCAGATTTGCAAAAGTCTCTTCTAGATCTTGAATCAGAGTTGCTTTGTCCCTGCTCTTGACCACTATGTCATCCATGTAGGCCTCCACATTTCTGTGTATTTGCGGTTCAAAAGCAGTATGGACTACCCTTGCAAATGTTGAACCAGCATTCTTCAAACCGAAAGGCATCCCTACGAAACAGTACGTGCTACATGGAGTGATGAATGCGGTCTTCTCCTCATCTTCTTCTGCCATGAAGATCTGATGATATCCTGAGTATGCGTCAAGAAATGAAAGCAAATCACATCCGGCCGTGGAGTCAACAATCTGGTCAATGCGCGGCAAGGGAAATGGATCTTTGGGACAAGCTTTGTTAACATCGGTAAAGTCGATACAAAGCCTCCATTTCCCGTTTGCCTTGCGCACGACTACATGATTGGCCAACCACGTAGGATGGAGCACTCCTCTGACAAGGCCTGCTGCTTCCAACTTCTTGATCTCTTCTGCGATGAATTCTTGGTGTTCCACTGCTTGTTTCCTGACTTTCTGCTTGACGGGCCGCGCATGAGGACAGATGGCAAGGTGGTGCTCAATTACTTTCCTGGGAACACCGGGGATGTCAGACGGTTGCCACGCAAACACATCGACGTTCGCCCGCAGGAAAGCAATGAGCGCGCTTTCCTATTTAGGGTCAAGAGTGGCACTGATGGTGAAAGTACCACCAGTGCCGTCCTCCTTGGCGGACACCTTCTTGGTCGCTGGCGGAGCTGCCATTGTCTTCTTACACTTGCCGGTGGAGCTCGATGGTGCGTCCTCGACGGTAGCGCAGCACTCCGAAGAGGTGCGCTTGCCGGAGTGGGCATCAGAACTCTTGCCGGACTTGGTCTTCTTCTTCCCCCCGGGAGCTTCAGCGGCAAGTGTCTCGCGATCCGTTGCGGCTGCTGCTTCCCGGTAGATCTTGTCGGCACAGATAAGAGCATCTTTCTTGTCGCCAGGGACAGATATGACACTTATCAGGCCTGGCATCTTCAGCATGTTGTACGCATAGTGAGAGGCCGCCATGAACTTGGCGAGCGCTGGACGGCCGAGAATTCCATTGTATGGCAATGGAAAATCGGCAACGTCAAAAGTGATCCTCTCAGTCCTGAAGTTCAACTCGCTGCCAAATGTCACCGGCAGCATGATCTTCCTTTTCGGCTTGCTCCTTCCCGGGTTGATTCCTTGGAATGTGCCGGTCTCTTCGAGCTCGCTGTCAGGGACTTGGAGTTTCCGGAGCATAGCGGAGGAGATCAGGTTCAAGCCGGCCCCGCCATCAACTAGCATCTTAGTGACCTTGAGGTTGCGGATAGTTGGTGAGACCAACATCGGCAAGCACCCGACCGCAGTTGTGCGATCAGGGTGGTCCTCAATATCAAAGATGATAGGCGTGTTGGACCATTTCAGAAGCTTGCATGACTCGATGGGTGGTTCTGCCGCATTGACTTCCCGCACCCACTGCTTGAGTTGGAGGTGTGAAGTATGCAGAGAAGCACCACCGTCAACGCACAAGACCTCTGTGGCTTTCTGAAACTCCTGCTCACTGGTCTCGTCATCATCCATGTCTTCGTCGTCGTCGTCTTCATCTTTGTCGCGGCCGCGGGGAGGTCTGTCTCCTTGTCGCTGATTGGCCTTGCCGCGGCGTCCTCCCCGGCCGGTGCGCTTCGTACTGGATCCTCCAGCACCTTCTTGGGCTTTCTCCTTGTCGCGTCGCTCGTACTCGGCCTTTTGCAGCTCGACAAGCTGCTCGACCTTCTTGCAGCTCTGGAGGTCATGGCCCTTGGTGCGGTGGATCTTGCAGTACTGTTTGTTGGTGCCGTCCTGCTTATCGGCGGCCGCCACAGCCTGGCAGTTGGCGCATGCGGCAACCTCCTTGCCGGAGCTACCATCTTTGGCTTTCTTGGCGCCACCGTCGTTGCCGGACTGCACAACAACTAGCACATCTTTGCCTTTCCTCTTCCTGTTATTCCGCCGCCGGTTTTTATTTGCCGGGGCAGCATCCTCGCTGTCAGATCCTCCCGTTCCTATATTCTCTCCGGGGAGTTTCCTCCCTTCCTCAGCACGTGCACACCTGTCGGCCAGAGCATATAGCTCGCTGACGTCTCTGATCTTGCACATCGCCATCTCCTCCCGCATCCTGCGGTTACGCACGTTCTGGTGGAACGCGCTGATGACCGCGGCAGGGTGGACATCCGGGATGTTGTGTTGCACTTGGCTGAACCTCTGGATGTACTTGCGCAAGGGCTCTCCTTCTTTCTGGGCAAGCAGGTGAAGGTCACTCTCCTGGCCATGAGGTTTGTGGCCGCCCGTAAAGGCGCCGACAAACTGATGGCATAGGTCTGCCCAGGAAGATATGGAGTTTTCCGGCAAGTGCATGAGCCAGGACTTGACGTTGGGTTTGAGCACCAGCGGGAAGTAGTTGGCAAGGATCTTGTCGTCTCGTCCCCCGGCAGCCTGCACCGCGATGGTGTAGATGCTGAGGAACTCCGACGGATGCAACCTGCCGTCGTACTTCTCCGGTACGTCTGGCTTGAAATTCTTCGTGCTGGGCCACTGGACTTGCCGCAGCTCACGAGTGAACGCAGGGCAACCTACTGCGTACGGCAGGTCGCCTGGTTCCCCTGGCGCTTGCATGTCGATAGTGGGCCCAGCGCGCCGGTCTGATTGATGCCGCGCTTCTCTTCGGCGCTCGATGCGAGTACGAGCGTCTTCTTGCTGTCGTTCGTGAAGAACTTGGTGCTGATCGCGGCGAGCTCGCGGATCTGACGAAGCAGTGGAGTCGCTGTCGTGGTGGACCCGGCGAGTCGGCGATCTTGGCCTTCGGGGCGGAGAGTGCACGGTAGTTGCACCCCCACCGGTCTTGTCGCCATCGGTTCGCACCTGGCTGATTTGCCGCGGCTGCGACGCAGTCGGCTGCCGCGGAGTGTCGCCGTTGGCGAAGCCGATGAGGCTCTGAATGGTGGCCCTCCAGTCGTCGATCTTGTCTGGCGTTGGACGGAAGTCTAGGAGCAGTTGAGCTCGCGCCAAAGCTTCTGCTGGAGTGGCAGGTAGCGGTGGCGAACGGTGCGAGGAGCGGGATATGCTCGGACTTCCAACGATGTTAGAAGGAGCAGTATGCCGTCCAGGCGACCGTGCCTCGCTCGCACCAGCACGTTGGCGTGCATGCTGGCCTTGAGCATCCCGAGATCCGCCAGCTCGATTTGGGTCCAGCAAGCATATGGTACCGTGAGTACCATGACGCTGTCGGTCCCGCGCCTCCTGAGACGGGCGCGGAGCATCCACGGACGCCCGGTCGTCGTGGGAGTCTGCTACGCCGCCGACGGGCGGCGCAGCCTTGTCCTTGGACCTGGTGGCACCGTGGGCTCCCTCGTCGACGCCCGTTCTTCCGCCGGCGTCTTCCCCACCAGCCGTTTTCTCCGGTGGCGGTGGGTTCGACGCGGACGGAGCAGCCGCCTCCGAAGCCTTCTTCTTCGGCGGCATGTCGATGAAGTCGATGAAGATCTAGCTCGTGTGAACGCCGGATCAGGTTCACACAACCTCGACGCCCCCTACCTGGCGCGCCAAAGATGTCGGGGAAAGCTGACTCCGCGAGCACCTATGGGGACGGAGCCCCTTTTCGGTTCGGCGGGGGGCGGAGGTCGCACGAAGAGCAGATCGAGGCGAGGCACACGAGCGGTTTACCCAGCTTTGGAGTTCTCCGGAGAGATAATACTCCTACTGCTGCATTGTGGATTGTATTGAGTTCTTGCTCGGGAGCGCTGAGTGCTACAGTACACACCAGCAGCTAACGAGACCGAGCGTGAGTGTTCCACTGTTCGTCTTCCTTCCTCTACGTTGCGCATGGGCCTCCTTTTATATGCTCAAGGGGTCACCGACAGGTGGCAACGTAGGCAAGGGCAAAAATGGAAAAGGTGCTACGGTTGGTACGGATACCTGCACAGTGTATCATACCTAACCCTGACGGCAGGGGACAAAGGCATTAAATGCCTATCTACGTCGCCCAAACAGTGCAAAAAAGGGACCGTCAGGGACGCCACCGCTCGCCACGATGGCGATCTTGTCAGCGCCGCTTGCCACAGTGTACCCCTGGCTGCACAGCCTCCCGCAACGTATGCCTGGAAGGGTCCCAGAGCGACACGTAGGTGGGTGTGCTGGAGCGCAGGTACAGAGTGGTTGCTTGCCGCGGCAAGCGCCTTGCCGCGGCCGTTGTCTTGTCGCGTCCGGAAGCTTGTCGCTCACCGGACCCTGCCGGGACGCGTGGCGCGTCGCGGCAAGTTCCTTGAGATGCCCTGGTTGGCCTTCCCGGCAAGCTCCTCTTGCCGGGGTCTTGTGCCCTGAGTGGCCTTCCCAGCAAGCTCCTCTTGCCGGGGCTTTGTGCCTTGCGTGGCCTTCCCGGCAAGCTCCTCTTGCCGGGGTTTTGTGCCTTGAGTGGCCTTCCCGGCAAGCTCCTCTTGCCGGGGCCTTGTCTCCTTGGCTTGAATACTTTGTTCTTGAATGGCTCCAAAGGAACCACGGAGGACCTTGGCGGTCACCCGGCAAGCCTTGCCGCGGGACGCTGCGACTACCCGTGCACAAGTTCGGGATACTAGGGTACCCCTACTCTAGTACACCGACATTTGTCATTTGCTCTAGTGCCTCACTTTTATCTTTTTAGAGCACATTGGTAGTTTTATTTTGAAGAAATTGTTGAATTCTTATGCTTCACTTATATTATTTTGAGAGTCTCCATAAACAACGTGGTAATTTGCTTTGGTTATGCATTTAGGACTAATATGATGGGTATCTATGAGGGATATAATAAAAACTTTCATATTAAGTGCATTGAATACTATGAGAAGTTTGATTCCTTATGATTGTTTTGAGATATAAATATGGTGATATTAGAGTCATGCTAGTGAGTAATTTTGGATTGTAGAAATACTTGTATTAAAGTTTGTGATTCCCGTAGCATGCACGTATGGTGAACCGTTATGTGATGAAGTCGGAGCATGATTTATTTATTGATTGTCTTCCTTATGAGTGGCGGTCGGGGACGAGCGATGGTCTTTTCCTACCAATCTAGCTATCCCCCTAGGAGCATGCTCGTATTACTTCCTTTCAATAACTAATAGATTTTTGCAATAAGTATATGAGTTCTTTATGACTAAAGTTGAGTCCATGGATTATACACACTCTCACCCTTCCACCATTGCTAGCCTTTCTAGTGTCACGCAACTTTCGCCGGTACCATACACCCACCATATACCTTCCTCAAAACGGCCACCATACCTTCCTATTATAGCATTTACATAGCCATTCCGAGATATATTGCCATGCAACTTTCCATCGTTCCATTTATTATGACATGTTCCATCATTGTCATATTGCTTTGCATGATCATGTAGTTGACATCGTATTTGTGGCAAAGTCACGGTTCATAATTCTTTCATATATGTCACTCTTGATTCATTGCACATCCTGGTACACCGCCAGAGGCATTCATATAGAGTCATATTTTGTTCTAAGTATCGAGTTGTAAGTAAATAAAAGTGTGATGATCTTCATTATTAGAGCATTGTCCCATGTGAGGAAAGGATGATGGAGACTATGATTCCCCCACAAGTTGGGATGTGACTCCGGACAAAAAAAAGAGGCCAAAAAAATAAAATGAGAGAAGTCCCAAATAAAAAATGAGAGAAAAGATAGAAGGGGCAATGTTACTATCCTTTTACCACACTTGTGCTTCAAAGTAGCACCATGATCTTCATGATAGAGAGTATCCTATGTTGTCACTTACATATATAAAACCAAATTTTTCATTATAGAACCTGGCTTGTATATTCTAATGATGGGCTTCCTCAAATTGCCCTAGGTCTTCATGAGCAAGCGAGTTGGATGCACACCCACTTAGTTCCTTTTTGAGCTTTCATAAACTTATAGCTCTAGTGCATCCGTTGCATGGCAATCCCTACTCACTCACATTGATTTCTATTGATGGGTGATACGTCCCCAATGTATCTACTTTTCCTAATACTTTTCCTCTTGTTTTGGACTCTAATTTGCATGATTTGAACGAAACTAACCCGGACTGATGCTGTTTTCAGCAGAACTACCATGGTGTTGTTTTTGTGCAGAAATAAAAGTTTTCAGAACGGAAAGAAACTTTGCCAGGAATTTTTATACAATAAAAGAGAATTTCTGGAGCCAAGAACCACCGGAGGGGGCACCTGGGTGGGCACAACCCACCAAGGCACGCCCCCCCTCCAAGCGCGCCCAGGTGGGTTGTCCCCACCTGGCGGCCCCGCAGACACTGAAACCGATGCTATAAATCCTATTTTTCCAGAAAATACAGGGAACAAGAATTATCGCGTTCCATGAGACGGAGCCGCCGCCGTCTCCTGTTCTTCATCGGGAGGCCATATCTAGAGTCCTTTTGGGGCTCCAAAGAGGGGGATCTTCAATCTTCATCATCACCAACCCTTCTCCATCGCCAATTCCATGATGCTCCCCACCGGGAGTGAGTAATTCCTTCGTAGGCTCGCTAGTCAGTGAGGAGTTGGATGAGATTCATCATGTAATCTAGTTAGTTTTGTTAGGGCTTGATCCCTAGTATCTACTGGGGAATGTAGTATTTCAAAAAAATTACCTACGATCACGCAAGATCCATCTAGGAGATGCATAGCAACAAGCGGGGAGAGTGTGTCCACGTACCCTCGTAGGCCGAAAGCAGAAGCGTTTAGTAACGCGGTTGATGTAGTCGAATGTCTTCTCGATTCAACCGATCAAGCACCGAACATACGGCACCTCTGAGTTCTGCACACGTTCAGCTCGATGACGTCCCTCGGACTCTTGATCCAGCAAAGTGTCAAGGAAGAGTTTCGTCAACACGACGGTGTGGTGACGGTGATGGTGAAGTGATCCGCGCAGGGCTTCGCCTAAGCACTACGTGAATATGACCGGAGGCGTAAACTATGGAGGGGGGCGCCGCACACGGCTAACAGTTATTGGTGTGTCTTCTAGGCGCCCCCTCCCCACGTATATATAGGTGGGAGGGGGAGGGGAGTAGAAAGGGCGCGCCCAAGTAGGAGCCTACTTGGGGCCTTGTCCAATTCGGCCTCCCCCCTTCCAAAAGTGTTGGAGGGGGAAGGAAAGAGAGGGGAGAGAAGGGAAGGGGAGGCTGAATCCTCCCCTTTCCTTTCTCTCTTCCCCCCCTTCCTTCTCCTCCTATCTGGCATATATGGGGCGCACCAGCCCCTATCCCGCCCTTGGCCCAATAAGGCCCATATCTTTGCCAGGGGGTGCCCCGAAACCCCTTCCGGTGACCCGATACCCCCAGAACACTTCCGGTGTCTGAATACTATCGTCCTATATATGATTCTTTACCTCTTGACCATTTCGAGACTCCTTGTCATGTTCGTGATCTCATCCGGGACTCCGAACAAACTTCGGTCACCAAAACACATAACTCATAATACAAATTGTCATCGAACGTTAAGTGTGTGGACCCTACAGGTTCGAGAACTATGTAGACATGACCGAGACACATCTCCGGTCAATAACCGATAGCGGAACCTGGATGCTCATATTGGTTCCTACATATTCTATGAAGATCTTTATCGGTCAAACCGCATAACAACATACGTCATTCCCTTTGTCATCGGTATGTTACTTGTGTTGGGGAACGTAGTAATTTCAAAAAAATTCCTACGCACACGCAAGATCATGGTGATGCATAGCAACGAGAGGGGAGAGTGTTGTCTACGTACCCTCGTAGACCGAAGCGGAAGCGTTGACACAACATAGAGGAAGTAGTCGTACGTTCTCCTCGCGATCCAACTGATCACAGCACCGTTACTCCGGCACCTCCGAGTTCTTGGCACACGTTCAGCTCGATGACGATCCCCGGGCTCCGATCCAGCAAAGCGTCGAGGAAGAGTTCCGTCAGCACGACGGCGTGGTGACGATCTTGATGTGTTACCGGCGCAGGGCTTCGCCTAAGCACTGCAACGATATGATCGAGGTGGAATTTGGTGGAAGGGGGCACCGCACACGGCTAAGGAACGATCCGTAGATCAACTTGTGTGTCTATGGGGTGCCCCCTGCCCCTGTATATAAAGGATGGAGGAGGAGGAGGCGGCCGGCCAAGGCTTGGCGCGCCAGGGTGTGGAGTCCTACTAGGTCTCCAAGTCCTAGTAGGAGTCCACCAAGAGGGGAGGAAGGGAGAAGGAATAGGAGGAGTAGGAAAGGTGGCCGGCCCCCTTTTCCCTAGTCCAATTCGGACTAGAGGGGAGGGGGGGCGCAGCAGCCTTTTCCTCTTCCCACTAAAGCCCATCAAGGCCCATTACTTCTCCCGTAATCCCGTAACTCCCCGATACTCCCGAAAATACCCGAATCACTCAGAACCTTTCCGATGTCCGAATATAGTCGTCCAATATATCGATCTTTACGTCTCGACCATTTAGAGACTCCTCGTCATGTCCCCGATCTCATCCGGGACTCCGAACTCCTTCGGTACATCAAAACTCATAAACTCATAATATAACTATCATTGAAACCTTAAGCGTGCGGACCCTACGGTTCGAGAACAATGTAGACATGACCGAGACACGTCTCCGGTCAATAACCAATAGCGGGACCTGGATGCCCATATTGGCTCCTACATATTCTACGAAGATCTTTATCGATCAGACCGCATAACGACATACGTTGTTCCCTTTGTCATCGGTACGTTACTTGCCCGAGATTCGATCGTCGGTATCCAATACCTAGTTCAATCTCGTTA
Organism: Aegilops umbellulata; assembly: GCA_032464435.1. NCBI lineage: Eukaryota > Viridiplantae > Streptophyta > Magnoliopsida > Poales > Poaceae > Aegilops > Aegilops umbellulata. The sequence continues at coordinate 119,771,556 of CP136054.1, read as the reverse complement.
CCGGCAAGTCTCTTTACTCGTTCCGTAATACATCATCTCGCAACTAACTCATTGGTTGCAATGCTTGCAAGGCTTTATGTGATGTGCATTACCGAGAAGGCCCTGAGATACCTCTCCGACAATCGGAGTGACAAATCCTAATCTCGAAATATGCCAACCCAATATGTACCTTCGGAGACACCTGTAGAGCACCTTTATGATCACTCAGTTACGTTGTGACGTTTGGTAGCACACAAAGTGTTCCTATGGTAAACGGGAGTTGCATAATCTCATAGTTAAAGGAACATGTATAAGTCATGGATAAAAGCAATAGCAACATACTAAACAATCGGGTGCTATGCTAATGGAATGGGTCATGTCAATCAGATCATTCAACTAATGATGTGATCTCGTTAATCAAATAACAACTCTTTGTTTATGGTTAGGAAACATAACCATCTTTGATTAATGAGCTAGTCAAGTAGAGGCATACTAGTGACACTCTGTTTGTCTATGTATTCACACATGTATTATGTTTCCGGTTAATACAATTCTAGCATGAATAATAAACTTTTATCATGATATGTAAGGAAATAAATAATCACTTTATTATTGCCTCTAGGGCATATTTCCTTCAGTCTCCCACTTGCACTAGAGTCAATAATCTAGTTCACATCGCCATGTGATTTATCAGCAATAGTTCACATCGATATGTGACCAACACCCAAAGGGTTTACTAGATTCAGTAATCTAGTTCACATCGCTATGTGATCAACACCCAAAGAGTACTACGGTGTGATCATGTTTTGCTTGTGAGAGAAGTTTAGTCAACGGGTCTGCCACATTCAGATCCCTTATGTATTTTGCAATTTTCTATGTCTACAATGCTCTGCACGGAGCCACTTTAGCTAATTGCTCCCACTTTCAATATGTATCTAGATTTAGACTTAGAGTCATCTAGATTAGTGTCAAAACTTGCATCGACGTAACCTTTTACGACGAACCTTTTTGTCACATCCATAATCGAGAAACATATCCTTATTCCACTAAGGATAATTTTGACCGCTTGTCCAGTGATCTACTCCTAGATCACTATTGTACTCCCTTGCCAAACTCAGTGGTAGGGTATGCAATAGATCTGGTACACAGCATGGCATACTTTATAGAACCTATGGCTGAGGCATAGGGAATGACTTTCATTCTCTTTCTATCTTCTGCCGTGGTCGGGCTTTGAGTCTTACTCAATCTCACACCTTGTAATACAGGCAAGAACTCTTTCTTTGACTACTCCATTTTGAACTACTTCAAAATCTTTTCAAGGTATGTACTTATTGAAAAACTTATCAAGCGTCTTGATCTATCTCTATAGATCTTGATGCTCAATATGTAAGCAGCTTCACCGAGGTCCTTCTTCAAAAAACTCCTTTCAAATACTCCTTTATGCTTTACAGAATAATTCTACATTATTTCCGATCAATAATATGTCATTTACATATACTTATCAGAAATGCTGTAGTGCTCCCACTCACTTTCTTGTAAATACAGGCTTCACCGCAAGTCTGTATAAAACTATATGCTTTGATCAACTTATCAAAGCGTATATTCCAACTCCGAGATGCTTGCACCAGTCCATAGATGGATCGCTGGAGCTTGCATATTTTGTTAACACCTTCAGGATCGACAAAACCTTCTAGTTGCATCGTATACAACTCTTCTTTAATAAATCCATTAAGGAATGTAGTTTTGTTTATCCATTTGCCGGATTTCATAAAATGCGGCAATTGCTAACATGATTCGGACAGACTTAAGCATAGATACGAGTGAGAAACTCTCATCGTAGTCAACACCTTGAACTTGTCGAAAACCTTTTGCGACAATTCTAGCTTTGTAGATAGTAACACGACTATCAGTGTCCGTCTTCCTCTTCAAGATCCATTTATTTTTTTTGGCTTGCCGATCATCGGGCAAATCCCTCAAAGTCCATACTTTGTTCTCATACATGGATCATATCTCAGATTTCATGGCTTCTAACCATTTCGCGGAATCTGGGCTCATCATCGCTTCCTCATAGTTCGCAAGTTCGTCATGGTCTAGTAACATGACTTCCAGAACAGGATTACCGTACCACTCTGGTGCGGATCTCACTCTGGTTTACTTACGAGATTCGGTAGTAACTTGATCTTGAAGTTACATGATCATCATCATTAGCTTCCTTACTAATTGGTGTAGTAGTCACAAGAACAGATTTCTGTGATGAACTACTTTCCAATAAGGGAGAAGGTACAATTACCTTATCAAGTTCTACTTTCCTCCCACTCACTTCTTTCGAGAGAAATTCCTTCTCTAGAAAGGATCCATTCTTAGCAACAAATGTCTTGCCTTTGGATCTGTGATAGAAGGTGTACCCAACAATTTCCTTTGGGTATCCTATGAAGACATATTTCTCCGATTTGGGTTTTAGCTTATCAGGACGAAAACTTTTTCACATAAGCATCACAACCCCAAAATTTTTAAGAAACGACAACTTTGGTTTCTTGCTAAACCATAGTTCATATAGTGTCGTCTCAACGGATTTAGATGGTGCCCTATTTAACGTGAATGTAGCTGTCTCTAATGCATAACCCCAAAACGATAGTGGTAAATCGGCAAGAGACATCATAGATTGTACTATATCCAATAAAGTATGGTTATGATGTTCGGACGCACCATTATGCTATGGTGTTCCAGGTGGCGTGAGTAGTGAAACTATTTCACATTGTTTTAACTGAAGACCAAACTCGTAACTCAAATATTCGTCTCCGCGATCAGATCGTAGAAACTTTATTTTCTTGTCACGATGATTTTCCACTTCACTCTGAAATTCTTTGAACTTTTTCAAACATTTCAGACTTATGTTTCATCAAGTAGATATACCCATATCTGCTCAAAACATCTGTGAAGGTCAGAAAATAATGATACTTGTCGCGAGCCTTAATATTCATCGGACCACATACATCAGTATGTATGATTTCCAACAAATCTGTTGCTCGCTCCATTGTTCCGGAGAACGGCGTTTTAGTCATCTTGCCCAAGAGGCATGGTTCGCAAGCATCAAGTGATTCATAATCAAGTGATTCCAAAAATTCCATCTGCATGGAGTTTCTTCATGCGCTTTACACCAATATGACCTAAACGGCAGTGCCACAAATAGGTTGCACTATCATTATTAACTTCGTATCTTTTGGCTTCAATATTATGAATATGTGTATTACTACGATCGAGATCCAACAAACCATTTTCGTTGGTGTGTATAACCATAGAAGGTTTTATTCATGTAAACAGAACAACAATCTATTCTCTTACTTAAATGAATAGCCGTATTGCAATAAACATGATCAAATCATATTCATGCTCAACGCAAACACCAAATAACACTTATTTAGTTTCAACACTAATCCCGAAAGTATAGGGAGTGTGTGATGATGATCATATCAATCTTGGAACCACTTCCAACACACATCGTCACCTTGCCTTTTAACTAGTCTTTGTTCATTCTGCAACTCCCGTTTCGAGTTACTAATTTTAGCAACTTGAACTAGTACCAAATACTGAGGGGTTGCTATGAACACTAGTAAAGTACACATCAATAACATGTATATCAAATATACTTATGTTCACTTTGCCATCCTTCTTATCCGCCAATCACTTGGGGTAGTTCCGCTTCCAGTGACCAGTCCCTTTGCAGTAGAAGCACTTAGTCTCAGGCTTAGGACCAGACTTGGGATTTTTCACTTGAGCAGCAACTTGCTTGCCGTTCTTCTTTGAAGTTCCCCTTCTTTCCTTTTGCCCTTTTTGAAACTAGTGATCTTGTCAACCATCAACACTTGATGTTTTTCTTTGATTTCTACCTTCGCCGATTTTAGCATCGCGAAGAGCTTGGGAATATTTTCCGTTATCCCTTGCATATTATAGTTCATCACGAAGTTCTACTAACTTGGTGATGGTGACTAGAGAATTCTGTCAATCACTATCTTATCTGGAAGATTAACTCCCACTTGATTCAAGCGATTTGTGGTACTCAGACAATCTGAGCACATGCTCACTAGTTGAGCGATTCTCCTCCATCTTTTAGCTATAGAACTTGTTGGAGACTTCATATCTCTCAACTCGGGTATTTGCTTGAAATATTAACTTCAACTCCTGGAACATCTTGTATGGTCCATGACGTTCAAAACATCTTTGAAGTCCCGATTCTAAGCCATTAAGCATGGTGCACTAAACTATTAAGTAGTCATCATATTGAGCTAGCAAAACGTTCATAACGCCTGCATCTGCTCCTGCAATAGGTCCGTCACCTAGCGGTGCATCAAGGACATAATTCTTCTATGCAGCAATGAGGATAAACCTCAGATCACGGATCCAATCCGCATCATTGCTACTAACATTTTTCAACACAATTTTCTCTAGGAACATATCAAAATAAACATAGGGAAGCAACAACGCGAGCTATTGATCTACAACATAGATATGCTAATACTACCAGGACTAAGTTCATGATAAATTAAAGTTCAATTAATCATATTACTTAAGAACTCCCACTTAGATAGACATCCCTCTAATCTTCTAAGTGATCACGTGATCCAAATCAACTAAACCATGTCCGATCATCACGTGAGATGGAGTAGTTTCAATGGTGAACATCACTATGTTGATCATATCTACTATATGATTCACGCTCGACCTTTCGGTCTCCGTGTTCCGAGGCCATATCTGTTATATGCTAGGCTCGTCAAGTTAAACCTGAGTATTCCGCGTGTGCAACTGTTTTGCACCCGTTGTATTTGAACGTAGAGCCTATCACACCCGATCATCACGTGGTGTCTCAGCACAAAGAACTTTCGCAACGGTGCATACTCAGGGAGAACACTTCTTGATAATTTAGTGAGAGATCATCTTATAATGCTACCGTCAATCAAAGCAAGATAAGATGCATAAAAGGATAAACATCACATGCAATCAATATAAGTGATATGATATGGCCATCATCATCTCGTGCTTGTGATCTCCATCTTCGAAGCACCGTCATGATCACCATCGTCACCGGCGCGACACCTTGATCTTCATCGCAGCATCGTTGTCGTCTCGCCAATCTTATGCTTCCACGACTATCACTACCGCTTAGTAATAAAGTAAAGCATTACATCGCGATTGCATTGCATACAATAAAGCGACAACCATATGGCTCCTGCCAGTTGCCGATAACTCGGTTACAAAACATGATCATCTCATACAATAAAATTTAGCATCATGTCTTGACCATATCACATCACAACATGCCCTGCAAAAACAAGTTAGACATTCTCTACTTTGTTGTTGCAAGTTTTACGTGGCTGCTACGGGCTTAAGCAAGAACTCATCTTACCTACGCATCAAAACCACAACGATAGTTTGTCAAATAGACTCCGTTTTAACCTTCTCAAGGACCGGGCGTAGCCACACTCGGTTCAACTAAAGTTGGAGAGACAGTCTTCCGCAAGCCATCTATGTGCAAAGCACGTCGAGGGAACCGGTCTCGCGTAAGCGTACGCGTAAGGTTGGTCCGGATCGTCTCGTCCAACAATACCGCTGAACCAAAGTATGACATGCTGGTAGGCAGTATGACTTGTATCGTCCACAACTCACTTGTGTTCTACTCGTGCAAATAACATCAAACCATAAAAACCTAGGCTCGGATGCCACTGTTGGGGAACGTAGTAATTTCAAAAAATTTCCTACGCACACGCAAGATCATGGTGATGCATAGCAACGAGAGGGGAGAGTGTTGTCTACATACCCTCGTAGACCGAAGCGGAAGCGTTGACACAATGTAGAGGAAGTAGTCGTACGTTCTCCTCGCGATCCAACCGATCACAGCACCGTTACTCCGGCACCTCCGAGTTCTTGGCACACGTTCAGCTCGATGACGATCCCCGGGCTCCGATCCAGCAAAGCGTCGAGGAAGAGTTCCGTCAGCACGACGGCGTGGTGACGATCTTGATGTGTTACCGGCGCAGGGCTTCGCCTAAGCACTGCAACGATATGATCGAGGTGAAATTTGGTGGAAGGGGGCACCGCACACGGCTAAGGAACGATCCGTAGATCAACTTGTGTGTCTATGGGGTGCCCCCTGCCCCTGTATATAAAGGATGGAGGAGGAGGAGGCGGCCGGCCAAGGCTTGGCGCGCCAGGGTGTGGAGTCCTACTAGGTCTCCAAGTCCTAGTAGGAGTCCACCAAGAGGGGAGGAAGGGAGAAGGAATAGGAGGAGTAGGAAAGGTGGCCGGCCCCCTTTTCCCTAGTCCAATTCGGACTAGAGGGGAGGGGGGGCGCAGCAGCCTTTTCCTCTTCCCACTAAAGCCCATCAAGGCCCATTACTTCTCCCGTAATCCCGTAACTCCCCGATACTCCCGAAAATACCCGAATCACTCAGAACCTTTCCGATGTCCGAATATAGTCGTCCAATATATCGATCTTTACGTCTCGACCATTTCGAGACTCCTCGTCATGTCCCCGATCTCATCCGGGACTCCGAACTCCTTCGGTACATCAAAACTCATAAACTCATAATATAACTGTCATCGAAACCTTAAGCGTGCGGACCCTACGGTTCGAGAACAATGTAGACATGACCGAGACACGTCTCCGGTCAATAACCAATAGCGGGACCTAGATGCCCATATTGGCTCCTACATATTCTACGAAGATCTTTATCGGTCAGACCGCATAACGACATACGTTGTTCCCTTTGTCATCGGTACGTTACTTGCCCGAGATTCGATCGTCGGTATCCAATACCTAGTTCAATCTCGTTACCGGCAAGTCTCTTTACTCGTTCCGTAATACATCATCTCGCAACTAACTCATTGGTTGCAATGCTTGCAAGGCTTTATGTGATGTGCATTACCGAGAAGGCCCTGAGATACCTCTCCGACAATCGGAGTGACAAATCCTAATCTCGAAATATGCCAACCCAATATGTACCTTCGGAGACACCTGTAGAGCACCTTTATAATCACTCAGTTACGTTGTGACGTTTGGTAGCACACAAAGTGTTCCTACGGTAAACGGGAGTTGCATAATCTCATAGTTAAAGGAACATGTATAAGTCATGGATAAAAGCAATAGCAACATACTAAACGATCGGGTGCTATGCTAATGGAATGGGTCATGTCAATCAGATCATTCAACTAATGATGTGATCTCGTTAATCAAATAACAACTCTTTGTTTATGGTTAGGAAACATAACCATCTTTGATTAATGAGCTAGTCAAGTAGAGGCATACTAGTGACACTCTGTTTGTCTATGTATTCACACATGTATTATGTTTCCGGTTAATACAATTCTAGCATGAATAATAAACTTTTATCATGATATGTAAGGAAATAAATAATCACTTTATTATTGCCTCTAGGGCATATTTCCTTCAACTTGCCCGAGATTCGATCGTAGGTATCATCATACCTAGTTCCATCTCGTTACCGGAAAGTCTCTTTACTCGTTCCGTAATGCATCATCCCGCAACTAACTCATTAGTCACATTGCTTGCAAGGCTTATAGTGATGTGCATTACCGAGAGGGCCCAGAGATACCTCTCCGATACACGGAGTGACAAATCCTAATCTCGATCTATGCCAACCCAACAAACACCTTCGGAGACACTTGTAGAGCATCTTTATAATCACCCAGTTATGCTGTGACGTTTGATAGCACACAAGGTGTTCCTCTGGTATTCAGGAGTTGCATAATCTCATAGTCAAAGGAATATGTATAAGTTGTGAAGAAAGCAATAGCAATAAAACTGAACGATCAACATGCTAAGCCAACGGATGGGTCTTGTCCATCACATCATTCTCCCAATTATGTGATCTCGTTCATCAAATGACAACACATGTCTATGGTTAGGAAACTTAACCATCTTTGGTTAACAAGATAATCAAGTAGAGGCAAACTAGGGACATTCTGTTTTGTCTATGTATTCACACATGTACTAAGTTTTCGGTTAATACAATTCTAGCATGAATAATAAACATTTATCATGATATAAGGAAATATAAATAACAACTTTATTATTGCCTCTATGGCATATTTCCTTCAGTCTCCCACTTGCACTAGAGTCCATAATCTAGTTCACATCATCATGTGATTTATTACCAATAGTTCACATCTTTATGTGATTAGGTCACATCCCCATGTGACTAATACCCAAAGGGTTTAGTAGAGTCAATAATCTAGTTCACATCGCTATGTGTCACTCGTGCGCGTCAGTCCTACACAAACAGTTTTTAACCCGTTTCCGCGACGGCATCTGGAACCGTCGCCAAGTGAGTGTGGGCGATAGGGGGATCCTTCCCACACGACCCAGAAACCGTCGGGGATATGCCCTCCTGGCACACACATTTGGCAAAATGAGGTCGTGTGCGGCCGGCGAGCGCTCAAATATGGAAATACGTACAGTAGAGCTAAAAAATACAATTATATGGTGAAATTGTTTCCGGTCGCAAGTACATCCCACATAGTCAGTCCCCGCTAAACGTTTCCGTTCGTATGTACATCCCACATAGTCGCTCCGAGGAATACATTTCCGTTCACAGGTACATCACCCACAATTTTTCCCGTTAAATCATTTGTGATAGCATTGCCATTGCACACGATATTAATAATTTTATCGTTTGCATTATTGAATGCATCACACATGGTGCGTAGAAAGAAACTGTGTGGCAAAGGCTGTCCATCACACACACTTTTTATGTGATAAACGTCTGCGCAAGGTGGCCTAACGCAAACAATTTTTAAGAGAAAGTCGTGTGTGCAGTGGAGATTAATCGCACGCGTAGTGGATCCTAGAAACGTTTATGATCTCCATGTATATCGCAGACATTTTGCTTTCACAAACCGTGTGCAGTGTAATCCCTATTTAATCCATAATGAATCCAATTAATCCCTAATTTAAAAATCACACGTTATTAATTTGAAAGTAGGCAATCACTTATTTCATATCCAACCATGTTTATTACAAATATAGGTTCAACCACGAATCCATAATTCAACGCACAGGTACATATACTGAAGAACTACAGAAGCACCAAGTAAAGAATGATGAACCATAGTTGTACTAAAGACTGTAAAGAGAGAGGCGAAAGACATTCTGGTTGCTGGAGAAGGTGAAGCGGAATGCCCATATTGTGCCCTCCTCCATGCGTAAGGCGCGCATGACTCTAGGCCAACCCCTTGTGATGGCTGCCCGTGCATCCTTCACTGTCTTCATTAGGACTTCTCGATGCTCATTGTAGTTTGGATGAAATACTTTAACCTTCATTGCGTGTCCACCAATCATGTACTTTGCGAGGTAATCTTGAGTGAACTGCTTCGGGAACCACTGGGAACGAAAAAGATTCATACATTGTTGTCTAACAACTCATTATGGGCAGTAAAAAGAGAAGGCTGCAGAGTTTGTAGTTACCATCCTACAGCTCACTGTTGTGTTGGATAGAGCATAAACAAATAATTTGCTTGCCACCATTCATATCTTTTTGCTAATAATCCTTATCAGTTTCCTCACTTGATGCTTGTTCATCAATATCTCATTGCCCCATACGCAAAAAGGGTTGATGCGTGGATCCTTGCCAAGGGCATATGTACCTACAAGCAACAAGTCAATATTAGAAGCCACCTAGTGTCCAGGCCTAGATCTATATGCACTACATTATGGAACGACGGGGGGGAGTACAAGCTGACAGATGAAGCTAACCTCGGCAGAAAATGGTGGCCACTCCCGTTGTTGTCCTGCATAAGTAGTGGAAAGGCATGATAAGTACAACAATCTTAACATCAAACAAATATAGCAAAGGTAAACAACATCATCTCCAAAAGATAGCTTGAATGTGTTGGTCTCAGCATGCTGTTAAAGCAGATATAAAATGGAAGGCAATGTTACCGATAGCAGGCTTAACAGCCATCAAATATTGCAATTCAAACTGGTATTGTTGAAAATGAATAGAACGTAGGTAATCCTTAAACATCACACTGTGTCATGGAATTGTCACGGCAGATGTCCTTAGTGTCAGGACTTAGTCGCGAGGCCAACGCATCTATGCGGTAGCTTGAAGGGGTTGGTCGGAATCAAGAGACGCAAGACGGATCATCACACAAGACGAGGATTTAGACAGCTTCGGGCCCCGAGAAACATCATCCGGAATAGCCCTACATGTTGTTTGTGGCTAGGTCTCATTATGCTCATGAGGGAGTCGCCGTAAGCCGGCTCTCCTCCTTGTGTCTAGCCCTAGATATTGTTTCTTGCTTGTCTCCCTTTAGGGAGCCCTGCCTCTCCTTATATATGTTGAAGGGGCGGGTTACATGACTAGTCCTAGTAGGATTAGGATTACTCTATTACAAGTGGAGCCCTAGTCTTGCTTCCTTTGTAGGAGAATATTCCTTATGCCTTTCCTCTTAAGCCGACCTTCCTTAATGTAAGCCGGCCTTCTGGGCCTTGAGCCTCATGGGCCCCCGGGTCTTGTCGCTCCTCTGATCCGCTTGCCAGGCCACCCATAAGTCGCCAGGCTCGGGCGGGTCACTTAGTGAGTCGTCCAGTCAGGGCGGGTCATTAGTGAGTCGCCAAGTCCGGCCGGGTTATACATCCGGCCGGGTCATACCGCGGGGTATATCCCCAACATTAGCCCTCAAGTTTAATTTGGATTTATCCATGTAAAACTGATCTGCAACATAAACACAAGAACAAATTGACAGGTTGTACTCCGGGTTAAATACTCTTGTAAACTGGCACTTGATCATCCTTAAGTCCTTGTCATCTCCTCCTTCTAGAAAGTCCGGGTCAATAGACCAACTTCATAATCAATTTGCTTGTAGAAGAAATATTGTAAATAAAGAATCCATTTGAGTCGGCCTTCAATGCTCTGATTTGACAAAAATATTGGTCTTGAAATATTCGACAGATATTCAGCCAGCTTGAAAATGTAGAACTTGCCGAGCTATGATTTGCAAAATCGTCGGGTTATAAACAAATGATGTCGGGTCATGTAATTGTTGCTGATGCCGGGTTAATATTATGATGACACCGGGTCATAAACTTTGCAGATTTCTCCAATAATAATATAATACCTGATTTGCTCAAAACTGAGAATTTGAAGTTATTCCTCCCTTATATGCATATCACTTGTAGCCCCCAAGTGTCGGATTGTCATGCTTGCAGCAACCTGGGACTTGTAATTGCCTTATGCTCATAAAAATTTCAACCAGTGTAGCCCCCAAGGGACGGGTCATTATGCAATAATGAGCAGGGACTTTGTAAATATGATCATGTAAACTTGAGCAGCAATGTGTAGCCCCCAAGGGTCGGCTCAGTAAGATATTACTGAGCTGGGACTTTGTATATGATTCATTGATAATAACATCATATGATGTAATCTCCACCATGGGGCTTGAACCCACGTCCACAAGGTTGAGAGCTTTGTACTCTACCAATTGAGTAGTGGATCTTTCAATATAATGGTTTAAGGCTTGTGCACCTTGAATTTTCAATAGGAGCAATTGGTAGCCCCCAAGGGCCGGCTCATTTAGAATGTGATGAGCCAGATCTTCAATAAGTTGAGCAAAAAATGACTTTGCATTAGCCCCCAAGTGCCATGGTGCATGCTGGCAGTGACATGAGACTTGCATATTTGATGTAATCTCAATTTGAATAATGTAGCCCTCAAGTGTCGGGTTGTAAGCCTGCAGCGACTCGGCACTATTTCCTCCATTGTAAAAATAAATCATGCCCATTGATAAAAGTAATAGCAGTTGCGCTAAAGTGACTTTGAAAACCTCAATCATAATACTAGTTATTGATAATCATAAGAGAAATCCAGCCATGTTGGCTATTCAAGATTTGAATAATATAATCCGGTATGAAAACCTCAATCATTCAATATCATAATGAAAATCCAGCCATGTTGGCTATTAAAGATTTGAATAACCCGGTTTGAAAACCTCAATCATTCAATATAACGAAAATCCAGCCAAGTTTGGCTATTTAAAGATTTAAAATACCTTATCTATTGACAAGTAAATTCGGAGTTTAAATACCCGGCGGCTCTTGGCCGATGGTGACTCAATACGCCTTCATTGTAAACCGGAATTTTCATGACCCGGCAGCTTATAGCCTTTTGAGAAAAAATCCAGAATGGATAATCATTTTGAAGCATCAACTTTGGCAATGAGCTTGAACTTAATCATTTAGATGTCATATTTCTGCAAATGCTGCAGAGAGTTTAAACAACATATGCCCTGGCGACTTAGCATCAAAACCAGGGCGGGTCATAATATCTCACATATAACTACTGTGATATTTAATTTCTACTGCCGGCTTACATAACCTGTGCAGTAAGGGTGATAACCCAATCCTTAGAAGCCAACGCTTCCACATAGATGATGATTGTCATAAACTGGCGACTTATAGTCAAAAGTCAAGCCGGGTTAAGCATAAAACACTTATATATATATGAGATATAATCCCAAAAAGGTCTCAAGTTAAGTAATTGTGGCTGCAATAAACTTTACCAGAGACAGAATAAAACTTTTTGAGGCTTCTGATTTGGATACAATCAGTAAACCGTTCCAAAGGGGTTAAGCTAAGATTCAGATATGATCATATAGCCCCCAATGGCTTTGGCGTTTCGCCGATCAAGAGGGTACCGGCAGCTATGTTCTCTTTGGTTCGAATACGACCTATGTTTGAACAGGAAGCCCCCAAATGACCTTGAGATTTTTTTTAACTACTCTGATTCGAATACGATCAAAGTCGGACCCAAAAGCGGTTAAGCTATGGTTCAAATACGATCAAGAATCCCCCGAGTGAGTTTGGCATTGTGCCGATCAAGAGGGTACCGACAGCTATGTTCTCTTTGATTCGAATACGACCTATGTTTGAACAGGAAGCTCCCTAGTGATCATTGGATGAGCCAATAAGGCAGGATACCCATGTTTGAACCGCGCATCATGGCAGCAAATGTTCTATTTGGCAACCTTTATATTTTTTTTGAGAACTCGACCTTTGCGAGAGATAATATTCTTCTTGAACCGGAATTTTAAACCGGATTTGAGAGCTTCAGAGCTTTGTGGGAGACAGATTTCCCTTGAACCGGACTTTGAACCGAAATCCTTCTTTTTAAGCCAGAAATTTTTTGACGGCCTTCAAATTTTTACCAATATGGTGGTAGCCTCCGGGACCAGGTTATCTTCCCTCCAATGACCCGGGGTCTTGAATCTCATAATGTTTGCTAATTCATGTCATCGTAGCCCCCGAGTCTTAAGACTACTCGAGGAGTTGGCTTGAGACTCTCCACGCTTGACCATGATATGACCAGTGGATTGCTGGAATATGTTGAATCTCGGTGGGTTATAATTAACCCTGTCCATTGACCCGTCCGGTGCAGGCAAGGGCTATAGATTGATGGCCTCTTCTGTAATAATGAATTGTTCTAGATAAGAAATTGCACAAACGAGAGTAATTGTTCTCGAAGAAAATAAAAATGTATCAATAGAAATTGATTGGACAGCTTTCACCTGATTTGTCTGGACGAAAAATGAGTTATATATAGAGTCCATAGATCACCTCCAGTAACTTTAGCTATGATTTAGCCACTCTCTCATGGTTGCGATGGAGGTGGAGGCTTAAAGCGCGGCACCGCGCGGCTCAAAAAGGGACCCTCCGGGTCATGTTGACCATTGGATTTTTTTTAATAACGAAAACTGCTCAGGGCGGCGGCTCGCAGGTGCGGCCGCAGTGAAGGTGCGGCGGGCCATATCAACTTGAAGAGGAAATGGCAGCAGTGGCAAAGGAGCAGGAGGGAGCCGACGGCGGGGAAGCACCTGACCAGGCGGGTCACGGTCGTGGCCAGCAGAAGCAAGTCTGACCCGGCCAGGCACAGCGGTGCCCCCTGGGAGCCGACTCAGGGCCGGATGAGGGCCGGATACGGCCTAGCTCGAGATGTGACGGGGGCGCAGACCACGAGGGGAGCGGCACTGCAGATGGCTCATCGGCGGCGTTCAGCGCGGGACAGATGAGGACCAGCAGGGAGAGGCGCTATGGTGGCTTAGGCAAACGGCGACTTGTGTCCGCAGAGACAGCAGCGGCGGTTGATGGCCTAGAACGAACACGGCGGCTTGACCGGCGGAGGCGTGCTCGGCGGCGACTCACCAAGGCCTAGTTTTCCGATTCACGGTGCATCGACGCAGCAGATGGGGTCCGACAACTTGCGGTGAAGCCGAGGCACGTCCAGGGCTGAAGCGAGATTACGGCAGCGACGGCTTGCAAATTGTAATAGAGGCGAGGCCGGTTCAAGGCTGCGGGGGCGAGCGACAACAGCAGCCCGCGGCGAAGGCGAACATCAACTTTGACACTGCAGGGGAGACCCTATTGCTGCTGCTGCTCAGACTACACCTTGACGTCGCGTCGCGGCAGTGATCGCAGCAGCGGATGCAGGCATCTTGAGGCGGTGCAGGTAAGGCGAAGGCGACGGCCACTCGGAGCGGTGCTCGGAAGTGGTGACTTGGAGCTGCGGCAGAGGCGGCTCTCCCGCTGCAGTCTGAGGCGTGCGCCAGAACAAGGTGGCTCAATGCAGCCTACGGCGGCTCTGACGCGGAGTCGACAGGGACTTGAAGTGAGACCTCAGTGGAGAAGCGGCGAGGCAATAGTGAAGGCAGGGGCGGAGCCGGCCAATGTTTTTGAAGGTGGAGGGTCACAACAATGGGGGAGACCGGCCACGGGGCGGCTCACGGCACAGGTGGCAGTTTGGAAAACTCAGAGCAGAAGCAACGCGTCTGGGCGCGGGCGGTGAGCCCACGAGGCGTCCTGCAGCGCGCCAGGCAGGGCTGGCGGAGCGGCCAAGATGGGGCGCCGGAGCGACGTACAGCGAGCCGGCGAGGGCTTCAAAGGCGGCGCGAGCCGCAGCAACTCAAGGACGAAGAAATTGTGATTGTCGCCGCAACACGGAGGGCGGCTGAAGCGGTTACCAGTGGAAGGAGCGATGGCGGCTCATCAGAGGAGCAACGCGAGGTCACGGTGACTTGAAGGCGGGGGCTCGAGGCCATCTTGGAATTGTCACGGCAGATGTCCTTAGTGTCAGGACTTAGTCGCGAGGCCAACGCATCTATGCGGTAGCTTGAAGGGGTTGGTCGGAATCGAGAGAAGCAAGACGGATCATCACACAAGACGAGGATTTAGACAGCTTCGGGCCCCGGGAACATCATCCGGAATAGCCCTACATGCTGTTTGTGGCTAGGTCTCATTATGCTCATGAGGGAGTCGCCGTAAGCCGGCTCTCCTCCTTGTGTCTAGCCCTAGATATTGTTTCTTGCTTGTCTCCCTTTAGGGAGCCCTGCCCCTCCTTATATATGTTGAAGGGGCGGGTTACATGACTAGTCCTAGTAGGATTAGGATTACTCTATTACAAGTGGAGCCCTAGTCTTGCTTCCTTTGTAGGAGAATATTCCTTATGCCTTTCCTCTTAAGCCGACCTTCCTTAATGTAAGCCGGCCTTCTGGGCCTTGAGCCTCATGGGCCCCCGGGTCTTGTCACTCCTCTGATCCGCTTGCCAGGCCACCCATAAGTCGCCAGGCTCGGGCGGGTCACTTAGTGAGTCGTCCAGTCAGGGCGGGTCATTAGTGAGTCGCCAAGTCCGGTCGGGTTATACATCCGGCCGGGTCATACCGCGGGGTATATCCCCAACACACTGGATAAATGTGTAAAACTGAAATAAAGGGCATGTGTTAACTACACCAGGAATAACTGGAACCAAATATAGGCGTTCAAACTGGTATTGATGTAGTCGAGCGGCACAGTTCTGACTTGCATATAATGAACCACACATTGTGAATGACTAAAATAAACAAGGCATAAGTGACCAGTATAACAACCAAATATAGCCATTGAAAATTGGACAGAGTCTCACTGCAACCAACCTAACAAGCAAATACAGATAAACAGGGCATATGCTTGAAAACTGGACAAATGCTCACTGCAACCAACCTAACAAGCAGATAAAGATAAACAAGGCATCTGCTTGATAACTGGAGAAATGCTAAAAAAATAACCTAACAACCAAATACAGATAAACATGGCATCTGCTTGATAACTGGACAAATGCTAAAGAAAGCAACCTAACAACCAAATACAGATAAACAAGGCATCTGATTGATAACTGGACAAATACTCACTGCAACCAAACTAAGAACCAAATACAGATAAACAAGGCATCTACTCAATAACTGAAAAAATGCTCACTTCAACCAACCTAACAACCAAATACAGATAAACAAGGCATCTACTCACTATAAACAACCAAATATAGCCATTCATGAAACTAAAGTGGAGAATTCATACTTAAACATCACATAAACCTATTGAACAATACATTTTTGCATAACTAAAATAATTAAACACGGCACAGTTAAAGCACCGCACGACAAATGCTACTACAACAAAATGTACGGGTTGGCAAGCTAGAAAAGGTAATATTTGTTGATAGAATGTTGATATGTCTCCAACATATCTATAATTTTTTTATTGCTTCATGTTATATTATCTACTGTTTTGGAAAATATTGGGCTTTATTATTCACTTTTATATTATTTTTGGGACTAACCTATTAACCGAAGGCCCAGCCCAGAATTGTTGTTTTTTGCCTATTTCAGAGTTTCGAACAAACGGAATATCAAACGGAGTCCAAACGGAATGAAATCTTCGGGAACGTGATTTTCTCACCGAATATGATCCAGGAGACTTGGACCCTACGTCAAGAAAGAAAGGAAGGAGGCACGAGGTAGGGGGCTCGCCCACCCCCCAGGGCGCGCCCTCCACCCTCGTAGGCCCCCTGTTGCTCCACCGACGTACTCCTTCCTCCTATATATACCTATGTACCCCCACACGATCAAAAACGGAGCCAAAAACCTAATTCCACCGCCGCAACCTTCTGTACCCACGAGATCCCATCTTGGGGCCTGTCCCGAAGCTCCGCCGGAGGGGGCATCCACCACGGAGGGATTCTACATCATCATAGCCCCTCCGATGAAGTGTGAGTAGTTTACCTCAGACCTTCGGGTCCATAGTTAGTAGCTAGATGGCTTCTTCTCTCTTTTTGGATCTCAATACAATGTTCTCCCCCTCTCTCGTGGAGATCTATTCGATGTAATCTTCTTTTTGCGGTGTGTTTGTTGAGACCGATGAATTGTGGGTTTATGATCAAGATTATCTATGAACAATATTTGAATCTTCTCTGAATTCTTTTATGTATGATTGGTTATCTTTGCAAGTCTCTTCGAATTATCAGTTTGGTTTGGCCTACTAGATTAGTTTTTCTTGCAATGGGAGAAGTGCTTAGCTTTGGGTTCAATCTTGCGGTGTCCTTTCCCAGTGATAGTAGGGGCAGCAAGGCACGTATTGTATTGTTGCTATCGAGGATAACAAGATGGGTTTTTTATCATATTGCCTGAATTTATCCCTCTACATCATGTCATCTTGCTTAAGGCGTTACTCTGTTTTCTTGAACTTAATACTCTAGATGCATGTTGGATAGCGGTCGATGAGTGGAGTAATAGTAGTAGATGCAGGCAAGAGTCGGTCTACTTGTCTCGGACGTGATGCCTATATACATGATCATACCTAGATATTCTCATAACTATGCTCAATTCTGTCAATTGCTCAACAGTAATTCATTCACCCACCGTAAAATACTTATGCTCTTGAGAGAAGCCACTAGTGAAATCTATGGCCCCCGGGTCTATCTTCATCATATCAATCTTCCATCACTTTATTATTGCCTTTACTTTTTATTTTGCTTTTATTTTACTTTGCATCTTTATCACAAAAATTCCAAAAATATTATCTATCATATCTATCAAATCTCACTCTCGTAAGTGACCGTGAAGGGATTGACAACCCCTTATCGCGTTGGTTGCGAGGATTTATTTGATTTGTGCAGGTACGGGGGACTTGCGCGTAGCCTCCTATTGGATTGATACCTTGGTTCTGAAAAACTGAGGGAAATACTTACGCTACTTTGCTGCATCATCCTTTCCTCTTCAAGGAAATCCAACGCAGTGCTCAAGAGGTAACAAGAAGAATTTCTGGCGCCGTTGCCGCGGAGTCTATGCAAAAGTCAACATACCAAGTACCCATCACACCCTTATCTCCCGCATTACATTATTTTCCTTTTGCCTCTCGTTTTCCTCTCCTCCACTTCACCCTTGCCGTTTTATTCGCCCTTTTTCCGTTCGTCTTTTCGTTTGCCTTGATGTCTTACTTGGCTCGTTTGCTCGTTTGGTTGAAATAGTTGAGTATTTATTCCTAAACAGAGAAGCTAAGATCTATGGATCCTCATCCGCTTGCCAATCTCTTTAAAAGATCCAATTATGATGAACCTATTGCTAGTGAATTGAGTGCACTAGATTATCTTTTTGAGGTTTTGCCTGAAATTCGTAGATCTAAAATTTGTGATGAAGTACTTTATGAAGCGATTCACGATAGATCTTTGAATAAAAAGCATGATTGCAATGATTTTACTATAAATTCTATTGATGTCAATTATGCTAAAAATATGCAAAACCCTAAGCTTGGGCATGCTAGTTTTGCCATGTCTACTACTTGTTGCAATGATCATGATTGGGGTGATTCTTCTTATGATCTTGAAAATTTATTTAAGCCCCTTGATGAATATGAGATTGATAAGATTGTTTGCAATAATATTTAAAGTGGATTTGGAAGAGTGTCAACTTTAGATCCCACATATTTGGAGAATATTCAATCTTATGAAAATTTTGATAAAAGTGGGTTTGGAGAGGTCATGACTTTAGCTAATGTTAATCCCACTATTTCGGAAGAGTGTCAACTTTGCATGCATGTGGATCGTGTTGAAAGTATTTATTGTAATAGCTATTTTGTTGAATTTTCTTTGATCCTACATGTAATTATTATGAGAGAGGAAAATATGGTTATAGAAATTTTCGTGTTACTAAATTACCTCTCGTTATCTTGGGATTGCTATTGTTCTTTTCCGCTTCCTTGCATATGCTAGTTTTTGCTCGCTATGATAATTTGTTTGCCTATAATATGCCTATGCATAGGAAGTATGATATACTTAAGTGTGTTTGTCACATGTTTTATGATGCTCTCTTTATGCTTCAATTCTTGTCTTTCACGTGAGTATCATTGAAATCTTAATGCCTAGCTAAAAAGGCTTTAAAGAAAAGCGCTTGTTGGGAGACAACCCAATACATTCCCTTGCTGCTGAGTAATAAAT
This sequence comes from Aegilops umbellulata, assembly GCA_032464435.1. Lineage (NCBI taxonomy): Eukaryota > Viridiplantae > Streptophyta > Magnoliopsida > Poales > Poaceae > Aegilops > Aegilops umbellulata. Next base: position 119,752,267 of record CP136054.1, on the reverse strand, counting down.
CTTTGATCTAGCCTCTGGTTAGATGTGTTTTTATGTTTTAATTAGTGTTTGTGCCATGTTAAACCTATAGGATCTTCTTGGATGATAGTTATTTGATCTTCCTGTAATTTCCAGAAACTTTCCGTTCACAAAAATAATTGTTAAAAATCACCAAAACGTGATAAAATACTGATTCCAATTGCTGCTGATCAATAAACAAATTTCCTAGGTCGTCCTATTTTGGTAAATTTGTTGGAGTTCCAGAAGTTTGCGTTAGTTACAGATTACTACAGACTGTTCTGTTTTTGATAGATTCGGTTTTTCGTGTGTTGTTTGCTTATTTTGATGAATCTATGGCTAGTAAAATAGTTTATAAACCATAGAAAAGTTGGAATACATTAGGTTTAACACCAATATAAATAAAGAATGAGTTCATTACAGTACCTTGAAGTGGTCTTTTGTTTTCTTTCGCTAACGGAGCTCACGTGATTTCTGTTGAGTTTTGTGTTGTGAAGTTTTCAAGTTTTGGGTGAAATCTTTTGATGGATTATCGAACAAGGAGTGGCAAGAGCCTAAGCTTGGTGATGCCCATGGCACCCCCAATATAATCTAAGGACACCAAAAAGCCAAAGCTTGGGGATGCATGCCCCGGAAGGCATCCCCTGTTTCGTCTCCTTCCATCGGTAACTTTACTTGGAGCTATATTTTTATTCACCAACATGATATGTGTTTTGCTTGGAGCGTCTTGTATAATTTGAGTATCTGTTTGTTAGTTTGCCACAATCATCCTTGTTGTACACACCTTTTGGGAGAGCCATACATAATTTGGAATTTGTTAGAATACTCTATGTGCTTCACTTATATCTTTTAGAGCACGGTGGTGGATTTGTTTTATAGAAACTATTGATCTCTCATGATTCACTTAGATTATTTTGAGAGTCTTAAATATCATGGTAATCTTCTTAAAAATATTAATATGCTTGGCATTCAAGATTTGTAAAACTTTCTTTTGAGTGCGTTGAATACTAAGAAAAGTTTGATGCTTGATAATTGTTTTGAAATATGAAGATGGTGATATTAGAGTCATGCTAGTTGAGTAGTTGTGAATTTGAGAAATACTTGTGTTAAAGTTTGTGATTCACGTAGCATGAACGTATGGTGAACCGTTATATGATGAAGTCGGAGCATGATTTATTTATTGATTGTCTTCCTTATGAGTGGCGGTCGAGGACGAGCGATGGTCTTTTCCTACCAATCTATCCCCCTAGGAGCATGCGCGTAATACTTTTCTTTGATAACTTCTAGATTTTTGCAATAAGTATATGAGTTCTTTATGACTAATGTTGAGTCCATGGATTATATGCACTTTTCTTCCTTCCACCATTGCTAGCCTCTCTAATACCACGTACTTTTCGCCAGTATCATACACCCACCATATACCTTCCTCAAAACAGCCACCATACCTACCTATCATGGCATTTCCATAGACATTCCGAGATATATTGCCATGCAACACCCAACGTTCCGTTTATTATGACACGCTCCATCATTGTCATATTGCTAGCATGATCATGTAGTTGACATCATATTTGTTGCAAAGCCACCGTTCATAATTATTTCATACATGTCACTCTTGATTCATTGCATATCCCGGTACACCGCCGGAGGCATTCATATAGAGTCATATTTGTTCTAAGTATCGAGTTGTAATTGCTGAGTTGTAAGAAAATAAAAGTGTGATGATCATCATTTTTAGAGCATTGTCCCAAGTGAGGAAAAGGATGATGGAGACTATGATTCCCCCACAAGTCAGGATGAGACTCCGGGCGAGAAAAAAGAGGCCATATAAAAAAAGAGAAAAGGCCCAAATAAAAAAATGAGAGAAAAAGAGAGAAGGGACAATGTTATTATCCTTTTAACACACTTGTGCTTCAAAGTAGCACCATGATCTTCATGATATAGAGTCTCTCATTTTGTCACTTGCATATACTAGTGGGAATTTTTCATTATAGAACTTGGCTTGTATATTCCAATGATGGGCTTCCTCAAAATTCCCTAGGTCTTCGTGAGCAAGCGAGTTGGATGCACACCCACTTAGTTTCTTTTGTTGAGCTTTCATATACTTATAGCTCTAGTGCATCCGTTGCATGGCAATCCCTACTCACTCACATTGATATCTATTGATGGGCATCTCCATAGCCCGTTGATACGCCTAGTTGATGTGAGACTATCTTCTCCCTTTTTTTCTTCTCCACAACCAACATTCTATTAAACATATAGTGCTATATCCATGGCTCACGCTCATGTATTGCGTGAAGATCAAAAAAGTTTTGAGAATGTCAAAAGTATGAAACAATTGCTTGGCTTGTCATCAGGGTTGTGCATGATTTAAATAATTTGTGTGGTGAAGATAGATCATAGACAGACTATATAATTTTGTAGGGATAACTTTCTTTGGCCATATTATTTTGACAAGACATGATTGCTTTATTAGTATGCTTGAAATATTATTATTTTTATGTCAATATTAAACTTTTGTCTTGAATCTTTCGGATCTGAATATTCATGTCACAATTAAGAAGAATTACATTGAAATTATGCCAAGTAGCACCCCGCATAAAAAATTCTGTATTTATCATTTACCTACTCGAGGAGGAGCAGGAATTAAGCTTGGGGATGCCTGATACGTCTCCAACCTATCTATACTTTTGATTGCTTCGTGCTATATTATCTACTGTTTGGACAATACTGGGCTTTATTATTCACTTTTATATTATTTTTGGGACTAACCTATTAACCGGAGGCCAAGCCCAGAATTGTTGTTTTTTTTGCCTATTTCAGAGTTTCCAAGAAACGGAATATCAAACGGAGTCCAAACGGAATGAAACCTTCGGGAACGTGATTTTCTCACCGAATATGATCCAGGAGACTTGGACCCTACGTCAAGAAAGAAAGGAGGGAGGCACGAGGTAGGGGGCGCACCCACCCCCCAGGGCACGCCCTCCACCCTTGTGGGCCCCCTGCTGCTCCACGGACATACTCCTTCCTCCTATATATACCTACATACCCCAAACGATAAAAAACGGAGCCAAAAACCTAATTCCACCGCCGCAACCTTCTGTACCCACGGGATCCCATCTTGGGGCCTGTTCCGGAGCTCCGCCGGAGGGGGCATCCACCACGGAGGGCTTCTACATCATCATAGCCCCTCGGATGAAGTGTGAGTAGTTTACCTCAGACCTTCGGGTCCATAATTAGTAGCTCGATGGCTTCTTCTCTCTTTTTGGATCTCAATACAATGTTCTCCCCCTCTCTCGTGGAGATCTATTCGATGTAATCTTCTTTTTGCGACGTGTTTGTTGAGACGATGAATTGTGGGTTTATGATCAAGATTATCTATGAACAATATTTGAATCTTCTCTGAATTCTTTTATGTATGATTGGTTATCTTTGCAAGTCTCTTGTAATTATCAGTTTAGTTTGGCCTACTAGATTGGTTTTTCTTGCAATGGGAGAAGTGCTTAGCTTTGGGTTCAATCTTGCAGTGTCCTTTCCCAGTGACAGTAGGGGCAGCAAGGCACGTATTGTATTGTTGCCATCGAGGATAAAAAGATGGTTTTTTTATTTATCATATTGCATGAATTTGTCCCCCATCATGTCATCTTGCTTAAGGTGTTACTCTATTTTCTTGAACTTAATACTCTAGATGCATGCTGGATAGCGGTCGATGAGTGGAGTAATAGTAGTAGATGCAGGCAAGAGTCGGTCTACTTGTCTCGGACGTGATGCCTACATACATGATCATACCTAGATATTCTCATAACTATGCTCAATTCTGTCAACTGCTCAACAGTAATTCGTTCACCCACAGTAAAATACTTATGCTCTTGAGAGAAGCCACTAGTGAAATCTATGGCCCCCGGGTCTATCTTCATCATATCAATCTTCCATCACTTTATTATTGCCTTTACTTTTTACTTTGCTTTTATTTTACTTTGCATCTTTATCACAAAAATACCAAAAGTTATCTATCGTATCTATCAGATCTCACTCTCGTAAGTGACCGTGAAGGGATTGACAACCCCTTATCGCATTGGTTGCGAGGAGTTATTTGATTGGTGCAGGTACGAGGGACTCGCGCGTAGCCTCCTACTGGATTGATACCTTGGTTCTAAAAAACTGAGGGAAATACTTGTGCTACTTTGCTGCATCATCCTTTCCTCTTCAAGGAAATCTAATGCGGTGCTCAAGAGGTAGCAAATGTTGCCTCACATATCATGGACAAGATCCTTCTAGTTGGAAGAGCACATACCCATGGTGCGCTCTCTGATGTCACAGATGGGTTGTTTCACCTTAGAAGAACCTTCGTGGGTGCCCTCCTCATGGTTGTGGTTGTCGTCGATGAGATCTGACTTGGAAATTGAGGATCCCAAGCCGCCGTTGTAGAACGTGTCCTTCAGAAGTGTCAAAATGGGCTTGATGGCGTATAAAGCTCGCAAATCCTTGACCGATTGGTGGAGGAGATCAGCGGCAGGGCCGTCGAAGAGATCGACGGCGGTTGAACCAGAGGGGTTGGGAATGGACCACTTAACCTGTGACATGGCCCGCGTGAAGCCGTCGGTGTGGACGAGCTTGATGTCGTAGCCAGCTTTCCCGAGATACAGTAATACACTAGCCCGCTGACATGAAGCCTTCGGCATGGCAACGTAGTCAACGTCTCCGCCGGCTTCCGCGGCGACATGTTGCTCTGGGATCGACAGGTCGGGGTGAACGGCGGCCACCTTGACAACGTCCACCGGAGAGGCCATGATAAACCTCTTCTTGGCCGAACGCTCGTCGGGCTCCCCGGGATACGTGGTCGAGCTTAGGCTGCGACGTTCTGGAGCAGGGGATGTGGATCTGGCAGGGAGGGACACCGCAGGCCTCATCTAAAAACTCAGGGGAGTGGGCTACGGTATGGGAGTCGCTGAATAATCTGAACTTTATTATCTAAGCTAGGAGGAAAGTGCAGACCGGCAGGGTTAGCGGCGGCGCCGGCGGCGGCCGCGAGCTAGGGTTCGAAGGGGGGAGGGGGCGGGTGGGGGACTGTGGAGGGGGGTGGTGGTGTTTGAGGATACGCCACGGCTACTGAAAATTTTAGTAATGGTGGGTGGAGATGGTGGTGGAAGAGGGAGGGCGACGGTTCAAATGCCTCGGCTGCTAAAATTTTACTATAAGGTCAGTGCTGGAGGAGTGTGGGCGACGGTTGAAGTACGGCGGCTACTAAAATTTGGGTAAAGGAATTGATGCGGGGCGGGAGTGACCAAGATCGCGCACGGTCCAATAACAATATGCGTGTATGATAATAAGGAAAAGTGGCGCGGATTGATACGTCTCCAACGTATCTATAATTTTTTATTGCTCCATGCTATATTATCTACTGTTTTGGACTATATTGGGCTTTATTTCCCACTTTTGTATTATTTTTGGGACTAACCTATTAACCGGAGGCCCAGCCCAGAATTGCTGTTTTTTTGCCTATTTCAGTGTTTCGAAGAAACAGAATATCAAACGGAGTCCAAACAGAAAAATCCTTTTTGGAACATGATTTTCTTCCCGATTATGACATAGGAGACTTGGACCCTACTCCAAGAAGTACCGGAGGCGGTCACGAGGGTGGGGTGCCCCCCCTACAGGGCGCGCCCCCTGCCTCGTGGGCCCCTCGGTGCTCCACCGACGTACTCCTTCCTCCTATATATATCCACGTACCCCAAACGATCAGAACAGGAGCCAAAAACCTAATTCCACCACCGCAACTTTCTGTATCCACAAGATCCCATCTTGGGGCCTGTTCCGGAGCTCCGCCGGAGAGGGCCGTCATCATGGAGGCTTCTACATCATCATAGCCTCTCCGATGAAGTGTGAGTAGTTTACCTCAGACCTTCGGGTCCATAGTTATTAGCTAGATGGTTTCTTTTCTCTTTTTGGATCTCAATACAATGTTCTCCCCCTCTCTTGTGGAGACCTATTCGATGTAATCTTCTTCTTTTGCGGTGTGTTTGTTGAGACCGATGAATTGTGGGTTTATGATCAAGTCTATCTATGAATAATATTTGAATCTTCTCTGAATTCTTTTATGTATGATTGGTTATCTTTGCAAGTCTCTTCGAATTATCCGTTTGGTTTGGCCAACTAGATTGGTAGTTCTTGCCATGGGAGAAGTGCTTAGCTTTGGGTTCGATCTTGCGGTGTTCTTTCCAAGTGACAGAAGGGGCAGCAAGACATGTATTGTATCGTTGCCATCGAGGATAACAAGATGGGGTTTATTTCATATTGCATGAGTTTATCTCTCTACATCATGTCATCTTGCTTAAAGCGTTACTTTGTTTTTAACTTAATACTCTAGATGCATGCTGGATAGCGTTCGATGAGTGGAGTAATAGTAGTAGATGCAGAATCATTTCGATCTACTTGTCACGGACGTGATGCCTATATACATGATCATGCCTAGATATTCTCATAACTATGCTCAATTCTGTCAATTGCTCAACAGTAATTTGTTCACCCACCATAGAAAACTTATGCTCTTGAGAGAAGACACTAGTGAAACCTATGGCCCCCGGGTCTATTCTCGCCATATCAATCTCCATCACTTTAATCTTGCTTTGTTTTTACTTTGCCTTTTACTTTTTACTTTGCATCTTTATCACAAAAATACCAAAAATTATTTATCGTATCTATCAGATCTCACTCTCGTAAGTGACCGTGAAGGGATTGACAACCCCTAATCGCATTGGTTGCGTTGAGCTCTTTGTGTTGTGTAGGTACGAGGGACTTGCGCGTGGCCTCCTACTGGATTGATACCTTGGTTCTCAAAAACTGAGGGAAATACTTACGCTACTTTGCTGCATCATCCTTTCCTCTTCGGGGAAAACCAACACAAGCTCAAGAGGTAGCAAGAAGAATTTCTGGCACCGTTGCTGGGGAGTCTACGCAAAAAGTCAACATACCAAGTACCCATCACAATCCCTATCTCCCGCATTACATTAGTTGCCATTTGCCTCTTGTTTTCCTCTCCCCCACTTCACCCTTGCCGTTTTATTCGCCCTCTCTTTATCCTTTTCTGTTTGCCTTCCCATTGCTATGGCCGAATCAAAAAGAATAAAGGGTCCTTTCCAGGGTCTTACCTTGGATGACCCCTCTATCCTCTCTGAGCTCAAAAATAATGATGCTATTGAAAGACCCACCGGGGTTATCAATGAGAGTTTTAATGATCTTGATGAAGATGACTCTGGAATTTTTTGTTATTTAATTGATGAGTCTTTAAAAGATGCTTGGGATAGGTTATTGAGGATTAGGGCTAGCTACATACCACAATATCAAATTGAGGTTTACTTAAGAGGCTTCTATGTTGGATTACCTGCTTCTTTCAAACAAGTTCTAGATTCTATTTTTGAAGAGGGTTTTCTTGAAGGGGATGCTATAGATACCTATGAAAGAATTAAAACTATATTTGGGCACCCCATGAATGATAAAGTTGAATCTACCACCCTCTTATGCTTTTATCAAAACGAAATTATCAAAGAGATGAAATCTAGTATAGATGCGTATTTCCGTAATGTGCTTAATCTTACTTCATCCATTAATGGCCATGTGTTTTCCCAAAATAGGAGGATAAATGCCATAGAAAGGAAATTTGCTCTTTTTTCTCCTACTGCCAAAGATGGCAATACCTAGATCTATCCTCGCTTTTATGCCTAGCTAGGGGCGTTAAACGATAGCGCTTATTGGGAGGCAACCCAATTTTATTTTTAGTTTTTTGTGTTTTTCTTCTGTTAGGGAATAAATAACCCATCTACCCTCTGTTTGGATGTGGTTTTGTGTTTTAATTAGTGTTTGTGCCAAGCTAGACCTATTGGATCTTCTTGGATGATAGTTATTTGATCTTGTTGTAATTTCCAGAAACTTTGCGTTCAGTGCCCGAATTATTAAAAAATCATCAGAACGTGATAAAATATTTATTCCAATTGTTGATGATCAATAAACAAATTTTCTAGGTCGTATAATTTTGGTAGATTTTTTGGAGTCCCAGCAGTTTGCATTAGTTACAGATTACTACAGACTGTTCTGTTTTTGACAGATTCTGTTTTTCGTGTGTTGTTTGCTTATTTTGATGAATCTATGGTTAGTAAAATAGTTTATAATCCATAGAGAAGTTGTAATACAGTAGTTTTAACACCAAAATAAATAAATAATGAGTTCATTACAGTACCTTGAAGTAGTTTTATGTTTTCTTTCTCTAACGGAGCTCACAAGATTTCTATTATGTTTTGTGTTGTGAAGTTTTCAAGTTTTGGGTGAGTTCTTTTGATGGATTATGGAACAAGGAGTGGCAAGAGCCTAAGCTTGGGGATGACCATGGCACCCCCAAGATAATCCAAGGACACCAAAAACTCAAAGCTTGGGGATGCCCCGGAAGGCATCCCCTCTTTCGTCCACTTCCATCGGTAATTTACTTGGAGCTATATTTTTATTCACCAACATGATATGTGTTTTGCTTGGAGTGTCTTGTATTATTCGTGTCTTTGTTTGTTAGTGTGCCACAATCATCCTTGCTGTACACACCTTTTGAGAGAGTCATCTATGAATTAAAATTTGTTAGAATACTCTTTGTGCTTCACTTATATCTTTTGAGCTATGTAGTTTTGCTCTATGTGCTTCACTTATATCTTTTGAGTGTTATAATTTTGCTCTATGTGATTCACTTATATCTTTTGGGCGTTATAATTTTGCTCTATGTGCTTCACTTAGATCTTTTAGAGCACGGTGTTGGTTTGTTTTAAAGAAACTATTGATCTCTCATGCTTCACTTAAATTATTTTGAGAGTCGTAATAGCATGGTAATTTGCTTAAATATTAATATGCTTGGTATTCATTGTTTGTGAAATTTTCTTTTGAGTGAGTTGAATACTAAGAAAAGATTGAAGCATGATAATTGTTTTGAGATATGGAGGTGATAATATTAGAGTCGTGCTAGTGGAAGTAGTTGTGAATTTAAAGAATACTTGTGTTGAAGTTTGTGATTCCCGTAGCATGCACGTATGGTGAACCGTTGTGTGATGAAGTCGGAACATAATTCATTTATTGATTGTCTTCCTTATGAGTGGCGGTCGGGGACGAGCGATGGTTTTTTCCTACCAATCTATCCACATAGGAGCATGCGCGTAATACTTTGCTTTGATAACTTCTAGATTTTTGCAATAAGTATATGAGTTCTTTATGACTAATGTTGAGTCCATGGATTATATGCACTTTTCCCATCCTTCCACCATTGCTAGCCTCTCTAATACCGCGCACCTTTCGCCGGTATCATACACCCACCATATACCTTCCTCAAAACAGCCACCATACCTATCTATTATGCCATTTCCATAGCCATTTCGAAATATATTGCCATGCAACTTTCCACCGTTCCATTTATTATGACACGCTCCATTATTGTCATATTTCTAGCATGATCATGTAGTTGACAGCGTATTTGTGGCAAAGCCACCGTTCATAATTATTTCATACATGTCACTCTTGATTCATTGCATATCCCGGTACACCGCCGGAGGCAATCATATAGAGTCATATTTGTTCTAAGTATCGAGTTGTAATTGTTGAGTTGTAAGCAAAATAAAAGTGTGATGATCATCATTTTTAGAGCATTGTCCCAAGTGAGGAAAGAATGATGGAGACCATGAATCCATGATTCCCCCACAAGTCGGGATGAGACTCCGGACGAAACAAAAAGAGGCCATAAAAAAAAGAGAAGGCCCAAACAAAAAAATGAGAGAAAAAGAGAGAAGGGACAATGTTACTATCCTTTTACCACACTTGTGCTTCAAAGTAGCACCATGATCTTCATGATAGAGAGTCTCTTGTTATGTCACTTTCATATACTAGTGGGAATTTTTCATTATAGAACTTGGCTTGTATATTCCAATGATGGGCTTCCTCAAAATGCCCTAGGTCTTCGTGAGAAAGCGAGTTGGATGCACACCCACTTAGTTTCTTTTATTGAGCTTTCATATACTTATAGCTCTAGTGCATCCGTTGCATGGCAATCCCTACTCACTCACATTGATATCTATTGATGGGCATCTCCATAGCCCGTTGATACGCCTAGTTGATGTGAGACTATCTTCTCCCTTTTTTTCTTCTCCACAACCAACATTCTATTCCACATATAGTGTTATATCCATGGCTCACGCTCATGTATTGCGTGAAGGTTGAAAAAGTTTTGAAAATGTTAAAGTATGAAACAATTGCTTGGCTTGTCATCGGGGTTGTGCATGATTTAAATACTTTGTGTGGTGAAGATGGAGCATAGCCAGACTATAGGAATTTGTAGGGATAACTTTCTTTGGCCATGTTATTTTGAGAAGACATAATTGCTTTATTAGTATGCTTGAAGTATTATTATTTTTATGTCAATATGAACTTTTGTCTTGAATCTTTCGAATCTGAATATTCATACCAAAATTAAGAAATTTTGCATTGAAATTATGCCAAGTAGCACTCCGCATCAAAAATTCTCTTTTTATCATTTACCTACTCGAGGACGAGCAGGAATTAAGCTTGGGGATGCCTGATACGTCTCCAACGTATCTATAATTTTTGATTGCTCCATGCTATATTATCTACTGTTTTGGACTATATTGGGCTTTATTTTCCACCTTTATATTATTTTTGGGACTAACCTATTAACCGTAGGCCCATCCCAAAATTGCTGTTTTTTTTTGCCTATTTTAGTGTTTCGAAGAAACAGAATATCAAACCGAGTCCAAATAGAAAAATCCTTTTTGGAACGTGATTTTCTTCCCGATTATGACACAGGAGACTTGGACCCTAATCCAAGAAGTACCGGAGGCGGTCACGAGGGTGGGGGGCGCGCCCCCCTACAGGGCGCGCCCCCTGCCTCGTGGGCCCCTCGGTGCTCCACCGACGTACTCCTTCCTCCTATATATATCCACTTACCCCCAAATGATCAGAACAGGAGCCAACAACCTAATTCCACCGCCGCAACTTTCTGTATCCACGAGATCCCATCTTGGGGCCTGTTCCAGAGCTCCGCCGGAGAGGGCCGTCATCACGGAGGGCTTCTACATCATGATAGCCTCTCCGATGAAGTGTGAGTAGTTTACCTCAGACCTTCGGGTCCATAGTTATTAGCTAGATGGCTTCTTCTCTCTTTTTGGATCTCAATACAATGTTCTCCCCCTCTCTTGTGGAGATCTATTCGATGTAATCTTCTTCTTTTGCGGTGTGTTTGTTGAGACCGATGAATTGTGGGTTTATGATCAAGTCTATCTATGAATAATATTTGAATCTTCTCTGAATTCTTTTATGTATGATTGGTTATCTTTGCAAGTCTCTTCGAATTATCGGTTTGGTTTGGCCAACTAGATTGGTTGTTCTTGCCATGGGAGAAGTGCTTAGCTTTGGGTTCGATCTTGTGGTGTTCTTTCCAAGTGACAGAAGGGGCAGCAAGACACGTATTGTATCGTTGCCATCGAGGATAACAAGATGGGGTTTATTTCATATTGCATGAATTTATCTCTCTACATCATGTCATCTTGCTTAAAGCGTTACTCTGTTTTTAACTTAATACTCTAGATGCATGCTGGATAGCGGTCGATGAGTGGAGTAATAGTAGTAGATGCAGAATCGTTTCGATCTACTTGTCACGGACGTGATGCCTATATACATGATCATGCCTAGATATTCTCATAACTATGCTCAATTCTGTCAATTGCTCAATAGTAATTTGTTCACCCACCGTAGAAAACTTATGCTCTTGAGAGAAGCCACTAGTGAAACCTATGGCCCCGGGTCTATTCTCGCCATATCAATCTCCATCACTTTAACCTTGCTTTGTTTTTACTTTGCCTTTTACTTTTTACTTTGCATCTTCATATCAAAAATACCCAAAATATTATCTATCGGATCTCACTTTCGTAAGTGACCGTGAAGGGATTGACAACCCCTAATCGCGTTGGTTGCGTTGAGCTCTTTGTGTTGTGTAGGTACGAGGGACTTGCGCATGGCCTCCTACTGGATTGATACCTTGGTTCTCAAAAACTGAGGGAATACTTACGCTACTCTGCTGCATCATCCTTTCCTCTTCGGGGAAAACCAACGCAAGCTCAAGAGGTAGCATGAATCCGCCAATTTTTGCAATGCTCAAGGCGGGTAGTTTGTTTTTTTATATTTCTAGCTAGCTGGTCTATCGCACACGGTTCATCCTAATTTCCAAATAAACTTACCCGCCTTTAGCTTCCATAGGTGGTGGTTTTACAGCGCACTTGCATCGCACACGGTTAAGCCAGTACCTCCACCCTTTGCTCGCGCTTGCGCGGTCGTGGTGATTTCAGCGCACTTGCATCGCACATGGTTGAGCCAGTACCTCCACCCTTTGCTCGTGCTTGCACGATCGTGGTGATTTCAGCGCAGTTGCATCGCACACGGTTGAGCCAGTACCTCCACCTTAATTTGCTCGCGCTTGCGCGGTCCTGGTGATTCACATCGCACTTGTATCGCACACGGTTTAGATATTATACCCCGTGTCCATTGAGGATCATCAGAGTTTTTGCAACAAAAAATAATGTTAGGGAGGGTCAAAAGACAGCCACACCAGCATGTGGCCCAAATATATATGAGTGAAAAGGGTGGTATGTGATGTTCAAAATTCCAATGCACAACTTTGACCCCGTGGGCCCACGGTTGGGCGCGTCATTGAAGATCGATGAGAGGGGATGCTACCTCTTGAGCACTACGTTGGATTTCCCCGAAGAGGAGAGGATGATGCAGCAAAGTAGCGTAAGTATTTCCCTCAGTTTTTGAGAACCAAGGTATCAATCCAGTAGGAGGCTACGCGCAAGTCCTTCATACCTACACAAAACAAATAGCTCAACGCAACCAACGCGATTAGGGGTTGTCAATCCCTTCACGGTCACTTACGAAAGTGAGATCTGATAGATAATATTTTTGGTATTTTTGATATAGAGATGCAAGGTAAAATAAAAGGCAAAGTAAAAAAGCAAAGCAATAATAAAGTGATGGAGATTGATATGATGAGAATAGACCCGGGGCCATAGGTTTCACTAGTGGCTTCTCTCAAGAGCATAAGTATTCTACGGTGGGTGAACAAATTACTGTTGAGCAATTGACAGAATTGAGCATAGTTATGAGAATATCTAGGTATGATCATGTCTATAGGCATCACGTCCGAGACAAGTAGACCGACTCCTGCCTGCATCTACTACTATTACTCCACTGATCGACCGCTATCCAGCATGCATCTAGAGTATTAAGTTAAAAACAGAGTAACGCCATAAGTAAGATGACATGATGTAGATGGATAGTTTCATGCAATATGATAAAAAACCCATATTGTTATCCTCGATGGCAACAATACTATATGTGCCTTGCTGCCCCTTCTGTCACTATGAAAGGACACCGCAAGATTGAACTCAAAGCTAAGCACTTCTCCCATTGCAAGAAAAACCAATCTAGTAGGCCAAACCAAACTGATAATTCGAAGAGACTTGCAAAGATAACCAATTATACATAAAAGAATTCAGAGAAGATTCAAACATTGTTCATAGATAGACTTGATCATAAACCCACAATTCATCGGTCTCAACAAACACACCGCAAAAAGAAGATTACATTGAATATATCTCCACGAGAGAGAGGGAGAACATTGTATTGAGATCCAAAAAGAGAGAAGAAGCCATCTAGCTACTAACTATGGACCCGAAGGTCTGAGGTAAACTACTCACACTTCATCAGAGGGGATATGGTGATGTAGAAGCCCTCCATGATGATGTCCCCCTCCGGCGGAGCTCCGGAACTGGCCCCAAGATGGGATCTCGTGGGTACAGAAGGTTGCGGCGGTGGAATTAGGTTTTTGGCTCCGTATCTGATCGTTTGGGGGTACGTAGGTATATATATAGGAGGAAGGAGTACGTCGGTGGAGCTTCGAGGGGCCCACGAGGCAGGGGGCGCGCCCTAGGGGGGGCCTCCAACCTCGTGACCGCCTCTCTTCTTTCTTGACGGAGGGTCCAAGACTCCTGGATCATATCTGATGAGAAAATCACGTTCCCGAAGGTTTCATTCCGTTTGGACTCCGTTTGATATTCCGTTTCTTCGAAACACTAAAATAGGCAAAAAAACAGCAACTCTGGGCTCGGCCTCCGGTTAATAGGTTAGTCCCAAAAATAATATAAAAGTGGAAAATAAAGCCCAATATAGTCCAAAACAATAGATAATATAGCATGGAGCAATCAAAAATTATAGATACGTTGGAGACGTATCAGGCATCCCCAAGCTTAATTCCTGCTCGTCCTCGAGTAGGTAAATGATAAAAAGAGATTTTTTGATGCGGAGTGCTACTTGGCATAATTTCAATGTAAATCTTCTCAATTGTTGTATGAATATTCAGATCCGAAAGGTTCAAGACAAAAGTTCATATTGACATAAAAATAATAATACTTCAAGCATATTAACAAAGCAATTATGTCTTCTCAAAGTAACATGGCCAAAGAAAGTTTGTCCCTAAAAAATCATATAGTTTAGTCATGCTCCATTTTCATCACACAAGAATGCTCTCATCATGCACAACCCCGGTGACAAGCCAAGCAATTGGTTCATACTTTAATAATCTCAAACTCATAAACCTTCACGCAATACATGAGCGTGAGCCATGGATATAACACTATGGGTGGAATAGAATATGATGATGGGGGTTATGTGGAGAAGAAAAAAAAAGGAGAAGATCTCACATCAACGAGGCTAATCAATAGGCTATGGAGATACGCATCGATTGATGTTAATGCAAGGAGTAGGGATTGCCATGCAACGGATGCACTAGAGCTATAAATGTATGAAAGCTCAACGAAAGAAACTAAGTGGGTGTGCATCCAACTTGCTTGTTCACGAAGACCTAGGGCATTTGAGGAAGCCCATCGTTGGAATATACAAGCCAAGTTCTATAATGAAAAATTCCCACTCGTATATGAAAGTGACAAAACAAGAGACTCTCTATCATGAAGATTATGGTGCTACTTTGAAGCACAAGTGTGGCAAAGGATAGTAACATTGTCCCTTCTCTCTTTTTCTCTCTTTTTCTCTCTTTTTTGGGCCTTCTCTTTTTTATGGCCTTTCTTCCTTTATTTATTTTTTTATTTATTCCTCACTTGGGAATGCTCTAGAAAATGATGATCATCACACTTCTATTTTTTTACAACTCAATGATTACAACTCGATACTAGAACAAAGTATGACTCTATATGAATGCCTCCGGCGGTGTACCGGGATATGCAATGAATCAAGAATGACATGTATGAAAGAATTATGAACGGTGGCTTTGCCACGAATACTATGTCAACTACATGATCATGCTAAGCAATATGACAATTATGAATGTGTCATGAAGAACGGTATGGTGGAAAGTTGCATGGCAATATATCTCGGAATGGCTATGGAAATGCCATAATAGGTGGTTATGGTGGCTATTTTGAGGAAGATATAAGGAGGTTTATGTGTGAAAGAGAGTATCATATCACGGGGTTTGAATGCACCGGCGAAGTTTGCACCAACTCTCAATGTGAGAAAGGGCAATGCACGGTACCGAAGAGGCTAGCAATGATGGAAGGGTGGGAGTGCGTATAATCCATGGACTCAACATTAGTCATAAAGAACTCATATACTTATTGCAAAAATCTACAAGTCATGAAAAACCAAAGCATTACGCGCATGCTCCTAGGGGGATAGATTGGTAGGAAAAGACCATCGCTCGTCCCCGACCGCCACTCATAAGGAGGACAATCAAATAACACCTCATGTTTCAAATTTGTTACATAATGTTTACCATACGTGCATGCTATGGGACTTGCCAACTTCAACACAAGCACTTCTCAAATCCACAATTACTCTACTAGCACGACTTCGATATTACCACCTCCATATCTCAAAACAATTATCAAGCATCAAACTTTTCTTAGTATTCAACTCACTCAAAAGAAAGTTTTACAAATCTTGAAGGGACAATTGCATTTTACCCCTAGTTGGTTCCTACCCACGGGTTTTGCCCTTACTTTTCGAGCTTGCTTAGTTTTGCCCTTACTTTTTCCGTTGAGGTCCCTCGAATGCCCTTTGACCGTTTGACCAAAACTTTGAAAATTCATAACTAATTCATATGAACTCAGAAAAATGAAAATATGATATCAAAATGTTCAGATAAACATTACCGTTATGTGCATATCATTTGCATTCAGGACAAAAGCACCCTTTAAACTACCTGAGGTAATATATGTTATTAACATTATTAAAAATAAAAAGGTTTAAACTATATTTTTTTCATGAATAAAATAACATGCAAATGTAGGTGATGTTTTCTGAACATCCTAATATCTTATTTGCATTTTTCTGAGTTTGTATCAACTTGTTATGAAGTTTCCAAATAACGGTCAAAGTCGTTAGAACATTCTTAACAAGATGATATGAACTCAGAAAAATGCAAAAAAGATATCTGGATGTTCAGAAAACATCACCTACATTTTCATGTAATTTTTATTCATGAAAAAAAAATATTGTTTATACCTTTTTATTTTTAATAATGTTAATAACATTAATTACCTGAGGCAGTTTAAAGGGTGCTTTTTTCCTGAATGCAAATGATATTCACACAGAGGTAATGTTCATTTGAAAAATTTGATATCTTATTTTCATTTTTCTGAGTTCATATGAATTAGTTATGAATTTTCAAAGTTTTGGTCAAACGGTCAAAGGGCATTCGAGGGACCACGACGGAAAAAGTAAGGGCAGAACTGAGCAAGCTCAAAAAGTAAGGGCAAAACCCGTGGGTAGGAACCAACTAGGGGTAAAAATGCAATTGTCTCAATCTTGAATACCAAGCATATTATTATTATTAAGAAAATTACCATGCTATTTAAGACTCTCAAAATAATCTAAGTGAAGCATGAGAGACCAATAGTTTCTTTAAAACAAATCCACCACCGTGCTCTAAAAAATATAAGTGAGGTACTAGAGCAAAACTATAAAGCTCAAAAGATATAAGTGAAGCACATAGAGTATTCTATCAAATTCCAATTCATGTATGGCTCTCTCAAAAGATGTGTACAGCAAGGATGAATGTGGTATACTAACAAGCAAAGACTCATTTAATACAAGACGCTCCAAGCAAAACACATATCATGTGGTGAATAAAAATATAGCTCCAAGTAAAATTACCGATGGAAGTAGACGAAAGAGGGGATGCCTTCCGGGGCATCCCCAAGATTTAAATTTTTGGTGTCATTGGATTATCTTGGGGGTGCCATGGGCATCCCCAAGCTTAGGCTCTTGCCACTCCTTGTTCCATAATCCATCAAAATATTTCACCCAAAACTTAAAAACTTCACAACACAAAACTCAACAAAAATCTCGTGAGCTCCGTTAGCGAAAGAAAACAAAAGACCACTTAAAAGTACTGTAATGAACTCATTCTTTATTTGTAATGGTGTTAAACCTACTATATTTCAACTTCTATATGGATTATAAACTATTTTACTAGCCATAGATTCATCAAAATAAGCAAACAACACACGAAAAACAGAATCTGTCAAAAACAAAATAGTCTGTAGTAATCTGCAACTAACGCAAACTTATGGAACTCCAAAAAATCTACCGAAATAGGATGACCTAGTAAATTTGCTTATTGATCAGCAGCAATTGGAATCAGTATTTTATCACGTTGTGGTGATTTTTAACAATTGTTTTTGTAAACAGAAAGTTTCTGGAAATTACAGCAAGATCAAATAACTATCATCCAAGAAGATCCTATAGGTTTAACTTGGCACAAACAATAATTAAAACACAAAACCACATCTAAACAGAAGGTAGATGAATTATTTATTCCCTAACAGAAGCAAAAACAAAAAAACTAAAAATAAAATTGGGTTGCCTCCCAATAAGCGCTATCGTTTAACGCCCCTAGCTAGGCATTATGATTTCAATGATGCTCACGTGAAAGACAAGAATTGAAGCACAAAGAGAGCATCATAAAACACGTGACAAACACATATAAGTCTAACATACTTCCTATGCATAGGCATCTTATAGGCAAACAAATTATCAAGGCAAGCAAAAACTAGCATATGCAAGGAAGCGGAAAGAAACAATAGCAATCTCAACATAACGAGAGGTAATTTAGCAACATGAAAATTTCTACAACCATATTTTCCTCTCTCATAATAATTACATGTAGGATCATAAGAAAATTCAACAATATAGCCATCACAAAACATATGCTTAACACGATCCACATGTATGCAAAGTTGACACTGTTCCAAAATAGTGGTATTAACATTAGCTAAAATCATGACCTCTCCAAACCCACTTTTATCAAAAATTTCATAAGATTGAATATTGTCCAAATATGTGGGATCTAAATTTGACACTCTTCCAAACCCACTTTCAATATTACTGCAAACAATATTATCAATCTCATATTCATCATGGGGATTAAATAAATTTTCAAGATCATAAGAAGAATCACCCCAATCATGATCATTGCAACAAGTAGTAGACATAGCAAAACTAGCATCCCCAAGCTTAGGGTTTTGCATATTATTAGCACAATTGTCATCAAGAGAATTTATAGTAAAATCATTGAAATCGTGCTTTTCATTGAGGGAACTATCAAGCATGGGTGCAATAGCAACGATCTCATTTTTAACATAAGGAATTATAGCAAATTCGTCTTCATAAATATTGGCATCATGGCCACAAGAATAGCAAGCATCATGTTCATCAAGGAATATTTCAACCAAATCATCGGAATCATCATTATCTATAGATTCATGCATATCATTATTTTCTTCCAAAGCAACGGTTATTCTTTCAATAAATTCTTGGACATAGACATTATGAGCAAGGTTTTCATTGCAATATTTAAGTATGATGGAATTTTAAGATTTGTTGAAAGTAAAATCATACTTTTCAATCAAAGAAGCAACTTCATGAGCACCCTTAAAAACGACAAATTCTTCAATTTGTTCGATATCGTAGTAACTATAAACACCCCTTGCATAAGAAGATAAGATTTCATTATTATTGAACTCACATAGGTAGGGAAGGTGTTTTTTAGGGTTCTTAGAGCAACAAGTGAAATCACACATTTCACAAAGATTCCAAGCATAGCACAGCAAACTATTTATATGATACCGTAAGAGTCTCCCTTTTTCAGATAAACGATGACGCACAAAATGAGCATGCTCATCTAAAGATTTCCCATCAACTAGGCTAGTTGGGGTTTCAGCACGAGCGCATAAGGATCGAAGATGATCCAAGTAGAACACTTTAAGTGGATCCATATCAATATATTTTTAGCAAGCAAAGATGCAAGCAAATAGAAGGCACGTGGAAACACAAACAAAGATACATACGGGAAGAAGGCGAACGAAAAAGAGAGGGCGAATAAAATGGCAAGGGTGAAGTGGGGGAGAGAAAAACGAGAGGCAAATGGCAAATAATGTAGTGCGAGAGATAAGGACTTATGATGGGTACTTGGTATGTTGACTTTTGCGTAGACTCCCCGGCAACGGCGTCAGAAATTCTTCTTGCTACCTCTTGAGCACTGCGTTGGATTTCCCCGAAGAGGAGAGGATGATGCAGCAAAGTAGCGTAAGTATTTCTCTCAGTTTTTGAGAACCAAGGTATCAATCCAGTAGGAGGCTACGCACGAGTCCCTCGTACCTACACAAAATAAATAGCTCAACGCAACCAACGCGATTAGGGGTTGTCAATCCCTTCACGGTCACTTACGAAAGTGAGATCTGATAGATAATATTTTTGGTATTTTTGATATAGAGATGCAAGGTAAAATAAAAGGCAAAGTAAAAAAGCAAAACAATAATAAAGTGATGGAGATTGATATGATGAGAATAGACCCGGGGGCCATAGGTTTCACTAGTGGCTTCTCTCAAGAGCATAAGTATTCTACGGTGGGTGAACAAATTACTATTGAGCAATTGACAGAATTGAGCATAGTTATGACAATATCTAGGTATGATCATGTATATAGGCATCACGTCCGAGACAAGTAGACCGACTCCTGCCTGCATCTATTACTATTACTCCACTCATCGATCGCTATCCAGCATGCATCTAGAGTATTAAGTTAAAAACAGAGTAACGCCTTAAGCAAGATGACATGATGTAGAGGGATAGTTTCATGCAATATGATAAAACCCCCATCTTGTTATACTTGATGGCAACAATACTATACGTGCCTTGCTGCCCCTTCTGTCACTGGGAAAGGACACCGCAAGATTGAACCCAAAGCTAAGCACTTATCCCATTGCAAGAAAAACCAATCTAGTAGGCCAAACCAAACTGATAATTCCAAGAGACTTGCAAAGATAACCAATCATACATAAAAGAATTCAGAGAAGATTCAAATATTGTTCATAGATAGACTTTATCATAAACCCACAATTCATCGGTCTCAACAAACACACCGCAAAAAGAAGATTACATCGAATATATCTCCACGAGAGAGGGGGAGAACATTGTATTGAGATCCAAAAAGAGAGAAGAAGCCATCTAGCTACTAACTATGGACCCGAAGGTCTGAGGTAAACTACTCACACTTCATCGGAGGGGCTATGATGATGTAGAAGCCCTCCATGATAATGGACCCCTCCGGCGGAGCTCCGAAACAGACCCCAAGATGGGATCTCGTGGGTACAGAAGGTTGCGGCGGTGGAATTAGGTTTTTGGCTCCGTATCCGATCGTTTGGGGGTACGTAGGTATATATAGGAGGAAGGAGTACGTCGGTGGAGCTTCGAGGGGCCCACGAGGCAGGGGGCGCGCCCTAGGGGGGGCGCCCTCCACCCTCGTGACCGCCTCTCTTCTTTCTTAACGGAGGGTCCAAGTCTCCTGGATCATATCTGATGAGAAAATCACGTTCCCGAAGGTTTCATTCCGTTTGGACTCCGTTTGATATTTCGTTTCTTCAAAACACTGAAATAGGCAAAAAAACAGCAATTCTGGGCTGGGCCTCCGGTTAATAGGTTAGTCCCAAAATTAATATAAAAGTAGAAAATAAAGCCCAATATAGTCCAAAACAGTAGATAATATAGCATGGAGCAATCAAAAATTATAGATACGTTGGAGACGTATCAGGGGCCAGAAGTCAAGAACCACGTGGAAGTGGCCAGATATATGTACGAATATTGGGGATGTTTAAAACTTTAAATACACAATGCATAACTTTGGTGGCACCTGCCTCGCAAACCCGAAAGCACCCTAACAACCACCTAACTAGGAGATATATATATATATATATATATATATATATATATATATATATATATATATATATATATAATGACATAATGTCGTACCTAGCTAGGATGCTTGGCCCACCACCTCCCACTTCGTGTCAGCGGGGTGGATGCACGTAATGATCGATACTTTGGTCATACATGCATGTCGCCATGACCTACCATAAGATGGACCAATGAATCTTTCGTTTAGTCAAATGACAGTTGTTGTTGTCGATAAACCGCTTGGACCAATAGATTGAACCATCATAAACATCGCACGAGAGGGACCACAAAACTAGCACCTCTTGCATGCGGCCCAAAATGATGTACGTTGGGAAGGGGTGATGTGTGTTTTCAATATAGAATAATGTACAATTTAGATGTGGTGCCTACCTCTCGATACAGACAACAACCATGAAGGAAAGGTAGTTAAGGACGAGATACGTACGCAAGGTTTGATGTAGGTCGAACCCAGCAATCCGAGCATCTGGGAAGGAATCCTGACAACGCATGAGCTCGAGCTTTGGTTGAATGACATTTGACGGTGACCGGCCCTAACATGAACTAGGAGGAATCCATTCATGGCCAACACATATCCCTCATTATCGATCAAAGGGATGATATATATACACTCGAGGAGCCCACAGATATCTGTGTTGTCACAAAAAACCGCACAAGGGAGACATGGTCGATCAGAAGACTGGCCAGGACCCAAACCCCACGGATCGTACGTGTGCACCGTTGGATGCTCCCAGATCGAACAGCAACCCTGAGCCCTTTCGATAGCACATGCACTACATGGGTAAGCACTGTGCGCATGCGTCGTGTAGCTCACGCTTCCTTCTCTACTAGGTTTTCATTCAAAACAGGCTACCGTTTCTCGCCACTCCTCTCATCGGCTTCCCGCCTCTTCTCCTAGATATGCATGATGTAGATGTTCGTTTAATTCTTATAGTTCATCTCATCCAAAATCAATTAGTTTTGTAAAAAACTATTTTAAGATTCATGGAATTGTGCATTGTAAAGGTAAAAACAAAAAGTGACAATTCATTTAGAAAAAAAGGTTTGGGCAATTAAGATATGGAAGGTTCTAGAGGACAAAGGAGAAGTGCTTGTGTTTTGAGGTTTGTTCATTATGCTTAAGTTCAACCATGGAGTCTTCTAGATTGTACATATGGCAAAATCTGGTGGAATGTAGATGATATAGTAGTTCACCTTCGGGGCTGAGGGTATGTACCAGTAGCTATGTGTTTCATCTCTCTCTCTCTCTCTCTCTCTCTCTCTCTCTCTCTCTCTCTCTCTCTCGTGTTCTTGATATGGCACGATCTTGATGTACCGCGAGCTTTCTTACTATAGTTGAATCATATGGTGTTTCTCCCCCTCTACCTTCTTGTGATGAATTGAGTTTTACCTTTGAGGTTTCACTATTATTGGATTGAATAATATTATGGATTTGAGAACACTTGATGTATGTCTTGCGTGGGATACTCGTGGTGACAATGGGGTATTCTATTGATTCACTTGATGTATGTTTTGGCACTCAGATCGCGGATTCCTGAGGTGACATTGGGGTAATCTATGCATAGGAGTTGATGCATGTTTTCGTCCTTGTTTCTCCGGTAGGAATCTTGGGGTGCTCTTTGAGGTTCTTTGTGTTGGATTGAATATTATGAAGCTGAAGTTGTTTGATGCATATCGTATAACTAACCCACAGATACTTGTGGTGACATTGGAGTATCTAGGTGACATTAGGGTTGATTGACATGTGTCATATGGTGTTATTTTACTACGAACTCTACAGCTGTTTGTGACACTTATAGGAATAGCCCAATGGATTGATCGGAAAGAATAACTTTGAGGTGGTTTAGTACCCTACAAGCAATTTCATCTTATGTTCTTCGCGATAGGAACTTTGGAGTGACTTTTGTCGCACGTTGAGGGATTGCCATATGATCTAATTATATTTTCATTGTGGAGAGAACTTGCACTAGTGAAAGTATGAACCCTAGGCCTTGTTTCCAAGCATGGCAATACCGTTTTTGCTCACTTTTGTTACTTGCTACCTTGCTGTTTTTATATTTTCAGATTATAAAAACCTATATCTACCATCCATATTACACATATATCACCATCTCTTCGCCGAACTAGTGCACCTATATAATTTACCATTGTATTGGGTGTGTTGGGGATACAAGAGACTCTTTGTTATTTGGTTGCTGGGTTGTTTGAGAGAGACCATCTTCATCCTACGCCTCGCACGGATTGATAAAACTTAGGTCATCCACTTGAGGGAAATTTGCTACTCTCCTACAAAACTCTGCGCTTGGAGGCCCAACACGAGTCTACATGAAGGTTGCGTAGTAGACATCAATATCTATCCTCATCAAACTAAACACATGAGTATAACGGACATGCATGTTTGATCAATCCGTAAAGCTTAGACTACTTGTAATGTAAGTAACATAGCTAGTAGCACGCATGCCACGTAAGTGAAAAGAATGATATGACAAGTAATCAGTTAGAAGCATATTTTCGGTGTCCTAAAAAACATACTTTTGATGTTACATGAAAATCTTTACGAAAATGTTTATTGCTTTAACTAACTAGATTCCGTCGTTCAGGTACTGCAAGCTTCCTATTGAGCTTCATGTGCATGCTAGTACCTTAGTGTTGCAGCGGCGATATAGAAAAGGATTTGTGGCTCTGTGCCACGCCCCCTTATGAATATTAAATTAGAAAATACTAGAAAATTTCATAAAAATATGAAACTTGGGAAATCAGACTTGGGTACCTAATATACTCCCATGAAAAGTCTCGTGAATAATATGCATGACATTCTCAGTGAAAAGTTTTTAAAGTTCTTATGTATAGTAAAAACTATTTAGATGGATAGTAGATTGGGATGCATTTTCTTCATCACGGATGCCATGTACTTCATTTCTTCACGAAACTAAACATAAGAGTAGAATGGACACCCCGATTTGATATACCAAAATTTCAGTTTTTTTCCTGAAATTTCCTAATATTTTTTCAAATTTAATAAGTACTCCCTCTGTCTTAAAACAAGTGTCTCAAAACAAGTTTTTCTGGGCGGGCAAGGAAAAATCGAACGGAGGTCAGTGCCTAGTGGCCTGGGACACAGTTTGCCGCCCGATGAGAGGTTGACTCGGAATCAAGAATATCAGGAAGCAAGCGCTTGCCCTGAGAGTGGGATGGGAATGGCTGAGCCGCGTTGATCGTGAGAGGCCCTGGCAAGGCATTAGGCTGCCCAAGGATGAAGAGGCCAGCATGGTGTTCAACAACATGATCAAGATCATGGTGGGAAATGCCGAAAGGGTCTACTTTTGGAAGGACAGGTGGATACACGGATTTACGGTCAGTGAGATTGCCCCGTTGATCGCTGCCTTGGTCGGGACCCGCGAGAAAAACAACAAAACTGTGAAGCAGGCGATGGTGAACAATGCGTGGACTCTTGATGTTCAGGGTGAGCTCTCCTTCATGGCTCATATTCAGGTGGCCAACTTGTGTCAAGCAATGGCTTCTGTCCCGATCAATGCGGACGTAGTGGATCAGTTCATATGGCCTGCCGACGCCTCTGGTTGCTATACTACTAAATCAGTGTATAACAGGCTCTGCATGGGACTCCTCGCCTCCCCTACTGTGAGATGTATCTGGAAAAGCTGGGCCCCCTTACGTTGCAAAATATTCGCCTGGCTCATGGTGTAGTATCGACCTTGGACAAGTGACCGGCGTGCGCGTCGTGGCCTTCAAGATGAGCCTTTCACTTGCTTCACTTGTCTACAGGAAGTTGATTGCGTGGATCACATTCTCGCACATTGCACCTATGTCAAAGAGGTGTGGCACAGATGTTTCGATGCTTTACAGGTCAATGTGCAAGTGCCGACCACGGATGAGAAGTTCACCGATTGGTGGCTGGTGCAAAGAGGGAGATTCTCAAGGAAAGTTCTACGCGGATTCGACTCCTTCATAATAGCAACTGCATAGGCGCTGTGGAAGTAAAGAAATGCAAGGGTTTTCAACAGGATACATCAACAAAGAACCCCACCTGAGCCAGCAGAGATGGTGTTGGCCGAGATCAAGGAGTGGAAGATTGCAGGCTTAGGAGCTGGAGGTTTAGATCCTTTTGCGAGAGAGTAGGCTAGTGTTTTTCGCGGTGTTGCGTGTGTACCTACCTAAATGTTCGCATAAGGTCGGCTTCTTGTAATTAACTTTCGGCCTTCTATAAAAATATGATACGCTTTTGACGTATTCTTGAATTTTTTTATACTAACTTTAGTATTTTTAGTACTCCCTCCGTCCGGAAATACTTGTCATCAAAATTCATTTTGATAACAAGTACTCCCTCCAATTTTGTATACAAGGCCACTTTGGAATATACATTTTCCATCAATACAAGTCCACCAACAGTAATTGAGGCAAAATTAATGACATTTTCTCGTATTAGCAACCCATTTAATACTTGCATGCATGCAGTCATAATGACGGACAGCTACTTCCTCCACTCAGTTTCTTTGCATGCATGCGGAGTATTAATGATCTCAGTAAACAAAAAGAAAATTTGACTTATAAAGCAGACATTAAATTTTACATTGGTATCTGTAATTCGAGTTTGTGGCCTTGTATATAAAAATGGAGGGAATATTTCTGGACGGAGGGAGTATTATATAATGGCCTTGGCACCCGAGAGCTCTGATGCATCTCGCGGACGATATACTGCCACTATCACAAAAAAAAAACGAATGGATGTTGTTGAAATGTGATGACAAATCTCAAATCCCTTTCCATGCACGGAGCTACGAGACGGAAGAAGATTCCGACCCCCAATCAAATTTCGTTAGACCAGAAACAGAGGAGTAAAGAAAGAGGCCACCGACGGGCATTGACAGCGGCGCCTCAACCGCCATTATTGGGACAAGAACGGATTACCAGACGGGTTAGTTTAATGCAAAGCACGAGCCGAGCCAGCTGCGCTGTTTACACTCCATCGCTCCCACGCTCTGCACAAAGGTGGCTTCCAGGAATCGCTGAAATAGGAGACAAAGGACAACACTTTTTTTCCTCTGTGCCATGACAAGATAGGAGGAGTGGAGGAGGAGGAGGAGCAGCAGCGGCAGCGGCGGCATTGCAGAAGCGAGCTGAGAGAGAGCTCGCGCGCCGGGGTATCCGGGAATGGTGGCGATCTCCACCGATTCCTCTCGGATCTAGAGCGGCAGCTCGGCCTTTCCGCCCCCCTCTCTTTCTCTCGCCTTCGTCACCGCCGACGGTGGGGTGTGAGGGCGGCCGGCGAGCGGCGAGATGGCGGCCAACCGGGGGATGGTCGCGGGGTCGCACAATCGCAATGAGTTCGTCATGATCCGCCACGACGGCGACGCGCCCGCCCCGGTACGTTTGCCTTCCCCCCTCTCTCTTCCGGCCTGCCTCCGGTGCCTTAACTCGTCGGCGCCATTTCTGTTCGTCACGGCTCGTTCATGCGGTGCTTGTGTCCGCGCGTCGGTGGATCTGGTGCGAAACGCGAGTCGGTGGATCTAGGTTGCGTTGTTAGGTGTAACAGCTCGAATTTCCCCCGATTACGTCTGAATCTGTCGGGGTGCTCGTGCGATGGATTCGCAGATTTGCCGCATTTCCCCTGTCCGTTAATGGCGGCCCGGTTCATGTGAGGAATTGACGAGCGGTGGAGCAATTGGGAGATGTTCAGCGTCGGGGTTATCTGTACCCCCCACAACCCACACACCCACACCCACAACCACAAACTGTTCCGTTCAATGCCATGCCAGTCATGACATGGGGATTATCTGTTCCAGACCTCACCGATATATTGGGACCATGTTCAGTGTTCACTGATCAGCCTACCTTACCTTAACATCGTGCAATTCATGCCATTTCCGATTTTGGATCATAGTTTCAACTTTAAGCCAAGAAGATGACTTATTGCTGATCGATTATGGTACATGGGGGATTGCTGTATCTCCTAGCAAGCTGTGTAATTTCGCACGGGTGTGTGCTGACCTTGTTTTGATCTTACTGATGCAGGGTAAGGAGGTAAAAGGCGCGGGTGGTCAAGGCTGCCAGATATGTGGTGACACTGTTGGCGTTTCGGCCACCGGTGATGTCTTTGTCGCCTGCAATGAGTGCGCCTTCCCCGTCTGCCGCCCTTGCTACGAGTATGAACGCAAGGATGGGGTCAAATGCTGTCCTCAGTGCAAGACTAGATACAAGAGGCTGAAAGGTTTGCTTCTATACAACATGTTGATTTGTTACGTGATCTGTATGAGAATTGCATATGGAAGTCTGCTTTGTGCTTCCTTTAATATGAGCCAAAGTAGTGGCATGCTACTTGTTGCTCGACATATAAAATTAAACCCATCCACCTCATACTCTTATGTTTTTATTTATAAATCATGCTAATTGATGTATACATCACTTGTTGACAAAATTCAGGTAGCCCCCGAGTTCCGGGAGATGAGGAGGAAGAAGATGTTGATGACCTGGACAATGAGTTCAACTACAAGCAAGGGAATGGCAAAGGTCCAGAGTGGCAGCTGCAGGGTCAAGGAGAAGACATTGATTTGTCTTCATCCTCTCGCCATGAACCTCATCATCGTATTCCTCGGCTGACAAGTGGGCAACAGGTAAATACCTATCATTCAGACACTTGATTTTTTCATGCATTCTCGAAAGCTGAGCTTGTTTCTGTCAGAATCCCTTGCTCTTGTGCATTAATGCATTGAAAATCTTTTCCAGATCTCCAGTGAAATCCCTGACGCTTCCCCTGATCGCCACTCTATCCGCAGCCCAACGTCAAGCTATGTCGATCCAAGTGTCCCAGGTATATTCTTATCTATCATAAATAGCTTCTTTTGGAGAATTTGTCTGCTCATCTGATGAAAATATTAACATTTCTGTACTATGATATCAGTTCCTGTGAGGATTGTGGACCCTTCGAAGGACTTGAACTCCTATGGGCTTAACAGTGTTGACTGGAAGGAAAGAGTTGAAAGCTGGAGGGTTAAGCAGGACAAAAACATGATGCAGGTGACCAATAAATATCCAGATGCAAGAGGAGGAGGAGGAGACATGGAAGGAACTGGCTCAAATGGCGAAGATATGCAAATGTATAAATAATCTGTCTCCATTATAATCAGTGACTATTCTGATACTTTATGTTTCTGAGTTGATTAGGATCTATAATTTTTCTCTTGACTATGCTTTACCTGTAGTGTTGTTACACTTTGTTGTTCGATTGGAAATGACTCAATGAAACTGAGATATCTGTACTTTTGTCTTTGCAGGGTTGATGATGCACGTTTACCTCTGAGCCGTATAGTGCCTATTCCTGCAAACCAGCTCAACCTTTACCGGATAGTGATCATTCTCCGACTTATCATCCTGTGCTTCTTCTTCCAGTATCGTGTGACTCATCCAGTGCGTGATGCTTATGGATTATGGCTAGTGTCTGTTATCTGTGAGATTTGGTTCGCCTTGTCTTGGCTTCTAGATCAGTTTCCAAAATGGTATCCAATCAATCGTGAAACATACCTTGACAGGCTTGCATTGAGGTAAGTTACGACAAATGGGTCTACATTTATTCATGATTTTTGGCACCATAACATCTTTCATTAACATTATGTGTCCTGAGGTGCGTAATCTAATGTTGCAGGTATGATAGGGAGGGAGAGCCATCACAGCTGTGTCCCATTGATATCTTTGTCAGTACAGTGGATCCACTGAAGGAACCTCCCCTGATCACAGCAAATACTGTTCTGTCCATTCTTGCTGTGGATTACCCTGTCGACAAAGTGTCATGCTATGTTTCTGATGATGGTTCAGCTATGTTGACGTTTGAGTCGCTCTCAGAAACTGCAGAATTTGCTAGGAAGTGGGTTCCGTTTTGCAAGAAGCACAACATTGAACCAAGGGCCCCGGAGTTTTACTTTCAGCAAAAAATAGATTACCTAAAGGACAAAATCCAGCCTTCTTTTGTGAAGGAAAGACGAGCAATGAAGGTAAGCTACATACCACATGCTTAGATTGCTCTTTCCCCAAATTCTGCTTGGATATTAACTTTGGGGTATGCTTTGTTTCAGAGAGAGTACGAAGAATTTAAAATACGAATCAATGCACTTGTTGCCAAAGCCCAAAAAGTGCCTGAAGAGGGGTGGACCATGGCCGATGGCACCGCTTGGCCTGGGAATAACCCTAGGGACCATCCTGGCATGATTCAGGTACCTTTTACTTCAATGCGGCTGTCGCTTGAAAATAATGTCAACCTAATTTGAATCTTATGTATTAAACTTACTTTTTGTGGAATTCAGGTGTTCTTGGGGCACAGTGGTGGCCTTGACACTGATGGTAATGAGTTGCCACGGCTTGTGTATGTCTCTCGTGAAAAGAGACCAGGTTTCCAGCATCACAAGAAGGCTGGTGCAATGAATGCACTGGTATGTGTTCTCTTCTGCAAATTTACTTGTGTACATTGCATTGGATTTTATCTGGTTCGTTGCTAATTATATGATTACATACCTTTTGCTGGTTGGCAGATTCGCGTATCTGCTGTATTGACAAATGGTGCCTATCTTCTTAATGTGGATTGTGATCACTACTTCAACAGCAGCAAAGCTCTTAGAGAAGCAATGTGCTTCATGATGGATCCCGCTCTAGGAAGGAAAACTTGCTATGTCCAATTTCCACAAAGATTTGACGGCATTGATTTGCACGATCGATATGCTAATCGCAACATAGTTTTCTTTGATGTAAGTCTGGTGCTGTCTGTGTTCATCATGACGACATCACTTTCTTGTCTCTTACATGCTTTTCCTCTTTGCAGATCAACATGAAAGGTTTAGATGGCATTCAGGGTCCAATGTATGTCGGGACAGGATGCTGTTTCAATAGGCAGGCCTTGTATGGCTATGATCCTGTATTAACCGAGGCTGATTTGGAACCTAACATTGTTGTTAAGAGCTGCTGCGGTGGCAGAAATAAAAAGAGCAAGAGCTATATGGATAACAAAAACCGTATGATGAAGAGAACCGAGTCTTCTGCTCCCATCTTCAACATGGACGATATAGAAGAGGGTATAGAAGGTATGTGCTTGCAATTTTTACCTTACATTTATTCTTGGCATCTGAAAACAAGCGCTGTATATACTGAATCCCTACAACATTATGCTTCTATTTAGTCTCCCTTTTGGTTCTTGAGATTCTGAGCTATGACTTGCTTCAACTAATCACTCTTTCTGAATCTCATCAGGTTATGAGGATGAAAGGTCCATGCTTATGTCCCAGAAGAGATTGGAGAAACGATTTGGTCAGTCTCCTATATTTACTGCATCCACCTTTATGACTCAAGGAGGCATACCACCTTCAACGAACCCAGCTTCCCTACTAAAGGAAGCCATCCATGTCATCAGCTGTGGATACGAGGACAAAACCGAATGGGGAAAAGAGGTTAGTGTGAGAGTCATAGTTTCCCTCATTCTTTTCTCTAAGTCTATGCTGAGATATGAAACTGAAAGTGAGATTTTCTTTTATGTTGTTTCAGATTGGCTGGATCTATGGTTCAGTTACTGAAGATATTCTTACTGGGTTTAAAATGCACGCAAGAGGATGGATATCAATCTACTGCATGCCACCACGGCCTTGTTTCAAGGGTTCTGCACCAATCAATCTCTCTGACCGTCTTAATCAAGTTCTCCGATGGGCTCTTGGGTCTGTTGAAATTCTGTTTAGCAGACATTGTCCTATCTGGTACAATTACGGTGGGCGGTTGAAACTTCTGGAGAGGGTGGCTTACATCAACACCATTGTTTATCCAATAACATCCCTCCCACTTATTGCCTATTGTGTCCTTCCTGCTATCTGTCTGCTCACCAACAAATTTATCATTCCCGAGGTTAGTAACAAGAAACCCTTTTGCATTATTGTTATCTGCATTATGTCACTTGATATGTTGTTAATGACCACGAGAGAAAAATGTTTTGGCTGATCATATTTTATATTTCGGCAGAGCTCTGTCCTTCTAGTTAAATCTCTGCATAGCTAAAACTCTTACCATCAGGTGTCTTCGTGTCAGAAAAACTTCTGATGCTCATATCCTTTTTTTCCTTCTGATACGCAGATCAGTAACTATGCTGGGATGTTCTTTATTCTTATGTTTGCCTCCATCTTTGCCACCGGTATATTGGAGCTCCGATGGAGTGGTGTCGGCATCGAGGACTGGTGGAGAAACGAGCAGTTTTGGGTTATTGGTGGCACATCTGCCCATCTTTTTGCAGTGTTCCAGGGTCTGCTGAAGGTGTTGGCCGGGATCGACACCAACTTCACGGTTACCTCGAAGGCAAACGACGAGGACGGCGACTTTGCCGAGCTATATGTGTTCAAGTGGACCAGTCTCCTCATCCCTCCGACCACCGTCCTTGTGATTAACCTGGTGGGCATGGTGGCAGGCATATCATATGCCATCAACAGCGGTTACCAGTCCTGGGGTCCACTCTTTGGAAAGCTCTTCTTCTCAATCTGGGTGATCCTCCATCTCTACCCTTTCCTCAAGGGTCTCATGGGGAAGCAGAACCGCACGCCAACCATCGTCATTGTTTGGTCCATCCTCCTCGCCTCCATCTTCTCCCTCCTGTGGGTGAAGATCGACCCTTTCATATCCGATACCCAGAAAGCCGTCGCTATGGGGCAGTGCGGCGTCAACTGCTGATCGGCGCCGGAGAGTATCTTCCCCCCTCGTGTAAATACCGGAGGGGGGTTAGATGAGATTTTTTGTTGTTGTAGATGAAGATGGAGTTTTATCTAAATTATTGCCCCTTTGTTAGTAGTACCCTTTCCTACGAAACCTACAGCGTACATTGTGATTTTTTCTGCTCTTCTTCCATTTGTGATACTACCTGTTGTTTGTTGCTTATAGAGTATATTATGTCAGAACGTATTTACACACTATGGCATCAACTATTTATATAAGGCAGCTGCTCATCGAAAATCTGTTTCTGAGCTCGGGCTCAGCTGATCCTGATATCCACACCAGTGGTTTGCATCAGGATCCGTGCATGTTATTGTATTTCACGTCCGTATATGCCTTTTTCTGTCCGTCGCAGTCACTCATTTATTGCGACGGAGCATTGCATTGCCCTGGCGGAACAGATAGTTGAAGGATGGCTCGGCACTGTTTATGCCATCATGAGCCACTCAGACGGCGTCCTTCCCACCGGCCATAAATGACATTCCTCCATGGCAGTCATTCATTTTTCTTCCTTCGTCCTGCGGAGCCATCCCCATCTTCGTCCTCAACTACGCAGCCATGTCCGACTCGTCGTCGTCCTCTCTCCCCGTCCCAGTGGATTGGCTGCTCCCTCTGACCCTCTCATGCCGTGCCCACTCTGCGGGGATGAGGTCGAGACCAACGTCGCAAGGACTGGATCCCAGGCGGGTCAACGCTTCTACAAGTGCATTATCTACGAAGTAAGTAAATCTGATCTGAAAGGCTTGCATTTGATCCACATTTCGATCTTTGGTCCATGAATAAGTTGTCCCAGCTCAGAACGGAGGTTATTCAGTTACACAATTTTTTCAGGCCGTCAGTAAATAGCAGACCGCAGAGCTCACCTCCTCGTTCCCGCCGTTGACCAGCGCCGCCAGCTGCGTTGTGCTCCACGCGCTCGTTGCGGATTCCATGCGCAAAGGGGATAACGACTGCAGCAATGATAGTTTTTTTTCAGAATGCATGCGCCGCTGAAACAGATGCAGAGGTCATCACAAAAATACACCTCCGGGAGGAAAATTTAACCTGAAGATTCAAGACCCACTCCTTGACGATTCAGCAAACGAGCGCCCCATCGGATACATACGATGGTTTAAAAAATATTCGAGTTAGTGGCGAAATGAAGGAAAGCAGGCTGAGACCCCTGCGCCCTCTTTTACACAGCGTTTGGGGTACGCCACAGTAGCTCATTTAATCCAAGTGTTTTTGAATTTTGAATCACAGCGCCACAGCACCCCTTGCATGTCTCCATGCATGCTTCCCAAGTGTCAATAGACCACAAGTTCAGCAGGCAAAATCAATGAACCCACCATGTTTGTGGAAGAAAATCAGAACATACAAATTAACGGAAGAAAACAAACCCATGGTGTGATTTTCTGGCAACTAGAAAATTCTATTAACACATAAGAATTATACAGATGAAGTGAAGCAGCCACTAGAAAATTCCAATAATACATAATAGTTCAGAGACCCATAAACATAATCAATTCATGCTCTTAGATACAGTAGGTCACAGGCCCGGCTAGACTGAGGAACAAGCGTGGAGCAGTGCTCTACTGAAACACACTAGAAAATCCCCTGGCTAAAACACACAAATTACAAACTGAAAACCACATAGCTCAGCTCTCGGCGAAACCAAGTGGCCTTTTGTAGGTATTCCGTCGATGCCCTTCTATCCCGCAGTTCTTGCATTTGCCAGGTTTCCGTGGCTTTTTCGACGCATCTCCTCTTTCTGGGCACAAGGTCCATTTGTGCCCCTCGCGGCGAGAAATGCTGCAGAATCTGATTCGTTTACTTAGTCCTTCGCATGGGCTTTCTCCTTGCTGTTCGTCGGCCTTCCGGCACCTCTATGTTTGTCTTGGGCTGCGAGACCTTGTAGGGCATTCACACTGAAAGAATGCCCAGCACTATGGCACTGGTCAGCGTTGCGTTCCACAAATGCTGTTTTCTGCTTCTGGTTTGCCCTGCAGGGGAATAACCAAAACAAAAACAAAACTAGGTTATGTCAACCCCGTGTGTTTTTCTTCACCCTAAATTTTCCATTATGCATGTAGAATAGCACTCACCGAGCAACCACAAACGATCTCCTGCATGCTTTTCATCCTTTCAGCATTTAGTCTGCTTTTCTCATATCTTATTCCAAAGCCGATTTCCCATGAGTAAAGATTGTAGAAATCGTATGCCTCGCCCAACGAGTCGAAACTGAGCCCTTGTTCAGGCCGCATCACACTCTTGTCAGGTTGCTCCGCATATTTGCGGATTGTTAACTCCAGAGTAGTCATACGGGATGGGCCTGGCACACGGTCTGGTGGCGCACTTCCAAGACGCAGCCTGCAATTGTTTTGAAGCTTAATTGCATAAGTTTTCACAGAGAAAATAAAATGCTGGACTACCACAGTTTTATTTTTTTGGCACACTGCACATGTAAATCGGTATGAGCACAGCAGAGCTCAGTTCTAGCAATTCAGCTGTAAATCAGGATGAGCATAACTCGACATCCATTTTTTTTGGAATGTCCAAAAAGAAAATTTTCATTTCTTTTTCCCGTTCCCGACAAACAGTAAAGCAACTAACTTGATGGCCTAGCAGAGTTCATTTCTTTGCAGGTTTTCCTACCTAGACTGGAATGAAGCATGCGCCAACATTTTTCTGTGTTTATATGGCAGTAGGTATTTTGCAACAAAATTAGCAGACTTCATACACATATCCAATCCGGAATTTCTTGCTAATCTTTTAGTCCAGCCGGGAGCTTCTGGATTCACCCGATCGGTCGATTGGGCAGACCTCGTTGGAGATGCAGCTCGCAGCCGCCGGGCATCATCTTGGGCATCGGGCGAGTCATCTTTCCCGGCCACCTGAGCCACTGCAGACCCACTGTTCGCTGCACCAGCACCCTGCTCTCCCCCCACCTCCATTTTGTAACAAGTACACAAGGGGGGCCGGATCTGTCTGTTCAAGGTTATCAGCAAATTCTTCCCGTACCGGAAACCTACGAAATGGATAGCGAATCGAGCGACATCAGTGTTTGCTCTGCACTAGGGTAGTTCATCCGCGGCCGCAACTTAGCTTTAGACAATGCACAAATCTGAGGGCGGGGGAAGGTGGGGACTAACCTGTCGACCGCACTCCATGCCTTCCACGTCCATTAACACGCAGGCGGGCGGCGAAGCACGGGCGCCCCGACGAACTCACCCTGCCGGACCTCGGCTGTCCCACCCCTTTTCTTTTCGCCCACTCCAGCTGGTTGAGGACGGCGGCCAGCGGCGGTCTCCAGAAGGAACCAGGCAAATGGAAGGAGATAACTTTATTTTTTTCCTTGGCCGCACATGCACGCTCGGGCGCCCCGCCGACCGG
This sequence comes from Aegilops umbellulata, assembly GCA_032464435.1. NCBI lineage: Eukaryota > Viridiplantae > Streptophyta > Magnoliopsida > Poales > Poaceae > Aegilops > Aegilops umbellulata. The sequence goes on along the minus strand of CP136054.1, from coordinate 119,716,792 downwards.
CATTCGGCTCAGGGAGCTCCTGTTCGGCGCTGCAAGCGCCAACAAACCATCCTGGCGCTCGCACGCGTGCGTAGCGGGCCGGCCCAACGTACCTGTGGAAAAAAACAAACGCAAAAAAAAATATCTGACGTTAAATAGGAGGAAGTAGGAATCGATCTCTGCACATCTAAGTCAACAGCATAGAGCCAACACCACTACACCAGCCTCAGTTAAGTAAAATAGGAAATAATACTATCTGAACCCTCTTTCAGTATGACTTTGTTCACCTTGATTAACATAGAAAAAGAAAAATTCACAAAAAAGGAAAAAATTACGAATTAAAAAATGTTCACGGATTTTTAACAAAAGTTCACGAAATTTTCAAAAAAGTTCACCGAAGTTGAAAAAAAGTTCATCGATTTTGAGAAAAAGGTCATCGCATCTGAAAACAGTTCATCGATTTTGAAAAAGAGTTCATCAGATTTGAAAAGAGTTCATCGATTTTATGAAAAAAATCATCAAATTTGAAAAAAGTTCATCAAACTTTAAAAAAAGTTCATCGATTTTGAAGAAGAGTTCATCAGATTTGAAAAGAGTTCATCAATTTTTAAAAAGTCCATCAAATTTATAAAAAGTTCAACGATTTTGAAAATAGTTCATCATATATGAAAAGAGTTCATCGATTTCTTAAAAAAAGTTCATCGAATTTGAAAAAAGTTCACAAATCTAAAAAAAGTTCATCGATTTGAAAAAAGTTCATGGAATTTGGGAAAACTTTCATCGATTAGGAAAAGAAACTTTACGAATTTGAACAAAAAGCTTGTTTCAGGAAACAAAAAAGGAAAAAAGAAAGAAAAAAAATAAAAACCAAATAAAAACGGCCAGAAAATGACAAGCGAACCTGGAAAGGAAAACCGCGAACTAAAAGAACAAATAAAGGGATAAAGAAAAAGAAATTGTGCGTGAGTGGGTGACGTAGCCTGGTGACGTAGCCTAGTGGTTGCTGTTGTACCTTTGAACACAGAGGATGCCGGTTCGAACCTGATAGCCGCACCTTTTTTGCTTTTAAACTGCAAAAAGAGAAGGGGTATGTGGGCCGGCCCAGAGCGCAGCGAGCGGGGTTTGCTGCAGGCGCCCGTTAGCAAAAATGCCTATAACGGACGCCTGCAGCGCCAAATAGGATCTGCCTTCGGCTCAGACAGCGACCTCCGTCACATTCCCATTATCTGATCCATGGCCCAGGCAAAAAAGAAAACGTTCTGGTCCACGGCCCAGTTCAACAGTCACCGTCTGGTCCACGGCCCAGTCCGACACGGCGCGCCGGCCGTGAGCCCTCTACGCCCGCACGCCCACTGTTGGCTACCGTATTACACCGTATCTCTCATTTATTGGCGATCGCAACTGCAACGACAACTGGATTTGTTCTCATCCCAACGCTAGAACGAACGAGCGAGATATGGGGAGCAGCTGAGCCCGAGCTCCAAATCGCCCCTCTCAGCTGCTCATCAACTCTTCTGCAATCCTGGTGTCAACCGTGCCAAGGAATATGAATTGTCATGCATCCGCTTGATTGTGATTGTTCTTTGTGTTGGTTAAAAATTTAGCATGAACCGATGCGTGGCGATATTTGTGCATTGTTTAGTCTTGATTTTTTTGTGCATGAGCTTCTCGAATGTCATTTGAGCATGAAAAATTGCACGCTCATAAAAAACTCGAGCTTCTTAGATGTAAAATAGTTTTTTTTTTGTGCATTTTCTGCTATTTTCTTCTTTGAATTTACCGTTCATCGGGAGCGGCTCAGATGTGGATTACGAGCCCATTCCCCGCTCTCCTTTCCTTGGTCTGGGGCGTGGAGGCATAATCCTTTGTATACTGTTCATTTCTACAGCCACTATTCACCACTGTAGCTACTGTAGATGCAAGGTTGGCCCGGGGCGTTCATTGATCCTGGCTACGCAACTGCGCTTATCCCTCTTGATAGTCGCTTGGGAGCTCATGAGTCCTCTCTCCCTCACGTCTTGCGACCTTGCAGACCTGTGCGGAGATGGGTTAGGAAGCCGGTTCGTCAATGTGTGGAGATGGCTTAGGAGCTCCTAAACGTCTAGGGTGATGTTTGTTTCTACTGTACTCCCTCCGTCCGGAATTAGTTGTCGCAAAAATGAAAAATGGATGTATCTAGAACTAAAAAACATCTAGATACATCCCTTCCTCCGACAAGTATTTCTGGACGGAGGGAGTATCTAGTAAGGTCGTTTCTTCTCCGTTGCCCGTAAGCAACGACAGAGCTGGGAGGGGGGGGGGGGGGTGGTGGTGGTGGTGGTGGTGGTGGGGGGGGGTGGTAAGACGCCCGCAGACGGCTTTGACCCCTCGCAGTCGATGGTAGGTCCTAGCCGTGTCGTCATTGAATCATCTGGGTGAGGGGTGGCCTCTTGGAGCTCCAACACTAGGTATGTATGGATAAGAAGGGAACTTCTACCAATTGTGAAGATGTCTGTGGTTTGCTCTTTCGATGAGATGAACCTTACATCCAAAGCCGTGGCAGCTACTCGTTCTCGTACGAGTGTAAGTCAACTTCAATGTGTTTTGTCCTTTTGTGAAACACACGAATTGTGAAAGATACGTCGCCCAATATTGTCACCCCATAGGGCCAGTGGTCTAGACTAGAAGATCCCAAGCTCACAAAGGAATGACTGTATCCAAATGGTTTCTACAGTTCCATTCGCCAGTTCCTTCTACCAAGATTTAGTGCTAGACCGAGAAACTGTATCATGCTTCGGGGAAATCCAGGACACACGATTTGAACCAATGAACCCTCTGGTGGAGAGATCATCCACATCTGCTCAGTCAATGTCGGAGAACGTACTCAACAAGGTAGAGATTGAGGAATGGATAGCCAATCCATTTGACATCCTGATGGTCCTCTTGGCCGCTGAAATGTTAAATGGTGGGAGCATGCAGAAATTGACATATACTGCAAAGGCAATGCCAGGCCGAGTCAAGGTGAGATACTGGAGTGCTCCCAGTAGACCATGGTACTTAGTATTGTCCCAACCGAACGAGGGATGCTAGCAGTCTTAGATATTTTGTCGACCGACGATCTAGGCGTGCTACAGTGTTACACTTCACCATATTCGCATGACCAAGCAAATGAGAAATGTAATTGTGTTGTGATAGAAAAATTGCCCTATGCGATTTGATGACTTCAATGCCCAAAAAATAGCATAGAGGTCCAAGCCCCCTGAGTACAAAATCAGAATAAAGTTAAGGGATGAGGCGGTCCACAACCAGAGAAGATTAACTGACCAGAGAAATGTCATCAACATAGATTAACATGAACACGGTGATGTTGGGTCACCAAGAACAAATAAGGAACTTCTTCATGAGCTACCGTCCAACGTTGCCAACGCCACGATTGTCTCTTCCTACTACGTCAGGACCATGGTGACGCGTATCTACTATATTATGTTGATGACAACATCCTCGACGACGCTTCATGACTCCGTTGCTTTCAAGGATCTGGGGCCACTCAAATTCTTCCTTGTCATACAGGTTCATCGCTCTCATCAGGTAAAATTTTCTTCATTAGGCCCAGTACGCCGAGGAGGTGCTCCAACATGCAGGAATGTCTGATTGTCATCCGGCCTCGACCATGGTCAACACCAAGGCTAAGGTCTTCGCTACCGATGGTGTTCTTGCCTCTGACGCGTCCTTCTACTGGAGCATTGCAGGCGCCCTTCAGTACCTGATGCTGACACGACCCGACATCACCTATGCCATGCAGCGGGTCTTCTTACACATGCATGCACTGCACCAACTCCACTGGGCATTGGCCTAGCGTATCTCGTGTTACATTGACTGAACTCTTGATTGCGGGCTCACAATGGCCGCCTCTCCACCGTCGGATCTCATCGTCTGCACAGACGCGGATTGGGCCCGTTGCCCCGACACACGTCACTCCACTTAAGGTATTGCCTCTTCCTCGGTGGCACATTGATCTCTTGGTCATCCAAGAGACAACCGACGGTCTCGCGATCGAGCGCGGATGTTGAATATCGTGTTGTGGCCAAAGCCATGGTGGGGTGTTGCTTGGTTCTGGCTACGACAACTTCTTCATGAGCTCCCCTCCAATGTTGCCAAGGCCACGATTGTCTACTATGACAACGTCCCTGCCGTCTACCTCGCGTAGAAACCTATCATCGATGCACCAAACACATCAAGCTCGATATTCACTTTGTTCGCAAGATGGTTGCTCTCGGCCAACGGGCCAAGTGCATGTTTTGCATGTTCCCACGAAGCAGCAGTTCACCGACATCATGACTAAAGGGCTGCCCTTCGCCATGTTTGATGATTTTCGGTCCAGACTTTGCGTCTCCGCCGGCGCCGCTGCGACTGCGGGCGGTTCCTTGTACATCAACTGCCACATGATATTCTCCTTCCTGTTGCACTCAGTAACTACCTAGGCTATTAATTAGTTAGCGCCATGGTCGCATGTGCTGTTTTAGTGGGAGTTAGCGTCGGGGTTAGATGAGTAGTGGCCGCACCCTTGTGTGCTGCATGTTGTATAAGTGTAACACTTATGACTGAAAACTGTATATTGAATCTCTCTCGTTTCACATGCGTACAACATGCATCGCATCTAGTACTAGCTAGAACGGGAATGCACAATCAAATCAATTAGGAGGAAACCATCATCAATCACCGTTTGACCATGTCATACTGTCACGCAGGACAACTCAATTTGTATAGCTTGTTTTTGGACACTTTTTTATCAGTTTTTTATTAAAAAGCCATTAGCTGAAAAATTAATTAGTTTTATTATTAAGCTACGGTTATAATAATAAAAACCTAGAACCTAGAACCCTAAACCTACCCTACGACTGACACATCCCTAAACCCTACCTAGAACCTAGAACCCTAAACCTACCCTACGACTGACACATCCCTAAATCCTACCTAGAACCTAGAACCCTAAACCTACCCTACGACTGACACATCCCTAAACCCTACCTAGAACCTAGAACCCTAAACCTACCCTACGACTGACACATCCCTAAACCCTACCTAGAACCTAGAACCCTAACCTCTAACTAACCCTACGACACGACCCTAACCCTAGAACCTAGGACATCACTACACCCACCTTCTCACCATATATAGCCTCTGCTGCACTGGCTCACACGTACATGTGGGCAAGTCCAGCAGCTCGCACGCACAGGCGGGAAGCAGCAGCAGTATCGGCGATGGTAGCTCACTAGGGTCAGGTGCCCGTATGAACGTGGGCCCAGCGAATCCCCAGTCGTCATCGTCTTCTTCGTCTTCCAGCTCCAGCTTCTTCTTCGTCCCGTCGTCGTCTTCAAGCTGAGGCATCTTCCTCTCGTCGTCAGCGGCGGAGGAGCCGGAGCAGCCACGGCCGAGCTCTGGAGCCTCCTCAACGGCGGAGGAGCCGGAGCCACGACCGAGCTCGGGAGCCTGCTCAACGGCGGAGGAGCCGGAGCTCTTGGATGCATCCCACCGGTCATCCTCCGGGGACCCGCTGCCGAGGTGGCGCGAGAATCCCCACAACGTCCTCCTCTCCGTCGCCGGCCGGGGAAGCACCCCGGAGCAGCCATGGCCGAGCTTGTGCTGGTGCGCGTCCCAGCGCTCTCCGGCGGAGGAGCCGGAGCTCTTGGATGCACCCCACCGGTCATCCTCCGGGGACCCGCTGCCGAGGTGGCGTGAGAATCCCCACAGCGTCCTTCTCTCCGTCGCCGGCCGGGGAAGCACCCAGGAGCCATGGCTGAGCTTGTGCGCGTCCAAGCGCTCTCCGGCGGAGGAGCCGGAGCTCTTGTGTGCATCCCACCGATCATCCTCCGGGGACCCGCTGCCGAGGTGGCGCGAGAATCCCCACAGCGTCCTCCTCTCCGTCGCCGGCCGGGGAAGCACCCCGGCGTCTTCTGGCGTCCTCTTCTTCTCCGTCGCCGGCCGGGGAAGCACCCCTGCGTCTTCTGCCGTCGTCTTCTTCTCCGTCGCCGGCCGGGGAAGCACCCCTGCGTCTTCTGCCGTCGTCTTCTTCTCCATCATCACCTGCATGTCTCAACACACCTTGTTAGCGAGAGTGCTTAAAACTTAATTGGAATTGCTTGGCCAGGGGGGCCAATGGCATTGATTGCGCCACCCTATTTATTTTGGTAATTCTATCTTAAAACTGGCGGTATGGGACTAAACATAGCGGGGTTCAGGTCCGACAGTTATCATTAATTTTATAGAATCAGAAACTAGAATATTAGTACTAGTTAAACCGATGTCCGTGTGGTCATGACGGGGATATAATTATCAGTATACCTAGCGGCTCGCGGGTTCAAATCCTCGTATGAAATAGCAGCCAACGAAATGAAAGGACGATGTTCTAATGTTTTTATTATTAGTTGGAGTCTAACTTTTGTTTTTGTTGCGAAAAGTTGGGGTCTAACTTGACTGACGTATGTATGCATGGACGCGATCATGTCATTGTGGCGTGAGCACATTTGCATGCATGGGGGTGTTCACGTACAGCTGAGTGTTCATGATGACCGACTGTTGGTTCCACATCTCTCTCTCTCTCTCTCTCTCTCTCTCTCTCTCTCTCTCTCTCTCTCTCTCTCTCTCTCTCTCTCTCTCTCTCTCTCTCTCTGCCAAGTGCCAAGAGCTTTTCTTCATTTGGTCCATGGTGGACGTGGGGATGAGATGAGTCCTGGCCCCATGGTGGGAGAAGCGCATATCGGGTGCTCTCACCCCTCACATCATTCCGTATGTTCCATCTTTCAAAAAACAATTTAAACGTTTCTAGAATTTTTGTTTATTTGTAAATGTCACTACAGAAAAATCATAAGTTGCATAGTAGCTGGCTGTAACCCGAGTGTCATTTCATGGGTACTCGTCTCGGCTTATATGCGTGTACGCCGAGTACCAAACCCTACTCAACACCCCTTTTTAAGAATTTGTCCGATTAACCAGTTAATTTACCGATTAATCCTTACTCATAGGGTCATTGAGTAGTTGATAAACTGATAAATCTTTTAATTAGTGGATTAACTTGCCGATTAGCCTATTAATCCCTTACTCGTCAGCCAACCGAGCAGCTATCAGTAAACGATTTCCTCAACAATGCTCAACACAAATGTTGACCTCGGCTTAGACGACACTAAGCCGAGAATCGGGAAAAGGACCTCCGCTTCCAACAAAACACTCGGCATAGCGTGTAGAAAACACTCGTCTTAGAGTTCCCTCTCAGCAAAGTTTTTCCCATATGGCCATCACGGAAGTGATTGACGACTACATGACGGGTTGCCCTATATGCCGCGTGTTTTACAAGATGCCCGGCCTGTATGGAAAAGAAGCGAAGTGCCCAAAATAGGACACTCGGCTTTCACTTTGCATCTTTTTGCTCACCTATTTCTTAATGCAAAAATGACTTTTATATGTCCTTCGTTGCATAACTTTTTTTATTTATTGCTTTCTATTTATTTTCTCTGTTTTTCTCACCCATTCTCTCCTGCCAGTTTTCATCACCCTCTCAATGCCATCAATTTCCCGTCCACTCTATAATCCGCCACTTTAAAGTTGTGGTATTCCCTTGTACTCTTCACACCCCTAGTGTACCCATATTAGGATCACATGAAAAAGGAGAAGCGTGGTTCCAACCTTACTCGCGTGATTTGATGCATCCCTGTTTGGGTTTGCCTTGAAACATCTACCCCTAGCTTTCTCCAAATGAGAGGGGTTGCAGGAGAGAGACGCAGTGAAATTCCATGTGTAAGTTAGCCAGATCTAGTCCCGTCTAGCCAGCCGCCGCCTCCCAAAAAAGGTAGGGTTTCTCTGCCTCCCGCTGGCGCCGGCGCCGGTCCACCACGTCTTTGGTGGCCTTAGGGCCATGGGGGCGGAGTGGATCCTGGCCCTCGCCGATGGGAGGTCTTCGTTCTTAGATTTTTTTTTTTGAGTTTTGTTAGGGTTTGTGTCCCGCTCAGGAGGGCGAGATGGCAGCGGCTTTCTGAATATGGAATAAAGGTCTCCCTGCCAGTCCCCGTTCCGTTGATGCGTCTAGCATCGTCGGTGGGCGTGTGGAGGTGTGTCTCCGGCGGATCTGTCTTTGGTGGATTTCCTCGGATCTGTTCGTCGTTCGTCTATGTTCTGGTGTCCTCAGGTTGGATCCTTCTGATCTACACTCTTCATCGACGGCGGTTGCTGTTCTGGTGCGTTGGTTCTATGGGACCTTAGCACAACGACTACCCGACTGTCTAGTACAACAAGGTTTGCCCGGCTCCGACGAGGGAGGGGCGATGACAGCGACGCGCCTTCGGCTCGCTTCAGTGCTTGTAGTAGTCGCTAGGTGGTCTACGGATTTGGATGTAATTTTTATTGTTTCTAGTGTTCGTTGTACTACCATTATTGAAGATGAATAGATTGTAAGTTTTTTTTCGTAAAAAACAAAATCCATGTGTAAGTTGTGGGGTATTCCATGTGAAAGTTGTGGGGTCAGTTTTTTATCACACCCTGAAATTTGTTAATGTACTCCCTATGTGTGTTAAAATTTTGAACATGCTAGATAATCGAGTGTACTTGAACCCACGATATTTTCGCCAATGAAGAGAGATGGCTGGAGTCGGAGAATTGACGAGAGCAACAAGTGTATGGCGAGCTCAAAACCAGAGGAGTGACGAGATTTGGACAAACTAGGACAACAGCGTGATACAATATGTTGGATATATATATTGCATTTCTTAGCAGGCTGCCCCACGTACATGACACCCGCATGCACGGGACCCACACATCCTAATATCCCGTCCGCGACACGAATGAACCACCCCATCCGCGACGCGCACGCCACCATTTCGGCAAAGTTAGCTATCCACACACACATGCTACATCTTCCATCTCACGCGCACGAGACGTGTGCCGCCTCCTCGCCGCCCACACGCTGCATCGCCTTGTTGGCTGACGGCACGCACTGTGCTGCCGTGGTTGTCGCCGTCGTCGGCAGGGGAGGAGCTTGTACCGCCAGCGGCTTCTGCTGTTGCTTGACGGCGACGACCCTCTTGCAGGCGGCCATGGCGAAGGTATGGTCGGCAAGCGGAATAACGGGGAGGTTGTCGCAGTTGCAGATCTCGATCATGAAGCCGTCGGGGTCGTGGAAGAAGATCTGGTCGACGTAGATGCCGCCCTCCTCCACGCACCGCTGGATGTACGGGATGCCCAGCTCCTTGAGCCGCCGCTCCACCGCCACCATGCTCTCGCACTGCAAAGACATGCATACACACACGCACCGCAAATCATTCATCTCCGCACAGAGCAAATAGCGCGGCATCCATGCATGCGTGACAATGTGGACGTGATTCTCCATACACCTCGTTGATGTGCAAGGGTGAAGCGGAACCAAGCGTACACCATAAGTTCATTCCTGTCTCGTCATCGAGCAATCAGTGTTTCTTAAAATATTGAATTGGAGTAGTACGTACCTGGAACGAGATGTGGTTATCCTTGGGGTTGATCTCCGTCTTCCCGGGCAAACTCCGTGGCTCTTCACATTGCAACAGGTGGATGCCGATTCCATAGTTAAATAACCTTCGTTCGCAGCAAAAATCATCAACCACTTCTCTCTTGATAAATATACTAGTACTATTGATGTGGTTTTCTAGCTATTAAATTTCATGCATCAACCAGTTGTAAATTGCTTAATCCCAAAGATGATGATTCAATTCTGTTTAATTACCATGCGCCGTTGAAGTTGAAAGATCCGGGGCGGCGGATGGGGATGAAGCCCAGGACATTCATGTAGAAGCGTAGCGACTCCTCCACCGAACTGCAAACTATGCTGATGTGGTTCAGCGATGCCAATGGCAGCACGCCGCCGCTCGCCATTGCCGCTGTCGTGCGTGCTTACTGCTCCTATCAGGCTATCACTGAACTATTGCCTCAAAGCCGATCGTCGTTGCTGAGACGATCTACCATCTATGCCCATGAAATTGCAAGCGGCGAATCTAGGTGCAATGGGCACATCGTCCAGCATGCACCTGCGCGCATGCGTGAGAATGTGAGATGGTGGTCTCTTCCAAAATGTTGGAGCTGTGCCAATGAATATATATAGGGGTATATATATACCTTGTTGCTATTATATATGTGGCAGAGGCCGGAGAGGACAAGAGAGGGTCATAATTAGGATGGCTGGGCAAGAACAAAAACGAGGAGTCCCAGTTCTTCGGAAATGTAACACGAGCGACATGTTTTACATGTAAAACAAAACTATATTTATCCTAACCAGATTTAGTCATAAGTACTCCTGTAATTCTTCCCAACTAGCATTGCTACCGGCGCATTTGCGCGGCTAAACTAAATATTTTTATATTGTGCTTGTTCTATAGAGATTTTATTTCATATTATTTGTAGGTTGCATTAATATTGATCTACAAATAAAGTACACATTTACATCTCACAAAAACATTACTAAACTTTGGTAAACTTGTTTTTCCTATTTTGAATTAAGTATTGCAAAGACCTTCATGTGTGACGCTGAAAGACCAGAAGCACCGTGGTGTATGTCCTACAATGTAACACCATTAGCTCTCATATTATTTTCTACATTTTCCTATTCCACTCCTTCTCACCCCTCGATATTTATTCAGTAATACTATTTTAGGGAGAAATTTTGGACTTTTAATTCTGCCACGTTGAAGTCATGTTTTCTTCATTATTGACATATCATACTTGATCCATTTGAAAGTTATGACTTCACGTCCTACTATCATTATCTCTACTCCTAATGTATTACTTGGTTGAATAGTATCACGGTTTATTTTCGTCCGGTTATATTTCGTCTGGTTTATTTTCGTTCGGTTTATCTTCGTCTCACATCGCACCACCATATCTCCCCATGTTGATTTTTTTACCCTCACAATAAAAACTTTCCTAACTTTTTCAAAGTTTCCTAACTAGACACGTTATAAACGGGCAGGAACCGACAGCACGTTACCAATAAAAACTTTCCTAACCTTTTCATCTTTCCTAACTAGCCGCATTACAAACCGGCAGGAACCAATAGCACGTTACCAAACAATAAAATCCAGTTTTCTGGTAATTAATTCCAAATCTCAACTTTCCTAACGCAACCATCGGTACTTTCCTAACAATAAAATCCAGCATATTTTTTAGCCCCAATACGAAAGTGGAGGACAAAGCGCAAATCTGTACAATTCTAAATATTATGACTGAGGTACTTATGTGATAAATATTTGGGATTACCTGATAATGTGGGCTTGGACAAAAGCGATTGTTTTCAGTTCTTGATTGATCGTATTATTATGAAGATTAGTGGTTGGAAAGAAAAGTTGTTATCGCCGGGTGGGAAGGAAATTTTGCTTAAATCTGTTGTTCAAGCTATCCAACATATGCAATGTCCGTCTTTAAAATTCCTAAAAAGATTTGCAAAGGAATCATAGACGCGATGTCGCAATTTTGGTGGGGTGACGAGGACAATCAGAAAAGGATGCACTGGATGGCATGGTTGAAGTTGTGTGTTCCAAAAGACCAAGGAGGAATGGGTTTCCGTGATATATACTGTTTTAAGCTGGCTTTATTAGCAAAGCAAGCGTGGCGTCTCGTGGATAATCCTGAATCGTTATGTGCAACAATCCTAAGAGCCAAGTATTTCCCCGAAGGTGATTTGATGAGCGCAGTATTAAAAAAGGGCGCCTCCTTTACTTGGCAAAGCATTATGGCGGAAGTGGACTCTCTCAAGAACGGCTATATATGGAGAGTGGGAACATGAGAAAATATTGACATATGGAGAGATGCATGGATCCCAAATTGAGCAGACAAGAAAATTATTACACCTAGAAGGGGGAATCTGTCGTGGTTTTTTCACGGCAGATGTCCTAGTGAAATGACTTAGTCGTGGAGCCATCGCCACGGGTTAGCTTGAAGGGGTTAAAGCGGACACAGGGACGCAGAGAGTTTTTATACTAGTTCGGCCCCTTCGATGAAGGTAAAAGCCTACGTCTAGTTGTGATGGAATTGATGGGGTTTCGATGACTAGGGAGCAAACAAGCTTCGCCTAAGTCTCGAATTGTTGTTGTCTGTCCTCTGAACCGCCGCCGGGTCGTCCCCTTATATACACGGGTGACGCCCATCGGTTCACAGAGTCCCAATCACCGGTTCATACTCGTGTCCGGGTTGGTCTCTCCTTATTCCTAACTTACAATACAAGTTTACATATAAAGCCGATTTACGGCTACAGGTCTTAAACCGACTACAGGCCTTGGGCCCTTATCTGCTTCTTTGGGCTTTAACACCTTTGAACTACTGATGAAGTTAACCCGACCCAGTTAGGCCGGTTTACGTCCAGTAGTAATATCCCCAACATTAGGGCCCAGGTTGATTTGAACGGGTTCATGTCAATCCTTAGCAAAAAATCTTCGTCTTCAACATCTTCTGGTAGTTGTTGAACCGCCGTGATGTCATCTTCTCTGGTTGCTGTAAACCGGGATGACGTCATCATAAAGATAACATTCATGATATCTTCTTTGTTTAATGAATCTGCAATAACCAAGGCGACAGCTCCATCTCCGAAATTTGTGGTTCCTTAATTCATGCGCCTGACACGTGCCTCTTGCCTTATAAATAAGACCGAAGGGTCATTTCTTTCTCCCCTTCGTCCCCTTTCTCTTCGTCTTCCTCGCGTCGCCAGCCTCGGAGCTCCGCCGCCGCCGTTGACCTCCGCACCATCTTGGGCCGCTGCATCAACCTGAACGTACCGGAGCACTGCGGTAGCTTTCCTCATCTTCCTCGATTCTGGTAAGCCTTCTGTTCCTCTTAGCATAGATCTGTTCTTAGGGTTTTGTGTTCTTCCCATGTTCATCGCTTGTTCATGCTCGTACCCAGACTCCTGGATAGATCTGTGAAACCCTGCTCTGATTAGCAGTCGCTTTTAGCATCCGCCTTTAGTTTCATGCTCGAGTCCATAGATCTCATCTATATATCTGCCCATTGATTCACTTCCGCTCTGCTTTAAGTCTTTGAATATTTTGTCTTCTTTTCTGAACTTGTTTCAGATCCATTGCTGTAATAAGACCTTGTGAAACCTGTCTCTGCATACTTAGCCATCCGCAACCTCAATTGCTTTCAATGCTTAGATCGGGCGGTTTAACTTAGTATAAAAAAATTTGTAAACCGGTATATACCATTAGTCCCCTTATTGAACCGCCAGAACTCGTTAGTCATATGATGCCGCTTCATAGAACTCCGGTTTAGATATAGTTTCCTCCGGCTTAACATTGTGCATACCGGTGTATACTTTTACCCAACACAATCTTGAACCGAAATCACTTATTTTGTAGACTCCACCATGGCCAAACAAATATATAAGTGCAACTGGGCTCCTTCTCGCGTCACAGAAACTCAACTGAACAACTTAGTCCTGACTGGCGCTTTAAGCAGCAAAAACACCATCCATTGGAGGGTCCCTGGAAAAGAATGTCCTCCCACACCTCAAGAAGGAGAGGTTGTCGTTTTCGCAGACCATTTAGCCCGGGGTTTTAATCCGCCCGGTTCAAAATTCTACCGGGATGTCTTGGCCAATTTCCAACTCCGTCCGCAAGATACTGGCCCCAATTCTGTCACCAACATATGCCATTTCCAAGTACTCTGTGAGGTGTTCTTTCAAGAGGAACCCACAGTCGAGTTATTCAGGGATTGTTTTCATCTAAACCGCCGCACAGAATTTACTGATGGTTCCAATATGGAATTGGGTGGTATGGCGACTCAGAAAAGGAAAGAGGTCACTTACCCTCACGCAAAACTGCACAACCATCCCCAAGAATGGAATCAATCATGGTTCTATTGCAAAGACACCTCCCCTGCTAATGAAAATCCCTTGCCTGGTTTTCGTCCGGAGCGGCTTAGCAATACGCACCCCTTTCCACAAAGGTTGATTGCCAAGGAGAGGAGTAAATACGCTCCTCAACTGTCCAAGCTCAGAGCCTTTATGGCAAACGGTTTAACATGAGTTGATCTCGCTCGTTGTTGGATATCATGGAGCATACTGCCCCTTAGTCAACGCTCCGGTTTGATGTGCGAATATACAGGCAGTGTTGACGACCCACTGCGACACATGAACATCCAGCTCACCGACGAAGAAGTCACAGAAGCTGTGAAGAAAATGTTGAACGAACCGGAACACATCTGTGCCCGAACCGGCCTGCTTCCTTTCTGCGCCACCAACAAACCGCCAGCTGTAAGTTTGTAATTTCACCTTCATTGACCCTGACATTGCTATATCTATTTATTATTTGACACCAATATCTGTTGAAACAGGGCAATGATCCGTTTTGGAGTAAGAAGCTTCAGCAGGAGAAACCAGACAAACCGGAAAGACCAACCCGACCAAAAACCAAAGTCATTAAGAGGCCTGCTCATAAGAGGAAAACCACTGCTTCCTCTGATCCGCCCGCTGATGACGATGTGGGTAATCCGGACCTTGAGGTAGAACTTGATTCACTTGGCTTACTTTTCACACGCCTTATTGATGATAATATTTGTCAGGATGATGCCGAAGCTAGTCATGCTGATGCTGCAGAGGTAATTACTCTCTCTTCTGATTCGAACCCTTTGCCTTCATTAAAAATCCGTCAGGCAAACCGGAAAGTTAAATTTTCTCATCCTCTTGCTTACTTGGATCCCAAATTTCTTATGAAGACCCAATAGCACGAAGCTCGCCGCACAACCTGGCACAACGGCCAGGTAGTTACCTCTGCCGGTTTACCGAGCAGTCCGGTTCGGAAACGCCGTTCAGAGGTCTCTAATTTGCTTGTCAGTGCTTGTCCTAAAGCGGGCTATTATCGTCAACCTCTTAATCCGTCTGACTCCGATTATCAGGTTACTTCCCACTCATCCTCTGGCGAGTCATCAGCTACTCAGCTGCCACCACTCAAGACGGTGCTTGGGTAAGCTATACTTATCTTAATATTTCTAATACATCATGTTGGAACATATGTTGTATTTGATTTTGATTATTCCTTGTAGGGCCAAGCCTAGGCCAAGCAAGAAGGCCCGCCTGGATAAAGCGGCCGAGGAGGATGCCATTCCTGAACCGGATAAAACACCAGATCCTGAAGTGGTCATTCGCGAAGATATACCCAACGACCCCCCACTGCAAGCTGATGATGTTATTGCCGAAGAAAGGCCTGCTGACCAACCCGGAAGCCCCATCCGGATTGAGAAATCCACCAGTCCAATCCGGCCTGCTAGCAAACCCACTGCCCCTGGTCAAACCGGCGATGACAAGGATGATGATGTTGTGATTACTGGCTTTGGTCGTACTGAACCAAGTAATCCGGTCGCCTTATCCAGGCATACTGCCAAAGAGGAATTCACTACTATGAGCAAGGGCAAGTGGAATGTTGATCTGGCGACTTACGCTGCTTTGAATACCCTAGATCTTCATTCCGGCTACTTGAACCGGCTGTACACCAGCCGTGACTATGAAGCCGGCCTGGTGAATATGATGAAGGAAAAATTTGAGGTAACTTACAATGTGCTGTTTCCTGCTTGGATACTTCAATTTTGTTAACTCTCCTAGCCCCCAAAGGCTGGTTTTGCAATCCACCTTCAAACCGGAACTTACTAATATAAATCTGAATGCCTAGAAATTCACTGATATAGCCCCCAAGGGCCGGTTCAACTTAATATAGTTAAACCGGGCACTTAAGTAGTTTAATATGGCAGCATCAGAACTTAGTTGAGCAAACATGCATTAGCCCCTGTTGACACCGATTTCGGCCAAAGTGAAACATGGTGCTTAGATATTATTAAAATAAAGTAATTTATATAAAAAAATAGCATGATGAATTTCTACTGCGCCACTCAATATACAATAACAAACCCGAAAATAAAAGGGAAGGAGCAATATCGTCGCATAAATTAGTGGATATATGACTTTCATACACATACACCATCATCAACCACGAAATTCCAACGTTGATACAAATTCAAAGTTTCATAGACGACGCTAATATTGCCACAATGCTATATCATATTTATGAGCATTATTTTGTCATCGCTAAAAAAATATATTAGCAAAGTAATGTTCGCGTAAAATAATATAACACGCGACAATGTATAAAAAAAATGTCAAGTCATCATGAATGATATATCTGTGGAAAAATGCTTCCCCATGTCTAAATCTAACCAAGTGCACTTATACGGAATAGCTACGTACATGCATGCATATCCTATTCCATCAGCCGATCGCATGCAAGCATGCCCAGAGCCCACGCATTATGTGGCCTAATTAAGCCCAGCTGATGGGACATTGCCGGTAATTAGTGATTAAATAAATAAAAAAAGGGGAAAGGAGCCAGCCACGCTCCCACGTTCATGGACACGATCCCACGATCAGACCGTGGGCAGGCGCGCGTCCAGCCGGCTCTCCACTGCTTCCCTTCGTCCCTATAAATACCAGGCCATTCGACTGCTCTCGGGTCGCTCATTTTTTCATCCACACGCCGCCGCTGCTGCTGCTGCTCGCTCAGCATCCATCCATTCATTGCTTGCTCTATCTCCAGTCTATCACTCACACACACACACACATACGCTGCAACGTCGCTCGTCATCGTCGCCGCCGGCCGTCTGTTCGCCGTCGTCTCGCCGGCCGTTCGTCTCGCCGTCCTCGTCGTCGTCGGCCGTCCGCTCGCCGTCGTTGTCGCCGACCGTCGTCACCGTCCTTCCGCGCCATTCATCGCTGGTTGCTCACCATCTGCATCGTCCACGAGCTGCTCTACACGGGCGGCTGCTCATCTACATCACCACATCACACGCACGTGACCACGTCCAAGGCAAGGTGAGAATACATGGCTACCTCCTTGATCCCTTCTTGATGCATTTCTCTTGCACCATGTTTGAAGTAGTATTGGTGTTCTACGATCACCCCATATAACACACCTAGTTTGGTCTCATGGAATCTAGCATCCTTTGTTGATATAAACCATGGTTGAGTTATGTTCATCTTGTTTTGGTCTCATGGTGATCTTGCATCCCATGTTGATACAATTCAAGATTAAAATATATCCATTGATAATCTTTTTCTTTTACCGTACACCTCATATATGTTCGGTGCTACCCAAGTAATTTGTGCTTGATTCGGTCTCATGACGATCTTGATCCCATGATGATACAAATCAAGATAATGCATGAGATGCCTAGTGATCATATATATACCGCCCATCAATCCTATAATGATGCGAACTAAGTACACACGTGCAATTAAAATGCTTCTTGTTTTGGTCTCATGGTGATCTTTCATCCCTTGTTGATACAAACCATGGTTAAATTATGTTCTTGTTTTGGTCTCATGGGATCTCGCATCTCATGTTGATACAATTCAAGAATAAAAAATATATCCCTTCTTGTTTTGGTCTCATGGTGATCTTGCATCCCATGTTGATACAATTCAAGATATCCATCGACGATGCTTTATTTTTATCACGTATCTCATATATTTTCGGTTCTACCCACAAGTTTCTTCTTGTTTTGGTCTCATGGTGATCTTGATCTCATGTTGATACAAATCAAGGTAATGCATGAGATGCCTAGTGGTCATATATCACTCCTTAATCCTATAATGATGCAAATTAAGTGCACACGTGCGACTAAAAGTTATGCTCATCTTGTGTTGGTCTCATAGTGATCTTGTATCCCATGTTGATACAATTCAAGAATAAAAATATGTCTATCTTGGTTTGGTCTCATGGTGATCTTGCATCCCATGTTGATACAAACCAAGGATATAAATAGAAGTAAACCTCATATTGATTGGGTTTCATAAAGTCCCATTTTGTTCTAGACCCATAAATGCATCAGTATAGGGTGTAAACTTGGTGCATGCGGCTATATGTTCATTAGCCTCAGGAAGTAGCATCACATGCTCGGATTTTGTACTTGTGAGAACCCATGACTTTTGCTCTTCATAGTTTAGGGTCATATATCTAGACTTTGAGAATTGTCATATACTTCATCATGCCCATGCAAAACATAAATCGATATATACTCCTGTTTGGTTACACTACGAGCATACAAGTTGTGCTACGTTAGTGATAATACAAGCATGAAGAAATCAACATACTTCACTTGGTTATGCTACACATGGGTACAATATTGCTACATGATGTTAGTACTAATACAAGTGAAGTGAAACTTCATAAAAATATTCCCATGCACCGCAATCCGAAGTCATATAAATGTTTGACTAGATTCGCTTAGTCGCGTGCCCATATATGATATGTCTGGGACAAGCAAAACTAGTATTTAAGCATAACCCGTATGTCATAATATAATCTCTCATACGGATTAAAATTGTACCATGCATAGAAAAGTAACTAGGGTCATAGCCTATGTTACTCGCACTAAACATAATACAGTGCGATCGAATATGTCATCAAAAAGTTTCATATAGCCCTCGTGTATAATGGGTCGAGGCAACACTATATACGTTGCTATAAAGTAATCCCAATATTCTGCCATTAACTCATAAAAAGAGTTATGCCCTATATTGCATATACACCGTTAGCCCGGCTAGTTAACCATTAAATAAGACAACTACTACATATTCACGATGGTTAATGAGCTAGGCATGAACGTGCTATATGAATGAACATTGTCAAATCATGAATGTTATGCAACGTGTGTGTTAGCATAGACGAAGTTCAAGGCTCTCCGAGTACGCCGACGTTGAAGACAGCGAGGAGGACTTTTATTTCTACATTTGTAGTTTTCTTTTAATTCTACATTTTGTAGTACTCATGCGTTGTGATGCTATGTAATAGATATGTTGGAATTCTTAATCAGGGGTTTCTCTTCGGAGATGTAATTAACAGAATTTTTATGTAAATGTAAGAGTTCTGGAAATAAAGTACCTGCAATGTTTGATTCTATTTTTATTTTATGCATTTAAATTATTCACTCTGTATCAATGACGTGGACGCGTATTCTCACGCCCACCATTTTCCCATCATCGTGCCAAGTTGAATACTTGTATTGAGCTTGGGACTTTGCAATCAATTGACAGATGAAGATCAAATACGCATTAGCCCCCAAGTACCAAGTGCATAACTTGTTATGTGGTTGGTACTTCCAATCTTGTACCATTTATTAAATCATATGACTGTCTGTATGCAGGCTGAGCTGAAAACCAAAGAAAGCCAACTCGCCGATCTTCAAGAAAATTTGAAATGACAACAAGCTGAAACCTCAAAGGCGAAAAAGGAGTTGACCAGTGCTTTAAGCGTCATGGAACAGTTGAAGGAGGGCTTCAACAAAGAGCGGTCGGATTGGGCCACTGAGAAGGCCGCTTTGACTAAGAAAATTGAAACTGCTGAAGCTGCCCTTAAATCGGTGGTAGATTAGCTAACCAGCGTAAAGCGGCAAGTGCATGCCATGACTGCCGCCATCTTTGGTAAGCTTCCTTTGACTTCTGTAATAATTTGACCTTCCTATGATAGGTCCGGTTTGTGAACTCTTTGTAATGTTGTAGGTACACGCATTGGTCACTTGGGGTCAGATGTTCGGATGAAATTGAAGGCCGCATATACCTTAATCGAACAGCTGTATACTGGAGCGCAGCGGATCATCTCTACTGCATCACATAACAATCCGGCGCCCTCTTTAATTCAAGATACTCTTAAGAGGTTGTCAATGCTTCCCGCCCGTATTGTAGAGCTGAAGAAATCTGCTGCTCGAACCGGTGCCATCAATGCCTTAATCCGGGCAAAAGCACGGGTGCCGGATTTCGATCCTGTTGAGGCAGCTCAAGGTTATCCTAGTTTGAAGGAAGATGGTTCGGAGTTCAGTGAGGATGACCTGAGAGCGATAAACCAGGCAGTGCGCCCTCTAGCTTGCCAATTGGTGGAAGAGGCAGACTTGTCGCATTATCAAGCTCAATATAACAACAAGAATAAACGAGTGGCTGCACCGATTCCTGAAGCGGAGAATCTCATCCCTCCAATCCGTAAGCATACTTACACTCCTGATATTGAACCATCGTCCCTGATCCATGAGGAAGCCGTCTTTCAAGCCCTAATGGGAATCGACTGGACCACTGTTGATTTCCAGCCACTGGGTAGGGAAGAAGAAGCTGAAGCGGCGCAGGAGGACCCACAACCATCAGATCAGGGCGGTGACCAAGCTTGAACCGGAGGCCGGTTTAAATGGCTGCTTTGTTATATTCCGTCAAGAAAACAATGATCTTATTTGGGCACCATGTTGCCTTGTAATAGGATAGCCAATACTCTTGCTTCTGAGATGCCTTCGTGCATAGGCATTGATACTTTTGTTTGAATGGGCGAAACCTTCAATCTATATTGCCTGCAATCACAAATCTTAAACTGCTACGGCGGCTGTACCGCCAGCCGGTTTATAACCTTTATATATATATGCAATGAAATTGAGGTATATGATCAAACTTTTGTGATACAAAATACCTGCCATCGCTGGGCATGAAGTTGGCTTAGCCAATCTTGAAACGGAGGTTTACAAACCTAAACCATCAATGGAGAAAACAACTCCTGTGTATAAAATGCCGGTTTACCATGTTAACCATGCCGGGTCATGAAAAACAACCCTGTTACTCCAGAATGGGATGTTAACAGAAAAAGTCAAACCGGGCAAATAATCTCCGGATTAAAAATGGATCGTGTTCCGTCGATTGACAGTTTGAACCGGTTTAACACGTTGCCGGTTTAAAAAACGCAAAGCAACGGTAAGAAAAATGTTGAAAGAAAAGGCAATGATAAAAACCTTTGCAAAAAGAGGCTTTATTGAGCCGATCAGATGGTGTTACCATGGTCGGACACGACCAAGCTCCCGATAGGTGTAGCTATGGTTCAAGTCAGCCAGGTCCCCAAATGAAACCGTGGCATTACGCCGATCAAAAGGCATGGCAATGGTTCGGGTTCGACCAAGCCCCCAGGTGATTCTATGGCTTAGGCCTATCAAGAGGCGTGACTGGTTCAGACTTGACCATGTCCCCAAGTGATCTGGTGGCTTTCGCCTATCAAAAGGTGTTGCATTGGTTCGGACACGACCAAGCCCCCAAGTGATGTTTATAAAATTTTCAAGGGGTAAACCAGAGGCCGCTTTAAAACAGAACAGCTCCATGTAACCACGCATGATGTAAAAGAACAGATACCCCACTTTAGCTGAGGCTCCGGTTTATTATATTAATCATAATATATACACTTGTCATAATATGTACATAAGTAGAGCCGATGGCTCATGTATAGTAAGGCCGAAGATGAGCTATGTTCCACGGCCTGTTGGTCTCCTCCTCTGATGTACATGAGTCTTTATGCTCTCGAATATCGATCAGATAGTATGACCCATTATGCAGATTCTTGCTGACCATGAAAGGTCCCTCCCAAGGTGGGGATAACTTATGCATATCAGTCTAATCTTGGAATGAGCCGAAGCACCAAATCTCCTTCTTGAAAGGTTCTGGTTCTAACTCGGCGACTGTGATAATGACGAAGATCCTGTTGGTAAATCGCTGAGCGGGCAGCCGCTATGTCACGCTTCTCATCCAACAGGTCCAAAGCATCTTGTCGTGCCGTCTCGTTGTCCGCTTCAACATAAGCTGCTACACGAGGTGAGTCATGACGGATATCACTGGGAAGAACCGCCTCTGCTCCGTAGACCATGAAGAACGGTGTGTATCCTATGGATCTGTTGGGCGTAGTATTGATACTCCATAACACAGATGGTAGCTCTTCTACCCAACAACCCGGTGTCCTCTGCAAAGGAACCATAAGCCGCAGTTTGATGCCTCTCAAGATCTCTTGATTAGCTCTTTCTGCTTGACCATTAGACTGTGGGTGGGCTACTGATGAAACGTCAAGCCGGATGTGCTCACGTTCACAGAACTCCTTCATGGCCCCCTTGGACAAATTGGTACCATTATCTGTGATGATACTATGTGGAAAGCCAAACCGGAAAATCACCTTTTTGATGAACTGAACCGCTGTGGCCGCATTGAAGGAAATATGCCCTAGAGGCAATAATAAAGTTATTATTTATTTCCTTACATATCATGATAAATGTTTATTATTCATGCTAGAATTGTATTAACTGGAAACATAATACATGTGTGAATACATAGACAAACAGAGTGTCACTAGTATGCCTCTACTTGACTAGCTCATTAATCAAAGATGGTTATGTTTCCTAACCATGAACAAAGAGTTGTTATTTGATTAACGAGATCACATCATTAGTTGAATGATCTGATTGACATGACCCATTCCATTAGCATAGCACCCGATCGTTTAGTATGTTGTTATTGCTTTTATCCATGACTTATACATGTTCCTTTAACTATGAGATTATGCAACTCCCGTTTACCGTAGGAACACTTTGTGTGCTACCAAACGTCACAACGTAACTGAGTGATTATAAAGGTGCTCTACAGGTGTCTCCGAAAGTATTTGTTGGGTTGGCATATTTCGAGATTAGGATTTGTCACTCCGAATGTCGGAGAGGTATCTCAGGGCCTTCTCGGTAATGCACATCACATAAGCCTTGCAAGCATTGCAACCAATGAGTTAGTTGCGAGATGATGTATTACGGAACGAGTAAAGAGACTTGCCGGTAACGAGATTGAACTAGGTATTGGATACCGACGATCGAATCTCGGGCAAGTAACATACCGATGACAAAGGGAACAACGTATGTTGTTATGCGGTCTGACCGATAAAGATCTTCGTAGAATATGTAGGAGCCAATATGGGCATCCAGGTCCCGCTATTGGTTATTGACCGGAGACGTGTCTCGGTCATGTCTACATTGTTCTCGAACCGTAGGGTCCGCACGCTTAACGTTACGATGACAGTTATTATGAGTTTATGCATTTTGATGTACCGAAGGTTGTTCGGAGTCCCGGATGTGATCACGGACATGACGAGGAGTCTCGAAATGGTCGAGACGTAAAGATTGATATATTGGAAGCCTACATTTGGATATCGGAAGTGTTCCGGGTGAAATCGGGATTTCACCGGAGTACCAGGAGGTTACCGGAACCCCCCGGGAAACATATGGGCCATATTGGGCCTTAGTGGAAAGGAGAAAGGGGCTGCCCTAGGGCTGGCCGCGCGCCTCCCCCCTTCCCTAGTCCTATTAGGACTAGGAGAAGGTGGCCGGCCCCCTCTCTCTCTTTCCCCCCCTTGAGGAATCCTATTCCAACTAGGATTGGGGGGGGGGGAATCCTACTCCCGGAGGGAGTAGGACTCTCCTGGCGCGCCAGGCTTGGCCGGCCAGCCCCTCCCCCTTGGCTCCTTTATATACGGGGGCAGGGGAGCACCCTTGAACACACAAGTTGATCTACGGATCGTTCCTTAGCCGTGTGCGGTGCCCCCTTCCACCAAATTCCACCTCGGTCATATCGTTGCAGTGCTTAGGCGAAGCCCTGCGCCGGTAACACATCAAGATCGTCACCACGCCGTCGTGCTGACGGAACTCTTCCCCGACGCTTTGCTAGATCGGAGCCCGGGGATCGTCATCGAGCTGAACGTGTGCCAAGAACTCGGAGGTGCCGGAGTAACGGTGCTGTGATCGGTTGGATCGCGAGGAGAACGTACGACTACTTCCTCTACGTTGCGTCAACGCTTCCGCTTCGGTCTACGAGGGTACGTAGACAACACTCTCCCGTCTCGTTGCTATGCATCACCATGATCTTGCGCGTGCGTAGGATTTTTTTTTTGAAATTACTACGTTCCCCAACAGTGGCATCCGAGCCTAGGTTTTTATGGTTTGATGTTATTTGCACGAGTAGAACACAAGTGAGTTGTGGACGATACAAGTCATACTGCCTACCAGCATGTCATACTTTGGTTCAGCGGTATTGTTGGACGAGACGATCCGGACCAACCTTACGCGTACGCTTACGCGAGACCGGTTCCCTCGACGTGCTTTGCACATAGATGGCTTGCGGAAGACTGTCTCTCCAACTTTAGTTGAACCGAGTGTGGCTACGCCCGGTCCTTGAGAAGGTTAAAACGGAGTCTATTTGACAAACTATTGTTGTGGTTTTGATGCGTAGGTAAGATGAGTTCTTGCTTAAGCCCGTAGCAGCCACGTAAAACTTGCAACAACAAAGTAGAGGACGTCTAACTTGTTTTTGCAGGGCATGTTGTGATGTGATATGGTCAAGACATGATGCTAAAAAAATTTATTGTATGAGATGATCATGTTTTGTAACCGAGTTATCGGCAACTGGCAGGAGCCATATGGTTGTCGCTTTATTGTATGCAATGCAATCGCGATGTAATGCTTTACTTTATTACTAAGCGGTAGTGATAGTCGTGGAAGCATAAGATTGGCGAGACGACAACGATGCTACGATGGAGATCAAGGTGTCGCGCCGGTGACGATGGTGATCATGACGGTGCTTCGAAGATGGAGATCACAAGCACGAGATGATGATGGCCATATCATATCACTTATATTGAGTGCATGTGATGTTTATCTTTTATGCATCTTATCTTGCTTTGATTGACGGTAGCATTATAAGATGATCTCTCACTAATTATCAAGAAGTGTTCTCCCTGAGTATGCACCGTTGCGAAAGTTCTTCGTGCTGAGACACCACGTGATGATCGGGTGTGATAGGCTCTACGTTCAAATACAACGGGTGCAAAATAGTTGCACACGCGGAATACTTAGGTTTAACTTGACGAGCCTAGCATATAACAGATATGGCCTCGGAACACGGAGACCGAAAGGTCGAGCGTGAATCATATAGTAGATATGATCAACATAGTGATGTTCACCATTGAAACTACTCCATCTCACGTGATGATCGGACATGGTTTAGTTGATTTGGATCACGTGATCACTTAGAGGATTAGAGGGATGTCTATCTAAGTGGGAGTTCTTAAAGTAATATGATTAATTGAACTTAAAATTTATCATGAACTTAGTACCTGATAGTATCTTGCTTGTCTATGTTGTGTAGATAGATGGCTCGTGCTGTTGTTCCGTTGAATTTTAATGCGTTCCTTGAGAAAGCAAAGTTGAAAGATGATGGTAGCAAATACACGGACTGGGTCCGTAACTTGAGGATTATCCTCATTGCTGCACAGAAGAATTACGTCCTGGAAGCACCGCTAGGTGCCAGGCCTGGTGCAAGAGCTACGCCAGATGTTGTGAACGTCTGGCAAAGCAAAGCTGATGACTACTCTATAGTTCAGTGTGCCATGCTTTACGGCTTAGAACCGGGACTTCAACGACGTTTTGAACACCATGGAGCATATGAGATGTTCCAGGAGTTGAAGTTAATATTTCAAGCAAATGCCCGGATTGAGAGATATGAAGTCTCCAATAAGTTCTATAGCTGTAAGATGGAGGAGAACGGTTCTGTCAGTGAGCATATACTCAGAATGTCTGGGTATAACAATCACTTGATTCAACTGGGAGTTAATCTTCCGGATGATTGCGTCATTGACAGAATTCTCCAATCACTGCCACCAAGCTACAAGAGCTTCGTGATGAACTATAATATGCAAGGGATGACCAAAACTATGCCCGAGCTCTTCGCGATGCTGAAAGCCGCGGAGGTAGAAATCAAAAAGGAGCATCAAGTGTTGATGGTTAACAAAACCACTAGTTTCAAGAAAAAGGGCAAAGGGAAGAAAAAGGGGAACTTCAAAAAGAACAACAAGCAAGTTGCTAATCAAGAGAAGAAACCCAAGTCTGGACCTAAGCCTGAAACTGAGTGCTTCTATTGCAAGCAGACTGGTCACTGGAAGCGGAACTGCCCCAAGTATTTGGCGGATAAGAAGGATGGCAAGGTTAACAAAGGTATATATGATATACATGTTATTGATGTATACCTTACTAATTCTCGCAGTAGCACCTGGGTATTTGATACTGGTTCTGTTGCTAATATTTGCAACTCAAAACAGGGGCTACGGATTAAGCGAAGATTGGCTAAGGACGAGGTGACGATGCACGTGGGAAATGGTTCCAAAGTCGATGTGATCGCGGTCGGCACGCTACCTCTACATCTACCTTCGGGATTAATATTAGATCTAAATAATTGTTATTTAGTACCAGCGTTGAGCATGAACATTATATCTGGATCTTGTTTGATGCGAGACGGTTATTCATTTAAATCAGAGAATAATGGTTGTTCTATTTATATGAGTAATATCTTTTATGGTCATGCACCATTAAAGAATGGTTTGTTCTTACTTAATCTCGATAGTAGTGATACACATATTCATAATGTTGAAGCCAAAAGATGCAGAGTTGATAATGATAGTGCAACTTATTTGTGGCACTGCCGTTTAGGTCATATCGGTGTAAAACACATGAAGAAACTCCATACTGATGGACTTTTGGAGTCACTTGATTATGAATCACTTGGCACTTGTGAACCGTGCCTTATGGGCAAGATGACTAAAACACCGTTCTCCGGTACTATGGAGAGAGCAACAGATTTATTGGAAATCATACATACTGATGTATGTGGTCCAATGAATGTTGAGGCTCGTGGCGGATATCGTTATTTTCTCACCTTCACTGATGATTTAAGCAGATATGGGTATATCTACTTAATGAAACACAAGTCTGAAACATTTGAAAAGTTCAAAGAATTTCAGAGTGAAGTGGAAAATCATCGTAACAAGAAAATAAAGTTTCTACGATCTGATCGTGGAGGAGAATATTTGAGTTACGAGTTTGGTCTACATTTGAAACAATGCGGAATAGTTTCGCAACTCACGCCACCCGGAACACCACAACGTAATGGTGTGTCCGAACGTCGTAATCGTACTTTACTGGATATGGTGCGATCTATGATGTCTCTTACCGATTTACCGCTATCGTTTTGGGGTTATGCTTTAGAGACGGCCGCATTCACGTTAAATAGGGCACCATCGAAATCCGTTGAGACGACGCCTTATGAACTGTGGTTTGGCAAGAAACCAAAGTTGTCGTTTCTTAAAGTTTGGGGCTGCGATGCTTATGTGAAAAAGCTTCAACCTGATAAGCTCGAACCCAAATCGGAAAAATGTGTCTTCATAGGATACCCAAAGGAGACTGTTGGGTACACCTTCTATCACAGATCCGAAGGCAAGATTTTTGTTGCTAAATTCGGAAACTTTCTAGAGAAGGAGTTTCTCTCGAAAGAAGTGAGTGGGAGGAAAGTAGAACTTGATGAGATAACTGTATCTACTCCCTTATTGAGAAGTAGTACGTCACAGAAATCAGTTTCTGTGACACCTACACCAAATAGGGAAGAAGCTAATGATAATGATCATGAAACTTCAGATCAAGTTTCTACTGAACCTCGTAGATCAACCAGAGTAAGATCCGCACCAGAGTGGTACGGTAATCCTATTTTGGAAGTCATGTTGCTAGACCATGATGAACCTACGAACTATGAAGAAGCGATGGTGAGCCCAGATTCCGCAAAATGGCTTGAGGCCATGAAATCTGAGATGGGATCCATGTATGAGAACAAAGTGTGGACTTTGGTTGACTTGCCCGACGATCGGCAAGCAATTGAGAATAAATGGATTTTTAAAAAGAAGACTGACGCTGATGGTAATGTTACTGTCTATAAAGCTCGACTTGTTGCAAAAGGTTTTCGACAAGTTCAAGGGATTGACTACGATGAGACTTTCTCACCCGTAGCGATGCTTAAGTCTGTCCGAATCATGTTAGCAGTTGCCGCATTTTATGATTATGAAATTTGGCAAATGGATGTCAAAACTGCATTCCTGAATGGATTTCTGGAAGAAGATTTGTATATGATGCAACCAGAAGGTTTTGTCGATCCAAAGGGAGCTAACAAAGTGTGCAAGCTCCAGCGATCCATTTATGGATTGGTGCAAGCCTCTCGGAGTTGGAATAAACGCTTTGATAGTGTAATCAAAGCATTTGGTTTTATACAGACTTTTGGAGAAGCCTGTATTTACAAGAAAGTGAGTGGGAGCTCTGTAGCATTTCTGATATTATATGTGGATGACATATTACTGATCGGAAATAATATAGAATTTCTGGATAGCATAAAGGGATACTTGAATAAGAGTTTTTCGATGAAAGACCTCGGTGAAGCTGCTTACATATTGGGCATTAAGATCTATAGAGATAGATCAAGACGCTTAATAGGACTTTCACAAAGCACATACCTTGACAAAGTTTTGAAGAAGTTCAAAATGGACCAGGCAAAGAAAGGGTTCTTGCCTGTGTTACAAGGTGTGAAGTTGAGTAAGACTCAATGCCCGACCACCGCAGAAGATAGAGAGAAAATGAAAAATGTTCCCTATGCTTCAGCCATAGGCTCTATCATGTATGCAATGCTGTGTACCAAACCTGATGTGTGCCTTGCTATAAGCTTAGCAGGCAGGTACCAAAGTAATCCAGGAGTGGATCACTGGACAGCGGTCAAGAACATCCTTAAGTACTTGAGAAGGACTAAGGATATGTTTCTCATTTATGGAGGTGACAAAGAGCTCGTCGTAAACGGTTATGTCGATGCAAGCTTTGACACTGATCCGGACGATTCTAAATCGCAAACCGGATACGTATTTACATTAAACGGTGGAGCTGTCAGTTGGTGCAGTTCTAAACAAAGCGTCGTGGCGGGATCTACATGTGAAGCTGAGTACATAGCTGCTTCGGAAGCAGCTAATGAAGGAGTCTGGATGAAGGAGTTCATATCCGATCTAGGTGTTGTACCTAGCGTATCGGGTCCAATGAAAATCTTTTGTGACAATACTGGTGCAATTGCCTTGGCAAAGGAATCGAGATTTCACAAAAGAACCAAACACATCAAAAGACGCTTCAACTCCATCCGGGATTTAGTCCAGGTGGGAGACATAGAGATATGCAAGATACATACGGATCTGAATGTTGCAGACCCGTTGACTAAGCCTCTTCCACGAGCAAAACATGATCAGCACCAAGACTCCATGGGCGTTAGAATCATTACTTTGTAATCTAGATTATTGACTCTAGTGCAAGTGGGAGACTGAAGGAAATATGCCCTAGAGGCAATAATAAAGTTATTATTTATTTCCTTACATATCATGATAAATGTTTATTATTCATGCTAGAATTGTATTAACTGGAAACATAATACATGTGTGAATACATAGACAAACAGAGTGTCACTAGTATGCCTCTACTTGACTAGCTCATTAATCAAAGATGGTTATGTTTCCTAACCATGAACAAAGAGTTGTTATTTGATTAACGAGATCACATCATTAGTTGAATGATCTGATTGACATGACCCATTCCATTAGCATAGCACCCTATCGTTTAGTATGTTGCTATTGCTTTTATCCATGACTTATACATGTTCCTTTAACTATGAGATTATGCAACTCCCGTTTACCGTAGGAACACTTTGTGTGCTACCAAACGTCACAACGTAACTGAGTGATTATAAAGGTGCTCTACAGGTGTCTCCGAAAGTATTTGTTGGGTTGGCATATTTCGAGATTAGGATTTGTCACTCCGAATGTCGGAGAGGTATCTCAGGGCCTTCTCGGTAATGCACATCACATAAGCCTTGCAAGCATTGCAACCAATGAGTTAGTTGCGAGATGATGTATTACGGAACGAGTAAAGAGACTTGCCGGTAACGAGATTGAACTAGGTATTGGATACCGACGATCGAATCTCGGGCAAGTAACATACCGATGACAAAGGGAACAACGTATGTTGTTATGCGGTCTGACCGATAAAGATCTTCGTAGAATATGTAGGAGCCAATATGGGCATCCAGGTCCCGCTATTGGTTATTGACCGGAGACGTGTCTCGGTCATGTCTACATTGTTCTCGAACCGTAGGGTCCGCACGCTTAACGTTACGATGACAGTTATTATGAGTTTATGCATTTTGATGTACCGAAGGTTGTTCGGAGTCCCGGATGTGATCACGGACATGACGAGGAGTCTCGAAATGGTCGAGACGTAAAGATTGATATATTGGAAGCCTACATTTGGATATCGGAAGTGTTCCGGGTGAAATCGGGATTTCACCGGAGTACCAGGAGGTTACCGGAACCCCCCGGGAAACATATGGGCCATATTGGGCCTTAGTGGAAAGGAGAAAGGGGCTGCCCTAGGGCTGGCCGCGCGCCTCCCCCCTTCCCTAGTCCTATTAGGACTAGGAGAAGGTGGCCGGCCCCCTCTCTCTCTTTCCCCCCCTTGAGGAATCCTATTCCAACTAGGATTGGGGGGGGGGAATCCTACTCCCGGAGGGAGTAGGACTCTCCTGGCGGGCCAGGCTTGGCCGGCCAGCCCCTCCCCCTTGGCTCCTTTATATACAGGGGCAGGGGAGCACCCTTGAACACACAAGTTGATCTACGGATCGTTCCTTAGCCGTGTGCGGTGCCCCCTTCCACCAAATTCCACCTCGGTCATATCGTTGCAGTGCTTAGGCGAAGCCCTGCGCCGGTAACACATCAAGATCGTCACCACGCCGTCGTGCTGACGGAACTCTTCCCCGACGCTTTGCTGGATCGGAGCCCGGGGGTCGTCATCGAGCTGAACGTGTGCCAAGAACTCGGAGGTGCCGGAGTAACGGTGCTGTGATCGGTTGGATCGCGAGGAGAACGTACGACTACTTCCTCTACGTTGCGTCAACGCTTCCGCTTCGGTCTACGAGGGTACGTAGACAACACTCTCCCCTCTCGTTGCTATGCATCACCATGATCTTGCGTGTGCGTAGGATTTTTTTTGAAATTACTACGTTCCCCAACACGCATCACACTTGCTAACAGGTTCTGCCTCCACCCACTTTGTAAACTTGTCAACCGCCACCAGGAGGTGGGTCTTCTTATCCTTGGACCTTTTGAAAGGCCCAACCATATCCAGCCCCCAAGTTGCAAACGGCCAAGTAATCAGAATCATCCTCAATTCTTGAGCCGGCACATGAGCGCGTCTTGAAAACTTTTGGCAACCATCACATCGTCTGACCAGATCCTCCGCATCAGCATGAGCAGTTAACCAATAAAAACCATGGCGGAATGCTTTAGCCACCAAAGACTTTGAACCGGCGTGATGACCACAATCTCCTTCGTGGATCTCACGCAAAATTTCACAGCCTTCCTCAGGAGACACGCAGCGTTGAAACGCCCCTGATACACTGCAATGATGCAATTCGCCATTAACAATAGTCATAGACTTGGATCGTCGGATTATCTGCCGGGCCAAGGTTTCGTCCTCTGGTAGCTCGCCCCGGTTCATGTACGCAAGATAAGGAAGCGTCCAATCCGGAATGACGTGTAGAGCTGCCACCAATTGAGCCTCCCGATCAGGAATAGCCAAATCCGCTTCACCAGGGAGCTTGACCGACGGTTTGTGTAGCACATCAAGAAAAATATTAGGCGGGACCGGTTTACGTTGAGATCCCAACCGGCTTAAAGCGTCCGCTGCTTCATTCTTCCGACGGTCCACGTGGTCCACCTGATATCCCTTGAAGTGACATGCAACAATATCCACCTCACGACGATATGCAGCCATGAGTGGGTCCTTGGAATCCCAAGTGCTGGATACCTGTTGAGCCACTAGGTCCGAGTCACTGAAGCACTTAACCCGGCTTAGATTCATCTCCTTAGCCATCCGGAGACCATGGAGCAAGGCTTCATACTCAGCTGCATTGTTAGTACAAGGGAACATTAAGCGGAGGACGTAATAGAACTTGTCACCTCATGGGGAAGTTAATACGACTCCAGCCCCCGAGCCCTCCAATTGCCTAGATCCGTCAAAATGGATGGTCCAATATGTGTGATCCGGCTTCTCTTCAGGTGCTTGCAGCTCCGTCCAATCATTGATGAAATCAACAAGTGCTTGAGACTTCACCGCCGTTCGGGGCACGTACTTCAACCCGTGCGGCCCAAGCTCTATAGCCCACTTGGCAATCCGGCTAGTCGCTTGCCGATTCTGGATGATACCGCCTAAGGGAGCAGAACTGACCACTGTGATGGGGTGCCCTTGGAAATACTGCTTCAGCTTCCGGCTTGCCATGAAAACTCCATATACCAGCTTCTGCCAATGCGGATACCTTTGCTTGGATTCAATAAGTACCTCACTGATATAGTAAACCGGACGCTGAACCGGATGCTCCTTACCTGCCTCCTTCCGCTCCACCACAATAGCCACACTGACTGCGCGAGCGTTAGCAGCAACATATAGCAGTAGCGGCTCCTTGTCAACGGGAGCGGCAAGCACAGGCGGGTTGGCCAATTACCGCTTTAAGTCCTCAAATGCCTGATCAGCAGCAGAACTCCAAACGAATTGATTCGTCTTCTTCAACATCTGATACAAAGGAATTGCCTTCTCACCAAGGCGGCTGATAAACCGGCTCAACGCGGCAATCCGACCGGCCAAACGTTGAACGTCATTGATACACTTCGGTTTAGCCAGGGAGGTGATGGCTGTGATCTTCTCCGGATTAGCCTCAATTCCCCTGTTGGACACCAGAAAACCCAATAACTTGCCTACCGGTACACCAAAAACACATTTGGCCGGATTGAGCATCATCTTGTATGTCCTCAGGTTACCAAAGGTTTCCTTCAAATCGTCAACCAGAGTCTCCTTCTTCCTTGACTTAACCACAATATCATCCACATAAGCATGTACATTACGGCCAATCTGCTTGTGAATGCAATTTTGCACACACCATTGATAAATTGCCTGGGCACTCTTGAGCCCAAAGGGCATAGACACATAGCAGAAGGCTCCAAAGGGAGTGATGAACACCGTCTTCTCCTGGTCCTTAACTGCCATTTTGATGTGATGATAACCAGAATATGCATCCAAAAAACTCAAACGCTCGCAACCCGCCGTAGCATCAATGATTTGATCAATACGGGGGAGGGCAAAAGGATCTGCTGGACAAGCTTTATTAAGGTCTGTGTAATCCACACACATACGCCAGGTGCCGTTTTTCTTAAGGACCAGCACCGGATTAGCAAGCCACTCAGGGTGAAAAACTTCAACAATAAAACCAGCTGCCAAAAGCCTGGCTACCTCTTCTCCAATAGCTTTGCGTCTTTCTTTGTTAAACCGGCGGAGGAACTGTTTCACCGGTTTTTATTTAGGATCCACATTAAGAGTGTGCTCAGTGAGTTGCCTCGGTACACCTGGCATGTCAGAAGGCTTCCATGCAAAAATGTCCCGATTCTCACGGATGAACTCGATGAGCGCGCTTTCCTATTTCGGATCCAAATTGGCACTGATGCTGAACTGCTTGGATGAATTGCCAGGCACGAAGTCAACAAGCTTAGTCTCAGCTGCCGATTTGAACTTCAAGGCTGGATCATGCTCCGTAGTTGGCTTCTTCAACGGAGTCATATCTGCCAGATCAACATTGTCTTTATAAAATTTCAGCTCCTCGGTGGCACAAACCGACTCTGCGTAGGCCGCATCTCCTTCCTCGCACTCCAAAGCGACTCAACGACTTCCATGAACCGTAATTGTCCCCTTGTGACCCGGCATCTTGAGCTGCAAGTACACATAACAGGGCCGTGCCATGAACTTGGCGTAGGCCGGTCGCCCAAATAGGGCGTGATACGGACTTTGGATCTTTACCACTTCAAACGTCAGCGTCTCCTTCCTGGAATCATGATCATCTCCAAAGGCCACTTCCAGAGCTATCTTACCAACAGGATATGCTGATTTGCCAGGTACCACACCATGGAACACCGTATTGGACGGTTTGAGATTTTTATCTGTCAATCCCATACGACGGAAGGTCTCATAGTACAAGATATTAATGCTGCTCCCTCCATCCATGAGTACCTTGGTGAACTTACAACCTCCCACCTGGGGTGCCACCACCAACGCTAGCTGACCCGGGTTATCAACCCGGGGTGGGTGATCCTCTCTGCTCCATATGATTGGCTGCTCAGACCAGCGTAAGTAACGGGGCACAACTGGTTCAACAGAGTTGACTGCCTGCTTCTGAACCTTCCGGTCTCGCTTGTCCAAGCTAGTGGTGAAGACATGGTACTGCCCACTATTCAACTGCTTTGGGTTGCTCTGGTAACCTGACTGCTGCTGCTGGTTGTAACCACCCTGGCTACTCTGATTATTCTGATTACTATGTCCGCCCGGATTACCATTGAATCCTGAACCGGAATTTCCTCCACCGTAACCCGGCCCGGATCCTGAGCCACCGCCAGAGCCGTAATCATACTGGAAAGCATTAGAATTTTTGAACTCCTGCATAATGTAACAATCCTTCCAAAGGTGGTTTGCTCGCGCCTCCTTCGTCCCATGCTTCGGGCAGGGCTGGTTCAACAGATAGTTTAGGCGGTCCGGGTTAGGGTTAGGCGCTCCACTGCGATTCTGCGGTTTACCGTTACGCCACTGGCCCTTGTCCTGCGCGCTGGTATTAGCCACAAAGTCCAGGTTGCCACCCGCTTTGCGCTTGCCTCCGCCACCATTATCTGTCGGGTGATGTTGCTGACCTTTGGAGTTGCCGTTCTTCTTTCCCTTCCTTGTCTTCTCATCATCAGACTCGGGATCCTTGGTACTATCAGAATCAGCATACTTTACCAAAGCGCCCATGAGAGTCCCTATGTCAGTGCAGTGGCGCTTCATCCGCCCTAATTTCAGCTTTAGGGGCCCAAACCGGCAATTGCCTTCCAGGGTTATAACCGCGGTGTCAGCGTTGATGCGGTCTGATGAATGCAGAACTTGCGAGACTCGGCGCACCCAATGCGTCGTTGATTCTCCTTCCTCCTGGACATAGGCAGCTAGATCCACTATCGACATCGGCTGCTTACACGTGTCTTTGAAATTGCTGATAAACCGGGCTCATAACTAGGCCCATGAACTGATAGAATTGGCCGGTAAGCTTTTTAACCATGTACGGGCCGTTCCTTCAAGCATCATGGTGAAATACTTTGCACACGCCGCCTCATCCACGTCAAGCATCTCCATGTCCATCTCATAGCTCTCCACCCATGTCTCTGGAGGTTGATCCGCCGTATAATTTGGTACCTTGCGCGGGCCCTTGAAATCCTTGGGCAGGCGCACATTGCGTAAAGCGGGAACAAGGCAAGGCACCCCCAAAGCACTAGAGGTAACTCCAGGCTCGACCATGGTGGTCGGACGAACTGGCGTAAGCTGACGATCTTGATACTGTGCCGCTAACTCGGCCTCCCTGCGCGCTCGGGCCCGGTCCACCACTTCCTGAGCATTATCGACACCTCCTGCCGGGTTGTTACCATGGGGCGCTCCTCGCCGTGCATTACTTGACACGGCCGCTTCATCCATATGCCTGCTATAGCCCCGGCTCGGGCGAGGGGTTGAGTGGATCCGATCGCGGCTGTACGAATACGCTTCCTGTTGGACCAAAGCTGTCCTAAGGAGCTCCTTGACCCGGCGCGTCTCTACCGCCTGCGGTGAATCACCTTCAATTGGAATGGCCTCCAGCTGTGCAGCAGCCGCAACAAGGTTGTCCATCGGGTTGGAGTAGTGACCCGGAGGTGTCGGCACAGCCTGAGGTACACCAGTATTATGACGGGGCAGATCTATTAAACGGGGCTGGACCGGTGCGCCCGTCCCAGGTGCTTCCGCCTGATTTACCACCGGCGGATTACTGGTTCCCGCTCCGGGGGTGTTGAAGAGGTCTCTGGCTTCGAAGACCGAAGGCAGACGAGATCGGTATTTCCTCCTCATGACTTCCTGCGACGCGTTCTGGTCCAACATGAGCCTGTAGGCTTGTGCATCTAAAGCGGCCCGCTCTGCAGTCATCCTGGCATCTTCAGTTGCTAGGTCCGCCTTAGCCTGAGTGATTTGCTCCCTCACTTTTGCAATCTCCGCGTTGTGAGCGTCCTGATCAGCCGGGTTAGCCTCTGCCATGAGCGCAGCCAACGCATCGAACAGATTCGATAAGACTTGAGCCGGCGGGCATACAGAGCCTCCTGCCCCGGCAACCGTCGCCGCTACTGAACC
This sequence comes from Aegilops umbellulata, assembly GCA_032464435.1. Lineage (NCBI taxonomy): Eukaryota > Viridiplantae > Streptophyta > Magnoliopsida > Poales > Poaceae > Aegilops > Aegilops umbellulata. The sequence continues at coordinate 119,680,843 of CP136054.1, read as the reverse complement.
GGAGATCATTGCCGAAGCGGTCAAAGAGTGAAGCGCGGCCTGTGTACCGGCCATGAATATTCCAACCCGGTGGGGCAGATCAGAGGGGTCCGGAATACTGTTGCCATCAGAACAGCCCCCAATCAGTCCATCTTGCAGTTGATACAGAGATTCGGTTTCTCCGGTTGATGACTCGTCGCCGGAGTAAACGACGGTCTCGCCACCAGATTCTGATCCGTCCTCATAACTTCCTCCATGGATGACTCCCACGAAGGCACGCTTCACGGCCGGTTTAACCTGGACAGATCGCGCACGCTGAGCCGTCTCGACGAGGTCGGTGCAGATGTCCGGCTCAGGGCCCGGTTCACCGATCTTGCCGATGAAGACGTGTATGCCACCAAAGGGGACCCGGTACCCGTACTCAATTGAGCCGGCCTCGGGGCCCCAGCCTGCATCGTCGATGTAGAGCTTGCCGCGACGACTCTTAGTCATCCGGCCCACAGCGTAGCCCTCGAGTCCTTCAAAGCGGCCCTCCAAGAACTTGAAACCATCGTGCGATCGCCCCACGGTGGGCGCCAACTGTCGTGGTTTTGTCACGAAAGATGTCCTAGTGAAAGGACTTAGTCGTGGAGCCATCGCCACGGGTTAGCTTGAAGGGGTTAAAGCGGACACAGGGACGCAGAGAGTTTTTATACTAGTTCGGCCCCTTCGATGAAGGTAAAAGCCTACGTCTAGTTGTGATGGAATTGATGGGGTTTCGATGACTAGGGAGCAAACAAGCTTCGCCTAAGTCTTAAATTGTTGTTGTCTGTCCTCTGAACCGCCGTCGGGTCATCCCCTTATATACACGGGTGACGTCCGTCGGTTCACAGAGTCCCAATCACTGGTTCATACTCGTATCCGGGTTGGTCTCTCCTTATTCCTAACTTACAATATAAGTTTACATATAAAGCCGGTTTACGGCTACATGTCTTAAACTGACTACAGGCCTTGGGCCCTTATCTGCTTCTTTGGGCTTTAACACCTTTGATCTACTGATGAAGTTAACCCGGCCCAGGTAGGCCGGTTTACGCCCAGTAGTAATATCCCCAACAGAATCTACTGACGAAAGTTTCTGATCTTATTAACCCAGTCACAAATGGTTGGGATGAAGAGTTGGTGAGACAAACTTTGTGGCCAATTGATGCCCGTAGTGTACTAGCGATCCCGATCCGTATGCATAATATGTCGGACTTTATTGCGTGAAGCTATACCAAAAATGGTTTATTCACTGTACAATCAGCTTATGTGGAGGAATGGAATAAGCAACATGGGAGGAAGTTGGAATACTTGAATGGCATGGGTAGAAGTAACGTCAATCCTATTTGGAGTAAGATTTGAAAATTATCTTGTTCGGCAAAGGTTAAAATTTTTATTTGACGGACGCTTCACGGGACCTTACTGTGTCGCGTTACATTGGCCGATAGACATATAAAAACTTAGCCAATATGCCCAGCATGTTTGGATGGGCTAGAGGACACGAAACATATATTATTTCTGTGCCAGAAGGCAAATGAAGTGTGGGAATATTTGGGGTTGTATGAAGTGGTGAAAAAAGCCTGCATCATTGATCGTGCAGGAGAAGCAGTCCTTAAATTCTTACTCCTTATGTTTGATCATGAACTACACATCTTGGGCTCCCGGAATGCAGGGGAACTAATCGCTATAGCTGCTTGGTATTTATGATGGAATAGACGGAAACTAGTCCATGAGGGTAAGTCTCAAGAGGCGTCCCAAACCTCGATGGGGATTAGGGCCATACCAACAAACTATGTAAATGCCCACTCTCCTAAAGCAAAGAGAAAGAATGAAGGATGGTGCAGACCTCCTAGGGTTTTTTTTAAATTGAATGTGGATGCTTCTTTTGATCATGATCAGCTAAGAGGCACATCGGGTGCTGTTATGAGAGATGACAAAGGAAACTTCATAGTAGGTGCTAACTGGAGGATTCAGTACTATGCGGATGCTCTGACAGCGGAGGCGGTAGCACTCAGATTTGGCTTACAGTTGGCACAAAAGACGGGATGCAATCGTCTAATTATCAATTATGATAATATGGAGGTCATTGACACAATGAACAACGGAGGACAATCTGCGGGAGCGGCTGTTGCAATTTTTGAGGATTGTTTTTTTATGGCCTGTTATTTTCCTCAAACCAGTTTTGAACATTGTAATAGGGAAGCGAATAAAATAGCTCATGAGCTTGCTAGATTAGCAAAATGTTCCATGACTAGGGATTGGATGGAGGAGCCCATGGAAAATCTTGTAACTCTCTTGATAGATGATGTAACCATTATTGCTAACTAATAAAGTTCAAGTTGTTTTTAAGAAAATAGAGTATGCGGTGACAATTTGTCTCGTTTGTTCCTATCCATCCCAAAAAATCGCAATTGAATCTAGCGTGTTTCTGTATGAAAGATATACTAGACAAATAGGACGTGATCGTGGTCTGATTTGATTGCAAATGATGCGGCACACTTCTAAAAGGAGCGTCGCACACATTCCCCACCAGACTTCACGGCGCCTCCCATCCTCCATGTCTACTGCCAGACCATGCAATACCTTCTCCCATTCTCCAGCGATTCCGCATCACTGCAACGCCAACAGGCTCGCAGCCTCCCGACCGCTGATCCTCCGTCATAGTCTTCGACCCCTTCCCGCACCCTGCCAGCGCGACACCCGCTGTCCCGCTCGCACATGTCGGCGTTGGTCAGCGTCTATCTCGCTTATCCAGGGGCGGAGCTCGCCCCATCATTGTCGGTGCCATGCCCATCTTGCACACGGAGCCACCTCCGTCACCCTCCGCCAGCGTCGACGACGAGCACGACCCCGAGTACTGAGAGGCTATGCAAGGGCGATGAGGCCGAAGAGTCCAAGTTTGTCCCTTGGCCGCCACCCTTCCTCCCGGAAGCGACCACTGCACCATCTCGCTCGTACGAGCACGACACCCCCGCTACCATCCCTCGAATGACGCCCTATCCTCGCCTCCGGCTGCCTCCTGAATCCCCCCACCATGCCGCCTCACCTCGCCGACTCACTTGCACCTGGCAACCGCCGACGCTGGATCCCGTCTCCATGGGCAGCGTCGTCGGTCGCCTCCCGTTGCCCGGCCACTTCCATCTTCTCAAAGAAGCTGCCAGTCCTCCATCTTCTCAAACAAGCCGACGACACTGGTCTCTTGCTGCCGAGTATGCACCTCCCCGTGTTCGGCCAGTGGCAGCATGTCGCATTGGTCGCCATACCACCGAGTAGCCAAGGGTAACTGCCTGGAGTGCCTTTCTCTGCCCGAAGATCTCATTTCCGATATGGATTCCAGCAACTATGGGGCACAATAATCGCCACTTTTGTCTACATAACTTTGCCATTAATCCAAGTAAGCACTCATTTTTTGCTTGGTGTATGTACCCTGTGATAGTTGCTTGATTGCTTTTGTTGTTGTTGGCACTGGTTATCATGGGAGAGTTGGAGAGAGCACATGGATAAGCAGCTCGCCCTCTTCCTGAACCAAAATTTCGATTTTGCATGAACGGTTGTTCTCTGTTCTCAGACTTTCTTTTGATTTTAGGTCTGTATGTATGAATGGTAGTGTTTACTCGATGCTGATTGGTATAAGGACTGAAGGATGTATGTAGCTTTTTTTATCTTTTTATCTGTTGGACAATTGGATGTTTCACACTAACGTAATTGAGTGAGGCTTGGTATTCAAGACAAAGTTATTAACGAAGGTTGACTTAGCTAGGTCCTGCAGATGCAAAATACAGTATGCGAGACGATTGGATTATCATTTGCGACGATGTTATTGCCATTAATGTTCTAGCGGCATTATTTATAGTCCCCAAGGCATTATTTATAGTTCATAATTTTTACATAAATCATAAATCTGAAATATTCAAGCAAAGTCATATGACTTGTTTAGCTCGGAAATTAAGAGATGTAGGAAACTAAATTCTTCCATGTCCAAGACATTTCTTTTGAGTTCAGTTTTCTCCAACATCTTATTCTTAGGGATGTCTAAACTGATAGAGAGCAATTAACAGCAGGGGTTGTCTCAAGAACCTTAGGAGCTGAATGTGAGTGAGCTTTGCATGGAACCAAAATTTCAGTTATAACGGCACAAGATTTAGTTTCCTCCAGTATCTTACTCACGGACATATCTCATGTACCGGAGCCATCCACACCGACTGTATAGAACCAGGCCTCCACTGCTCCGGTGCTTCACCAGGCAGGCGGCCACCAGGGTTATGTTCTACTCTCCATCCTTCCTTTCTTCTGCATCCATTCCACTCACTGCATTTTTTTGCTTGCTGTGCGAGGAAATTGGACTAAAGATGATGGATACTAATGAGGAAATGGGACAATGGGAGGATTGCCGAAGCTGGCCAAGCAAAAGTAAGTGCTTCTCCTCTGTGTTTAAGAAATAAAAAACGGTGTTTTAAATGTTTGACCCAAGGGAGGTGCAAAGAATGCTAGCTTCTTCTGCTAGCGAGAATGATATGTGAGGATATATTAGTTTATTTCTTGAGGGGAGGAGAATATATAAAATTCATGCATAAAACATTGTTAAACATGTATAAAATAATGCTCCTGATGTATAAAAAATGTAAAACATGTATGTAAAAAATAGACATAAAAACATATTTAAAGAAATGTTAATCATGTATTTGAAAAATGTTAATTATGTGCATAAAAATGTTCATGGCGTGCTACCTGATGTGCTACCACCGTAGCCTTATCTAGATGCTGCAAGGGCAGCAGTTGGACACCGTCATCAAGTAGGTAGTACAAATCCCCCTCGGCTCCCTTCATTGTTAGTCATTGTTTCGATATGAGTGGAAACATTCTGGCTGGAGATCATTGTGATGTTTGATGCAAAATGATATTTGAGTTGATGTTGCTTTATGTAGTTATGATCATATGGTTGTCATTTCCTGCATGTCATGATCTAAAAAGAGAAGAAAATAGATGCAATCATTTACATGTTGTTGTGTATATTAACTTAAAGGATCCACATATCATGGATGGAAATTGGATGCATGAACCTAATAAGTAGTCCTAATAAGGGATTTCTCAGTGTGCTAACCATCTTCATTCTGATAAGGTTCCATGTGAATCTAAGTCCCCTGATGAAGCCGCATTTGTTATTCAATTAGGGTAAGAGTTCAACAAGAGGGCGCATACAAGCACGCCAAATTTCATATTCAACAGTATACTTGGCTTCAAACACAAGTTTCATATACAGATCACACTGTCAAAATTTACAATCTTTAAGTTATTACAAATTCAATAGTACTTTCAATTCACGTCGTTCTTTGTCTGTCGAGAAATGGTTAATTAGTTGATTATTATGATCAACAACAACCATGATCATACCACTTCCTTTTTACAGGGGCCCTGCATCGAGGTTGATGGAGACGATTGAGCTGCTCACCGATTATGGGTAACAATGTAGAGCAGCTCTATCAAATTACCTTGGTTGGAGCAGAACCATAGGGTTCAGGTTGCAACTCACTGTGCACTTAAGATCACAGGGTCAAAAATTCCACGTGAACTCTTTAGTTCATATTGTCTTTACTACCAGCTTGGTTAAATTTTCTTTGGGATACCAGTGTTGGGGAATGTAGTAATTTCAAAAAATTTCCTAGGCACACGCAAGATCATGGTGATGCATAGAAACGAGAGGGGAGAGTGTTGTCTATGTACCCTCGTAGACCGAAGCGGAAGCGTTGACACAACGTAGAGGAAGTAGTCGTACGTCTTCCCGATCCGACCGATCCAAGCACCGAACGGACGGCACCTCCGAGTTCTGCACACGTTCAGCTCGATGACATTCCCCGGGCTCTGATCCAGCAAAGCTTCGGGGAGGAGTTCTGTCAGCACGACGGCGTGGTGACGATCTTGATATTCAACCATCGCAGGGCTTCGCCTAAGCACCGCTACAATATGACCGAGGTGTAATATCGTGGAGGGGGGCACCGCACACGGCTAAGGAACGATCACGAAGATCAACTTGTGTATCCTAGGGTGCCCCCTGCCCCCGTATATAAAGGAGGGAGGGGGAGGTGCGGCCGGCCCCCTTGGGGTGCGCCTGGAGGAGTCCTACTCCCACCGGGAGTAGGACTTGTCGTGGTTCTAAGTCTGACAGTAGAATGGGGGGTAGGAATGGAGAGGCAAGATCCTAGCTTTGGAAGTTGTGCACGCAAGAGGTTAACGAGTTCAGGCCCTTCTCAGAAGAAGTAATAGCCCTACGTCTCGGAGCCCGGAGGCGGTCGACTGGATTATATGCGTGTGTGTTACAAAGATGCGAACCCTTCTTCCTGTGGAGGGGGGTGGCTTATATAGAGTTCGCCAAGACCCCTGCCAGCCCACGCAATGAAGGATCTTAAGGTATATTAAGGCAGGGCGTTACTGGAAATGCCCTGTATAAAGCGCTATTAAGGCTATAAAGGCCACTTAATTACAGACCGTTTGGATGCGGAGTGGCTCCTGTGCTTCCGATGGTCGAGTGAGTCTTCATGGTCGAGTGTTTCTGCGCTCGTCGAGTGTTTTTGTATTAGTCGAGTGGATGCTTATCAGGTCGACTGGTAAGCAGCCTCTTTTAGTAAGTGACCTTGGGGAGGGTACCCTTGGGCAGGCCTATGACCCTACCCTAGGTTCATGACTTCGTCATTAGCCCCCGAATGGATCGAGGTTTGAGTGAGGAAGGAGTTGATAGTCTTCCGACCTGTTTCTTGCGTTGCAAGCGTGTCTTGCTCTGGATCAACGGCTTTTCAGTGATGGCTTCAAATTCTCTTTCAGTCGCCTTGATCCATTCTTTACGTTTGTCGAGTGAACTTCGTGGTCTTGAGGATCTCCGAGTGACAGATCGGTGGCGACTCGCTGTCTGGCTGGTTGTTCTGCAGTTAGCGGATTTCACGGGATCCGAATTTTGGGAAGCGCGCGAAGCGGAGAAAACCGCGGCACTCGGATGGGACGAGACGATGACGCCTCGATCTTCGCGCCGCCTTTTTCGCCACGTACCGCTCGCGCGCCTGTTGCGGGATTTGATAGATTGCCTGGGCCTACCGGTCAGCCACTCGAAAGTGGCCTTATTTAAGGCGCCGGGCGGGGGTATTTTGAACAGTGCCAACACAATCTTCGTCTCCCTCCACCCCCAAATCTCTCTGTAGCGCCCGTAGCTTTCTCAGCGCCGCCGCTTCGCACCAGTCTCACCGGTGACAATGGTGAAGGAGAAGACCGCGGCTCTAGAGCGGGCGAAGAAGGCGACGGCGACGGCGAAGGGGAGGGCGTCAAGCTGGGGCGGATCCTCGTCACGGTCCCAGCTGCCGCGGGGTTGGGTCCAAGGAGATTGGATCCGCTCGACCATCACCGAGAAGGACCTCGCCGATCTAGCCAACGAGGGACTGATCCCCCACGAGTCGGTGAGGCTCCCGGGAATGGAGTCGCAACCGCAGCCTGAGGAGGGTGAGTGTGTTCTTCTGGCCACTCATGTAGATCGTGGGTTTTCTCTGCCGCCGAGTCCTTTCTTCCGAGGGTTTCTGAACTTCTTTGGGGCGCAACTCCATCATTTCACTCCCAATTCCATCGCCTACCTCACTGCCTTTGTTTCGCTGTGTGAAAATTTCTTGGGCTGTCGGCCGCACTGGGGGCTTTTCAAGCACATATTCACCTGTCGCTCTCAGTCGGTGAAGAAAGTAAACCCAGACGACGAGAGAACTCAAGTGATCCAGGTGTGCGGGGGACTCGGAGTCCAGACGAGGGGCAAGAGCGCCTTTCCGGCGATGACTCTGCCCGACTCGGTTAGAGGGTGGCAGTCAACTTGGTTCTACTGCCAAGACCAGTCGACGCCGGGGCAGTCGACTGGGCTCCCCCCTTTCTCCATGAGTCGAGTAGACAAGCCATCTTCTCTGAAGGTGTCACCGGAGGAGAAGGCCCAAGTGAAGTTGTTGATGGAGCGCGTAGTCCAGCTTATTCGCGACGGGGTGACTGGCATGGATCTCCTGGAAGTTTTCCTCCGACGGCGAATTCAGCCACTGCAATACCGAGGCCATCCGATGTGGATGTACTCTGGTACCGACGACACTACTCGGGTTCATCCAGAGGAGGTCGACGAAGCCACGTTGGAGAGGTGGATGACTGCCATCACTGGGAACAAGGACAATCCTCGAGGTGCCAGGAGAGTTCTCCCATTCGACCAGTCTCGTCAACCAGATAAGGTACGGACACCTTTCTCCGACTGATCTGTAATATTCAATCTGCTTGTTTCCTCTTCCGAGACAGTCGATTGACCTTTACCTTGTTTGTTGTTCTCCAGGAAATTACTAAAATGTATTCGACGCCCAATGGAGCGCAGGAGCAGGCTGTGGAAGGAGAGGCGAGCGGAGGCGAGAGTGGAGACGAGCCAGAGGAGTGGGAGTCCGATGGCGAAGGGGAGGGAGGCGGCGACGCCGACTCCAATGAGGAGGAGGAGGAGGAAGAGGAAGCTGAACCTCCTCACACAGAAAAGCGGTCCAAGCTTACGCACGACCCTGCGTGGGAGCGGGGCAAGGCGACTGCTCCTGTTGGGCAGTCGTCGAAGCGTCCCAGGACCTCTTCGCCTGCGCCGACTGGAAAAGCTCCCAAGCATCCGCGTGCGACGCCGTCCAAGCCCCCCAAGGCCTTTCCCAGGATGAAGATGACTATCCCCACCATTTCTGGGTAAAGAGTTGAACTTGTCTTCTCTTGTTGAATGTGACAGATTTTGGTCGATTCATTGAGCGAGTCGACTGACTTTCGAAATTTGCAGTGCTGCTACCTCAGAGGTTTCCGCCAAGGGTGATGATCAGGAGATGGAAGACGCTGTTACCTCCAACCCGGGTATAATTACTGATGCTTTGTTTTGGGTCGACTACTGATTTCTTATCATTCCGGTCGGTTGAACTTTTCTTGCAGCTCCTCCTCATGTCATTGACCTCCCTGATGACGACGACGAAGTGCCGCTGAGGGCGAGGAGGAACAGGAAGGCTCTGGCCGGCAAGACTCCACAAGCTACCCCGGCGCCTGAGGTCGTGGCTCGGGATGGAGGTGATGCTACTCGGACTTCAGTGACTTTTGCTGTACCGCTGACGAGTGCTCGACCCACTTCGTTGACTGTTGCTCCACCATCTCTTTTTGCTACCCACCACGTCCCGGAAGACCCAGTGAGCGTTGCTAAGGAAGCCATACGCCAAGCAGGGATTATGATGGAACAAGTGAAGGTGGTCTGAGAGGCCGGTCAGGCGGCTTATGATGCTAGTTCAGCTCTTTAGAATAATGTTCAGGTAAGTCGACTTGTCTGTTTCGTTATGAAACGCCACCTGAAAACTGCTTCTTTCTGAAGATTTTTGCTGTTTGTACACCCACTAGGGTGTGTGTGTCGATTGAATTTCTGTGGGGGCACGCTGAGTGCACCCACTGGGTGTAGTCCCCGAGGCTATGGTGGACTGCTGGCAGTCGACTATAGTCTTTATACTTTCAAACTTCTTCACTCGGCCTGGTCGGACCAAGTCGAGTGGAACCAAAACAAACCTGTGGGGGCACGCTGAGTGCACCCACTGGGTGTAGTCCTCGAGGCTATGGTTGACTGCTGGCAGTCGACTATAGTCTAAAGAACTTTATGCTCTCCCTTTTTTTTAGATGCGGCTGACCGCTGACTATTAGTCATGGCTTTAGAATCATATTTGGTCGACTGATCGAGCAGAATTTTGAAAGATTACCGGTGGGGGCACGCTGAGTGCACCCACTGGGTGTAGTCCCCAAGGCTACTGTCGAATGTTTTGATTCGGCTGTAGTCTTAGAAGTGCTACAACTTTTCCTTTAGTCACTCGGAAGTAACTTGTCTTTGATGTCTTTTGTCAATTGACTCTTTGCAGAAGTCTTGCGAGCTTGTTGCTCATTTTGCTGAATTGAAGGAGAAACAGGTCCAGCTTAACCTCGACTTGAAGTTTGCCCAGGAAAGCTTGCAGAAGGCGAAGGACGAAGCAAGAGGTATGGCTGGTGAGGATTCGATGGCTGTCTTTGTTTTTCTGCCTATTCTCAACTCCGTTCTCATTATTGTTTTGCAGACCAACTGGAGGAGGCTCTGAGGAAGAAAGATCTTGACCTCGCGGAAGCACAGAAGGCGGCTTCGTAGAAGACGAAGCTCGCTGAGGAGAAGCTTGCTTCAGTTGGTCAGCTTGAAGATGAGAATGCCAAGCTGAAGTCTACTCTTGACGCGGCCAAGAAGGAAGCAAGTCGATTGAAAAATAACAAGATTGCTCTGACTGACAAGGTCAGCCATATGGCGGGGAAGCGAAAAGATCTGGAGGCTTATCTCGGAGGGCTCACCAAGAAACTATTCCTCATGCTTGAAGGTAATCCCCTTTACTCGATTGACTTGTCGTTGTCGACTCATCATTCAATTATAATTTTGGACTGTACCTTTCAGAATTCTGTCAAAACTTCGAGGAAGAAACTGGTCGAGTGGAAACCAGTCTGGACCCCATCAACTCTCCTGTGAAGGACGAAGCTGCCATGAATGTCCTCCGGCTGGAGTCTCTCGTCGCCAGCGTGGTGGACTACCTTGCTCGACTGAAGGCTGCAGTGTCGCGGATCGACTCTGCACTCTGGCCAAAATAGATACTTCAGAATGACCTTGAATCCTTGGTCACTCGTCTGAAGGAAATCCCAAGTCGAGTGCATGAATGGAAAAAGTCTTCTGCCAGGTGTGGTGCCGATGTTGCTTTGTCGCTGGTTCGTGTCCACTGCAAGGAGGCGCGAGAAGAGAAGCTGGCCGCCCTCCAAGTTGCCAATACCAGGAAGCATAATTTCCAGGACTTCATGGAGACCTTCATTGCTGCTGCCACTCGTATCTCAGACGGGATTGATTTGGATGAGTTTGTTGCCTCATCCAGTCCTCCACCGGAGGAGTAAAAAACTGTTGTGTCTCACTTTAAATTTGCCTCGGAATGCCGAGTGGTTTGTGTAACCGATAAACTCTGTCGAGCTGGAGGCTCGAGTACTTTTATTTGCGGTCCAGGACCTTTTGATCTTATCCGAACTTGATTTATCGTTGGATATCTTCGTGATTTATCCGTCGAGTGAGACTTGACTTTCACTCAAAATGACTTAGGCGAGCACAGAGCTGCAGCTAAGCCCCCGAGTGGGAGGTTTGCTCTCCACTCGGTAGGATTTTAATCACTTAGGCGAGCACTGGGCTGCAGCTAAGCCCCCGAGTGGGAGGTTTGCTCTCCACTCGGTAGGATTTTAATCACTTAGGCGAGCACTGGGCTGCAGCTAAGCCCCCGAGTGGGAGGTTTGCTCTCCACTCGGTAGGATTTTAATCACTTAGGCGAGCACTGGGCTGCAGCTAAGCCCCCGAGTGGGAGGTTTGCTCTCCACCCGGTAGGATTTTAATCACTTAGGCGAACACTGGGCTGCAGCTAAGCCTCCCGAGTGGGAGGTTTGCTCTCCAATAGGTAGGATTTTAATCACTTAGGCAAGCACTGGGCTGCAGCTAAGCCCCCGAGTGGGAGGTTTGCTCTCCACTCGGTAGGATTTTAATCACTTAGGCGAGCACTTGGCTGCAGCTAAGCCCCCAAGTGGGAGGTTTGCTCTCCACTCGGTAGGATTTTAATCACTTAGGCGAGCACTGGGCTGCAGCTAAGCCCCCGAGTGGGAGGTTTGCTCTCCACTCGGTAGGATTTTAATCACTTAGGCAAGCACTGTGCTGCAGCTAAGCCCCCGAGTGGGAGGTTTGCTCTCCACTCGGTAGGATTTTAATCACTTAGGCGAGCACTGGGCTGCAGCTAAGCCCCCGAGTGGGAGGTTTGCTCTCCACTCGGTAGGATTTTAATCACTTAGGCGAGCTGGGCTGCAGCTAAGCCCCCGAGTGGGAGGTTTGCTCTCCACTCGGTAGGATTTTAATCACTGAGGCAAGCACTGGGCTGCAGCTAAGCCCCCGAGTGGGAGGTTTGCTCTACACTCGGTAGGATCTTTGAATATAGCTTCTGAAGGAGAAGGAGGCAGTCGACCTGCGCCTTGTCGTCCTTGCGAAGCATTCATTATATTGAGAGTTTGACTAAATCCTTGGACTGTTATTAAGCCCTCGAGCGGGAAGCTGGCTTTCCACTCGGTAGGAATTTTAAATACTTAGGCGAGCACTTGACTGCAGCTAAGCCCCCAAGTGGGAGGCTGGCTCTCCACTCGGTAGGATTTTAAATACTTAGGCGAGTACTTGGACTGCAGCTAAGCCCCCGAGTGGGAGGCTAGCTCTCCACTCGGTAGGATTTTAAATACTTAGGCGAGTACTTGGGCTGCAGCTAAGCCCCCGAGTGGGAGGCTGGCTCTCCACTCGGTAGGATTTTAAATACTTAGGCGAGTACTTGGACTGCAACTAAGCCCCCGAGTGGGAGGCTGGCTCTCCACTCGGTAGGATTTTGAATACTTAGGCGAAACGGATTCGCAGCTAAGCCTCCGAGTGGGAGGCCGGCTCTCCACTCGGCAGGATTTTTACAAACTTAGGCGAAACGGATTCGCAGCTAAGCCACCCACTGGGGGAAATTTCAAAAAAAAAGAAATAGCAATCTTCTGTGAAAATTATAACATTCTTGCTTTAGATAAAAGAACTACAGCGGTACTTTTATTACATCTCAACCGAATGAGTTTTTTTAAGTGTAAAAAGGACGGAGTAACTCCGCATTCCAATCTCGAGGCTCGTCGATCTGGCGATCAACGTTGTAGAGGTGATATGCTCCGTTGTGGAGGACTTTGGTGATGATGAAGGGGCCTTCCCAGGTTGGAGCGAGCTTGTGAGGTTTTTGCTGATCCACTCGGAGGACCAAGTCTCCTTCCTGAAAGGCTCGGCTCTTCACGTTTCTGGCGTGGAACCGACGTAAGTCCTGCTGGTAGATAGTCGAGCGGATTAGGGCCATCTCCCTCTCTTCTTCCAAGAGGTCGACTGCATCTTGCCGAGCTTGTTCCGCTTCTGCTTCAGAGTATAGTTCGACTCGAGGTGCATTGTGAAGCAGATCACTCGGCAGAACCGCTTCAGCCCCGTAGACCAGAAATAATGGCGTTCTTCCAGTCGACCGATTAGGAGTGGTCCTTAATCCCCAAAGAACTGACGGAAGTTCGTCGACCCAAGCTCCTGCCGCGTGCTTGAGATCACGCATCAGTCGGGGTTTCAGTCCCTTGAGGATGAGACCATTTGCACACTCTGCCTGCCCATTCGACTGAGGGTGGGCAACTGAGGCATAGTCGACCCGCGTGCCTTGGGAGGCGCAGAAGGCTTTGAATCTGTCGTTATCAAAGTTTGATCCATTGTCCGTGATGATGCTATGCGGAACTCCATATCTGAATATCAGCTCTCTGATGAAACTGATAGCAGTGCTTGCATCGAGGTTCTTGATGGGTTTGGCTTCTATCCACTTGGTGAACTTGTCGACTGCAACCAGTAAGTGAGTGAAGCCGCTTCTACCAGTTCTCAGCGGTCCAATCATGTCTAGCCCCCAAACAGCGAATGGCCAGACGAGTGGAATGGTCTTCAGAGCAGAGGCGGGCTTGTGTGACATGTTGGAATAAAACTGACACCCTTCGCACTTGTCGACTATGTCTTTTGCCATTTCATTCGCCCTCGGCCAGTAAAATCCCGCTCGGTACGCTTTAGCCACAATGGTCCGAGAGGACGCATGATGGCCACAGGTCCCCGAGTGGATATCCTCAAGAATTATCTGACCTTCTTCTGGCGTGATGCACTTCTGGCCAACTCCAGTCGCGCTTTCTCTGTACAACTGCCCTTTGATTACTGTAAAGGCCTTGGATCGACGGACGATCTGTCGAGCCTCTCCTTCATCTTCTGGGAGCTCTTTCCTCATAATATACGCGATGTATGGCGCTGTCCAGTCGGGAGTGACGACTACAACTTCCATAATCAGGTCGACCACGGCTGGAATCTCCACTTCAGTCGGATCGCTGGCGCTCCTTGGCTGCGGAGGTTCTTCTGTGAAAGGATCTTCCTGTATCGATGGCGCACGAATGTGCTCCAGACACACATCACTGGGGATGGCTTCTCTCTTGGACCCTATTTTCGCCAAATCATCCGCAGCTTGGTTTTTCAGTCGGGGTATATGATGGAGCTCTAACCCCTCCAATCTCTTCTCCAACTTTCTCACTGCATTGCAATAACCCGTCATGGCTGGGCTTCGGACATCCCACTCCTTCATCACTTGATTAACAACCAGATCTGAGTCGCCGTAGACCATAAGGCGACGGACGCCGAGTGAAATGGCCATACGCAGTCCATATAGGAGTGCTTCATATTCTGCCTTGTTGTTGGAGGAATCAAAGTGAATCTGGAGGACATATTTGAGCTTTTCTCCTCAGGGGGAAACCAATACAACCCCCGCACCGGACCCATTCAGCATCTTGGAGCCATCGAAAAACATAGTCCAGTGCTCCGAGTGAACTTGAGTCGGAAGTTGTTGTTCAGTCCACTCGGCAAGGAAATCAGCTATTGTTTGGGACTTGATAGCTTTCTTTGCCTCGAACTTGATATCAAGGGGAAGAAGTTCAATCGCCCATTTTGCCACTCGACCACTTGCATCTCTGTTATGAAGAATCTCTGATAACGGGGCGTCGCTAACGACTGTAATGGAGTGATCAGAGAAATAATGAGCAACCTTCTTCGTGGTCATGTAAATCCCATAAACAAGCTTCTGATAGCGAGGGTATCTTTGCTTTGATGGGGTCAAAACTTCAGAAAGGTAATAAACTGGGCGCTGAACTTTGAAGGTTTTTCCTTCCTCTTCCCGCTCGACCGTAAGTACGGTACTAACGACTTGTCCAGTGGCTGCAATGTAAAGCAACAATGGCTCTTTGCTGATAGGGGCAGCAAGCATCGGCTGGGTGGAGAGCAGAGCTTTTAGCTCTGCAAACGCTGCATCAGCTTCTGGAGTCCACTCGAACTTGTCTGACTTCTTCATCAGTCGGTAAAGAGGCAATGCCTTTTCACCGAGTCTGGAGATGAATCAACTTAAAGCGGCCAAGCATCCAGTAAGCTTCTGGACATCGTGCACACGCACAGGGCGTTTCATTCGGAGTATGGTGCCAACTTTTTCAGGGTTAGCATCGATTCCTCGTTCGGAAACAAGTAAACCGAGTAACTTTCCTCCAGGAACTCCAAATGTGCATTTTGATGGATTAAGCTTGATATCATACCTCCTGAGATTGGCAAATGTTTCAGCAAGGTCAGTCAGCAGGTCGGAACCTTTTCGCGACTTGACCACTATATCATCCATGTATGCTTCTACATTCCGACTGATTTGAGTGATCAGGCACTTCTGAATCATTCTCATGAATGTAGCTCCGGCATTCTTGAGACCGAAAGGCATGGTGACATAACAGAAGCACCCGAACGGGGTGATGAAAGCTGTTTTTATTTCATCGGGTCCATACAGACGGATCTGATGGTATCCGGAGTAAGCATCTAAAAAAGACAACCTCTCGCATCCTGCGGTCGAGTCGACTATTTGGTCGATGCGAGGAAGAGGGAAGTGATCTTTCGGGCAGGCCCGATTGATATGTTTGAAATTGATGCACATGTGCAACGACTTGTCCTTCTTGGGGACCATTACAACATTGGCGAGCCACTCGGAGTGGTAGATCTCGCGAATGAACTCTGCCGCTAAGAGTCGAGCCACTTCTTCGCCAATGGCCTTTCTCTTCTGGACGGCGGACCGTCGAAGATGTTCCTCAACTGGTTTGACTTTTGGGTCGACTCGAAGGCGGTGCTCAGCCAGTCCCCTGGGAACACCCGGCATGTCAGCAGGCTTCCATGCAAAGATGTCCCAGTTCTCACGGAGGAACTGGATGAGCGCTTCTTCCTATTTAGAGTCGAGTGTAGTGGAGATGTTGGTCGGAGCCGCATTGGGGTCAGTCGGGTGGATGTGAACCTGTTTTGTCTCACCGGACGACTGAAATGCTGACTCTGTGGCAGGCTTCTTGGCTCGCAACAAATCACTCGGGTCTGCGGTCTTCTGGTACTCTTGTAACCACATTTCGGCCATCTGAGCATCAACAATTTTGGAGCCCTTCTGGAAGTACTCTTCTGCCTTCTTCCGATTACCCGTGATAGGGATCACACCTTTGGGACCGGGCATCTTCAATTTAAGGTACACGTAGCATGGCCGGGCCATGAAACGAGCGTACACTGGCCTTCCAAGTATGGCGTGGTACACACTCTGAAAATCCATGACCTTGAAGGTCAACTTTTCCTTCCGAAAATTCTTCGAGTCACCAAAAACTACATCGAGAGCGATTTGGCCGAGTGACTCAGCCTTCTTTCCAGGAATGACTCCGTGGAAGCTCATGTTACTGGTGCTGAGTCTGGACATCGGAATGCCCATCCCTTTCAGCGTCTCTGCATACAGCAAATTCAAACCACTGCCACCATCCATCAAAACTTTGGTCAGTCGAGTGCCTTCAACGACTGGGTCGACCACCAACGCTTGCCTCCCTAGGGTAGCAATATGATTCGGGTGATCGGACTGGTCGAAGGTGATGGCAGTCTGAGACCATTTCTGATAATTGGGTGTCGTCGGAGCGACCATGTTCACTTCTCGATTGATAACCTTCAATCGACTCTTGCTTTCGACATCAGCGAAAATCATCAGGGTGGAGTTGACTTGGGGGTACTCCTCACCGCTGTCTTCTTTGTCCTCAACTTTGTCTGACTCTTTCTCTTTATCTTTGGCATGTTTCCCTTGAAACTGCTAAATCAGGAGTCGACATTGTCGAGTGGTATGCTTTGGGTAGATGAGTTTACCCTCCTCGTCTTTCTTCGTGTGAATGTGACATGGTAAGTCCATCACATCGTTCCCATCCTGGTCTTTCACTTTCTTGGGGTTCCAGGGACCCTTAGGTTTCCCCTTAAACTTTCCTGGGGTCACAGCCAAGGTCTCTCCAGGAGCAGCTGGCTCGGCTTTGCGCTTTTGCTTCCGACTGGAGTTTCCTCCGCCGGCCTCATTTGCGGCTGCTTTGTACTTGCCACTCCGGAGCCCATCTTCTTCTTCACCGTTTGCATACTTGGTGGCACTTTACATCATCCGACTCAATGTCATATCTCCGGTTCGACCGAATTTCAAACTCAGCTCTCTGTTCTTGACGCCTTCCTTGAAGGCACAAACTGCCTGGTGATCAAATACATTCTCGACTGTGTGATGTAAAGTGATCCACCTCTGGATATAATCCCTCAGAGTTTCACTCGACTTCTGAACACACGACTGCAATTCTGTCAACCCTGCTGGTTGCTTGCAAGTCCCTTCAAATGTCCTGACAAACACTTGGGCAAGATCTTCCCAAGTGTAAATACTGCTGGGTGCCAACTGGTTCAACCATGCTCTGGCTGATCCCTCCAACATAAGAGGCAAATGCTTCATGGCTACCTCGTTGTTGCCGTCGCTAATCTGAACAGCCACTCGGTAATCTTCAAGCCATGTGTCAGGCTTGGACTCGCCGATGAATTTACTAACTCCAGTCGCCAACCTGAAGTTGGGAGGAATTACTGCGGCCCTGATTGCTCTGCTGAAACATTCTGGTCCTGATACATGAACCCTGCTCCTGGAGGGAACATCTCTGTCATGGCCTTCTCGGTGAGCTCTATTCCTGTCGACCAGACCTTGAACGATAATGGATCTCGCATCAAAGCCTGGTGCCCTGGGGTCGACTGGAAACCTTCGCCCAGCACTGTGCTGGCGTCTGTCATCTTGCTGCCGAGGAACGTACGATCCACCCCTTGGGGGAGGAGTGGGCACTCGACGTCGATCATTGCGATCGAATCGGTGTTCGTACAGCTCACAACCTTGATATTGATCATCATGCTGGCCTCTACGTTCCTCACGCCTCAGGGGCGATCCTGGACTGTGAGCCGACTGTACAGAATTCGCAGCGACGGATCGGCTGTGAATCCTGTTACGCGACTGCGATACAACTGAGTTCTGATCCCCTGCTGCCCGGAGCAAATCTCTGATCTGTAGCAGACCTCTCCCTGCCTCTGACTGAGAAGGCTGGATCGACTCTGCTATGCGGGCTGCAGCTGCTAAATTCTGAATCGGAGTTCGGTATACCTGAGTTGGTGGCTGAAAGAGGCGACGTCGACTGGATTCTGGAACTGGCGGTCGAGCGCGCTCGTCGAGTACTCTCTGGAGATTCTCCAGTCGAGTGCGTTCAGCCAGGTTGGCCAAGCGCGCCTCCTCCAAGGCGCGCGCCTCGGGGGTTTCTCCAACGATAGGAGTGTGAAGCGCGTCCATGTTCCGGCGACGAAGTTACTCCCTCCGCAGCGAGGTGAGGGGCTCAGGTCTGTACTCTTCGTGGCCCCGTGCCGGACCTCCTCCTCCGGCAACCTCTTCGGTGTGGGGGAATCCGGGGGGAATGCGCGGTCCGTCGACCATCAGTACCTCTGCCGCTGGATCGCTGTTGTCGCACTCGGACGCAGTCTCTGCGGAGCCAGTCGACAGATCGAACAGGCCGTAGAGAGATTCACCGGGCTCGTTCGCCGCGACTTGGGGGGTGGCCGACTGGCGGGCCAATGCATGCCTCACCCACCGCTGAAGCCTTGACCGACCGGAGCGCTTGCGCCGGCGGGAAACGGGGAGCGAGGACGAAACGGGTGCCGACCCGTACCTGGCCGACGATTGCCGCAGGAGGACGCCACGAATGCACGCGCGAAAGTGCGTTGCCCCGCAGGCGGGAAGCGCGTCCACGTCGAGTGGAGCCTCCTGGAGCCAAGCAGAGTCATCGACGACGAAAGTGAGGGTGCCGAGACGGATCTTGCGGCCCTCGACCAGGACTCCGCTCGAAGACATGATGGGAGATATCGAAAGAATCCCAACTCCTCCAACAAATCGCTAGAACACCTGCCCCACGGTGGGCGCCAACTGTCGTGGTTCTAAGTCTGACAGTAGAATGGGGGGTAGGAATGGAGAGGCAAGATCCTAGCTTTGGAGTAGTTGTGCACGCAAGAGGTTAACGAGTTCAGGCCCTTCTCAGAAGAAGTAATAGCCCTACGTCTCGGAGCCCGGAGGCGGTCGACTGGATTATATGCGTGTGTGTTACAAAGATGCGAACCCTTCTTCCTGTGGAGGGGGGTGGCTTATATAGAGTTCGCCAAGACCCCTGCCAGCCCACGCAATGAAGGATCTTAAGGTACATTAAGGCAGGGCGTTACTGGAAACGCCCTGTATAAAGTGCTATTAAGGCTATAAAGGCCACTTAATTACAGACCGTTTGGATGCGGAATGGCTCCTGTGCTTCCGATGGTCGAGTGAGTCTTCATGGTCGAGTGTTTCTGCGCTCGTCGAGTGTTTTTGTATTAGTCGAGTGGATGCTTACCAGGTCGACTGGTAAGCAGCCTCTTTTAGTAAGTGACCTTGGGGAGGGTACCCTTGGGCAGGCCTATGACCCTACCCTAGGTTCATGACTTCGTCAGGACTCCCCCCTCTTGCCTTGTTGGAGAAGGAAAGGGGGAAGGGGAAGAGGAAAGGGGGGCGCCGCCCCCCTTTCCTTGTCCTATTCGGACTAGGGGGGAGGGGGCGCGCGGCCTGCCCTGGCCGGCCCTCCTCTTCTCCCTTAAGGCCCATGTAGGCCCAGTAACCCCCCCCCCCGGGGGGGGGGGGGGGGGGGTTCCGGTAACCCCCGATACTCCGGTAAAATCATGATTTCACCCGGAACGATTTCGATATCCAAATATAGGCTTCCAATATATCGATCTTTATGTCTCGACCACTTCGAGACTCCTCGTCATGTCCATGATCACATCCGGGACTCCGAACAAGCTTCGGTACATCAAAACACAAACTCATAATAAAACTGTCATCGTAACGTTAAGCGTGCGGACCCTACGGGTTCGAGAACTATGTAGACATGACCTAGAACTATTCTCAGTCAATAACCAATAGCGGAACCTGGATGTTCATATTGGCTCCCACATATTCTACGAAGATCTTTATCGGTCAGACCGCATAACAACATACGTTGTTCCCTTTGTCATCGGTATGTTACTTGCCCGAGATTCGATCGTCAGTATCCAATACCTAGTTCAATCTCGTAACCGGCAAGTCTCTTTACTCGTTCCGTAATACATCATCTCGCAACTAACTCATTAGCTGCAATGCTTGCAAGGCTTAAGTGATGTGCATTACCGAGAGGGCCCAGAGATACCTCTCCGACATTTGGAGTGACAAATCCTAATCTCGAAATACGCCAACCCAACAAGTACCTTCGGAGACACCTGTAGAGCACCTTTATAATCACCCAGTTACGTTGTGACGTTTGGTAGCACACAAAGTGTTCCTCCGGTAAACGGGAGTTGCATAATCTCATAGTCATAGGAACATGTATAAGTCATGAAGAAAGCAATAGCAACAAACTAAACGATCAAGTGCTAAGCCAACGGAATGGGTCAAGTCAATCAGATCATTCACCTAATGATGTGATCTCTTTAATCAAATAACAACTCTTTGTCTATGGTTAGGAAACATAACCATCTTTGATTAATGAGCTAGTCAAGTAGAGGCATACTAGTGTCACTCTGTTTGTTTATGTATTCACACATGTATTATGTTTCCGGTTAATACAATTCTAGCATGAATAATAAACATTTATCATGATATAAGGAAATAAATAATAACTTTATTATTGCCTCTAGGGCATATTTCCTTCAGTCTCCCACTTGCACTAGAGTCAATAATCTAGATTACACAGTAATGATTCTAACACCCATGGAGTCTTGGTGTTGATCATGTCTTGCTCGTGGAAGAGGCTTAGTCAACGGGTCTGCAACATTCAGATCCGTATGTATCTTGCAAATTTCTATGTCTTCCACCTGGACTAGATCCCGGATGGAATTGAAGCGTCTCTTGATGTGCTTGGTTCTCTTGTGAAATCTGGATTCCTTCGCTAAGGCTGTTGCTGCAGTATTGTCACAAAAGATTTTCATTGGACCCGATGCACTAGGTATAACACCTAGATCGGATATGAACTCCTTCATCCAGACTCCTTCATTTGCTGCTTCCAAAGCAGCTATGTATTCCGCTTCACATGTAGATCCCGCCACGACGCTTTGTTTAGAACTGCACCAACTGATAGCTCCATCGTTTAAAGTAAACACGTATCCGGTTTGCGATTTAGAATCGTCCGGATCAGTGTCAAAGCTTGCATCAACGTAACCACTTACGATGAGCTCTTTGTCACCTCCATATACGAGAAACATATCCTTAGTCCTTTTTAGGTATTTTAGGATGTTCTTGACCGCTGTCCAGTGATCCACTCCTGGATTACTTTGGTACCTCCCTGCTAGACTTATAGCAAGGCACACATCAGGTCTGGTACACAGCATTGCATACATGATAGAGCCTATGGCTGAAGCATAGGGAACATCTTTCATTTTCTCTCTATCTTCTGCAGTGGTCGGGCATTGAGTTTTACTCAACTTCACACCTTGTAACACATGCAAGAACCCTTTCTTTGCTTGATCCATTTTGAACTTCTTCAAAACTTTGTCAAGGTATGTACTTTGTGAAAGTCCAATTAAGTGTCTTGATCTATCTCTATAGATCTTAATGCCCAATATGTAAGCAGCTTCACCGAGGTCTTTCATTGAAAAACTCTTATTCAAGTATCCCTTTATGCTATCCAGAAATTCTATATCATTTCCGATTAGTAATATGTCATCCACATATAATATCAGAAATGCTACAGAGCTCCCACTCACTTTCTTGTAAATACAAACTTCTCCAAAGTCTGTACAAACCCAAATGCTTTGATCACGCTATCAAAGCGTTTATTCCAACTCCAAGAGGCTTGCACCAGTCCATAAATGGATCGCTGGAGCTTGCACACTTTGTTAGCTCCCTTTGGATCGACAAAACCTTCTGGTTGCATCATATACAACTCTTCTTCCAGAAATCCATTCAGGAATGCAGTTTTGACATCCATTTGCCAAATTTCATAATCATAAAATGCGGCAATTGCTAAGATGATTCGGACAGACTTAAGCATCGCTACGGGTGAGAAGGTCTCATCGTAGTCAATCCCTTGAACTTGTCGAAAACCTTTTGCAACAAGTCGAGCTTTGTAGACAGTAACATTACCGTCAGCGTTAGTCTTCTTCTTGAAGATCCATTTATTCTCAATTGCTTGCCGATCATCGGGCAAGTCAACCAAAGTCCACACTTTGTTCTCATACATGGATCCCATCTCAGATTTCATGGCTTCAAGCCATTTTACGGAATCTGGGCTCACCATCGCTTCTTCATAGTTCGTAGGTTCATCATGATCTAATAGCATGACTTCCAGAACAGGATTACCGTACCACTCTGGTTTGGATCTTACTCTGGTTGATCTACGAGGTTCTGTAGTAACTTGATCTGAAGTTCTATGATCATCATCATTAACTTCCTCACTAATTGGTTCAGACGTCACAGAAACCGGTTCTTGTGATGTGCTATTTTCCAATAAGGGAGCAGGTACAATTACCTCATCAAGTTCTACTTTCCTCCCACTCACTTCTTTCGAGAGAAACTCCTTCTCTAGAAAGGATCCATTTTTAGCAACGAATGTCTTGCCTTCGGATCTGTGATAGAAGGTGTACCCAACAGTCTCCTTTGGGTATCCTATGAAGACACATTTTTCCGATTTGGGTTCGAGCTTATCAGGTTGAAGCTTTTTCACATAAGCATCACAGCCCCAAACTTTAAGAAAGGAAAACTTTGGTTTCTTGCCAAACCATAGTTCATAAGGCGTCGTCTCAATGGATTTTGACGGTGCCCTATTTAACGTGAATGCGGCCGTCTCTAAATCATAACCCCAAAACGATAGCGGTAAATCTGTAAGAGACATCATAGATCACACCATATCAAGTAATGTACGATTACGACATTCGGACACACCATTACGCTGTGGTGTTCCGGGTGGCGTGAGCTGCGAAACTATTCCGCATTGTTTCAAATGTAGACCAAACTCGTAACTCAAATATTCTCCTCCACGATCAGATCGTAGAAACTTTATTTTCTTGTTACGATGATTTTCAACTTCACTATGAAATTCTTTGAACTTTTCAAATGTTTCAGACTTATGCTTCATTAAGTAGATATACCCATATCTGCTTAAATCATTTGTGAAGTTGAGAAAATAACGATATCCGCCACGAGCCTCAACATTCATCGGACCACATACATCTGTATGTATGATTTCCCACAAATCTGTTGCTCTCTCCATAGTACCGGAGAACGGTGTTTTAGTCATCTTGCCCATGAGGCATGGTTCGCAAGTACCGACTGATTCATAATCAAGCAGTTCCAAAAGTCCATCAGTATGGAGTTTCTTCATGCGTTTTACACTGATATGACCTAAACGGCAGTGCCACAAATAAGTTGCACTATCATTATCAACTCTGCATCTTTTGGCTTCAACATTATGAATATGTGTATCACTACTATCGAGATTCATCAAAAATAGACCACTCTTCAAAGGTGCATGACCATAAAAGATATTACTCATATAAATAGAACAACCATTATTCTTTGATTTAAATGAATAACCGTCTTGCATTAAAAAAGATCCAGATATAATGTTCATGCTCAACGCTGGCACCAAATAACAATTATTTAGGTCTAATACTAATCCCGAAGGTAGATGTAGAGGTAGCGTGCCGACCGTGATCACATCGACTTTGGAACCATTTCCCACGCACATCGTCACCTCGTCCTTTGCCAGTGTTCGCTTAATCCGTAGTCCCTGTGTTGAGTTGCAAATATTAGCAACAGAACCAGTATCAAATACCCAGGTGCTACTGCGAGCTCTAGTAAGGTACACATCAATAACATGTATATCACATATACCTTTGTTCACCTTGCCATCCTTCTTATCCGCCAAATACTTGGGGCAGTTCCGCTTCCAGTGTCCAGTCTGCTTGCAGTAGAAGCACTCAGTTTCAGGCTTAGGTCCAGACTTGGGTTTCTTCTCCTGAGCAGCAACTTGCTTGCTGTTCTTCTTGAAGTTCCCCTTTCTTTTCCCTTTGCTATTTTTCTTGAAACTAATGGTCTTGTTGACCATCAACACTTGATGCTCCTTCTTGATTTCTACCTCCGCAGCCTTTAGCATTGCGAAGAGCTCGAGAATTATCTTATCCATCCCTTGCATATTATAGTTCATCACGAAGCTCTTGTAGCTAGGTGTAAGTGATTGGAGAATTATGTCAATGCCGCTATCATCCGAAAGAGTAACTCCCAGTTGAATCAAGTGATTACAATACCCAGACATCTTGAGTATATGCTCACTAACAGAACTATTCTCCTCCATCTTGCAGCTATAGAACTTATTGGAGACTTCATATCTCTCAATCCAGGCATTCTTTTGGAATATTTACTTCAACTCCTGGAACATCTCATATGCTCCATGACGTTCAAAACGTCGTTGAAGTCCCGGTTCTAAGCCGTAAAGCATGGCACATTGAACTATCGAGTAGTCACCAGCTTTGCTCTGCCAGACGTTCTTAACGTTGTCAGTTGCATCAGCAGCAGGCCTGGCATCCAGTGGTGCTTCTAGGACGTAACTTTTCTGTGCAGCAATGAGGATAATCCTCAAGTTACGGACCCAGTCCGCGTATTTGCTACCATCATCTTTCAACTTTGCTTTCTCAAGGAACGCATTAAAATTCAACGGAACAACAGCACGGGCCATCTATCTACAATCAACATAGTCAAGCAAGATACTATCAGGTACTAAGTTCATGATAAATTTAAGTTCAATTAATCATATTACTTAAGAACTCCCACTTAGATAGACATCCCTCCAATCCTCTAAGTGATCATGTGATCCAAATCAACTAAACCATAACCGATCATCACGTGAAATGGAGTAGCTTTCAATGGTGAACATCACTATGTTGATCATATCTACTATATGATTCACGCTCGACCTTTTGGTCTCCGTGTTCCGAGGCCATATCTGCATATGCTAGGCTCATCAAGTTTAACCTGAGTATTCTGCGTGTGCAAAATTGGCCTGCACCCGTTGTAGATGGACGTAGAGCTTATCACACCCGATCATCACATGGTGTCTGGGCACGATGAACTTTGGCAACGGTGCATACTCAGGGAGAACACTTCTTGATAATTAGTGAGAGATCATCTTAAAATGCTACCGTCAATCAAAGCAAGATAAGATGCATAAAAGATAAACATCACATGCAATCAATATAAGTGATATGATATGGCCATCATCATCTTGTGCTTGTGATCTCCATCTCCGAAGCACCGTCATGATCACCATCGTCACCGGCGCGACACCTTGATCTCCATCGTAGCATCGTTGTCGTCTCGCCAATCTTATGCTTCTACGACTATCGCTATCGCTTAGTGATAAAGTAAAGCATTACAGGGCGATTGCATTGCATACAATAAAGCGACAACCATATGGCTCCTGCCAGTTGCCGATAAATCTGTTACAAAACATGATCATCTCATACAATAAAATTTAGCATCATGTCTTGACCATATCACATCACAACATGCCCTGCAAAAACAAGTTAGACGTCCTTTACTTTGTTTGTTGCAAGTTTTACGTGGCTGCTACGGGCTTAGTAAGAACCAATCTTACCTACGCATCAAACCACAACGATAGTTTGTCAAGTTGGTGCTGTTTTAACCTTCGCAAGGACCAGGCGTAGCCACACTCGGTTCAACTAAAGTTGGAGAAACTGACACCCGCCAGCCACCTGTGTGTAAAGCACGGCGGTAGAACCAGTCTCGCGTAAGCGTACGCGTAATGTCGGTTCGGGCCGCTTCATCCAACAATACCGCCGAACCAAAGTATGACATGCTGGTAAGCAGTATGACTTATATCGCCCACAACTCACTTGTGTTCTACTCGTGCATATAACATCAGCACATAAAACCAGGCTCGGATGCCACTGTTGGGGAACGTAGTAATTTCAAAAAAATTCCTACGCACACGCAAGATCATGGTGATGCATAGCAACGAGAGGGGAGAGTGTTGTCTACGTACCCTCGTAGACCAAAGCGGAAGCGTTGACACAACGTAGAGGAAGTAGTCGTACGTCTTCCCGATCCAACCGATCCAAGCACCGAACGGACAGCACCTCCGAGTTCTACACACGTTCAGCTCGATGACGTTCCCCGGGCTCTGATCCAGCAAAGCTTTGGGGAGGAGTTCTGTCAGCACGACGGCGTGGTGACGATCTTGATGTTCAACCGTCGCAGGGCTTCGCCTAAGCACCGCTACAATAGGACCGAGGTGTAATATCGTGGAGGGGGGCACCGCACACGGCTAAGGAACGATCACGAAGATCAACTTGTGTATCCTAGGGTGCCCCCTGCCCCCGTATATAAAGGAGGGAGGGGCAGGTGCGGTCGGCCCCCTTGGGGTGCGCCTGGAGGAGTCCTACTCCCACCGGGAGTAGGACTCCCCCCTCTTGCCTTGTTGGAGAAGGAAAGGGGGAAGGGGAAGAGGAAGAGGAAAGGGGGGCGCCGCCCCCCCCCTTTCCTTGTCCTATTCGGACTAGGGGGAGGGGGCGCGCGGCCTGCCCTGGCCGGCCCTCCTCTTCTCCCTTAAGGCCCATGTAGGCCCAGTAACCCCCGGTACTCCGGTAAAATCACGATTTCACCCGGAACGATTCCGATATCCAAATATAGGCTTCCAATATATTGATCTTTATGTCTCGACCATTTCGAGACTCCTCTTCATGTCCATGATCACATCCGGGACTCCGAACAACCTTCGGTACATCAAAACACAAACTCATAATAAATCTGTCATCGTAACGTTAAGCGTGCGGACCCTACGGGTTCGAGAACTATGTAGACATGACCTAGAACTATTCTCGGTCAATAACCAATAGCGGAACCTGGATGTTCATATTGGCTCCCACATATTCTACAAAGATCTTTATCGGTCAGACCGCATAACAACATACGTTGTTCCCTTTGTCATCGGTATGTTACTTGCCCGAGATTCGATCGTCGGTATCCAATACCTAGTTCAATCTCGTTACTGGCAAGTCTCTTTACTCGTTCCGTAATACATCATCTCGCAACTAACTCATTAACTGCAATGCTTGCAAGGCTTAAGTGATGTGCATTACCGAGAGGGCCCAGAGATACCTCTCCGACATTCGGAGTGACAAATCCTAATCTCGAAATACGCCAACCCAACAAGTACCTTCGGAGACACCTGTAGAGCACCTTTATAATCATCCAGTTACGTTGTGACGTTTGGTAGCACACAAAGTGTTCCTCCGGTAAACGGGAGTTGCATAATCTCATAGTCATAGGAACATGTATAAGTCATGAAGAAAGCAATAGCAACAAACTAAACGATCAAGTGCTAAGCCAACGGAATGGGTCAAGTCAATCAGATCATTCACCTAATGATGTGTTCTCTTTAATCAAATAACAACTCTTTGTCTATGGTTAGGAAACATAACCATCTTTGATTAATGAGCTAGTCAAGTAGAGGCATACTAGTGACACTCTGTTTGTTTATGTATTCACACATGTATTATGTTTCCGGTTAATACAATTCTAGCATGAATAATAAACATTTATCATGATATAAGGAAATAAATAATAACTTTATTACTGCCTCTAGGGCATATTTCCTTCAACCAGCTTGGTTAATTGTTGCCCTATCTTTCATATAATTGAGCCGATAGGTGGTACCGACAATATTATAGATGTTTATTTTGTTATATGGATCCAATCTTTGAGCTCGTTTATGATCAGCTACGCTCAGTGCCATTTCCGTGTTCTTTTGCGATAGTTCATATTTTCTGCAGATTTATATTATAAATGAAATGTGTTGTCATTTTACTTCTTGGAGAGAGACCTGTGTTGAAGATGATCAACTCAATTTACTGGAAACAAAAGTATGGTGAGAAGCAGTTAATCTTACATACAAATAGTAACTTGGTGGAACTTGGTGCACTCAATTGTAGGTGCACTCAATATACAAAAAGGATTTGAAAAAATGTCAAAAAGACCAGACATCGTACACGTATAAAAAGTTTCATGAAGGAATACTTTCCAACACGACGAAAAAAAATCACCACTATATACAAGTTACTGTTCATTATGTTTCTACTAGGATTTCCTTTTTGTCTGAGGTCAACGGAAGTTTATTCCCGCGCTTAACTTTTTATACGGATACCAAAATAGGTCAACTTTTTTCAAAAATAATTTCAGGATTTTTTTACTTTTTCTATAATTAATAAATTAAATTTTCCTTATCAGGCGCACTTTATATATACTATCCTAAAGCTTTTAGGACGATGCCTTTTTCTCTGATTTCAATAATGCCAGCTGTCGTCTCTAACTTCATGTACAGCTGAGACAAATGTAACCGAAAAAATGGTGGATCCATTAAGAGTTAACTCAGATAAAGAATTGCTCTACCGGTGTTACAAGACTGGCGAGTTGAACTTTCATATTTTTTGGTTATTTGGCCTCTCAAAGAATCTTTGTTGAAAAGAGCCTCCTCGGCCCTGGGGGGTGATGAGAAAAGGAATCCGCTAAGAAAGGATTGATTATGCCACACATGCACATGATGGCTTCCCCTCTATTGTTTTTGGAAAGATAGTGATGAGAAAGGGTGAATTTGTGTGCTTTTTGATATTTTTTTTGGTTTGTTAGTGTGAGAAAGTATCACATAGTTAGGATACTTGTGGAGGCCGTGGCTAGTACATATGATCTAAAGTTTACCACATCCCGACCTTACTATTGAAGATGTACCTGATGTATACGAAAATGTAGACTTATGTGAGGTATTGGACATGGAAAGTGAGGGGGATCTTTTTTTATCTTATCTAATGGATACATAAATTTGTACACTGAATCAGGCATATGCGCGCGAGGGGGAGAAGAGGAGAGAGACATTGATATTTTTCATGCTTTGAACAAACATTTTCTATTCGTAGCTTTTTTTTGTGGCAGCGCGTGAGCGTGGCGCCTCGTGATAGAGCCCGGGATGAAGGGTGAGCCCAGTACAGAACCAGGAGGTACTTGCACTAAGATAGAAAGACGGTTGCCACCCTTGTCCCTTGTTGTTGGCATGCAACGGCTGTGTCGATCACTAGCTCACTTAGAACACGAGTTTGTGGATTTTGTTATGAGAGTGACGGTTGAGAGTGAGCGGGATGGGGGTTGGGGTTGCCTGTTCAGTTGCGAGTGTCTGAGCGGAATAAGTTTTCTACTTTAGGAAATGTAGCAGATTGCATTTCATTAGAGACGACTTTGCAGCAAATTGCATGAGCGTGTGGTTTATTTTTTTCATCAAGTCGTACAGTTTGTGGTTAGGATAGAAAGACAAATGCATTAGTTCGTTGCTTCAAGAGTTTTTTTGCAGGGTGGTTGCTTCAAGAATTAATAACGGAAACATGACGTATCAATTGCATGCCCAACAATGGACATCATATTTTTGTTTCTTGGTAATGCACGCCATTTAAATGTATGTTACAATGTGCAATGGCTCAGGAGACATTGCATCTTCCTTCTTGGCTCGAGGACGTTATGGTCGCTGCATAGCTCGTCCCCCTTGACAGCGATGGTGGATCAATGTGAACATTGGAGGGGATCAGGGCGGTTGGTGGGGGACTCTTCCTTGGCGGTCCGTGGGGAAGTACGGTATGAAGGATAGAGGGCGCCATGGCGAAGGTAAGGTGGACATCATCTGGTTTTAAAGGAGAGGGCCCCAATGAGAAATGTCCTGTTATGGTGGGCAATCGAGTGGAAGGGGAGGGCCCAGCAGAAAAAGGGAGGGATGCGTCATGGGGTGGTGTTTTTGTGGGACCACATATTGGAGATAACATGACAGACAATACGAACAACCACATTTCTTCCTCACATATGAACTAGATTTGGGAGAGTTTGGACTGTCTAGATGGTTGGATTTTGGTTGTGCGCCCGTTTGATGTCGGAACACGTCCGGACGTATGAGGAAGAAATGAGTTTTGACCTTCCAAACGACCTTAATAATTTGTTCGAAACATTTATATGCATGTAGCCCATAGCAATGCACGGACATTCTATTAGTCTATGTAGCTTTGCAATAAAAACCAATGTAATTATCGGTGAATGGTATAAAAACTGGTAAAAATATTCTCTGACTCACTTTCATCATAACTCTTTTATGGTGCCTAAAATATTGCTTTATCTATCAACAATATCTTCTCTAGCGGCAAAATTCCATTTGATTTGTTTTTGCTTGCCATAGTAACAGTGATATATCACAAATTATAGAAGACGGTCATAGAACAAATTTGCAGTTCGAGGAAACACAATCACACTTAGGTAGATATATTTATGTTAAGTACACTATTGTTGGCAAAAACCAATTTTAATATTTTTATCTTTATACATAAAAGCTAACTCATATTCTTGATCGGATGTGGTTAGATGCACATATATAAATTCTATCTTAAATACAAAGATTAGGGACTTCTGCCTTCAGCCCTCCCAACCCACTGACCTCCCGACCACTCTCCCCCGAGGCGGCAGCGCCGCGCCGCCCCCGGGGAGACCCCTTCCATCGCCTCCCACTACCGCCGCCGTCGCTGAGGACGCCGGGGGGCGAAGCCCCTGTGGTGAGGCGGCGGCGGCGCAGTCCTCGGCCAGCGATAATGTGTGGGGGAAGCAGCGTTCATCTCCCTCCTCCTCCAACGACAGTGCATAGCGGGTTGGCGGTGGCCAGGAGATCTCCGGCGGCCGTTGACGGATGAGATTTTGGCTAAGATGATATCTGATCTGGGCCAGAGGGGTTTAGATCGAGATCCACTGCGGCTGGCCTTGTCTCGACAACGACGAGAGGATATCCTCCCTGGGTAATCTTCGCGGCACGAGGACGTCCGGGTCTCTGGCCCGGGCATGGTGGTGGTGGCCGCCTTCTCCACCGAAGGCGGTTGGCCCGGCTGGTAGTGACGGATCCTGGATCCCACTATTAGCATCGGCGGCGAGTTGGGGAGACATAGTCGCTGGTGAAAACCGAGCCGACTCCGGTCATGGCGGGCGATGGCGGCGGCTACGTCGTTACCTTGATGAAGGCATCATCAAGCAACTATCGTCAACCTGCTCATGCCGCTCCGGGAGAAATCCTAAGATCACCGGATCGGAGCATGGCGGTGCTGCGGTGTCGTGTTTCCTATTGGGGGCATCGTTTGTGGAGCGGCGCCGGATGGAAGAGGCATGAGGTGGTGTGGCGTGCCTTCTCTCGCGTTGACGACGGCGGGTCTCGACAGCATGAAGTAGCGGGGTCTCGACGCTGGACGTGGCGTGATGGCCTCGCGCAGGGCGGTGGCGCTGTCTGGCGCCATGGTGGCGTCGACAGCTGACCTGGCAAGGTCTTTGCGTCAGCACCTGCTCTGAAAATGGTTAGGTGGATGACGGCGGCGGTAGCCTCGGTGAGTGCTCCGGACCGGTGTATGACTCACTCCCGGCATGTGGCTGGGATGGGGCATCCGATATTAGATGTTAGACTTTGGTGTGATGTCTGTTTGATATTAGGCACGGACATTCGGCACCCGTGCATCAAGGGAAGAAGAGTAGCGACAGGTGTCGCCTAGATGATGACTTCAGGCTTACCGATGTAATGTTTTGTAATGTCTATAACAATAATTAATAAAATGGCTGCATACATCACCCAGGGGCAGAGGCCGAAGGTAATCCTCCTTTCTATATAAAAAAAAGAAGACAAAGATTAGGTTGGGCGATCTTTGCATGTGCCTCTCATGCAGTGTCGTTGACGTATATTTGTATACTTAGCTTGATTGTGACCGGAGACTTTTTCATTGTCAGTTGACATTTCTTTCTTCTTGGGTTTCTGCTGTATTCCTCTTTACTGGCTGGCCTTTTAGAGTCTGTTCACTATATACTTCATGCAGAATTATTTACCATATATATGCATGAAAGCAAAGTATTTCCTTGCAAAAAATAAAAAATGAAAGCAAAGTATTTTCTTGCGAGAAAAACTTTTAATCTATTCATCTTTAATCATGATAGTACAACGAACAATAGAAGTAATGAAAATTACATTCAGATCCGTAGACTACCCAGCGACGACTACAAGCACTGAAGCGAGCCGAAGGCGGGCCGCTGTCATCGCCCCTCCCTCGCCGGAGCCGGGCAAAACGTTGTTGTAGTAGACAGTCGAGAAGTCGTTGTGCTAAGGCCCCATAGAACCAACGCACCAGAACAGCAACCGCCGCAGATGAAGAGTGTAGATCAAAATGATCCAACTTAAAGACACACGAACGAAGACGAACGACGAACAGATCCGAGCAAATCCGCCAAAGACAGATCCGCCGGAGACACAGTATCACCTCAATAGTTACCAAGTGGACTTGTCATGTTTATGCGTGCCTCATGTATAGAAATCGTAAATGCCGAAAATCCTCCTTGGATGTTACATATCAGGCTAGCATTTTGCTTTGTTCCATCTAGGTAGATGATGGATAATGGCTATATGTCTTCTTGGATGTACACAATCCTGTTTTTTCTTCATGACCTATGGTTGAGTCATTAATAATGTTATTATTTATAACTTTTCGGCTTATTAATTACAGTTTCCACAGATATACCGGAGCTTATTTTTTCATGACATATGGTGGACTCATTTGTATGTGATTAGTGCTATGCTTTACTTCTTCATCTTCTAATTTCAACCTTTTTTCTAGCGCTAAATGTGTCAAAAGGAATTTATATACTGCAACCATATCCGACTAGTTGAACTGAAAAAAATGACAGGCAGCGAACTTGGACCATAGAAGTAAACATCCTTGAAAATTTTCATGCGAAATGGAGCAAAGGTGTTCCGCCCGGTGAAATGAATAAATTTAGGGTAACATTCTGGGATAACATTTGGTGCTTTTTTTTGCACATGCCAAATTGTTTAATTTTTTGCCTACAAATTTGTATGTAGCATTTGAACGTGACAAAAAACACATAATTTTTTTTTGGCATTTCAAAAAATATTTTCGCACGCGGGAGCGTGCGCTCCCGTGAGCACCAACAGATTTGCGTTTATGAGAGTTCTTCTAAAATTGTATTTTTCCCCTAGTGTCAGCTCATGTGTTCTTTTACAAAGTTAGCTCGTTTGTGTTAGACAATTAAGTACAACAATATAGAGAAAACATTGTGCGCGTGCAACATTCTTGTCGTACCTCATATATGTTTTTTTTAAATGCTCTTGTAAAAGCATTGCGCGCGTGCAACATTCTTGTCGTACCTCATATATGTTTTTTAATGCTCTTGTACGCATTTTGCCGAAGCTAGTTCCTTTGTGTTATACTTCAACGTGATGGATAGAAAAACAATGCATGCTTGGAGCTTTGTTGCTGCTAGGCAGTATGTGTTTACTTCAACGTCCAGTTTGAGAAAAAAGTTAAAAGGAAATTGCATGCTTGTAGATTTGCTGGTGGTAGTTTTTTAGTGAACCCCGGAGAGGTCATCTGTGTTTTGCTCTCCCGCAAAAAAAAAACTGTGTTTTACAAAAGCAGTCCTGTTGTCTCCTGCATTTTTTTAACCGTGAGGGCTCCTCTTTTTTTCGGGTGACTGTTTTTTGTTTTTTGAGATCACTTTTTTTTCTTGCGTGAGAGCTCGAGCTGATTTCTGGGTCTGCTGGTGGGCTTTCCCGATTATGCATTGCTGGAATCTTGTGTACGTGCATGCTGGATACAACGGCTAACAAAAACCTTCTTTTCTTAGTACGTGGCTCGAAAAGAACCATGGCTAGCATGATCGGTTTTTTTGAACATCAGTACAGACACAAGCACTCATATACACGCGCATACATTCACCCATATGAACGTACACATGCACACCCTTCCCTATAAACGTCTCCTTTCACTGAATGCGCATCGCCAGAACCTGAAATAAATTCAAGAATAAATGCGAGCACCAGGATTTAAATCTTGGTGGGCCGGGATACCACAGCCCTCTAACCATCCAACCACAGGTTGGTTCGCTAGCACGATCTGTTTGCTATCCGATACTAACACATAGCCCATATCACATGTACCTTGTTTTATATGGGCCATCCATACATCGTGTAGGACTCTTTTATTTTTTCGTACGTGTCAACACGTAAAACTTGTACATGCTATAGTTTTACGTAACTTTTAGATGTTCTAAATCTCAACCATTATATTCTAAATCAGTGGAGTATATTTTTTGGACTATGTGGATCAACGTGGTGTCTTATTTGCGAATCAACCTGTGGTTGAGTTGGTTAGGTGGACAGTGGTATCCCCAACCCATCAGGGTTCAAATCCTGGTGCTCGCATTATTCTTGGATTTATTTCAGGATTTCCGGCGATGCGCTTTCAGTGGGAGGAGACGTTCCCGTCGACGACGAGGCGCCTACGGTGGCTTCGTAAATCTCAAGATGATATCCCGGCTCAGTCTCTCGGAGGTGCTCATAGGGGTAGGGTGTGCGTGTGTGCGTTCATAGGGATGAGTGTATGCGCGTGTATATGAGCACTTGTGTCTGTACTGATGTTCAAAAAACGTGGTGTCTTATTTGGTTTCTGTCTTATGTATATAATAGATAGATAGATTGATGCCGGGCAACTAGACTAATTAGCTGCAAGGACGGTGTAAGACCGTTTGTAATAGGGAGTATCATATAGGAGGGACGTACTATTATATGATATACTATCATTATTGGAATTTTCGTATACGCAGGGTGTCAGGGTCTTCACCGAGAGCCAAAACACGGGCACTCGGTAAAGTAAAAAACGCCGAGAGCAGCACTCGGCAAATCTGGCTTCACGACAACTAGTTGACATTGCCGTTACGGGCTCACGGCGAACAAGCACCGCACGGCAAACAGGGCAGACGCCGAGAGCCACACACGACAATTGTTAGCCACGTGGCCTGTCTGTTCGGAACTGACAGCGTCGTCACTTGGTTTACCTATACCGAGAGCCGTACCGTCACCCTCGATAAAAACACGTCACATAAATATTTTCCGTACCTGACATGTGGTTTCATTGGTCACATTTATCAGTAAAAGTTTTAACTTATTTGCTAATATTTAAAAAGAATAATATGACGATGTCTTTGCCGAGCGCCACGCTCGGCAATGCTCGATATACGACTGTTGACTAAACCCTTCGGAACAGACCCGTGGGACCGGGTGTCCCACATGCCAGCTGACTTTTTACCGAGGGTCAGAACCCTAGGAAAGGAGTGGTACCACTGTAGTAGTAAAGTGCTGCTTAGTTGAATCCTTTTTCGAGAGCTACACTAAGAAAAGAAGTGGCACAACATTAGTTCCAGTTCTCAGACAGCCCCTTTTCCGAGTGCAGCTCTCTGTATCCTGTCTGCTTCCGAGTGTTGCTCCCAGAAATGTGTCCCATTGCTTCTGTTTTTAAGCTCTTTCTTGTTTGATCCCTGCAATTGACCATTCGTCCTCCTTGGTGAGAAATAGTTATTCTTCAGCCTCCTCTATTTTACCATCAATGCATCGTAATTTTACGTTTCGTAAGTTTTGTCGTATTTCCGACGTAAAAAGAGACCGTAAGAAAATATATAATCGTCGTAACAAATATTTTATGTTATGTAAAATTACAAACGTAAAAACATAGTATAAAATACACATAAACTACAAATTTTCTTGTCTTATGACCTATATTTTTATTTTCTTATACACATAAACTACAAAACATAGTATATTTTTATTTTCTTGTCTTATGACCTATATATATACACAGCCGGTCTATTATGCTAACACTTTCGCACTGCACGCTCAATGCGAGCACTTTCTCTAGCAAGGGCGCTGTAATAAAGACTAGTGAACTTTGTGTTGGAAAAAACTGCACGCAGTGTTTTTCCGGTACTGTTTTCACTCTAGTTTTTTAACCGTTTATCGGAACGAGGCCTATAATATACCGTTGGAAAGCTATGAATTAGGCGCAACTTCGCCATGTTGAACACTTTTCAAGATTCCTCGCGGTTTAAGAGCAGTTTCAAAAATGGTGCGGCGGACGACGAGTGGCAGCGAGCGTATTTTTGCGATTTTTTCTAAACCCTTTGTCGGAATGAAGCAAATGATACATCATTGAAAAGGCGGAAACATGATACATGTGTGAATACATAGACAAACAGAGTGTCACTAGTATGCCTCTACTTGATTAGCTCGTTAATCAGAGATGGTTATGTTTCCTGACCATAGACATGAGTTGTCATTTGATTAACGGGATCACATCATTAGGAGAATGATGTGATTGACTTGACCCATTCCATTAGCTTAGCACTTGATCATTTAGTATGTTGCTATTGCTTTCTTCATGACTTATACATGTTCCTATGACTATGAGATTATGCAACTCCCGTTTACCGGAGGAACACTTTGTGTCCTACCAAACGTCACAACGTACCTGGGTGATTATAAAGGTGCTCTACAGGTGTCCCCGAAGGTACTTGTTGGGTTGGCGTATTTCGAGTTTAGGATTTGTCACTCTGATAGTCGGAGAGGTATCTCTGGGCCCTCTCGGTAATGCACATCACTATAAGCCTTGCAAGCACTGTGACTAATGAGTTAGTTGCAAGATGATGTATTACGAACGAGTAAAGAGACTTGCCGGTAACGAGATTGAACTAGGTATTGAGATACCGACAATCAAATCTCGGGCAAGTAACATACCGATGACAAAGGGAACAACGTATGTTGTTATGCGGTTTGATCGGTAAAGATCTTCGTAGAATATGTAGGAGCCAATATGAGCATCCAGGTTCCGCTATTGGTTATTGACCGGAGACATGTCTCGGTCATGTATACATAGTTCTCGAACCCGTATGGTCCGCACGCTTAAAGTTAGATGACGATCGGTATTACGAGTTTTGTGTTTTGATGTAACGAAGGTAGTTCGGAGTCCCGGATATGATCACGGACATGACGAGGAGTCTCGAAATGGTCGAGACATAAAGATTGATATATTGGAAGCCTATATTTGGATATCGAAAGTGTTCCAGGTGAAATTAGGATTTTACCGGAGTACCGGGGGTTACCGGAACCCCCCGGGGGTTTAATTGGCCAAGATGGGCCTTAGTGGAGAAGAGGAGGGGCGGCCAGGGCAGGACGCGCGCCCCTCCCCCTCTAGTCCGAATTGGACAAGGAGGTGGGGGGCGGCGCCCCCCCCTTTCCTTCCTCTCTCCCTCCTGCTTCCCCCTTCTCCTACTCCAACTAGGAAAGAGGGAGTCCTACTCCCGGTGGGAGTAGGACTCCTCCCTGGCGAGCCTCCTCCTGGCCAGCCGCCTCTCCCCCTTGCTCCTTTATATACGGGGGCACGGGGGCACCTCTAGACACAACAATTGATCTCTTGATCTCTTAGCCGTGTGCGGTGCCCCCTCCACCATATTCCACCTCGATAATATCATAGCGGTGCTTAGGCGAAGCCCTGCATCGGTAGCATCATCATCATCGTCACCACGTCGTCATGCTGACGGAACTCTCCCTCAAAGCTCGGCTGGATCAGAGTTCGAGGGACGTCATCAAGCTGAACGTGTGCTGAACTCGGAGGTGCCGTACGTTCGGTACTTGATCGGTCGGATCATGAAGACGTACGACTACATCAACCGCGTTGTGCTAACGCTTCCGCTTTCGGTCTATGAGGGTACGTGGACACACTCTCCCCTCTCGTTGCTATGCATCACCATGAGCCTGTGTGTGCGTAGGATTTTTTTTTGAAATTACTACGTTCCCCAACACCCCCTAGTCTAGGACACCGTCAGTAGCCCCCTGAACCGGTCTTCAAGTTGGGGACGCTCCTTGATTCTTCCAAACTGTTCTTCATCTTCGGTCGTCGGTCTTGAAAAATGGTTCAACAAATCTTCCCATCTTCGATCTTGAGGATCGCCGAAGTAAATCCGAAGAGTTTACACATCAGGTATCCGAGGAGCCTCTTTAAGTTCTCGGCCTTTATAATGCCTTGTTATTTTTATGCCACACCTCGGGTTTGAAGTTGTTCCCGGGTGGCAGCGTCCTCTTGCGTCCGAGCTCCAACGCCGGACTGCATTCGAGGTATCTTTTGAAGCCGAGCACCAATGCCGGACCGCTTTCAAGCTCCAAAGCCGGAATGTATCCGAGCTCCAACGCCGAACTATGTCCAAGCTCCAATGCCGGACTGTATCCGAGCTCCAACGCCGGACTATATCCGAGGTGTCATAAATCACCTTGGTTCAAAGTTGAAGGAGTTTAGCTGAGCTTAATGCCGGAAATGCCCTCTATGGAGCCAGCCACTAGCGCCCGAGCTTTATGCCAGACTGCTTCTGAGGTGGTGCACCACCCCAACCGCGGGTCGATTTTTTGTCAATATTTTTGATTGGTACAATTTATTCTCTGCCGAGATATATAGCCAGTAGCCCTCAACACTACAAAAAAAGACACATCCGTGACATTTTGGGCCGAACTTTTTTCCTGTCATACTTATGACACTTCTATGACGATAATTGTGACAAAACCCGGT
Source organism: Aegilops umbellulata (assembly GCA_032464435.1). Lineage (NCBI taxonomy): Eukaryota > Viridiplantae > Streptophyta > Magnoliopsida > Poales > Poaceae > Aegilops > Aegilops umbellulata. The sequence continues at coordinate 119,642,301 of CP136054.1, read as the reverse complement.
ATCATCATAGATGTGATGGGGTCCTACTTCTATGACAAAAAATCATGACAGAAAATTGGCTTTTCGTCCTGGGCGGGCCGGAGACGCAGCTGCATGATATTCTTTGGGCCGTCCATGACCGAAAAAACTATGGTAGAAGCAAGGGCGAGGAAAATATCGGTGTGTTGCCGGTTACGGTGGGTGGTCGGGGCCGAGCGATGCGCGTTTCTCTCGTACACGCACGCGCGTGGGTGCGAGGCGTTGGGCTCTAACTGAACCCGAGCGAGGCGTTGGGCTCTAACTGAACCCGAGCAATTGCACTGCAGGCTACACATTACTGAACCCGAGCGATCGATCAATGGCTGTTAACTGAACTCGATCGAGCGATTCCTTCGCTACTGCTGCTAATTGAAGTCGATCGATGCTGCCTCTGGATGAACAGTGAGCATTGCTGGGGGGTTTGGATGAACAGTTCCCGGTGGGTGTCATGGTTTTGTCACGGCAGATGTCCTCATGAAAGGACTTAGTCGTGGAGCCATCGCTACGGGTTAGCTTGAAGGGGTTAAAGCGGACACAGGGACGCAAGTGAGTTTATACTAGTTCGGCCCCTTCGATGAAGGTAAAAGCCTACGTCTAGTTGTGATGGAATTGATGGGGTTTCAATGACTAGGGGGCAACAAGCTTCGCCTAAGTCTCGAGTTGTTGTCTGTTGTCCTTGAACCGCCGCCGGGTCGTCCCCTTATATACATGGGTGACGCCCGTTGGTTTACAGAGTCCCAACACCGGCTCATAGTCGCGTCCGGTTTGGTCTCTACTTATTCCTAACTTACAATACAAGTTACATACCATCGTCGGTTTACGGCTACAGGCCTTAAACCGATTATGGGCCTTTAAGCCCTCATATACCTTCATGGGCTTTAACATACTTAACTACTGATGAAGTTAACCCGGCCCAGATAGGCCGGTTTGCGCCCAGTAGTAATATCCCCAACATTAGGCCCCAGATTGATTTGAACAGGTTCATGTCAATCCTTAGAAACAAAACTTCATCTTCAACATCTTCTTGTGGTTTGGTGAACCGCCGTGATGTCATCTTCTCTGGTTGCTATAATCCGGAGTGACGTCATCTGTCATAAAGAAACTATCTATGATACCTTCTTGTTTAATAGATCTACGATAATCGAGGCGACAACTCTATTTCCAAACTCGCAGCCCCTTGATTTACGCACCTGACACATGTCCCTTGCCTTATAAATAGGACCGAAGGGTCATTTCTTTTTCCCCTTTGTGCCTTTCTGCTTCGTCTTCCTCGCGTCGCCCTAGCTTCGGAGCTCCGCCGCCGCCATCAACTTCTGCACCAACCTTGGCCGCTGCATCACCCTGAATGTACCAGAGCACCACGGCGATCTTTCGCATCTTCCTCTGCTCCGGTAAGTCTTCTATCCTTTCCACCTCAGATCTGTTCTTAGGGTTTCGCAGTTCTTCAGTGTTCATCGTCCGCTTCTTGTTTATACGATAGCTCTTATATGAACATGCAAATCTTTGCTTTGTGTAGTGGTAGTTGTTTAATCTCCGTCTTTACTTACGCATCTCAAGGCCAGAGATCTACCTGTACCTTTACTCATTGGTTCAGTATTGCTCTATTTAAACCTTGAATATTCATCTCTTTTCTGGACATGTTCCAGATCCAAAATTGTAGTATAACTTTGTGAAATCAGTTTTTGCGTACTTACTCATCTGCAATCTTGATTGTTGAATGGGTAACCCGGGTGGTTTCACGTTGTAGAAAAATTGACAAACTGGTATATGTACCATTAGTCCCCTTGTCGAACTGCCGGAGTTCCTTATCCAGGCACTGCCGCTTTGTAAAACTCCAATTTAGAAATAATTGTCTCCGGTTTAGTAATATACGCATTAGGGTATACCTTTCCAACATCTTCTTGAACCGGCAATTGCTACCTTGCAGACTGCGCTATGGCCAAACAAGTGTACGAATGCAACTGGGTTCCTTCTCGTGTGACTGAGACTCAACTGACTAATTTAGTCAAGACTGGCGCTTTAAGCAGACATGATGTCATTCATTGGAGGGTCCCTGGCACAGAATGTCCTCCCCAACCTAAAGAGGGAGAAGTTGTTGTTTTTGTTGATCATCTAGCCCGGGGCTTCAATCCTCCCGGTTCAAAATTTTACCGGGACGTCCTAGCCAATTTCCAACTCCGTCCGCAAGATACAGGCCCAAACTCCGTAACCAACATCTGTCACTTTCAAGTGCTCTATGAGGTGTTCTTTCAAGAGGAGCCCACAGTTGAATTATTCAAAAATTGCTTCCATTTAAATCGCCGCACTGAATTTACTGACGGTCCCAACACAGAGTTAGGCGGTATGGCGATTCAAAAGAGGAAAGAGGTCACGTACCCTCACGCCAAACTGCACAGCCATCCCAAAGAGTGGAACCACACATGGTTTTACTGCAAAGATACTTCTCCTAAAGAAGAAAATCGTTTGCCGGGTTACCGTCCAGAGCGGCTAAGCAACACGCATCCGTTCCCACAGAGGCTGACTGCTAAGGAGAGAAGCAAATACGCTCCTCAACTATCCAAGATCAGGGCCTTCATGGCTAATGGGTTGACAGGGGTCGATCTTGCTCGTTGTTGGATATCTTGGAGCATATTGCCCTTAAGCCAGCGCCCCGGTTTGATGTGCGAATATACCGGAGACGTAAAAGACCCTCAACGACACATTGATATCCAGCTCACAGATGACGAAGTTACTGAAGCTGTGAAAAAGATGTTGAATGAACCAGAGGCTGCCTGTGCCCAAACCGGCCTTCTTCCTTTCTATGCTCTTAACAAACCGCCAGCTGTAAGACTCACACCTTATGCCTTTATAGAATCTGCCTTTGTTAAAATATCCTCTGTTGACATTTAACATCTTTCCAACAGGGTGATGATCCGTTTTGGAGCAAGAAACCTCCACAAGAGAAACCGGAGAAGCCAGAAAGGCCAACCCGGCCAAAGACCAGAGCTGTCAAGAAACCGGCTAATAGGAAGAAAAACACTACATCCTCTGATCTACCAGTTGATGATGATGTGGGTAATCCGGACCTTGAGGTAGAGCTTGACTCACTTGGTTTATTTTTCACACGCCTTATTGATAATGACCATTGTCAGGATGACGCGGAAGGCAGTCATGCTGATGCTGTAGAGGTAATCACTCTATCTTCCGATTCAAACCCTTTGCCTTCACTAAAAATCCGTCGGGCAAACCGGAAAGTTAAATTTTCTCATCCTCTTGCTTATTTGGATCCAAACTTTCTTGTGAAGACACAACAGCACGAAGCCCGCCGCACAACCCGGCACAGCGGCCAGGTAGTTACCTCCGCCGGTTTACCGAACAGTCCAGTTCGGAAACGCCATTCAGAGGTCTCTAACTCTCTTGTAAATACTTGTCCTAAAGCGGGTTGTTTTCGTCAACCTCTTCATCCATATGACTCCGATTATCAGGGCACTTCTCATTCGTCTTCTGGCGAGTCTACCACTCAAAACGGTGCTTGGGTGAGCCACAGTTCTTATAATATTTCTAATGTATTACTTTTTAACATATGTTGTACTGATCCTTCTTATTCCTTTCAGGGCCAAGCCTCGGCCAAGCAAAAAGGCTCGTCTGGACAAAGCGGCGGAAGAAAATCTCGTTCATGAACCGGACAGAATACCGGATCCTGAAACAACTATTCATGAAGATGTGCCGAATGACCCACCACCGCAAGACCATGACTTTGTGGCTTAAGAAGCACATATTGATACCACATGCCCACAAGCCCTGTCCGGATTGACAAAACAACCAGCCTGTCGAAGCAAGCTGATAAACCAGCGACTCCAATGCAAACCGGCGAAGCAAAAGATGATGATGTTATTATTACTGGCGTTGGTCGTACCGAGCCAAGCAACCCTGTCGCTTTATCCAAACACACTGCCAAAGAAGAATTTGCTGCAATTGGCAAAGGGAAATGGAATGTCGACTTGTCAACCTATGCCGCTCTGTCTCCCCAGGATCTCCATTCCGGCTATCTGAACCGGTTATACACCAGCCGTGACTATGAAGCCGGTCTGGTTAATATGATGAAGGACAAATATGAGGTAATTTCCATATGCTTCTCTGCTTGTATACTTCAATCTGTCAACTCCAATAGCCCCCAAGTGACGGTTTAAGATATCAACTTAAACCGGGACTTTTCAATATGAACTTCAATGTATCTGAATTTTGCTGATGTAGCCCCCAAGGGCCGGTTCAACTTAATGTAGTTAAACCGGGACTTTAGGTAAAAAAATATCAATAATTATTGAACAAATAGCCATTAGGCCCCAAGTGCCAACTTGAATACTTGTATTGAGCTTGGGACTTCATAAAAATTGTAGGATGAAGATCAAATAGGCACTAGCCCCCAAGTACCGAGGGCATAACTTATTATGTGGTTGGTACTTCACTTCTGTACCATCATCTGAATCACATTATTGTCTGTACGTAGGCTGAGATGAGCAAAAGAGAGAACCGAATCGCCGATTTGCAGGAAAATCTGAAGTCCCAACAAGCTGAAACCTCGAAGGCAAAAGAGGAATTAACCAGCGCTTTAAGCATCATGGAACAACTTAAGGAGGGCTATAACAAAGAGCGGGCGGATTGGGCCACTGAAAAATCTGCTTTAACTCAATGAGCAGAGAATGTCGAGGCTGCCCTCAAACCGGTAGTGGATGAATTGACCAGTGTGAAGCGTCAGGTGCATGCCATGACCGTTGCTGTATTTGGTAAGCCTTCGTGATTTCTGAAGTAGCGAGGCCTTCTCATGTATTTGCCGGTTTATTAATCCTTTGAATGATACAGGGACACGCATCGGTCACTTGGGATCAGATGTGCGAAAGAAATTGAAAGCCGCCTATACATTGATAGAGCAATTGTATACTGGTGCGCAGGGGATCATCTGTGTTGCTTCCCACAACAACCCGGCACCCAACTTGATCTAGGACACTATTAAAAGGTTGTCTATGCTTCCTGCTCGGGTTGAAGAGCTGAAGAAATCTGCTGCTCGAACCGGTGCTATCAATGCCTTAATCTGGGCAAAAGCGTGGGTGCCGGATTTTGATCCTGTTGAAGCGGCCCAAGGCTACCCCAGTCTGAAGGAAGACGGGACAAAGTTCAATGAAGAGGATCTTTGAGCGATAAACCGGGAGGTGCGCCCTCTGGCTTGTCAATTGGTTGAAGAGGCAAATTTGTCTCATTATCAAGCCCAATATAATGACCAAAACAAACGAGTGGCTGCACCAATTCCTGAAGCGGAGAACCTTATACCCCCAATACGTAAGCATACTTATGCTGCTGACATTGAACCGTCGTTGCTGATCCATGATGAAGCTGTCTTTCAAGCATTAACTGGAATCGACTGGACAACTGTTGATTTCCAGCCGTTGGGTAGAGAAGCAGAGGTTGAAGCGGCGCGGGATGACCCACAACCATCAGGCCAAGTGGGTGACCAAGCATGAACGGGAAGCCGGTTGAAGTTACTGCTCCTTTGTGTTATGCAGAAAAACAATGATCTTATTTGGGCACCGTGTTGCCTTGTAATAGGCTAGCCGATACAATTGGTTTTGATATGCCTTCGTGCATATTTATTTGCAACTTATGCTTCCTTTGAATTATGAATCTCCAAACCGTTTTCTGTAGTAAAAAAACTTAAAGCGCCACCGCAGTTGTACCGCCAGGCGGGTTATGATATCTATGGATATGAAATCAAAGATAATACCTTAGATTTAAGCATATGATCAAATATTGTGATACATAGTACCTGCCATCATGGGCATGAAGTTAGCTTGGCCAATCTTGAAGCGGAGTTTTACAAACCCATACTGTTGGAGGAGAAAGCAGCTCCTGTGTATATAGTGTCGGTTTACGAAGTAAACCGTTCCGGGTTATGATAAACACCGGTGTTACTCCATAATAGGATGTTTAAAAAATCAAACCGGGCAAATAGTCTCCGGATTAAAATTTAACCGTGTTTCGTCAATTGACAGTTGAACCGGTTTAAGAATTGTCGGTTTAAAACGCAACAAAAGAAATATTTATCAAAAGAAACAGAATTCAAGTAAAGGCAATACAAATTTAGTTGTAAAAGAGGCTTTTTAGCCTGATCAAGTGGCATTACCATGGTCGGACACGAATGAGGGTGTCCTGGATTAGGGGGTGTCCGGATAGCCGGACCATACCTTCAGCCGGACTCCAGGACTATGAAGATACAAGATTGAAGACTTCGTCCCGTGTCCGGAAGGGACTTTACTTGGCGTGGAAGGCAAGCTTGGCAATACGGATATGTAGATCTCCTCCCATTGTAACCAACTCTGTGTAACCCTAGCCCTCTCCGGTGCCTATATAAACCGGAGGGTTTTAGTCCATAGGACGAACAACAATCATACCATAGGCTAGCTTCTAGGGTTTAGCCTCCTTGATCTCGTGGTAGATCTACTCTTGTACTACCCATATCATCAATATTAATCAAGCAGGACGTAGGGTTTTACCTCCATCAAGAGGGCCCGAACCTGGGTAAAACATTGTGCCCCTTGTCTCCTGTTACTATCCGCCTAGACGCACAGTTCGGGACCCCCTACCCGAGATCCGCCGGTTTTGACACCGACATTGGTGCTTTCATTGAGAGTTCCTCTGTGCCGTCGCAATCAGGAAGGATGCCTCTCCCCGTCTTTAAAGACGGCACCGTCGCCAAGGGAGCTTTGGCTGTCGGCCAAACTCTCCGGCTAGGTGGTTTTCTTATGACCGTCTGTTCGGCTGCTACGCCGACGATGACCTCTCGAGTCATCAAAAGCAATCTTCATGTCAGCTCGGAGCTCGCCGAGCAGTTAGATCCAATGGAGCTCTCTTCCATGAACGAGCTCTTGGATCGCATCGCCGCCCTGGGGGTCGCTACGGACTATGACCAGGTTGGGCCTAAACCCGATCTAAGAGAAATTAACTCTCCCCAAGTCACCCATCACGTTGCCATGGTAGAGGAGCAGTGCGGCGACCCTTCATCTATCGTAAGGACTAACTACGTCCGGATTCCCGATCCCTCCAAGCCGGATATCTGCGGAGGGAAGGATATAATTCAAGACCTGAACTTAGAATCAGGCAACGGGCTTGATTCATTGGACAACATCCAAGAGCCCAAACTTCAGAGTTCGGAAACTCCTTGGCCTCTGAGTCTCAGATTGGGTGAGGTTTCAGATTTAATAACACCCGCCCACCCGAACATAAGAGATCTATCCCAAATCAGGCAACAGCCCAAAGAAACAGTACATCATTACTGGGCCAGATTCCTCCTAGTTATGAACAGGATAAAGGAGTGCCACGAGGAAGACGCAATCTCAATCTTCTACAATAATTGCACGGACAAGGGAATCCTCAACGCCATAAGTCGTCGTGATATTACACGCTTTGCTGCCTTGGCGTCCATAGTACAAAAGTACTGTGCGATGGAAAGCGCCTGGAAAACCGAAATAAAATTTTGGGATAATCCGGCCCTAAATAGAAACCCCGTTCGAAATAAAAGGGTGCATCATCGACAGACACCCGGGTTAAACACCAAAAAACAAAAACCCTCTACAGGGCATGGAACCGTACTGGAAGGATGGTTTAATGGACCCTGTAAAATTCACAGTACAGAGGGCGCCACGCCAACTCATAGCCTTAGTGCATGTTGGATACTCCGGCAGGTGGCCAAAATTGGCGAAGATCTCCTAATTCCGGAGGCCGCAGAAAGCCACCCGAGGGTCACCAGTATAGTCTTAACAGTCTTCAAGACTTTCGCATCAAATAATATGCGAAAAAGAACACTCCACAGCCTCGCCGAAGTCTACCAAGTAGCAACAATATACCCATGGAGTGACACGGCTATTACTTTTAATGCCAGTGATGAACCTAAATTCTGAACAGCCCGAGCACCAGCCGCACTGGTCCTCAGTCCAATAGTGGACGACTTTCGCCTCACCAAGGTACTCATGGATGGAGGTAGTGGATTGAACCTCATTTACAAGGAAACCCTTCAAAAAGTGGAAATAGACTGGAACCGCATTGAGCGAAGCAGCACAACCTTTAGAGGAATAATCCCTAGTCGGGAAGCGTGTTGTACAGGAAAAATCACAATAGATGTGGTGTTCGGCACGCCGGATAATTACAGGTCCGAAGAGATCACGTTTTAGGTGGCCCCGTTCAGTAGCGAATACCACGCTCTGCCAGGGCGCGAAGTGTTTACAATCTTCCAAGCAATACCCCATTACGGGTACATGAAGCTCAAGATGCCCGGGCCGAACGGAATTATCACTCTCGCTAGTGATCCGGACATAGCACTCCGTGCCGAAAATAAGACAGCCGCACTAGCCCTTGAGGCACTATCCGAAGCCCTAGCGGCTAAGGAACTGACTGCGTTGCGCTCCACGGTGAATAAGAACGATGTGATACTCGACAAAAGATCCAAGTACACTTCCTTTAAACAAGCAGACAAAATAGTAAAATTCCAGGTCCATCTAACGGACCCCAACAAGACAGCTTCCATCAGGGCACAATTAAACCCTGATGTAGACGCCGCACTGCGAGAATTCCTACGGGAGAACTGGGACAGTTTCGCCAGGCACCCTTCAGACATGCCAGGAATCCCACGCAGGCTGGCCGAACACAGCTTAAGTATCCTAAAAGGATTCAAACCTGTCAAACAAGCTCTTCGGCGTTTCTCCGAACCTAAGAGACAGGCCATGGGAGAGGAGGTAGCCAAGCTATTGGAGGCCGGATTCATCAGAGATATAAAACATCCGGACTGGCTAGCAAACCTGGTGATGGTACCAAAGAAGGATAAATCCTGGCGCCTGTGCGTTGATTTTAAAGACCTTAACAAGGCTTGCCCAAAGGATCCCTTCCCCCTCCCCCGCATCGATCAAATTATCGACGCTACCGCCGGACACGATTCGTTGTGTTTCCTCGATGCATACTCCGACTATCATCAAATTAAGATGACAGAGTTAGACCAAGCCACAATGGCATTCATCACACCGTACGGCCCATTCTGCTTCAATACAATGCCCTTCGGGCTCAAAAACGCCGGCGCAACATATCAGCGCATGATTCAGACATGTATGGCAAACCAGATCGGCAAAACAGTGGAGGCATACGTAGATGATGTGGTTGTAAAAACAAGACATGTCGAAACTCTAGTAGACGACCGAGGAGTAAGCCATGGAGACGCTGTGGAGCAAGGAGAACCCGAAGAGGAAGATGGACGTCAAGAGATGGAAGAGAATCCGGCCGCTCCAGAACTAGCGGTACTACCGCTCCCTACAGCGGTACTACCGCTCCCTCCAGCGGTACTACCGCTCCTCACTTCCGCGCCACCACCGCTGACGAGCAGTACTACCGCCATGCGCCCGGTATAAAAAACTGCATCACGAGCGGTACTACCGCTCAACCTAAGCGGTACTACCGCTGACCGCGGTACTACCGCCCTCGGGCCGATACTACCGCCCTGCCTGCGCGCAGAGAGCGGGCCTAGGGCCCATGTACCCCCACTTTCACTTACCCTTTCGTGGATTTAGACTATAGATACTCCGGCACCTCATTCGAGCTGAGGTTAGCGTTGATTTAGCTCATATGTGAGATAGAGCTTCGCTCATCCATCCGGATCATCTCTTCGAGAGTGACCGCGGCCCCTCCTCGGAGAAGATCCTCGTGGATTCAAGACCTCCTCACGGAGAAGACCCCCATCAAGACCTCCTCACGGAGAAGAACCGGTTACTTTGTATCGTCCTTTGTTGACCTTGGATCATCGTGTATCTCTTTGTGTTCATCGATCTAGCATATGTGTGATCTATTTCTTGTTGCTTGAGTGTTTATCTCGTGTTTTCCCCTCGTTCTTCCCCGTGTTCTTCGTGTTCTTCGAGGGATCTCGCTCCTTTCGTGAAAGATCGGCCGTCTAGGGTTCTACCCTACATCATCTTGGTATCAAGAGCCTCGTTGATCACGATTTCGGAGCCTCCCCGTTGTGTTTTCTAGCTTGATTTTGTTGTGTTCTTCCCCAATTTCGAAAATCCCCACCAAAAATAGCCCCAATTTTTTTTTGTGATTTGTTGGCTTGATGAAGTTTTGTTGGATTTGATCCATGGATTTGCTTGGTTTCGAGTGGATCTAGAATCTCCCCAAGTTTCCCCACTTTCCATCCACGAAATCTCTCCAATTTTGACCTCGAAATCATCCATTTCCGCCCCAAATTCGCCTCCCGTTTCGATCTACGAAAATTCCCGACCCGAGCGGTACTACCGCACGTCCGAGCGGTACTACCGTACCTTGAGCGGTACAAAAAAAATTCCGGAACGGTACTACCGCCCCGCGAGCGGTACAAAAAAACTTCCGGAGCTGTACTACCGTCCCATCAGAGCGGTACTACCGTGCCTGGCGCGGAACAAAAAAACTGCCACGCAGTCCTACCGTCCTTGACAGTTTCAGCTTTCCAACTTTCACCGTTTTGTCCATAACTTCCGCATCCGGAGTCCGATTTTCGCGTTCTTTAGCTCGTTGAGTAACTATTGACATCCTCTATCCACCTAGATTGGTTTCACCAACATTTGACTCCACCAAATTTTTCGAAATTTGGCATCTTTGCCTAGGGTTACCACCACATCCTCCGCATAACCACCACCGACTTCCGCAACCACCACCGCTTTCCGTTACCACCATTTGACCTTTGCTTTGAGAATTTGAGTTGTGGTTTCCGTATCCTTTTGTGTTTTCGGCTATCTAGTTACGGTTCAACATCAACACCACCACCGCTCATCTTCGCCAAGGACTACTACGAACGGCTACTTCACTTTGGTATCACCTTCACCTTGGATATCATCTTGGTATCGTGATATTGTCATACTCTCTTGCAATTGCATTGATAACCCCATGGCCTTACTTTTGCGTCACTTACCCATCGAGACTAGCCATTGGGTATTGCCGGCAACGTGACTTGTGCACATTAGTGTTCATTACTTCCCATTATCATCGTGTTGCATATCTCGGCATCATCACTTGTGTCACAAAGTTGTTGTCGCATACACAATTGCTATCTTGGTTCGTGAAGCATTGCATGAGAAAAGAGCTCAAACGTCAAAGAGCCAAACAAGCTTTTAAGCAAAAGAGGAAAGATAAGCAAAGAGCTTATAAGCAAGGACCATAGCATCATACAACATTAAGATTGTCATACACGAAATCTTGGATCAAAGCATAGGAACATCATACATATAGCATACTTGGGATAGAAGTCATTGCATCTTTGCTTGGTAGGTTGTGCACAAGTTCGTATCCGCCTATTGTGCAATCGTGCTAGCGTCTCTCTAGTGTTGTGCAACAAGAGCATCTTGGTGAATTCCACGTTTTGGCTCATCCTTGGTTGCATAACCCCATCTTATCTATTTGCGTGTGTGTTTCCGTGTACCATATCTTGCTATTGGTCTACTTGTTGCATTTGCAAATTTGTGAATCTTTTCCAACATTATTGAGTCTCACTTACAATTGCATCAAATTTTTGTGCCACCATCCTAACCGAGCTCCACCATAAGCTTTTACTTGTGTAGGTGTGAGAACCGACAAGAATTGGTACCAATTGTGCTATTTCATTGCTACACATTGGAGTCATCTTTGATCCATTGTCAACATTGGTCAAGCTACATTGGATATTGGTTCTTTCCTTTCTCCCTCTCACATATCTTTGTTTGGAATGATGGATAGGCCAAGTACTTCTACCAATCCACTCTTAATGGAGCAAGACGACGACATGTCTTCCTTCGTCACCAAGAATCAACTATTTGGTGCACAACGGGCTTTGCATCAAGAACAACTTGCTTTGGGCGACCGCATCGACAATCTCGCCACCGACCTACGTCAATCCGAGAATCGTACTAGGGACTACTTCGACAACAAGCTCGACGAGCACAAGGTTGAGAACGACGCAAGAATGGACGAGATTCGAGCTTTGTTACTTCGTTCTACTCCGTCCACTTCGTCAAGAAGGAGTCGCTCAAGTCGACACTCCGACGACACCATCTCCGGTTCAAGTACACCGACATCGAACACTCTTCCTCGTGTCGTGCGTCAAGATCGTCAAGCAAATCGCAATCCTCTACACGACACCGACTCACAACAGCATCGACATCGCCAAAACCAAGCCGCTTTTGCTCAAGCACAAGAACGGCAACCTCAACGACAACAAGAACAAGAGGAGCGTGCGCGACAACATCAAGATGCACAAGACGCCGAGGCGGAACGTCAAGAACAACGACTACGTAAAGCTCAAGCACTTGAGGCGCAACGTGCACTTCGGGATTCAAGTCGTGCCGTAGCCGATCGAGGCCGACAAGCTCGTCTCCAACAAGAAGCACTTCGTGATGAAGCTCAAGAACGACTTTACCAAGGCCACGTGCATCGCCAAGTTCCTCGTCAAGATAGACAAGCTCATCCTCAAGCGCGACAAGAACATCAAGTCCATCGAGAGCAAGAATACAATGGACCCAATCATCGCCAAGAGCAACATGAGGAAGTGAACCAACTTCGCCAAGAGCGCCATGACAATGTCAATCCTCAACGACATGGACGTCATCATCCCCAACACAATGAAGAGCAACGATATGGCAAGCTAAAGTTCACCATGCCCAAGTTCAATGGAAGCAACGACCACGAAGAGTACATCTCATGGGCATTGAAGGTTTGACAAAATCTTCCGCTTGCACAACTACGAAGAAGAGAAGAAGATCGCAATGGCATCCCTCGAATTCCAAGACTACGTCCTCATTTGGTGGGAACAAGTCATTGAGCGCCGAGCGGCAAGAGGTGAACCACCCATCACCACTTGGAGACAAATGAAGGATGTCATGAGAGCACGGTTCGTGCCAAACTACTACAACCGTGACCTCTTCAAGAAGCTTCAACAACTCAAGCAAGGAACCAAGAGCGTTGAAGAGTACTACAAGGAAATGGAGATTGCCATGATACGAGCCAACGTCAAGGAAGATGATGAGCAAACTATGGCACGGTTCTTGAATGGACTCAATCATCCTATCAAGAAGATTGCCGATTTCCAACCTTACTCGAACCTCGTCGAGTTAGTGCACCAAGCTACCAAAGCGGAACGGCAAGTACAAGAAGACTTCAAGTACGCCAAGTTCTCATCCAAGTCCTATGGTCTCGCCAACAATCAAGCTTCGACGACTCCAACACCTTCTACAAAGCCTTCTACAAGCAACGGCGACAAGTCAAGTTACAAGAAAGCATCAACAAGCTCAAGTCGTCCTTCTACTACAAGCAACTTCAAGAAAGCTTCATCATCATCTACTCCAACCGATGAGACCGTTAAGACAAGTTCTATCAAATGCTTCACATGCGGCGGCCGAGGCCACAAGTCCTTCGAGTGGACAAACAAGCGCACCATGATCCTCAACGACGACGGAACCTATGACTCCATGAGTGAAGGCGAAATGGAAGCTCTTGAGCAAGTGGCCATGCACTGACAAGTGAACAATGAGGATGAAGATGAACAAGTCTTTTGCGATGAAGATTCAAGTCCCGCTCTTGTTGTCTCCAAGGTCTTGACTCTTCAACATCAACAAGACGAAGATCAACGATGACACATCTTCCACACAAAGGCCGGCATCAATGGACGTTCCGTCAAGGTCATCATCGATGGAGGTAGTTGCCATAACTTAGCAAGTGAAGAACTTTGCTCCAAGCTCCAATTGGTCAAGATGAAGCACCCTCACCCTTACAAGGTCCAATGGCTAAGCGACACTGGCACCATACAAGTCGAGCATAGAGTACAAGTCTCTTTCAAGATCAGCGCCTATGAAGACACATTGGAATGTGATGTCCTCCCAATGACCATTTTCCACCTCCTCCTTGGACGACCATGGCAATTTGACCGAGGTGTCATTCACAATGGGCGTACAAATCACTATAGCTTCAAGATGAAAGGGAAAGAGTTCGCCCTACGTCCTATGTCCCCAAGCCAAGTACTCGCCGACAAGCAAGCCACCCATCGTGGAGAAAATAGTGAGAGAGCGAACCACCAAAAAGAGAGTGAGCGCCACAAGCCCAAATTGAGTGCCTCCACGATGAGCGACAAGAAAAATTTAGTTCTCTTTGCCACCAAACATGAGATGAGAGAAGTGTGTGAGAACCCATCGAGTGTCCTACACTATGTCCTATTGTGCAAGGACGAGGTCACAAAAACTAACAACTCTCACGATCTACCTTTGGTGTTATCTTCTCTATTGCAGGAATTCCAAGATGTTTTCCCCGATGAGCTCCCTCCGGGTCTTCCTCCACTACGAGGCATTGAGCACCGAATTGATCTCATCCCCGGAGCGCCGCTTCCCAACAAAGCTCCATACCGCGTCAACCCCGAAGAAACCAAAGAAATACAAAGGCAAGTAAAGCATCTCATAGACTATGGACATGTGCGTGAAAGTTTGAGTCCTTGTGCCGTACCGGTCATTCTTGTTCCAAAACGTGACGGTAGCTCTCGCATGTGCTCCGATTGTAGACCTATCAATGCTATCACCGTTAGATATAGGTACCCCATTCCACGCCTTGATGACATGCTTGATGAACTTAGTGGTGCCACTATCTTTTCCAAAATTGATCTTAAAAGTGGTTACTATCAAATCCGCATACAAGAGGGTGATGAATGGAAAACCGCTTTCAAAACAAAGTTTGGTCTCTATGAGTGGTTAGTCATGCCTATGGGTTTATCGGAAGCACCCGGTACTTTCATGCGTCTTATGCATCACGTTTTTCGTCCTTATCTTGGTGAATTTGTTGTTGTCTACTTTGATGATATACTTGTGTTTAGCAAATCTCTCAAAGAGCATGTCACCCACCTTCACACCGTGCTACAAACTCTTCGAAAAGAGCAACTTTATGCTAATATGGAAAAATGCCTATTTGGTGTTGACAAGCTTGTTTTCTTGGGTTTCGTAGTTTCTTCTAAGGGTGTTCATGTTGATGAAACCAAGATCAATGCTATTAAAACTTGGCCCCAACCAACCAATTTGCAACAAGTGCGTAGTTTTCTTGGTTTAGCCGGTTTCTACCATAGATTTGTGAAGGATTTTAGCACCATTGCTTCACCTTTGCATGCTTTGAGTAAGAAAAATGCACCATTTGTTTGGGGACCATCTCAAGATATTGCTTTCAATGAGCTTAAGAATTTGCTTACTCATGCCCCCGTGCTTGCATTACCCAACTTTGACAAACCTTTCGAAATACATTGCGATGCTAGTGGTAATGGCATAGGAGGTGTGTTAACGCAAGAGAAGCGCCCCATTGCATACTTTAGTGAGAAACTCTCCGGAGCACAACTCAATTACCCCATCTATGACAAAGAGCTTTATGCTTTAGTGCGAGTTTTGCACGAATGGGAACATTACCTTCGCCCTCATGAGTTCATCATCCATACCGACCATGAAACGCTTAAATATCTTAAGGGTCAAACTAAGTTGAACAAGCGTCATGCTAAATGGAGTGAATTTATTGAATCATTTCCTTATGTCATCAAGTATATTAAGGGTAAGGAAAATGTTGTGGCGGATGCGCTTTCCCGTATATGCATGCTTGTCACTACTCTTGAGTTGAATGTCATTGGTTTTGAGCATATCAAAGAATTACATGAACATGATCCTATATTTGCAATACCTTATGCCAAGTGTTTGATGCATACTTCTTGGGAGCGATACTATATCAAAGACGGATATCTTATGAGAGCTAACAAACTTTGCATTCCCGAGTCCTCTTTGCGTTTGTTGCTTTTGCAGGAATCTCATGGTGGTGGACTCATGGGACACTTTGGACGCGACAAGACATTTGCTACGCTCTCTAAGAACTACTTTTGGCCCAAGATGCATCGGGACGTCAATCGCTTCACCAACCGGTGTTATACATGCCGCAAAGCTAAGTCCAAAGCCCAATCTCATGGCCTCTATATGCCACTTCCAATTCCATATCAACCATGGGAAGATATTAGCATGGACTTTGTGCTAGGTTTGCCTAGAACTCGAAATGGCAAGGATTCCGTTTTTGTTGTTGTGGATCGATTCTCCAAAATGGCTCATTTCATTCCTTGCAACAAGATAGACGATGCTTCACATGTTCCAAATTTGTTTTGTAGGGAAATCTTGCGCCTTCATGGAGTGCCAAAGACGATTGTCTCGGACCGCGACGTCAAGTTCTTGAGTTACTTTTGGAAGACCTTGTGCGCCAAGCTCGGAATCAAGCTTATCTTCTCCTCGGCATACCATCCTCAAACCGACGGCCAAACGGAGGTGACTAACCGTACGCTCTCCAACCTCCTACGCGTGTTGATAAAGAAGAACATCAAGGAGTGGGAAGAGTGCCTACCAATCGCCGAGTACGCCTACAACCGTGCAAGACATTCGACTACCGGCAAGTCCCCCTTCGAGGTCGTCTATGGCTTCAACCCATTGTCGCCATTGGACATTCTACCTCTACCGCTTCAAGAGCGCACAAACATGGACGCGAGTGCCCGAGTCAACTTCCTCAAGAAGATGCATGAAGATACAAGGAACACCATCGAGCGCCAAGTACAACGACTCGCGCCAAGTACAACGACTCGCGACCAAGCTCAACGTAGGTGTTCCTTGTATCTTCATGCATCTTCTTGAGGAAGTTGACTCGGGCACTCGCGTCCATGTTTGTCCGCTCTTGAAGCGGTAGAGGTAGAATGTCCAATGGCGACAATGGGTTGAAGCCATAGACGACCTCGAAGGGGGACTTGCCGGTAGTCGAATGTCTTGCACGGTTGTAGGCGTACTCGGCGATTGGTAGGCACTCTTCCCACTCCTTGATGTTCTTCTTTATCAACACGCGTAGGAGGTTGGAGAGCGTACGGTTGGTCACCTCCGTTTGGCCGTCGGTTTGAGGATGGTATGCCGAGGAGAAGAGAAGCTTGATTCCGAGCTTGGCGCACAAGGTCTTCCAAAAGTAACTCAAGAACTTGACGTCGCGGTCCGAGACAATCGTCTTTGGCACTCCATGAAGGCGCAAGATTTCCCTACAAAACAAATTTGGAACATGTGAAGCATCGTCTATCTTGTTGCAAGGAATGAAATGAGCCATTTTGGAGAATCGGTCCACAACAACAAAAACGGAATCCTTGCCATTTCGAGTTCTTGGCAAACCTAGCACAAAGTCCATGCTAATATCTTCCCATGGTTGATATGGAATTGGAAGTGGCATATAGAGGCCATGAGATTGGGCTTTGGACTTAGCTTTGCGGCATGTATAACACCGGTTGGTGAAGCGATTGACGTCCCGATGCATCTTGGGCCAAAAGTAGTTCTTAGAGAGCGTAGCAAATGTCTTGTCGCGTCCAAAGTGTCCCATGAGTCCACCACCATGAGATTCCTACAAAAGCAACAAATGCAAAGAGGACTCGGGAATGCAAAGTTTGTTAGCTCTCATAAGATATCCGTCTTTGATATAGTATCGCTCCCAAGAAGTATGCATCAAACACTTGGCATAAGGTATTGCAAATGTAGGATCATGTTCATATAATTCTTTGATATGCTCAAAACCAATGACATTCAACTCAAGAGTAGTGACAAGCATGCATATACGGGAAAGCGCATCCTCCACAACATTTTCCTTACCCTTAATATACTTGATGACATAAGGAAATGATTCAATAAATTAACTCCATTTAGCATGACGCTTGTTCAACTTAGTTTGACCCTTAAGATATTTAAGCGTTTCATGGTCGGTATGGATGATGAACTCATGAGGGCGAAGGTAATGTTCCCATTCATGCAAAACTCGCACTAAAGCATAAAGCTCTTTGTCATAGATGGGGTAATTGAGTTGTGCTCCGGAGAGTTTCTCACTAAAGTATGCAATGGGGCGCTTCTCTTGCGTTAACACACCTCCTATGCCATTACCACTAGCATCGCAATGTATTTCGAAAGGTTTGTCAAAGTTGGGTAATGCAAGCACGGGGGCATGAGTAAGCAAATTCTTAAGCTCATTGAAAGCAATATCTTGAGATGGTCCCCAAACAAATGGTGCATTTTTCTTACTCAAAGCATGCAAAGGTGAAGCAATGGTGCTAAAATCCTTCACAAATCTACGGTAGAAACCGGCTAAACCAAGAAAACTACGCACTTGTTGCAAATTGGTTGGTTGGGGCCAAGTTTTAATAGCATTGATCTTGGTTTCATCAACATTAACACCCTTAGAAGAAACTACGAAACCCAAGAAAACAAGCTTGTCAACACCAAATAGGCATTTTTCCATATTAGCATAAATTTGCTCTTTTCGAAGAGTTTGTAGCACGGTGTGAAGGTGGGTGACATGCTCTTTGAGAGATTTGCTAAACACAAGTATATCATCAAAGTAGACAACAACAAATTCACCAAGATAAGGACGAAAAACATGATGCATAAGACGCATGAAAGTACCGGGTGCTTCCGATAAACCCATAGGCATGACTAACCACTCATAGAGACCAAACTTTGTTTTGAAAGCGGTTTTCCATTCATCACCCTCTTGTATGCAGATTTGATAGTAACCACTTTTAAGATCAATTTTGGAAAAGATAGTGGCACCACTAAGTTCATCAAGCATGTCATCAAGGCGTGGAATGGGGTACCTATATCTAACGGTGATAGCATTGATAGGTCTACAATCGGAGCACATGCGAGAGCTACCGTCACGTTTTGGAACAAGAATGACCGGTACGGCACAAGGACTCAAACTTTCACGCACATGTCCATAGTCTATGAGATGCTTTACTTGCCTTTGTATTTCTTTGGTTTCTTCGGGGTTGACGCGGTATGGAGCTTTGTTGGGAAGCGGCGCTCCGGGGATGAGATCAATTCGGTGCTCAATGCCTCGTAGTGGAGGAAGACCCGGAGGGAGCTCATCGGGGAAAACATCTTGGAATTCCTGCAATAGAGAAGATAACACCAAAGGTAGATCGTGAGAGTTGTTAGTTTTTGTGACCTCGTCCTTGCACAATAGGACATAGTGTAGGACACTCGATGGGTTCTCACACACTTCTCTCATCTCATGTTTGGTGGCAAAGAGAACTAAATTTTTCTTGTCGCTCATCGTGGAGGCACTCAATTTGGGCTTGTGGCGCTCACTCTCTTTTTGGTGGTTCGCTCTCTCACTATTTTCTCCACGATGGGTGGCTTGCTTGTCGGCGAGTACTTGGCTTGGGGACATAGGACGTAGGGCGAACTCTTTCCCTTTCATCTTGAAGCTATAGTGATTTGTACGCCCATTGTGAATGACACCTCGGTCAAATTGCCATGGTCGTCCAAGGAGGAGGTGGCAAACGGTCATTGGGAGGACATCACATTCCAATGTGTCTTCATAGGCGCCGATCTTGAAAGAGACTTGTACTCTATGCTCGACTTGTATGGTGCCGGTGTCGCTTAGCCATTGGACCTTGTAAGGGTGAGGGTGCTTCATCTTGACCAATTGGAGCTTGGAGCAAAGTTCTTCACTTGCTAAGTTGTGGCAACTACCTCCATCGATGATGACCTTGACGGAATGTCCATTGATGCCGGCCTTTGTGTGGAAGATGTGGCATCGTTGATCTTCGTCTTGTTGATGTTGAAGAGTCAAGACCTTGGAGACAACAAGAGCGGGACTTGAATCTTCATCGCAAAAGACTTGTTCATCTTCATCCTCATTGTTCACTTGTCGGTGCATGGCCACTTGATCAAGAGCTTCCATTTCGCCTTCACTCATGGAGTCATAGGTTCCGTCGTTGTTGAGGATCATGGTGCGCTTGTTTGTGCACTCGAAGGACTTGTGGCCTCGGCCGCCGCATGTGAAGCATTTGATAGAACTTGTCTTGACGGTCTCATCGGTTGGAGTAGATGATGATGAAGCTTTCTTGAAGTTGCTTGTAGTAGAAGGACGCCTTGAGCTTGTTGAAGCTTTCTTGTAACTTGACTTGTCGCTGTTGCTTGTAGAAGGCTTTGTAGAAGGTGTTGGAGTCGTCGAAGCTTGATTGTTGGCGAGACCATAGGACTTGGATGAGAACTTGGCGTACTTGAAGTCTTCTTGTACTTGCCGTTCCGCTTTGGTAGCTTGGTGCACTAACTCGACGAGGTTCGAGTAAGGTTGGAAATCGGCAATCTTCTTGATAGGATGATTGAGTCCATTCAAGAACCGTGCCATAGTTTGCTCATTATCTTCCTTGATGTTGGCTCGTATCATGGCAATCTCCATTTCCTTGTAGTACTCTTCAACGCTCTTGGTTCCTTGCTTGAGTTGTTGAAGCTTCTTGAAGAGGTCACGGTTGTAGTAGTTTGGCACGAACCGTGCTCTCATGACATCCTTCATTTGTCTCCAAGTGGTGATGGGTGGTTCACCTCTTGCCGCTCGGCGCTCAATGACTTGTTCCCACCAAATGAGGACGTAGTCTTGGAATTCGAGGGATGCCATTGCGATCTTCTTCTCTTCTTCGTAGTTGTGCAAGCGGAAGATTTTGTCAACCTTCAATGCCCATGAGATGTACTCTTCGGGGTCATTGCTTCCATTGAACTTGGGCATGGTGAACTTTAGCTTGCCATATTGTCGTGGATTTGTCACGGCAGATGTCCTAGTAAGAGGACTTAGTCGTGGAGCCATCGCAACGGGTTAGCTTGAAGGGGTTAAAGTGGACACAAGGACACGGTTTTTATACTAGTTCGGCCCCTTCGATGAAGGTAAAAGCCTACGTCTAGTTGTGATGGGATTGATGGGTTTCGAGGGCTTAGGGAGCGATAAGCTTCGCCTAAACCTCGAGTTTTCTTTTTTCTCTCTCCAAACCGCCGTCGGGTCGTCCCCTTATATACACGGGTGACGCCCGTCGGTCTGCAAAGTCTCGATCTCCGGCTTATAAACGTGCCCGGGTCGGTCTCTCTATTCCTATCTTACAATACAAGTTTACATCAGGCCGGTTTGCACCATAAACCTTTAAACCGATTATGGGCCTTAGGCCCTTCTATCTCTCCTTGGGTTTTTAACATCTCGGGTCTGCTGACGGAGGTAACCCGGGCCCTGCAGGCCGGTTTACCCCGGATAGCAACATCCCCAACATTAGGCCCCAGATTGATTTGAACAGGTTCATGTCAATCCTTAATAAGAATTTCTGTCTTCAAATGTCTTCCAGTGACTTGTTAAACCGTTGTTGCTTCGTCTCCTCTTGCTGTGGTAAACCGATATGACGTCAGCGCAAGCTACCGTCTCCTTTCGCTAACCCGCAAGAATCAGGGCGACGGCTGGGCTTCCGAAATCTCCGGCCCCTGGATTCGCGCGCCTGACACGCGCGCCGCGCCTTATAAATAGGACTTGAAGGCCATCTTCCTTTCCTCCCCTTCTTCGTCTTCCTCGCGACCCAGACCTCAAAGCTCCGCCGCCGCCGTCAGCCACTGCACCAACTCCGGCCGCTGCATCAACCTGATCGGTTCAGAGCACCGCGGCGACTTTCCGCATTTGTTTGGACCCCGGTAAGGCCCCTGTTCTTGTTGCTTTAGATCTGTTCTAGGGTTCATCGTTCTGCTACTGTTTCTTGCTCATCCCCATAGCAGCCTTTGCGAACAGATGATGCTACCTGTATCTGGATTTGTAGTTCCTCTTAGCAGTCGCTATAAATCTGCACTCATTTCCTTAGATCTTACTCTTGTCCCCGCTTGTCGAACTTATGTTGTCCTGCTGTGAGCCCGACTTCTTATTACCTGTTTTTATTTCTTTTTCGCCCTAGCTGTAGATCCATTGCTTTGAAAGAATCCGTACGGGATCTGTTTCTGCTTTCATACTCGCAGCTGTTAGATCTGGTCGGTTTAACTCTTGGCAAAGTGAACAAAACAACCCACACATCCATTAGTCCCCTTGATGAACCGCTGGTTGATATCATTGTGGATAACTTGACTATATAAGACCATCTTCGGTTTATAATCACCCTTGTTCTCAAACCGGAATACATTTATCTTGTAGATTTCCTCATGGCAAAACAGGTGTACGAATGCAACTGGGTTCCCTCTTGCATCACTGAGACCCAACTGAACAACTTAGTTCTGACTGGTGCTTTGAGTAGCAAAAATACCATCCATTGGAGGGTTCCAGGAGACGAATGTCCTCCTACCCCACAAGAGGGAGAAGTGGTGGTGTTTGCGGATCACCTGGCCCGGGGGTTTAACCCACCCGGTTCAAAATTTTATCGGGACGTCTTGGCTAATTTTAAGTTGCGCCCACAAGATGTTGGTCCAAATTCAGTCACGAACATCTGCCACTTTCAAGTACTTTGCGAGGCGTACTTTCAAGAGGAACCCACTGTAGAGCTGTTCCGGGACTTTTTCCATCTGAACCGACGTACTGAATTCACCGATGGTCCTAATATGGAACTGGGTGGTATGGCGATTCAGAAGAGGAAAGAGGTGACTTATCCTCACGCCAAGTTGCATAGTCATCCGCAAGAATGGAATTGCACTTGGTTCTATTGCAAGGATACTTCCCCTGCTGAAGAAAATCCACTGCCCGGTTTCCGTCCAGAGAGGCTTAGCAATACTCACCCCTTCCCCCCACGGCTAACTGCCAAAGAGAGGAGTAAGTATGCCCCTCAGCTGTCCAAGCTCAGAGCCTTCATGGCTAACGGTTTAACGGGGGTAGATCTCGCCCGTTGCTGGATTTCATGGAGCATCCTGCCCCTTAGCATCCGCTCCGGTTTAATGTGCCAATACACGGGTCGGGTTGATGATCCTTTGAGGCACTGCAACATTCAGCTGACAGAGGACGAAGTCGCTGAAGCTGTGAAGAAGATGCTGAACGAACCGGAACATGTCTGCGCTCGAACCGGCCTGCTTCCATTTTGTGCCACAAACAAACCGCCTGCGGTAAGTAACTCCTCTGTTTATAGAATCTTTGATCTCCTTATATATATGTTGTTAACTTCCAGTCCTTTTCGAAACAGGGAGATGATCCGTTTTGGAGCAAGAAGCTTCAAGAGCCGACCGAAAAGGTAATCCGACCCAAGACGAGGGTGAAGAAGCCTGCTCAGAGGAAAAGGAACACTGCTTCCTCTACTCCGGATTTAGAGGAGGATGATGTGGGTAATCCGGACCTCGGGGTAGACCTCGATTCAGTTGGTTTGCTTTTTATACGTCTTATTGATGATGATATTTGTCAGGACGACGCTGAAGTGAGCCATGCCGAAGGCCCAGAGGTAACTATTCTTTCTTCTGATGCCGTTCCTTTGCCTTTGAAAAAACCTCGCCAAGCAAACCGGAGAATTAAATTTTCTCACCCTCTTGCTTACTTGGATCCCAAATTTCTTGTGAAGACCCAGCAACATGAAGCTCGACGCACCACCCGACATAGCGGCCAGGTAGTCACCTCCGCCGGTTTACCGAACAGCCCGGTTCGGAAACGCCGCTCAGAGGTCTCCGATTTATGCGCTAGCTTTCCTCCTAAAGCCGGTTTAACTCGTCAGCCTCTAAATCCATCTGACTCCGATTATCAGGTCACTTCCCATTCCTCTTCCGGTGAATCTTCAGCCACTCAACTGCCACCGTTGAAGACAGTTATTGGGTAAGTTGGACCGATCACAACATATCTCTGTATGGGTCTCTTAATCCATCTTATACCGTTTTTTCAATCTTTGGGCTTTTTTCAGGGCTAAGCCTAGACCGAGCAAGAAGGCTCGTCTGGATAACCCGGCTGAAGGAGCTGCCGCTCCTGAACCGGAGAAAACTCCTGGTGCTGACGCTCTGGGTTGTGAAGATACTCAGAACTATCCATCTCCGCAAGATGATATCTGCGCTGAAGAAAGGACTACCGAACCTGCTAACCGTACTGATCCGCCTGCCAGTCCTGTTCGGGTTGAGGAATCCATCCCCCCTTCTGCAACTGCTGATAAACCGACAGGGCCACTGCAGAGCAGCGACTCCAAGGATGATGATGTCGTTATTACCGGTATTGGCCGCTCTGAACCGGGGAACACTGCTACTTTGACCAAGCATACTGCCAAAGACGAAATCTCGGCCATAAAGGGCAAATGGGACCTTGACTTGTCTACGTTCGCCTCTTTAAGCGCCCCGGATCTTTATTCTGGGTATCTGAACCGGCTGTACACCAGTCGGGATTATGAGGCTGCCATGATCAAGATGATGAAGGAGAAACTTGAGGTAACTCCCTTGTGCTTCATTCTATTGCAACTTAGCTTATCAATATTTCCAAACCGAGATAGTAAACCGGACCAGGCTGCTTTTGACAATTAAGGTCTGGTTTAGAAAACCCCAGGTTTCAACATCGATCATAATCAGAAAACATCATCAGATAACCATTAGCCCCCAAGTGCCAAGTTTAAATACTTGTATTAATCTTGGGACTCTTTGTAATGGAAAACTTGCGTTAAAATCAAGTATGCATTAGCCCCCAAGTATCGAGCACATAACTTGCTTGTGTGGTTGATACTTCCAAACCGTGCAATATTTTCTGAACACTGTTGATGACCTGCTACAGGGGGATTTGAAGACCAAAGAGAACCAAGTCTCGGACCTTCAGGAAGCTTTAAAAGCCCAGCAGATTGAAACTGAAAAAGCAAAGGAGGAATTGATCAAAGCCTTAACTGTTATGGAGCAGCTGAAAGCAAGCCGCAAAAAGGAGCAAGCCGATTGGGCTACTGAAAGAGCTCTTTTGACGAAGAGGGCTGAAAATGCCGAAGCTGCTCTTAAACCGGTGGTTGATGAGTTATCCACCGTGAAGCGACAAATACACTCCATGACATCTGCCGTCTTTGGTAAACCTTTCAATGCCCTTCTTCCAATTTGTACCTTGTTTGCTACACCCTATGTCCGGTTTGTAATCCACCTTGAAACACTGCAGGCTCACGTATTGGACACTTGGGTTCTGATGTGCGGATGAAACTCAAAGCTGCTTATACTCTGATTGAACAGTTATACACCGGAGCACAAAGAGCTATCACCACTGCATCGCACAACAACCCTGCGCCGGCTCTGATTCAAGACACATTAAAGAGGCTGTCCATGCTGCCGGCCCGGATTGAAGAGTTGAAAAGATCAGCTGCTCGAACTGGAGCTATCACTGCCTTGATCCGGGCCAAAGCGTGGGTACCAGATTTCGATCCTGTCGAAGCGGCCCAAGGATACCCCAGCTTGAAGGAAGACGGTTCAGACTTTGGTGAAGATGATTTGAGGGCGATAAACCGGGCGGTGCGCCCCCTAGCTTGTCAATTGGCTGAGGAGGCAGATCTGTCACGTTACCAAGCCCAATATGACAACCAGAACAAACGAGTATCTGCCCCGGTCCCTAAAGCGGGAAACCTTGTTCCTCCAATCCGTAAGCATACTTACGCCCCAGACATTGAACCGTCTTCGCTGATTCACGAAGAAGCCGTCTTTCAAGCGCTAATGGGAATCGACTGGACCACTGCTGATTTCCAGCCAATGGGTAACCAAGATGGAGCTGAAGCGGCGCGAGACGATCCCCAGCCTTCGAACCAAGGTGGCGAACAGGCGTAATCAACGCTCCGGTTCACCCTACTTGGTGACGCCTTAATCCATCAACGAACAATATATTCAGGCACTACGTTTGCCTTGTAATAAGATAGTTTGATACCTCTGCATTTGAATGTGCCCTCGCGCATGAGTACTGATGCTCCTTTCCAATGACGTTTTCCAACTTTGTTTCCTTTCTTTATTGAGTACACAAGATCTTCCGGCCCTATGAACCGTGCTGCGCCCTTGCCAAACCGGGCAACTCGCCTCTGGGTTAAAAAACGGACCAGGCTATGCCAGCTGAATCGGTTTAAGGATACTTGACGTTCCGAAGAACCAAAAAACACCACAATAAAGGCAGAAAACAAAACCAAATATGAAAAGGCAACGCGATAGTAAAACGCATGCGAATAGTGGTTACTATGAACCGTTCAGAAGGCGTGACCATCGTCAAGACAAAACCGTGCCCCCAAGAGGTGTAGCTACGGTTTAAGTCGACTAGGTTCCTAACTGAATCTTGGCAAATATGCCGGCCAAATGGCATTGCATTGGTTCGTCAACCAAGCCCCCAAGTGACTCAATGGCTAAAAAGCCGACCAGAAGGCATTACCATCATCAAGACATGACCGAGTTCCCATAAGGCGTAATCTACGGTTCAAGTCGATTAGGTCCCCAACTGATTCAGTGGCAAATATGCCAGCCAGAAGGCATTACCGTCGTCAAGACCTGACCAAGCCCCCCGGAGGTGTAGCTATAGTTCAGGACGACTAGGTCCCCAACTGACTTTATAGGGATAGCTATGTTCTCTTTGGTTCGAACACGACCTATGTTTGAACAGCTGTGTTCTCTTTGGTTCGAATACGACCTATGTTTGAACAGAAATCCCCATGTTTGAATAGCTATGTTCTCTTTGGTTCGAATACGACCTATGTTTGAACAGGAAGCCCCATGTTAAATAGCTATGTTCTCTTTGGCTCGAATACGGCCTATGTTTGAACAGTAAGCCTTATCCTTGAACCGGGATATTGAACCGGATATTAAGAGCTTCGCAGCCTTGTAGGAGACATCTTCCCTTGGACCGGCTCTTAAACCGGAGTCTATAATTTGAACTTCTGTGAAGCGACCTTCAGGGGTAAACACGCATGATGTGAAGAACAGCAGAGACCCCGCTTTACTCGAGGCTCCGGTTTATTGTATTAATCATAATATATACATGGTTATGATATGTACATAAGCAGAGCCCAGGGCTCATGTATAATACGGCCGAAGATGAGCTATGTTCCACGGCCTGCTGGTCTCCTCCTCTGATGTGCGTGAATCCTTGCGCTCTCGAATATCAATCAGGTAATATGACCCATTATTCAGATTCTTGCTGACCACAAAAGGTCCCTCCCAAGGCGGGGATAATTTATGCTGATCAGATCGATCCTGGATGAACCGAAGCACCAAATCCCCCTCCTGAAAGGTTCTGGTCCTAACCCGACGGCTGTGGTAACGGCGAAGATCTTGCTGGTAAATCGCTGAACGGGCAGCTGCCAAGTCACGCTCCTCATCCAACAAGTCAAGAGCGTTCTGCCGTGCCTGCTCATTATCCGCTTCAACATATGCTGCCACGCGAGGTGAGTCATGTCGTATATCACTTGGGAGAACCGCCTCTGCTCCATAAACCATAAAAAACGGCGTAAACCCCGTGGATCTGTTAGGCGTGGTGTTGATGCTCCATAATACAGACGGTAGCTCCTCCACCCAACAACCCGGCGTCCTTTGCAAAGGGACCAGAAGCCGGGGTTTGATACCTCTCAAGATCTCTTGGTTCGCTCGTTCTGCCTGACCATTAGACTGTGGGTGCGCTACCGAAGAAACATCAAGCCGTATATGCTCCCGTGCACAAAACTCTTTCATGGCCCCCTTGGATAGATTGGTACCATTATCTGTGATGATGCTGTGTGGGAAACCAAACCGGAAGATCACCTTCTTTATAAACTGAACCGCCGTGGCAGCATCACATTTACTGACAGGTTCGGCCTCCACCCACTTTGTAAATTTGTCAACCGCCACCAGTAGGTGGGTCTTCTTATCTTTGGAACGCTTAAAAGGCCCAACCATATCAAGCCCCCAAGTCGCGAACGGCCAAGTGATTGGAATCATCCTCAACTCCTGAGCCGGTATGTGCGCTCGTCTGGAAAATTTCTGGCAACCATCACATAACCGGACCAGGTCTTCCGCATCAGCATGAGCAGTTAACCAGTAGAAACCGTGGCGGAACGCTTTAGCCACCAATGATTTTGACCCGGCGTGGTGGCCGCAATCCCCTTCATGTATTTCTCGTAGTATCTCGCACCCCTCCTCCGGGGATATGCACCTTTGCAGCGCTCCTGACACGCTGCGATGATGTAACTCTCCTTGGAAAATGGTCATAGACTTGGACCGTCGTACTATCTGTCGAGCCAAGCTTTCATCTTCTGGCAACTCACCCCGGTTCATATATGCCAGGTAAGGGAGCGTCCAATCCGGGGTGGCGTGAAGAGCCGCCACTAACTGAGCCTCCGGATCAGGAACAGCCAACTCCAGCTCACCGGGCAGCTGTACCGATGGGTGGTACAATACATCCAGGAACACATTGGGCGGGACCGGTTTACGCTGAGAGCCTAAGCGACTTAAAGCGTCCGCTGCCTCATTCTTTCTGCGGTCCACATGATCCACTTGATAACCTTTGAAATGCCCAGCCACCATATCTACTTCCCGTCGGTATGCAGCCATAAGCGGGTCCTTGGAATCCCAGGTGCCAGATACCTGCTGAGCGACCAGATCCGAATCACCAAAACACCTAACTCTGCTCAGATTCATCTCTTTAGCCACCCGAAGACCATGAAGTAAAGCCTCATACTCAGCCGCATTATTTGTACAGGGGAACATTAAACGGAGGACGTAACAAAACTTATCTCCTCGTGGGGAAGTTAAAACGACTCCAGCCCCCGAGCCTTCCAATTTTCTTGACCCGTCGAAATGAACGGTCCAATAGGTGTTATCTGGCTTCTCCTCAGGCGCTTGTAACTCTGTCCAATCGTTTATGAAATCGACAAGTGCCTGTGACTTTATGGCCGTCCGGGGTACGTACCTTATGTCGTGCGGCCCGAGCTCGATAGCCCACTTGGCAATCCGACCGGTTGCCTCTCGGTTCTGTATAATGTCACCCAAAGGAGCAGAACTGACCACCGTGACCGGGTGTCCTTGAAAATATTGCCTCAGCTTCCGGCTTGCCATAAAAACACCATATACCAGCTTCTGCCAATGTGGATACCTTTGTTTGGACTCGATAAGTACTTCACTGATATAGTAAACCGGTCGCTGAACCGGATGCTCCTTTCCAGCCTCCTTTCGTTCTACCACCATCGCCACACTGACTGCTCTGGCATTCGCTGCAACATATAACAGGAGTGGCTCTTTATCTACAGGGGCTGCCAACACTGGCGGATTGACTAGTTGTCGCTTCAAGTCCTCAAACGCTTTATCAGCCTCCGGACTCCAGACAAACTGATCCGTCTTCTTGAGCATTTGATACAAAGGGATCGCCTTTTCACCAAGGCGACTGATAAACCGGCTTAACGCTGCAATCCGCCCGGCCATGCGCTGAACATCATTGATGCATTTCGGTTTGGCCAGGGAGGTGATGGCTGTGATCTTTTCTGGATTGGCCTCAATTCCTCTATGGGACACTAAAAATCCCAACAGCTTGCCTGCAGGTACACCAAAAACACATTTAGCCGGGTTGAGCATCATTTGGTACACTCTCAAGTTATCGAAAGTCTCCTTCAAATCGTCAACCAGGGTCTCCTTCTTTCGTGATTTGACCACAATATCATCCACATAAGCGTGCACATTACGACCAATCTGCTCGTGGAGGCAATTTTGCACACATCGTTGATAAGTAGCCTGCGCACTCTTAAGCCCAAAGGGCATAGACACATAGCAGAAGGCTCCAAAGGGAGTAATGAACGCTGTCTTCTCCTGGTCCTTAACTGCCATCTTGATCTGATGATAACCCGAATAGGCATCCAAAAAACTTAAACGCTCGCAACCTGCTGTTGCATCAATGATCTGATCAATCCGGGGGAGAGCAAAAGGATCTGCTGGGCAAGCTTTATTCAAGTCTGTGTAGTCCACACACATGCGCCAGGTGCCGTTTTTCTTAAGAACTAGCACCGGATTAGCGAGCCATTCGGGATGAAAAACCTCAATGATAAACCTAGCTGCCAGGAGCCTGGCCACTTCTTCACCAATCGCTTTACGTCTTTCTTCGTTAAACCGCCGTAAGAACTGCTTTACCGGCTTGTACTTAGGATCCACATTAAGGGTGTGCTCAGCGAGTTGCCTCGGTACACCAGGCATGTCAGATGGTTTCCATGCAAAGATGTCCCGATTCTCACGGATGAACTCGATGAGCGCGCTTTCCTATTTTGGATCCAAGTTTGCACTGATGCTGAACTGCTTGGATGAATCGCCAGGTACGAAGTCAACAAGCTTAGTTTCAGCTGCTGACTTGAACTTCAAGGCCGGATCGTGGTCCGTAGTTGGCTTTTTTAATGAAGTCATATCCTCCGGATCAACACTGTCTTTGTACTGCTTTAGCTCCTCCGTAGCACAAACCGATTCTGCATAAGTCGCATCTCCTTCCTCGCATTCCAAAGCGATTCGACGGCTCCCATGAACCGTTATAGTGCCCTTGTAACCTGGCATCTTAAGTTGCAGATACACGTAGCAGGGCCGTGCCATAAATTTTGCATAAGCTGGCCGTCCGAACAAAGCGTGGTACGGACTTTGGATTTTAACCACTTCGAACGTCAGCGTCTCTGATCTGGAATCGTGACTATCGCCAAATACCACTTCAAGGGCTATCTTACCAACCGGATATGCAGACTTGCCAGGTACCACCCCGTGGAACACTGTATGGGTCGGTTTGAGATCCTTATCTACCAGTCCCATACGACGGAAGGTCTTGTAATACAAGATGTTAATGCTGCTCCCTCCGTCCATGAGCACCTTGGTGAGCTTATAGCCTCCCACCTGAGGCGCCACCACCAATGCTAACTGACCCGGATTATAAACCCTGGGAGGATGATCTTCTCGGCTCCATATGATAGGCTGTTCCGACCAACGCAGATAGTGAGGCGTGGCCGGTTCGACGGCACTGACTGCCCGCCTCTGAAGCTTCCTATCTCGTTTATCCAAGCTCGTAGTAAAGACATGATACTGTCCACCACTTAACTGTTTCGGGTTGCTCTGATAACCACTTTGATTACTTTGATTATTCTGATTATTTTGGCTGACCTGTCCGCCCGGATTACCCTGGAATCCTGGGCCGGAACCTGAACCGCCGCCAGAGCTGCGATCATTTTGGAAAGTGTTTGAGCTTTTGAACTCCTTCATGATATAACAATCCTTCCAAAGATGGGTTGCTGGTTCCTCCTTTGTTCCGTGCTTCGGACAGGGCTGGTTTAAGAAAAAGTTCAAACGCTCCGGATTAGGACCAGGATCAGTGCGGAAACTTGGCTGTTTCCCCTTGCGCCGCTGGCCCTTATTCTGCGCACTGGTGTTGGCTACAAAGTCCATGCTCCCGTCCGGTTTACGCTTACCTCCGCCTCCATTACCTGTCGGCCGATGCTGCTGACCTTTGGTGTTGCTGTTCTTTCTTCCCTTCCTGGCCTTGTCATCACCAGAGTCAGGATCCTTGGTACTGTCAGAATCCGCGTACTTCACTAAAGCGGTCATGAGCGTTCCTATATCTGTACAGTCACGCTTCATCCGGCCCAGCTTTAGCTTCAAAGGGCCAAACCGACAGTTACTTTCCAACAGTACTACAGCGGTGTCTGCGTTGATGCAATCCGACGAGTGCAAAACCTCTGATACCCGCCGTACCCAATGGGTAGTTGATTCCCCTTCTTGCTGAACGCAGGCTGCTAGGTCAACTATCGACATTGGCTGTTTGCACGTGTCCTTGAAATTCTTGATAAACCGGGCGCGCAATTGGGCCCATGAACTAATTGAATTAGGCGGTAAGCTCTTTAGCCAAGTCCGGGCCGTTCCTTCTAACATCATAGTAAAATACTTGGCACACGCCGTGTCATCCACATCCAGCATCTCCATAGCCATCTCATAGCTCTCCACCCATGTCTCCGAAGGCTGATCTGCCGTGTAGTTTGGTACCTTGCGGGGGCCTTTGAAGTCTTTGGGCAGGCGTACGTTGCGCAAGGCGGGAACAAGGCACGGTACTCCCAAAGAACTGGAAACCACCCCCGGTTCAGCCGCAGCTGTTGGGAAGATAGGTGTAATCTGATGAGCCTGATGCTGCGCTGCCAATCCGGCCTCCCGTGCACGGGTGCGATCCACACTCTCATGAGCATTGTCAACGCCCACCGGATTGTTGCCGCGGAGCGCCTCACGCCTGGCATTACTTGAAACGGCCGGCTCCTCCACGCGCCTGCTATAGCTCCCGCTGGGGCGAGGGGTGGAGTGAATCCGATCTCGGCTTTGCGAATATGCTTCTTGCTGGGCCAACGCGGTCCTAAGGAGCTCCTTGACCCGGCGTGTTTCTTCATCCTGCGGTGAATCTCCTTCGATCGGAATGGCTTCCAACCGAGCCGCCGCCGCGACGAGGTTATCCATCGGGTTGGAATAATGACCTGACGGCGTTGGCATGGCCGGTGGCGTATCAGTGTTATGACGAGGCAGGTTTATAATCCGGTGCTGAACCGGGGCGCCGGCCGTCACCTCCGCACGGTTTACCCCCGGGGTGTTGAAGAGGTTTCGAGCGTCGAGGGCGGCGGGCAACCGAGACCGGGATTTTCTCTTCAGGACCTCTTGAGACGCCTTCTGGTCCATCATGAGCCTGTAAGCCTGTGCATCTAAAGCGGCGCGCTCCGCCGTCATCCTGATCTCTTCTGCTGCCAGCTCCGCTTTAGCCCGAGTGATCTGCTCTCTCACTTTGGCAATCTCAGCCTTGTGAACCTCCTGATCCACCGGGTTGGCTTCCTCCATGAGCGCTGCTAGTGCGTCAAACAGGTCTGACAAAACTTGGGCTGGTGAACCTGTAGGGCCTCCTGCCCGCGCAGCCGTTGCTGCTGCTGATCCGGAGATCGCTGCTGCTGCAGTTGATGATCGTGGCGCCGCCTGTGTTCCAGCCATGAAGATCCCAACCCGACAGGGCAGATCCGAGGGGTCCGGAATACTGTTGCCATCGGAGCCGCCCTCAATCCGATCATCTTGTAGCTGGTAAAGAGATTCGGTTTCCCCGGTCGACGTTTCATCGCCGGAGTAGATGGCGGTTTCGTCACCAGATTCGGATCCTTCCTCGTAGCTTCCTCCGCGGATGACCCCCACGAAGGCGTGCTTTCTGATCGGTTTAGCCAGGGTCGATCTCGTGCACTGAGCCGTCTCAATGAGGTCGGCGTAGTCGCCTAACTCGGGGCCCGGTTCTCCGATCTTGCCGATGAAAACATGGATGCCGCCAAAGGGGACCCGGTACCCGTACTCGATCGAACCGGCGTCGGGGCCCCAGCCTGTGCTGTCGATGTAGAGTTTTCCGCGGCGGCTCTTGGTCATCCGTCCCACAGCGTAACCCTCGAGTCCTTCAAAGCGGCCCTCCAAGAACCTGAAACCATCTCGCGATAGCCCCACGGTGGGCGCCAACTGTCGTGGATTTGTCACGGCAGATGTCCTAGTAAGAGGACTTAGTCGTGGAGCCATCGCAACGGGTTAGCTTGAAGGGGTTAAAGTGGACACAAGGACACGGTTTTTATACTAGTTCGGCCCCTTCGATGAAGGTAAAAGCCTACGTCTAGTTGTGATGGGATTGATGGGTTTCGAGGGCTTAGGGAGCGATAAGCTTCGCCTAAACCTCGAGTTTTCTTTTTTCTCTCTCCAAACCGCCGTCGGGTCGTCCCCTTATATACACGGGTGATGCCCGTCGGTCTGCAAAGTCTCGATCTCCGGCTTATAAACGTGCCCGGGTCGGTCTCTCTATTCCTATCTTACAATACAAGTTTACATCAGGCCGGTTTGCACCATAAACCTTTAAACCGATTATGGGCCTTAGGCCCTTCTATCTCTCCTTGGGTTTTTAACATCTCGGGTCTGCTGACGGAGGTAACCCGGGCCCTGCAGGCCGGTTTACCCCGGATAGCAACATCCCCAACACATATCGTTGCTCTTCATTGTGTTGGGGATGATGACGTCCATGTCGTTGAGGATTGACATTGTCATGGCGCTCTTGGCGAAGTTGGTTCACTTCCTCATGTTGCTCTTGGCGATGATTGGGTCCATTGTCTTCTTGCTCTCGATGGACTTGACGTTCTTGTCGCGCTTGAGGATGAGCTTGTCTATCTTGACGAGGAACTTGGCGATGCACGTGGCCTTGGTAAAGTCGTTCTTGAGCTTCATCATGAAGTGCTTCTTGTTGGAGACGAGCTTGTCGGCCTCGCTCGGCTACGGCACGACTTGAATCCCGAAGTGCACGTTGCACCTCAAGTGCTTGAGCTTCACGTAGTCGTTGTTCTTGACGTTCCGCCTCGGCGTCTTGTGCATCTTGATGTTGTCGCGCACGCTCCTCTTGTTCTTGTTGTCGTTGAGGTTGCCGTTCTTGTGCTTGAGCAAAAGCGGCTTGGTTTTGGCGATGTCGATGCTGTTGAGAGTCGGTGTCGTGTAGAGGATTGCGATTTGCTTGACGATCTTGACGCACGGCACGAGGAAGAGTGTTCGATGTCGGTGTACTTGAACCGGAGATGGTGTCGTCAGAGTGTCGACTTGAGCGACTCCTTCTTGACGAAGTGGACGGAGTAGAACGAAGTAACAAAGCTCGAATCTCGTCCATTCTTGTGTCGTTCTCAACCTTGTGCTTGTCGAGCTTGTTGTCGAAGTAGTCCCTAGTACGATTCTCGGATTGGCGTAGGTCGGTGGCGAGATTGTCGATGCGGTCGCCCAAAGCAAGTTGTTCTTGATGCAAAGCCCGTTGTGCACCAAATAGTTGATTCTTGGTGACGAAGGAAGACATGTCGTCGTCTTGCTCCATTAAGAGTGGATTGGTAGAAGTACTTGGCCTATCCATCATTCCAAACAAAGATATGTGAGAGGGAGAAAGGAAAGAACCAATATCCAATGTAGCCTGACCAATGTTGACAATGGATCAAAGATGACTCCAATGTGTAGCAATGAAATAGCACAATTGGTACCAATTCTTGTCGGTTCTCACACCTACACAAGTAAAAGCTTATGGTGGAGCTCGGTTAGGATGGTGGCACAAAACTTTGATGCAATTGTAAGTGAGACTCAATAATGTTGGAAAAGATTCACAAATTTGCAAATGCAACAAGTAGACCAATAGCAAGATATGGTACACGGAAACACACACGCAAATAGATAAGATGGGGTTATGCAACCAAGGATGAGCCAAAACGTGGAATTCACCAAGATGCTCTTGTTGCACAACACTAGAGAGACGCTAGCACGATTGCACAATAGGCGGATACGAACTTGTGCACAACCTACCAAGCAAAGATGCAACGACTTCTATCCCAAGTATGCTATATGTATGATGTTCCTATGCTTTGATCCAAGATTTCGTGTATGACAATCTTAATGTTGTATGATGCTATGGTCCTTGCTTATAAGCTCTTTGCTTATCTTTCCTCTTTTGCTTAAAAGCTTGTTTGGCTCTTTGATGTTTGAGCTCTTTTCTCATGCAATGCTTCACGAACCAAGATAGCAATTGTGTATGCGACAACAGCTTTGTGACACAAGTGATGATGCCGAGATATGCAACATGATGATAATGGGAAGTAATGAACACTAATGTGCACAAGTCACGTTGCCGGCAATACTCAATGGCTAGTCTCGATGGGGAAGTGACGCAAAAGTAAGGCCATGGGGTTATCAATGCAATTGCAAGAGAGTATGATGATATCACGATACCAAGATGATATCCAAGGTGAAGGTGATACGAAAGTGAAGTAGCCGTTCGTAGTAGTCCTTGGCGAAGATGAGCGGTGGTGGTGTTGATGTCGAACCGTACCTAGATAGCCGAAACACAAAAGGATACGGAAACCACAACTCAAATTCTCAAAACAAAGGTCAAATGGTGGTAACTGAAAGTGTTGGTGGTTGCGGAAGTCGGTGGTGGTTATGCGGAGGATGTGGTGGTAACCCTAGGCAAAGATGCCAAAGTTCGAAAACTTTTGTGGAGTCAAATGTTGGTGAAACCTATCTAGGTGGATAGAGGATGTCAATAGCTACTCAACGAGCTAAAGAACGCGAAAATCGGACTCCGGATGTGGAAGTTATGGACAAAACGGTGAAAGTTGGAAAGCTGAAACTGTCAAGGACGATAGTACCGGGTGGCAGTTTTTTTGTTCCGCGCCAGGCACGGTAGTACCGCTCCAATGGGACGGTAGTACCGCTCCGGAAGTTTTTTTGTACCGCTCACGGGGTGGTAGTACCGTTCCGGACTTTTTTTTGTACCGATCAAGGTACGGTAGTACCGCTCGGACGTGCGGTAGTACCGCTCGGGTCGGGAATTTTCGTAGATCGAAACGGGAGGCGAATTTGGGGCGGAAATGGATGATTTCGAGGTCAAAATTGGAGAGATTTCATGGATGGAAAGTGGGGAAACTTGGGGAGATGCTAGATCCACTCGAAACCAAGCAAATCCATGGATCAAATCCAACAAAACTTCATCAAACCAACAAATCACAAAAAAAAAATTGGGGCTATTTTTGGTGGGGATTTTCGAAATTGGGGAAGAACACAACAAAATCAAGCTAGAAAACACAACGGGGAGGCTCCGAAATCGTGATCAACGAGGCTCTTGATACCAAGATGATGTAGGGTAGAACCCTAGACGGCCGATCTTTCACGAAAGGAGGGAGATCCCTCGAAGAACACGACGAACACAGGGAAGAACGAGGGGAAAACACGAGATAAACACTCAACCAACAAGAAATAGATCACACATATGCTAGATCGATGAACACAAAGAGATACACGATGATCCAAGGTCAACAAAGGACGATACAAAGTAACCGGTTCTTCTCCGTGAGGAGGTCTTGATGGGGGTCTTCTCCGTGAGGAGGTCTTGAATCCACGAGGATCTTCTCCGAGGAGGGGCCGCGGTCACTCTCGAAGAGATGATCCGGATGGATGAGCGAAGCTCTATCTCACATATGAGCTAAATCAACGCTAACCTCAGCTCGAATGAGGTGCCGGAGTATCTATAGTCTGAATCCACGAAAAGGTAAGTGAAAGTGGGGGTACATGGGCCCTAGGCCCGCTCTCTGCGCGCAGGCAGGGCGGTAGTACCGGCCCGAGGGCGGTAGTACCGCGGTCAGCGGTAGTACCGCTTAGGTTGAGCGGTAGTACCGCTCGTGATGCAGTTTTTTAGTACCGAGCGCATGGCGGTAGTACTGCTCGTCAGCGGTGGTGGCGCGGCAGTGGGGAGCGGTAGTACCGCTGGAGGGAGCGGTAGTACCGCTGGTTCTGGAGCGGCCGGATTCTCTTCCATCTCTTGACGTCCATCTTCCTCTTCGGGTTCTCCTTGCTCCACAGCGTCTCCATGGCTTACTCCTCGGTACCTGAGTACACACAACGTCTCTGTTTGAGGTAGTATCCATGTCTCATGTGTATCGAAGTGGAATTGTGAGAGGAGAGATGTCACCTCAGTTTCGAGAGCTCTTGCACGTGCTCGAGTCATGGGTCCTTTAGGCACTTGGTGAGACGATGGTAGATCCATGGGGATGACCTTGGGATGCTCCGCATCGGCTTCATTGTATCCGGTAGAGGAATTGAAGCAAATCCAGCCAAGATCCGAGCTCTGTCACAATTGGATATCCCAAAGGACCTCAAACAAATACAAAAATTAACAGGATGCGTGGCGGCTCTAAGCCGCTTTATCTCCCGCCTGGGAGAAAAGGCACTACCTCTCTACCGCCTCCTTCGGTGCATCGAACACTTCAAGTGGACGGATGCCGCCACGGCCGGACTCGACGAAATAAAGGCCATATTGGCAACAAACCCAGTCCTGGCCACGCCAAACATTGGCGAACCAATGCTATTGTACATTGCAGCAACCCATCAGGTTGTAAGCGCAGTGCTCGTTGTCGAACGAGAAATGGACGGACACAAATTCCCCCTTCAAAAGCTGGTCTACTATGTGTCCACTGTCCTCACTCCATGCAAATCACGGTACCCGCATTATCAAAAGATTGCATACGCGGTATTCATGGCATCCCGGAAGCTGCGACACTACTTTCAAGAGTGTTCGATAACAGTAGCCTCCGAAGTACCACTCAACGATATTATAAACAACAGCGACGCAACGGACCGGATTGCAAAATGGGCCATCGAGCTCCTCCCATTTGACATAACTTAGAAGCCACGGCGAGCTATTAAGTCGCAAATTTTGGCCGACTTCGTCGCAGAATGGACGGAGGCCGAACTCCCTAAAGAGTACGGCACATATTCAAACTGGATCATGCATTTCGACGGCTCTAAAATGTTGGCCGGTCTAGGGGCTGGCATCGTTTTGACGTCCCCCACGGGAGACACAGTTCAATACGTACTCCAGATTATGTACACGGAATCCAACAATGCAGCCGAATATGAGGCCCTTTTACATGGTCTCTGGATGGCAGTATCCATGGGCATTCAACGCCTAGAGGTGCGAGGGGATTCGAAACTCGCAATATCCCAAATAAATGGAGACTTCGATGCCAAGGATCCAAAAATGGCAGCTTATCGCAACGCCATCCTAAAAATGTCAACTCGGTTCGAAGGGCTTGAATTTCATCATATAGCCCGGGAGAACAATCAGGCGGCAGATGTCCTGGCACGCATCGGCGCAAAATGCGATGCAGTCCCCCCCAACATCTTCTTGGAAAGGCTGTTCAAGCCATCCGTAGTATGGGAAGGGGAATCTGGCAATAACATGCCAGACTCAACCGCACTGCCCGATGCCGAACAATCTGACACAATCGGAGGCTCTGCCAATGAAGTCACACCTTCAGCCCACGTAATAATGGCCGTCATCGCCCCGTGGATAGAACCATTCCTAGCCTACCTTACTAGGCAGGAACTCCCAGAGGACCAAAACGAGGCACGCTGCATAGTGGGGAGATCTAAAGCCTATAAAGTCCATGAGGGAGAGCTTTATAAGAAAAGCACTACCGGAGTCCTTCAAAGGTGCATCTCCGAAGAAGAAGGGCGGAACTTGCTGGCTGAAATTCATGCCGGACTCGGTGGTCATCACGTTGCAGCTCGGTCCCTTGTAAGCAAGGCTTTCCATACAGGCTTTTATTGGCTGACGGCCCGGGCAGACGTTGAGGACTTAGTCAAATGATGCGTCGGTTGCCAGCTTTTTGCAAACCAAAGCCATATGCCACCCATCGCCCTCCAAACTATCCCCATAACTTGTCCCTTTGCGGTCTGGGGGCTTGACATGGTGGGACCCCTCAAAGGTGCACAAGAAAAAATACTTACTGGTCATGGTGGATAAGTTCACCAAATGGATAGAAGCCAAGCCTGTTAAGACGGCCGAATCCGGACCGCTGATAGACTTCATATCTTGGGTCGTACACCGTTATGGCGTCCCCCACAGCATCATCACTGATAACGGCACGAACTTTACGGCCGATGAGGTAAAACTCTGGTGCAAAAACATGGGCATCAAGCTCGATTATGCTTCCGTCTATCACCCACAAACTAACAGACAGGTCGAACGTGAAAATGGTTTTATCATGAGCGGCATCAAACCCAGATTAGTGCGGTCCCTTAAGGAATCTAACACGCACTGGGTAGAGGAGCTCGACTTCGTACTCTGGGGGCTGCGGACCACGCCGAATCGCACCACCGGATACACACCATTCTTCATGGTGTACGGCGCAGAGGCAGTTTTGCCCTGCGACATAATACATGACTCGCCTCGAGTGCGCATGTACGAAGAAAGAGAAGCCGGGCTCGATCGGCAGGACAATTTGGACGCCTTGGAGGAGGAGCGCGACGTGGCAAAAGCCCGTTCCGCATTCTATCAACAGCAGGCTCGAAGATATCAAAGCAGAGAAGTACGGGCCAAAAATTACAACGTTGGCGAATTAGTTCTACGCCTACAGGACAAGAAAAAGGACAAACTCAAGCCCAAGTGGGAAGGTCCCTTCATCATTGACCAAGTCCTGACTGGTGGAGCGTACCGCCTGCAAGACGCATCGGATAACCGAATCGAGCCGAACCCGTGGAACGCAGCCAGTCTCCGAAGATTCTATGCCTAGCGTCGGACTCTGTGTTAGTCTCCTTCCTCTGTCCATTTTTTATACTTTCTGTCTTACATTTTTCTCCTTCTCCCCTTACTTTCTATTATAGCCGTTAAAGGCTCAGTAAGTGACGCGCTACCCGCGCTCATTAAACCTGGGGGCTTCTTTCAACAGAAGCTTATTCATATGGGCTTCATGCCCAACACATGTGTCACACTTCCGCATGTACCTTTATTCACCATTATATGCATCGATATGACTTAAGTTTGGCCAAGATGGGTTGCCTGGCTCCTGTGCTTACCCCTACGTTCCTGATTGTTTGGCTAGGTGGTAAAGGGAGAACCTCTGCGATTGTTACTGCCGGGTCAGCCGGATGTGTACCTCAGACT
This sequence comes from Aegilops umbellulata, assembly GCA_032464435.1. Taxonomy (NCBI): domain Eukaryota; kingdom Viridiplantae; phylum Streptophyta; class Magnoliopsida; order Poales; family Poaceae; genus Aegilops; species Aegilops umbellulata. The sequence continues at coordinate 119,602,065 of CP136054.1, read as the reverse complement.
GGGTGAAGCCGAAAGCTAGCATTCTTATGGGAATATTCGGTCGGTGAACTAAAGATGATCTTTTCACTTAATTATTTATGCGCCCCCAGATGATTTTTTCTGCGTCCCTTTTCGCATCATGGACATGCACTTTAGGGCATGCCTCCCAGGGAAAGGAACCCCTAACGGAACTATTCTCCCTGGAAGATATTTCTTACTAACCATGTAATATAACATAACTAGTTGGACACTTGTCTGTTCAAGCACTAATGACCCCTACGCCTGGTCTCCACGCATACCCCGGTTCTTACATAACCGTATGGGTATTCAGAGACACTCCGGACCGTCAGGTCCCGAGGTTGAAGCGAAAAGGTCGGCCATGACAAACGACCTACAATCCGGCTAGAAGACATTACACATGTCATTTAAAATCACATAGTCATTCTGACTAATTGTATTCCTCTTCAATACCGTCTAACAGGCTGTCTAATTTACAGTCCTGCTGGGAATACTTTGCGGCCAATTCTACTTGGCCGTATACTAAGCTTACAGGGATCTCCTTCCCATCGGGCCCCACAGGTCCGACCTCGGCCATGTGGTTCGGGTCAGCCTTTGTGTATCGCGTCTTTACCATGGCCCAGGCCTCCCTAGCACCTTGACGGCAGGCCGATATCTTCCATAATCAGAAGTGCCGCCGCACTCCCTTAAGCTTCTCTGCAAGCTCTCCAAGGCCTTCGGGCATGGAGACGGAGGGCCACAAGGCCTGGGCAATGCCTTGCATCACCCGCTGAACTCGCTCGTGTAGTTGCGAGAGCTCGGGAAAAAGGTCACCCGTAGAACCGGGCATCTCCTCTGCAGGACGACCTGTTAGCATACCTACAGACATTACTCTGTTAGTCGACTTCCTCGCCGAACTCCTTTTTCAAAGTTCGTTTAAGCACTTACTAAATATGCCGCGTCGAAGCCGCTGATTCTCCTTAACGGAGTCCGACAGCTGGGCACGAACATCTTTCAGTTCAACACCCAGCTTGGTGTTAGCGTCCTGAAGATCATTCTTCTCCCGCCTCACCTTTGTCAGCACGCTCTCGCCAGCCTTTAGCTGGCGTAGGAGTTGTTGCTTTTTCGGATCTAGTCCGGCGCCATCTGCAATTTCATTTGTCAGATTTGCACATATGCCGCACTTCACACTTATCTTTTTGAAGCATATATTACCAGAGGGGGTCTCCTCGGGCCCCCCTGTCACGGCCAGTGCGGCCTCAAGTTGGGCTTGGCACTCTTTTAACTCCTGGGACAATTGGGTATTCTTCTCTGAAAGAACCTGCATATTACATGATCCTTAAATCAGTTATTCTCACTGCTTCAAGTCTCAAGGGCTACTGGTGTATATAACCATTAAAATTTTCTCACCCGTATGTCTTTTACATATTGCTCCGTGGCTCTGGCTAGACCATTTTGAGCGGCACGGAGATATGCATCTCCCGAATTGAAGGCGTCCAACGCCTCTTGGGAGAAACAGGCGTCGCGAAGAACTGTCCGGCGACGCCTGTGGTTCATGGCACTCTCCACCTCGGAATGGGTGGCAGACAGCCTGTCCGCGTCCTCTGTCGAAGGAGCGTCCGGTGTGCGCCTCGTGTTCGCCTCCGCCTCCGGTTCGGGCTTTGGAGCCTGGCTAGTGGAGGCGCGATTGGCAACCTCTCTGGGTATAGTCCGGCGAGGTCTCTTTGTCCTGAACAGAGCACAAGTGTTAATATGCCTTGAAGGAATAACACCTGGGAATAAGAGGGCGCGCTATACCTTTGCGCCGGCGCCTCAGTCCGGACTTCACTTTTTTCATCCCATGGGGCCCCGCTGCCCCTTGTTGGCTAGTCGCCACAGGCTCGGCCTCCCGCCTCGAGAATCTCCCCTGCAAAATACGATTGTTGTCAGGAAACTGAAAACACGCAAGGATGGATTCCTTTTCGAGGTGCTAGGACTCCGGTCTCAGTTACCTGGGAGGCCGGGAGTAGCTCTGGGTAATCGGCCGTAATGGCCACCAGGGCATTGACCCTGCTCAGCTGATAAAACACCCCGTCAATCAGCTCCACGGACAGGTCCGGATCCTCTCCGGAGGCCGGATCAAGGGACCGTTCTGGATCCTCGGGCTGCGGGGGAGGGCTGTTTATTTCCTTTACTTCCTGGCGCAGTTCCTGCGTTGAAATCATCAGACTATATAATTAATGATGGGAATATAAAATGGATGGGCAAGTAAAATTGTCCACTTACCCAACTCGGAGGATTGTACATAGTAAATCCACCCTGAGGGTTGATGCGGAGAAATTCCTCCTCTTCTCCCTTGTACAAAGCGGACAAGATCTTTATTAGAGCGGCAGCCGAGTCCGGCCCCTTGCGGCCGTGACGGGTGGCGTCATCCTCCCCGTTAAAGTCCCACATGGGGTGGCCTCTATACTGAAGCGGTTGCACCCCCCGCATGATGCATATGGCCATGACTCCGATCATGGTTAGTCTGGAATGAGCTAGCAATCTTATCCGGCCCATCAGGTAAAGGACGTCCTTGTCACTTTCTTTCTGAGAGCTCCGTGGACGCCAGCTTAGGCGCTTCTTCAGGGGAGCACTGTTGAACTCAGGGAGACCGATCCGAACAGGATCTGGCAGCGGGACATCCTCTATATAAATCCATTCTGAAGGCCAGTCCTCGGACGCCTTCTTTGGGGTTCCGGATAAATATCCGGTACCGGCGATGCGCCACACTGCGGCTCCGCCCATTTGATATATTGACCCCTCCTGAGAGCGGGGCACCAAGCAGAATAGCCTCTTCCACAGCACGAAGTGAGCCTCAACACCCAAGAACAACTCGCAAAGGGCTACGAAGCCCGCAATAAGCAATATGGAGGCAGGCGTGAGGTTGTGCAGCTGGAGGCCATAGAACTCCAGAAGCCCCCGGAGAAACAGATGAATTGGAAATCCGAGTCCTCTTATTAGATATGGGATAAGGCATACCCGCTCTCCTTTGGAGGGATTGGGGGCGCTCTCCGCTTGCTCTCCGCCATTATAGGTGGCAAGTCCAGCTCGAACCGGGACCATATAGGACAGGGGGAGGAATCCCTTGGTCTGGAGCAACACTAGCTTGCTATGCGGGATGGAGCATCTCTCCCAGTCTCCAGGCTTAGGACTGGAAGAGTGAGAGGAGGAGTTGCGACGGCTGGCCATGGTGGAATGAACCTTTGTTGGATGCACTCTGATGAATACTCGCGGAAGGGAGAAGGTGTGGTTTGGATCTAAATCCCCATCCCTTTAAATAGGCGGCTCATTTATGCAGCTAGGGGTGTGAATGTAAAAACACCCAGACTTTTCGTATTTGTTTGACACGTGGAAGGTGGCCATTATTGGGCGTAGAAGCCAAGGAGCGCTACATTCACAAGAAACAGGACATTATTCAGCAGGTACACAGAATCTGGAAGAGAACCCGCCTTGCAATGCCGAAGACAATCTGCGCGCCGGACTCAACGTCATTGAAGCCTGGTTCGGGGGCTACTGAGGGAGTCCTGGATTAGGGGGTGTCCGGATAGCCGGACTATACCTTCATCCGGACTCCAGGACTTTGAAGATACAAGATTGAAGACTTCGTCCCGTGTCCGGAAGGGACTTTCCTTGGCGTGGAAGGCAAGCTTGGCAATACGGATATGTAGATCTCCTCCCATTGTAACCGACTCTGTGTAACCCTAGCCCTCTCCGGTGCCTATATAAACTGGAGGGTTTAGTCCATAGGACGAACAACAATCATACCATAGGCTAGCTTCTAGGGTTTAGCCTCCTTGATCTCGTGGTAGATCTACTCTTGTACTACCCATATCATCAATATTAATCAAGCAGGACGTAGGGTTTTACCTCCATCAAGAGGGCCCGAACCTGGGTAAAACATCGTGCCCCTTGTCTCCTGTTACCATCCGCCTAGACGCACAGTTCGGGACCCCCTACCCGAGATCCGCCGGTTTTGACACCGACAACGACCAAGCCCCCGATAGGCGTAGCTATGGTTCGAGTCAGCCAGGTCCCCAAATGATGCATTGGCATTACGCCGATCAAGAGGTGTAGCGATGGTTCGGGTTCGACCAAAGCCCCCTCGTGATTCTGTGGCCTTAGGCCGATCAAGAGGCGTGACTGGTTCAGACGTGAACAAGTCCCCAAGTGATTCTGTGGCTTTCGCCTATCAAAAGGTGTTGCATTGGTTCAGACACGACCAAGCCCCCAAGTGACATGATTGAAGGCTTTTTTGAAAAAAGCTAACTCAAGGGGTAAACCGGAGGCCGCTTTAAGACAAAAACTCCATGTAACCACACATGATGTAAAGATAACAGATACCCTGCTTTAGCTGAGGTTCCGGTTTATTGCATTGATCATAATATATACATTGTCATAATATGTACATAAGTAGAGCCAATGGCTCAGGTATAATAAGTCCGAAGATGAGCTATGTTCCACGGCCTGTTGGTCTCCTCCTCTGATGTACATGAGTCTTTATGCTCTCGAATATCGATCAGGTAGTATGACCCGTTGTGCAGATTCTTGCTGACCACGAAAGGTCCCTCCCAAGGTGGGGATAACTTGTGCATATCAGGCTGGTCTTGGATGAGCCGAAGTACCAAATATCCTTCTTGAAAGGTTCTGGTTCTAACTCGACGACTGTGATAGCGATGGAGATCTTGCTGGTAAATCGCCGAACGGGCGACCGCTATGTCTCGCTCCTCATTCAACAAGTCCAAAGCATCTTGCCGTGCTACCTCGTTGTCCGCTTCAAAATAAGCCGCTACACGAGGTGAGTCATGACGGATGTCACTGGGGAGAACCGCCTCCGCTCCGTAGACCATTAAGAACGGCGTGTATCCTGTCGATCTGTTGGGTGTGGTGTTGATGCTCCATAATACAGATGGTAACTCTTAAACCCAACAACCCGGCGTCCGTTGCAAAGGAACCATAAGCCGGGGTTTGATGCCTCGCAAGATCTCTTGATTAGCCCTCTCTGCTTGACCATTGGACTGTGGGTGAGCCACTGATGAAACGTCAAGCCAGATGTGCTCACGTTGACAGAACTCCTTCATAGCGCCTGTCGGTGTCAAAACCGGCGGATCTCGGGTAGGGGGTCCCGGACAGTGCGTCAAGGTCGGATGGTAACAGGAGACAAGAGAACTTTATTTTACCCAGGTTCGGGCCCTCTCGGTGGAGGTAAAACCCTACTCCTGCTAGATTAATATTAATGATATGGGTAGTACAAGAGTGGATCTACCACGAGATCAAGGAGGCTAAACCCTAGAAGCTACCCTATGGTATGATTGTGTATGATGATGGTTGTCCTACGGACTACAACCCTCCGGTTTATATAGACACCGGATAGGGTTAGGGTTACACAGAGTCGGTTACAATGGTAGGAGATCTTGAATATCCGCACGCCTAGCTTGCCTTCCACGCCAAGAAAAGATCCTTCCGGACACGGGACGAAGTCTTCAATCTTGTATCTTCATAGTCCTGGAGTCCGGCTGAAGGTATAGTCCGGCTATCCAAACACCCCCTAATCTAGGACTCCCTCAGTAGCCCCTGAACCAGGCTTCAATGACGACGAGTCCGGCGCGCAGATTGTCTTCGGCATTGCAAGGCGGGTTCCTCCTCCAAGTTCTTCAAGAAGATTATAAACACCAAAAATAGTGTCCGGCTCTACAAAATAAGTTTCCACATATTGCCATATAAAGAATTAACACAAATCAAATCCGCTGACGTATTACGCAGTGCGTCATAACACTGTGACCAAGCCTTCTATATAAATTGCTTTCATTGTTCCACCTTAGCGTGTTTAGCGAGGCGGTTTCCTTGGCACGTCTTGTCAAAGCAGAGATCATGTGCCCCCTTTAACGGGATTCTCATTAATATGGACGTGGGTAACCCAACCACGCCATTTACCACGGCGTTTGGGAGGCAAGTGAGTTTTATTAGGTAGGTGGGGACGCCTAACCGTACCTGCTTATATAAAGGGATAAGGATTCACCTTTTTAACCTACGCCTTCTTCCTCCTTTGCCAATCCATCTCTCGCAAACTCAAGCTCCAGCGCCCAAGTCCGCTCTTCCTTCCTCAACTTTCTCCAACAATGTCCGGAGCGGGAGGCAAGTGGATGGTCTCCTCCGTTACGGAGGCTCAAGTAAAAAAGGTAAGGAAAGCCGGATACTTGTCCAAGGACATCCCGCATCGGCTTCCTGAGAAGGGGCAGCTTCTTCCTACCCCAAGGCCCCATGAGAGGGTAGTTTTTCTTCCCCACTTCCTCCGTGGACTAGGCTTTCCACTTCACCCATTTGTCCGGGGGCTCATGTTCTACTACGGCCTGGATTTCCACGATCTGGCCCCGAACTTTGTTCTCAACATCTCGGCGTTTATCGTCGTGTGTGAGGCCTTTCTCCGCGTCCGCCCCCACTTCGGCCTCTGGCTCAAGACCTTCAACGTCAAGCCCAAGGTGGTGTCCGGCACCCAGGCGGAGTGCGGAGGCGCTATGGTTGGCAAGATAGCCAACGTCCTCTGGTTCGATGGCTCCTTCGTGGAGTCCCTAAAGGGGTGGCAGGCCGGGTGGTTTTACATCACTGAGCCCCGCGATCCGAAATGGGTCGCGGCCCCCGAGTTCAGATCCGGACCCCCCACGCGGCTCATGTCCTGGAAAAATACGGGCCTGTCGTGGGGCAACGAGGAAGAAGTGACTGGGCTGCAAACGTGCATCCAGTCTCTGGTGGACAAGCCAATCCGGCTTGTCAATATAGTCCAGGTCATGCTCGTTCGCCTGATCCTCCCGTGCCAACAACGGGATTTTACTTTGTGGGAATTCGACCCGGCGCAGCACCAAACCCTCAGTAGGCTCTTCGACACGACATATGAAGACGTCTGGAAGGTGCTGACCAAAGGCGCCGAGTCCCCCACATCTGCCTCCGAGGATCACGGATACAGCTCGCAGCGCAACGCTAGCGAGGTAAGCTATCTATACCTTTGGCAGGTTCGTTAAGCTCTTCTACATAGATTAACTCTATGCGGGATCTAAACTCCCTTTACCTTTGACAGGCTCGGCAGGAGGTATCCGGACCAATTAACTGTCCGGCTCCTCTGCCCGAAGACCCGGCCCCAACTCTCTTGGTGAAGCTGATGGCTCCGGCACCTTACGTGGTGCCGGAGAGGAAGGCCAAGAAGAAGAAAACCACCGGGACTCGAAAAATCTCCCGCAACATGGTGGTGTCGGACTCGTCATCTGATGAGTCCGCAACACTCTCCTCTCGTGAAAATGAGGAGGAGGAACAAGGAAGCTCTCCCCCCCAGTGAGGGGAGAAAAGAAGAAGAAGGCCACCCCAACGGGGGAGGCCGAGGGGTCGAGGAAAAGGAAGACCCCTCCGTCGAACCACTCCCTCGACGCCGAAGAGGGCGGAGAGGAGCTGCCGTACAGAACCAAGCGTCCGGCGAAATCGTAAGTGTTTACATACCAGAGTGACTCGTGATATTCTTCTAATGCGCGGCTTTCCCTAATATCGCCTGTGTTTTATGCAGCCCGCCCCGGGCCGAACTCGACGATTCGTCGAGCGGCTCCCTGGATACGTCGGACGTGAACTCAATTCCGCCTGCTGTCTCCCCCCGCGCTGCAGACGGCGCTGAAGTGGCGTCGCGACAAGCTCCAGGGCAGGAGGAGGAGGTCCTGGAGGAGCCGAAAGGCGACCTCCCGGACCCCAGGAGTAAAGGGGATGAAACCCCCAGGGCTCCAAGTCCGGCTTTGTGCCGGACACCACGCCGGACTCGACAGTCCCGGTCCACGGTGGGTGAACTCCTTCCAAGAGGAGTAAGCCGTCTGAGCCGGCGACCTCCATCCAACCGGAGGCGCCGGACAATCTGAGGTGCTTAAGGGCGCCGCCATTGATGAGGAGCACCGTACTGTTATGAGTACGGTGATCCAAAGGGTTCAGTTCGCCAAGGGCGGACTGAATGAAGCTTGTGCTAGCCTACTAACAGGCTTCGAGGTAAGTAAAAATATGTCAAATTATTTACCGCATAGACAGTAGCCCCTGATGCTCTGTTCGCGGAAAGAAAAGCCGGATAGAGGATCTAGTAATTTTCGCAGGAGTCTAACAAAAAGGGTCAAATATGCATATGCAGGCTTCACTGCTGTCCACCGCCGCACTGACTGCACAGGTGGATGTCCTTAAAAAGGACCTCGGGCGGGCCGAGCAAGAGCTCGGCCTTGCCAAACGGCAGCTCGAGGAGAAGGAAGGTAAGAAATACCTAAAAAAAGAAAAAAAGGTGCCTATAGAGAGGCTTGATTGCAGAAAGAAATAACAGGATTGTACTGCTTATTGTAGGGGCCGCAACCGAGGTAGCAACCCTGAAACAGGCGCTGGCAGAGGCCGAAAAGAAAACGGCCGAGGAGCGCGCCGAGCGAGAAAGGCTTGGGGTTCAGGTCGGCGAGGTGCAGCACGAGCTGCAAGCTCTCATGACAAAACATGAGGGTTTGGAGCTTGAGTCAAAAACGCAAGCATCCGAGCTCGCGTCGGCCATCGAGACCGCCAAGAGTGCCAAGGCCGAAGCCCAAAAGGCCCTCCAAGAGTTGGAGGAGGTGAAAAAGATAGCAACGGGTAAGGCATTCTCAATGCAAAGTAGGAATATAAAAGTAAACTACCTATTACTTACCCGAATCCGGAGTTCTCCAGGGGCGTTCGCCGATCTTCCCCGCAGCGTATCCGACGCCGCTGCATTCTACCGAGCTGAAGAGGGCAGCTCGACGGAGAGTGTGTTCTGGTCTCAGTATTCTGAGGCCGGACACCCTGTGCCCTTAAGCAATCAGCTGAAACAGCTGGTCGAGCTCCACAAGGCGGCCGAACAGGCCATGAAGGGCTTACTAGTTCGGCTGTGGCCTGGAGAGGCCCTGCCTGGGAGTTATTTCGGGCTGGTGCGGCAGCTGGTAGAGGCCTGTCCACGGCTTGAGGTCATCAAGCGCTCCGTCTGCATTGAAGGTGCCCGGAGGGCCCTTGCCCGTGTAAGGGTACACTGGGGTAAGCTGGACGGAGAGAAGCTGGTGAAGGACGGGCCGCCACAGGGGAAGGAGCATCGCAAGCCCGAGAACTACTACAAGGAAGTTCTTGCCGGAGCCCGCCCTATCGCGGATGAATGTAATAAAGATGTAATATTTGAGTGAACTCGCTCATTTGTATCCTGTGCGCTGAAAACTTGTTCATATGCGCAAAGCAATGCTTATTGAATTTAAAATATTATTTTCTGGGCGGCTGTTTATCAAAAATTTGAGAGATGGCCAGTCGTCGGCTTCTGCCCCCATGCCACTAGTGCTGGGGTGTTCGGGATAAACCCGAGGGCTCTTGTTCCCATAGTTGGGTCCTTCGAGGGAGGCGCTCAGCACAACGAACCAGGCAATCGGACTATAATGCTTGAACACTCTCACTTAGCCATAGAATGTTATAATTTTAAATTTCTGCGAAGCCCCTAGTTTGGAAGGCCGAATTTGGGGCGCTATCCATGCCTTTGGCCGGACATAGCCAGCTCCTCGCTCAAAGCGGCATAAGCCTTTAAGGACTCGAAAAACCTCTCGAACAGCGACCGGTCTCACGCCTTATCATGACAGTCTGTTTTAGCTTTCTCCACTGAGGTGCTCAACCCACCTGATCTGGGGCACAATCGCAGTGGTTCTCCTAGTGCTACCTTAGCCGATAAAGCAGAACGTAAGGCACCAAAACATAGGAGCCGGGCAAACCCAACATGTGACCAAAATCATGACTCGGAGCCGATGCATATAGTGCTATAAGTTCGGGGTGCCGCACTTGTGAAAGTGTACGGACTTCTCACACCAGATAAAAGGGTAATGAAGCCCCTGGCGTGGTTTGCCGTACCATGGTGTACGGGTGCTATCATGTTATGTAATAAAAATATATATATTCAAAAGAGGATAATGCAAAAAATAGACAAAATGCTATGCATTGTTTTATAAAGAGGCTATCTATCAAAGCCGAACGATACAAGTATTGCGATGAGCAAAAAAGATATTAGACTATTTAACATGTCCTGACGAGGCACAGGCCGCGGAATTTAGAAACAGATATATCGCTCGAAATAGAGACCACTTGAGAGTTCCGGAATGCGGCGTAGCTTTGTTTGCTTTCCTGGATCTTGCATCGTCTGTGCGGCAACAATGCCGAACAGGTTATCCAGAGTATGGAGTCCTGAAAGTAAAAAAAGTAAAAAGAAAAACCCGGCAGCCCCTAGTATGTTTGACGCCGTGTTGTAGGCATGCCGTTAATGTGCCCCTCCCCCTGTGCCCATGGAATTTTAAGGGCGTAATTGTGTACTCGAGGTACTTGCTCCGCTATGTTGCGATGGCTGGGGTCGGGGCCGTATTGCTACGCTTGCTCTGATCGTGCCAGGTGGTCTTGTTGCAGGTTACTCTGGGCGCGCTTTGCATTGTCAGGTTTTTTAACGGCCGGACTGGAGAGTTGCCTTGAAAGGCTGCTTTGTACTTCCGCTGCGATGGCCGCCGTGTGCTCCTCCGTACGGATGGAGCGTTCTGTGTTTCCGCTGACCGTAATTACTCCTCGAGGGCCTGGCATCTTGAGCTTGAGATATGCATAGTGCGGCACCGCATTGAATTTAGCGAATGCGGTTCATCCGAGCAGGGCGTGATAGCCACTGCGGAACGGGACTATATCGAAGATTAACTCTTTGCTTCGGAAGTTATCCGGAGATCCGAAGACCACATCAAGTGTTATCGAGCCTGTGCAATTGGCCTCTACACCTGGTATGACGCCTTTGAAGGTCGTCCTTGTGTGCTTGATCCTTGATGGATCTATGCCCATTTTCCGCACTGTATCCTGATAAAGCAGGTTCAGGCTACTGCCGCCGTCCATGAGGACTCTTGTGAGATGAAATCCGTCCATGATTGGGTCGAGGACCAGTGCGGCAAAACCGCCGTGACGGATGCCAGTGGGGTGGTCCCTTCGATCGAAAGTGATCAGGCAGGAGGACCATTGGTTGAACTTTGGGGCGACTGGCTCCATCGCGTATACGTCCCGTAGCGCACGCTTCCTCTCCCGCTTGGGAATGTGGGTCGCGTATATCATGTTCACCGTCCGCACTTGTGGGGGAAACCCTTTCTGTCCATTGTTGTTCGGCGGCCTGGGCTCCTCCTCGTCGTCGCTGTTCAGCCCCTTATCCTTGTGTTCGGCTCTTAACTTGCCTGCCTGCTTGAACACCCAACAATCCCTGTTGATGTGATTGGCTGGCCTTTCGGGGGTGCCATGAATCTGGCACGAGCGGTCGAGTATCCGGTCCAAACTGGACGGGCCCTGGGTATTCTTTTTAAATGGCTTTTTCCGCTGACCGGATTTATAGCCTCTGAATCCGGCATTGACTGTCGTGTCCTCATTGCTGTCGCTGCTAACGCGGCGCTTTTGATTATTTCGACGTGACCTGCCACTTTTGTCCTTTGTATCCGAATTACCAGGCTTCTTCGATAAGTTGTTGCTGCGAGCTAGCCAGCTATCTTCGCCCGCGCAAAAGCGGGTCATGAGTGTCGTGAGGGCTGCCATGGTTTTCGGCTTTTCCTGTCCCAGGTGCCGGGCAAGCCACTCGTCGCAGATGTTATGTTTGAAGGCTGCTAGGGCCTCTGCGTCCGGACAATCGACTATCTGATTTTTCTTTGTTAGGAACCGTGTCCAGAATTGCCTGGCCGATTCTTCTGGCTGCTGAATTATGTGGCTTAGGTCGTCGCCGTCCGGTGGCCGCACATAGGTCCCCTGGAAGTTGTCGAGGAATGCGGCTTCCAGATCCTCCCAAGAACCGATTGAGTCCGCTGGTAGGCTGTTAAGCCAGTGCCGGGCTGGTCCTTTAAGCTTAAGGGGTAGGTATTTGATGGCGTGTAGATCATCGCCACGTGCCATGTGGATGTGAAGGAGATAATCCTCAGTCCATACTGCCGGATTTGTCGTCGTACGACTCGATATTGACGGGTTTAAAACCCTCTGGGATTTTATGATCCATTACTTCGTCTGTGAAGCATAGTGGGTGTGCGGCGCCCCTGTACTGGGCTATGTCACGACGCAGCTCGGAAGAGCTGTGCCTGTTGTGTTTGTCCCGGACGGATTTATTGTGTTCGGAGTGAAGATCATCAAGTGTCGTCGGGCGTCCGCGCGATCCATAGATCGATCTTGTTTGCTTTGCTTTATCCTCCAGTACGTCTCGCAGGTCTGGCTCGTTTTCCCGTGCCTTATTTGAACGGCACCGGCGCATGGCTTGCTTAAGGGTTTGACAGGCCTCTCTGTCGCGGCCACGGGGTGGCCGGTCTGCCATGTCATATGCTTCCCCCTCTGATTGGGGTAGCGGCCTGCGCTTAGGATAATTTTTGGAGGGGCGCCCGAGTTCATACTCTTCGGCCGCAAGGACTTCAGTCCATCTATCAGCTAGCAAATCTTGATCAGCTCTAAGCTGTTGTTGCTTTTTCTTTAGGATGTTGGCCGTGGCTAGAAGCCTATGTTGAAAACGCTCTTGTTCGGCGGGGTCTGATGGTACGACGAATTCGTCGTCGTCGAGGCTTGCCTCGTCTTCGGAGGGAGGCATGTAGTTATCATCCTCAACCTCTCGCTCTGCCGCTCTCTCCTGAGGGCTGGCTTTTCCATCTTCCTGCACCGAATATTGCTGGTTCTGGTGTTCTTCGGCGCTGTCCGGGGTAGTATTATCTCCCGTGCCGGAATCACCATTTCTGCTGTGGCGGGATTTAGAGCGACGCCGTTGGCACCGGCGTTTTGGCGGTTTTTTCGAGTTGTCGTATTCCGCTGTTCCATCGCCATCCGCATCCTTTGGAGCATCCACCATATATATGTCATATGACAAGGTGGCGGTCCAGCGCCCTACAGGTGCTGGTTCTTGTTCGTCTCCTCCTTCGTCGTCCATACCGTCGAAGTCTTCGGAGCCAAAGTCAAGCATGTCTGTTAAATCGTCGACAGTGGCTATTAAGTGGGTGGTGGGTGGGCTTTGAATTTCTTCATTGTCTGAATCCCAACCTCGCAGACCATAGTCCGGCCTGGGCTCTCCTGATAAACAGAGAGACTTGAGAGAATTCAGGATATCACCGAAAGGTGAGCACTGAAAGATGTCCGCGGCGGTGAACTCCATTACAGGCGCCCAATCAGATTCGATCAGCGGGGGCACGGAAGGCCCGAAGTTCGGAGAAGAGTCCGGCTCCTTGGAGTCCTGGGCCGTGCGGAATACGGGGCTGACGTTTGGCTCGATCACGTTTGAGATCGCAGCCCCCGAGGTGACGTCCAACCATTCATCCTCGGAGAACGCAGAGGGCTCCGAGTCAAGATCAGGGCCGGAGCGTGTGCGGACTCCAGGGTACTATTTGGAGGCAGAGCTATATCATGCCCCTCGAAATAGTGCGGCCCGCTTGGCTGTGGCTCGAACCCGTCGAAGATCAAGTCTCCGCGGATATCAGCCGTGTAGTTTAAGCTTCCAAACCTGACTTGATGGCCAGGGGCGTAGCTTTTGATCTGCTCCAGATGACCAAGCGAATTGGCCCGCAGAGCGAAGCCGCCGAAGACGAAGATTTGTCCGGGGAGAAAAGTCTCACCATGGACCTCATCGCTGTTGATGATCAAAGGAGCCATCGGGCCTAAAAGTGACGACACAGAGGAACTCTCAATGAAAGCACCAATGTCGGTGTCAAAACCGGCGGATCTCGGGTAGGGGGTCCCGAACTGTGCGTCAAGGTCGGATGGTAACAGGAGACAAGGGACACTTTATTTTACCCAGGTTCGGGCTCTCTCGGTGGAGGTAAAACCCTACTCCTACTAGATTAATATTGATGATATGGGTAGTACAAGAGTGGATCTACCACGAGATCAAGGAGGCTAAACCCTAGAAGCTAGCCTATGGTATGATTGTGTATGATGATGGTTGTCCTACGGACTACAACCCTCCGGTTTATATAGACACCGGATAGGGTTAGGGTTACATAGAGTCGGTTACAATGGTAGGAGATCTTGAATATCCGCATGCCTAGCTTGCCTTCCACGCCAAGAAAAGATCCTTCCGGACACAGGACGAAGTCTTCAATCTTGTATCTTCATAGTCCTGGAGTCCGGCTAAAGGTATAGTCCGGCTATCCGAACACCCCCTAATCCAGGACTCCCTCAGCGCCCTTGGACAAGTTGGTACCACTATCAGTGATGATGCTGTGTGGAAAGCCAAACCGGAAAATCACCTTTTTGATGAATTGAACCGCCGTAGCCGCATCACACCTGCTAACTGGCTCTGCTTCTACCCACTTCGTGAACTTGTCAACCGCCACCAAAAGATGGGTTTTCTTGTATTTAGACCTTTTGAAAGGCCCAACCATATCCAGCCCCCAAGTTGCGAACGGCCAAGTAATTGGAATCATCCTCAATTCTTGAGCTGGCACATGAGCACATCTTGAGAACTTCTAACAACCATCACATCGTCTGACCAGGTCTTCCGCATCAGCATGAGCAGTCAACCAAAAGAAGCCGTGGCGAAAAGCCTTAGCCACCAAAGACTTTGAACCGGCGTGGTGACCACAATATCCTTCGTGGATCTCACGCAAGATTTCACAGCCTTCCTCAGGAGACACACAGCGTTGAAACGCCCCTGACACGCTGCAATGATGCAGCTCACCATTGATAATAGTCATGGACTTGGATCGTCGGATTATCTGCCGGGCCAGAATCTCATCTTCTGGTAACTCGCCCCGGTTCATATATGCAAGATAGGGAATCGTCCAATCCGGGATGACATGAAGAGCCGCCACCAATTGAGCCTCCCGATTAGGAATAGCCAAATCCTCTTCACCGGGAAGCTTGACAGACGGATTGTGCAGAATATCCAAGAAGACATTAGGCGGGACCGGTTTACGTTGAGAACCCAACCGACTTAAAGCATCCACCGCCGCTTCATTCTTCCGTCGGTCCACATGATCCACCTGATAACCTTTGAAGTGACCTGCAACAATATCCACTTCACGACGATATGCTGCCATGAGTGGGTCCTTGGAATCCCAAGTGCTAGATACTTATTGAGCCACCAGGTCCGAGTCACCGAAGCACTTAACTCGGCTTAGATTCATCTCCTTAGCCATCCGGAGACCATGGAGTAAGGCTTCATACTCAGCTGCATTGTTAGTACAAGGGAACATTAAGCGGAGAACGTAACAGAACTTATCACCTAGTGGGGAAGTTAACACGACTCCAGCCCCCGAGCCCTCCAATTGCCTGGACCCGTCAAAATGAATAGTCCAATAGGTGTGATTCGGCTTCTCTTTAGGTGCTTGCAGTTTTGTCCAATCATTGATGAAGTCCACAAGTGCTTGAGACTTGACAGCCGTTCGAGGTACATACTTCAACCCGTGAGGTCCAAGTTCTATAGCCCACTTATCAATCCGGCCAGTTGCTTCCGTGTTCTGGATTATATCTCCTAAGGGGGCAGAGCTGACCACTGTGATGGGATGACCTTGGAAGTATTGCTTAAGCTTCCGGGTTGCCATGAAAACTCCATATACCAGCTTCTGCCAATGCGGGTACCTTTGCTTGGACTCAATAAGCACCTTGCTGATATAGTAAACCGGACGCTGAACCGGATATTCCTTGCCTGCCTCTTTACGCTCCACCACAATAGCTACGCTGACTGCGCGAGCATTAGCTGCCACATATAACAGCAATGGTTCCTTGTCAATTGGAGCAGCAAGAACAGACAGGTTGGCGAGCTGCCGCTTTAAATCCTCAAACGCTTCATCAGCGGCCGAGCTCCAGACGAAGTTATCCGTCTTCTTTAACATCTGATACAAAGGAATCGCCTTCTCACCGAGGCGACGGATAAACCGGCTCAACGCGGCAATCCGGACTGCCAAGCGTTGAACATTGTTCATACACTTCGGTTTAGCCAAAGAGGTGACAGCTGTGATTTTCTCCGGATTAGCCTCAATTCCCCTATTGGACACCAGAAAACCCAATAACTTGCCCGCCGGTACACCAAAGACGCACTTATCCGGGTTGAGCATCATCTTGTATGTCCGTAGGTTATCAAAAGTTTCCTTTAAATCGGCAACCAGAGTTTCCTTCTTCCTTGATTTAACCACAATATCATCCACATAGGCATGCACATTACGGCCAATCTGCTTATGAAGGCAATTCTGCACACACCGTTGATAAGTTGCCTAGGCACTCTTGAGCCCAAAGGGCATAGACACATAGCAGAAGGCTCCAAAGGGAGTTATGAACGCCGTCTTCTCCTGGTCCTTAACTGCCATCTTGATCTGATGATAACCAGAATATGCATCCAGAAAACACAAACGCTCACAACCCGCCGTAGCATCGATAATTTGATCAATACGGGGTAGGGCAAAAGGATCTGCTGGAAAAGTCTTGTTAAGGTCTGTGTAGTCCACACACATGCGCCAGGTGCCATTTTTCTTAAGGACTAGCACCGGATTAGTCAACCATTCAGGATGGAAAACTTCAATGATAAAGCCAGCCGCTAAGAGCCTGGCCCCCGTGGTGTTGCCTCTGGATAAACAGGACCCCGATCGATTGAGCCGGTTGGGGCTGGATGAACAGGACCCCGTGGAGGGCAGGATGAACAGGACCACCCCATGGAGGGCTGGATGAACAGTATACGGTGGAGGGTTGGATGAACAATAGCCCATGGAGGGGTGGTTGAACAGGAGCCCGTGGAGAGGGCTGGTTGAACAGTAGCCGGTGGAGTAGCGCGCGGTGGAGGCAGGATGAACAGGAGCCCGTGGATGAATAGTCGCAGGTGGAGGCTGGAGGAGATCGACGGTGGATGAACAGTAGCCTGTGGAGGCTAGAGGGGGTCGACGGTGGAGACGAACAGTATCCCGTGGAGTCCCATTTTGCGGTACGCCACACCCCTCCCGATGAACAGGACCCCCGTTTCGACCGTAGCGCTCCAACACAAGGCCGTTTCCTCCATTTTGCGGTACGCCACACCCCTCCCAATCAATAGGACCCCCGTTTCGACCGTAGGAGGTCCGTTTCATCCGTTTTGCGGTACACCAGACCCCTCCCGATGAACAGGATCCCGTTTCAAACGTGGCTGGTCGAACACAAGGCCGTTTCCTCCGTTCTGCGGTACGCCAGGCCTCGTTTCCATCGGTTGTTCTGTCCAAGCCCTCCCGATGAACACGACGACGCATTCCGTTCCGACCCAGCCGGTTGGCTCCCCATGAACACGACAACGATGATGCTTCTCCGTTCTGACCCAACCATGTACATGAGCCCTGGCCGTACGTATGCGCGAGTAGGCGTTCTAGACCTTGCCCGTATGTACGTACGTGGCCGTATTTTCTTTCTTGCACACTGGCTGTTGTACGTACGTGTACATGCTATGTGTGTGCCTCTACTATGACACGTGCGCGCCTCTACATCAACCAATATGTACGTACACGTTCGTGACTAGAATGACAACGCTACGTATGCTTCGACCAGGTGGGTCCCGACTGTCAGGCACTTCCTTGCGTGCGAAGATGTAGCTGGTGGGTCCCAACAGTCAGGGGGCGAATCATTTTTTGCCCGGACGCACTTCCTTGCGTGCAAAGATGTAGCTGGTGGGTCCCAGCAGTCAGGGGGAAAAGTTTTTTCGCGAAATACAGTGGCCCATCCGGTGGGTTCCTGCTGTCAGGTAGAGGAATAATTATTTTGCGCGTAATAAGGAGGCACTTCCTTGCTGCGGCCGTGGACCCAGCTGTCAGCCTCTCCACATATAGTGCTCTTCTAATGGAAGTGGTTCCTTGACCACGTTGACCACGCCGTGCCGAGAGCACCAGGGCGGTGGACGACGGCAAGGCCTAGGAAGGGGACGACACGGAGCCGGGGAAGACGCAGCAGTGGAAGCCCACGCGGAGAGGAGTACGAGGGTTCACTGTTTCGGCTGCGGTGTGACGCTGCCGTCATCGTAGGGCCTGGCCAGCGGTGGGAATAGTAGGGGGCGGTTAGGCCTCCGCGGTAGCACAGCCGGCCACGGGAGGCAGGAGCATGCCACACGATCGGCGCTGCTTTGGGCGGCTCGAGCAAGAAGACCAGAGGTTCAAGAAGCACTACGGTCGTTGGATGGACATCGTACGGTCACTGGAGCTAGAATCGTTCATATTGACTAAGTTGACAAAGCACTCCGTCCCCGCCAACTTAGTTGGCCCACAAGTCAGCCTCCCACCAAGGTGGGTCCCAACTAGCAAGGGGAGTATTCATTTTTTTGTGCGTAATAAGGAGGCACTTCTGGTGGGTCCGAGCTGACAGCAGGGGGAACGTTTTTTTCGTGAAATACGGTGGCCCATCCGGTGGGTCCCAGCAGTCAGGGGGAAACATTTTTTTCACCAAATATGGTGGCCCGTCTGGTGGGTCCCTGCTGTCAGGTGGAGGAATAACTATTTTCCGCATAATAAGGAGGCACTTCCTTGCGGCTGCCGTGGACTCAACTGTCAGCCTCTCCACGTACAGTAGTCTTCCGATGGAAGTCGTTCCTTGACCACGTTGACCACGCCGCGCCGAGAGCACCAGGGCGGTGGACGACGGCGAGCGGCGAGGCCTAGGAAGGGGACAACGCAGAGCCGGGAAAGATGCGGCAGTGGAAGCCCGCGCGGAGAGGAGTACGAGGGTTCACTGGTTTGGCTGCGGTGTGAGGCTGCCGTCGCCGCAGAATAACAGGGGGTGTGGGTGAGTGGAGGGATGGCCTGGCCAGCGATGGGAGTAGTAGGGGGCGGTGAGGCCTCTGCAGCAGCACAGCCGGCCACGGGAGGCAGGAGCAGGCAGCACGACCGGCGCTGCTTTGGGCGGCTGGAGCAAAGAAGACCAGAGGTTGAAGAAGCACTACGGCCATTGGATGGACATCATACGGTCACTTCAGCTAGAATCGTTCATATTGACTAAGTTGACAAAGCCCTTGGTACGCATCAACTTAGTAGGCCCATAGGTCAGCTTCCGAAACGGTGCGCCCCAGATGTCAGGGGGAGGAATAATTTTTTGGACGGGTGAAGCTAGAATATACGAGATTGAAGAAGAAGCACGGCATCCGTTGGATGGACATCCAATGGCAACTGCTGCTAGAACCATGTGTTGACTATAATAAGTTGACAAAGCCTTGCATACGCGTCAACTTCTTTTTTTAGGGGACGCATCAACTTAGTAGGCCCACAAGTGTGTGGCAGAGAACTTATAGCCCATTTGCGATTTGTAGGAATGTACAACCCATTTTTGAATTCTAATGGAATTTACTACAACCCATTTACAGTTTCTTAAAAGTGCAACCCGTTTTCTAGCTAGGACAACGATTAATAATTTCAACCAACCGTTCCAGACAGAATTCAATAAAATTTCCCACATTTTGATGGGATCCAAAATATTTTTATCCTGAAATTTCTAGTCAAATTAAATATAAATTTGTATTACGTAAAAATCTAACGAAACATTGCGCGTGCAACAATTAAAAATTAAGATTTTCAAAATCCATAAATAAAATTTTATAAACTAATTTCGTGCTTGGTGCATTTTTTTATAGTTACTGCCCAATTTTTATAATTACATCCCATTTATTATTTTTTAAAGCCCATTTTCCTGTTAAGCCTAATGCATCCCTCCTAGGAAAGATTTGCAGCCCAGCGGGGCGGAGAATAACAAGTTGACCTTGTCTGGGTATTCCTCAAAAAACGTATAGCTGGGCTAGCCATTTTCATCTTGAAAAAAATTAATATCTAGGTTGGATATCTGTCCTGGGCTAGACGGGCATCAGCCCGCCCAATTAATACCCTGCTCTCCTCTAAACAACAACGAAAACATCGCCAAGAAAAAATCTGCAGTGCTCACGCCTCAAAAACACAAATACTGCTCGACCTGCTTGGTCCCAGCTGTCGGCCGCACCTTGTGCAATTCTCTCGTTTATATTGACTACATAGGTTGACAATGGTGTGGGACCGTGATGTCAGGAAACCAGGAGGAAGCAAAAAAGTAGTTAATAAGGAGGCACTTGCGTACGTACGGCTATGGCCCTTGTGGGTCCCTACTGTCAACCAGTGAAAATAAAGTCATCTCCTGAATCCTCATGTTCATTGATCATGTTAACAATGCTCGGCGCCACGACGAGCGCAACAACTCGAAGGACGATGGAGAGGGCCTCGCGGGCCCTACGGATGGTCTGATACAGCGCCCGCTGCTCATTCAGGAAGCTAGGATCATCGGACACCTATGAGCACTTTCGAGAGACTGAGACGGCATGAAACGGTAAGGCGGGCGCTGTATGGGGAACAACACGTAAAATACAGGAGTAATGAAACAGAAGGCCCGAGGTCTGTAAGTAAAACCGGCGGGTTACGCGTGTAATTTGAGAGACCGGTGTATATTTTACTAGTCGAAATCGACCAACCAAGCGCTTCGCCCGAGACCATCTGCTTTTATTTACAAGTCAATTTTACAAGCGGTTTTGGTTGGAAAACGATGATCCAATCACGGCCTAAGATGATGAGTTGGTCGGAAGATCATATAGTTTCACGTCTAACCCACTTGTCTTGTCATATAGGCTATGAATGAAACATAAGACGATGAACTTCTTAAGCACGAAAACAACAGAAGAGGATGATCTTCCTAACAAGCAAATCACTGGCATTAGATCGACATGCAAAACAATACGAAGCATTATTGTCAGGAGGCATGGTGAACAGCTCGTGATGCCGCATGCCACAACTTTCCAAGCTCAACTTTGAAATCAAACACAAGGCCTGGCATTACATAGACAATATTCAGAACAAACTCTTAAAATATCTTACATAAGTCAACATTCATGTGACTATGCATCTCAGCAGAGTAAATATTTACTTCTGAACTGAAGACAGGAATAGGAAAAAACGATCGACGTTGCTCATAGCAAAGGGCGTCCCACACAAAAATATCAAATGCATGTCTTCTGGCTAACATCAATGAGCAAAAATTGACAAGGTTTTCCAATTCCAATATATTAAACTAATGTCAACTTTGACAAGCTTTTCCCATTCAAAATATGTAATGCCTATGATTGTGGAACGGGCAGGGTTTGTCATCAGTTTGTCATCTGATAGTCCGGTGGCTCAAGTTGACGACGAGTGATTAGAGAACCATTCGATGTATTGTGCATGATGAAGTATTATTATGGAGGACACGAACCATCTGAACATTTTGTGCAATTCCACTAAAATCAAGTCGAGCATCCCTGTGGATTTCGTATTAATATGCTGCCAGAAAACAAAGACACATCAGCACACACATGAATATTGGCCCCAGTGTCAACCCACCAATCGGTGGACTAACAAACTGAAAGTACGGTAAAGAGATTACCATACCCAGATGCCCCATCATTGTTGCTTAGAGTAACATTGATAGACTTGGAGTCTTGTCCTGGCTTCTTGGTACTTGTTTGCCCAGTGTTCCTCCGAACTACAAGTAAAGCAGCCATCTCTCTTTTTGTCTTTCTTCTTACCCTTCTTAATGGCCGACGCTGGCAGCACCATTCAAACATATAGTCCGGTGGCTCAAGGTGACGACAAATGATTAGAGAACCATTCGATGTATTGTGCATGATGAAGTATTATGGAGGACACAAACCATCTAGACATTTTGTGCGATTCCACTAAAATCAAGCTGAGCATCCCTATGGATATCGTATTTATATGCTGCAAGAAAACAAATACACAGCAGCACACATATTAATATTGGCCCAGTGTCAACCTACCAATCGGTGGACTAACAAACTGAAAGTACGGTAAACAGATTACCATACCTAGATGCCCCATCATTGTTGTTTAGAATGACATTGACAGATTTGGAGTCCTGTCCTGGCTTCCTGTACTTGTTTGGGCACTTTTTGCCCAGTGCACTCCACGTGTTGTAGAGTTTCCTATGTGCTCTGTGAAGACTAGTCATGTCACCACGTCTACTAATACTTTGTAAAGCTTCTCGATCATTCCTTGTGTAATGTAGTGCAAACAGTGACTGCTTCTTTCTGCAAAGTGGTAAGACCAACTGGACCCACTAATGCAGCAGTTTGCCTTAGACACATTGGCTCCTTTTGTGCAGTTCAACTAAAATCAAAGTCGGAATAAAACCGAGCTTTAATTTTGATATCCCTGTAAGCAAAAAAAGGTATAAGAGAAACAATTACTGAGAAATAACAGTCGATGACTTGTACTCCCAGAAGAAAAACATCTACTGATCTACCTTATCTTAATAGGAAACAAAGCAGGAGAGTAGCAATTCTCAATCAGTGTGATTCATTCATATTAACTGAGACATTATCTTAACAATGCATTGTTTCAACATGTATAAAGAACGACAAAGCAGAAAAGTATCATTCCTGAAACAATGCGACTGATTCATTTTAACAGAGACATTATCTTAACAATACCTTGGTTAAACATGTAGAAAGAACTACAAAGTAGGATAGTATGATTTGTAAAACACTGTAACTGATATGTAATAACAGAGGCATTATCTGAACAATACATTTCTTAAACATGTACTCCGGCCGATCCCTAATAAAAATGGTACTCCCGCCGATCCCTAACAAGTGTTGCAGTTTTGAACTAAGATTCAGTAGTTAATTCCGAGGAAAGTCGGTACTTACCTTTCAAGACCAAGATTTGAAACAACTCGTGAGGAAGACCTCAGAGAGATCTTGTAGCGACCAGACCTCAAACAGTCTGACCTCTGTGCTCAGGTGTCATCCCTGGATCAGTAATGTTGACACCACACAGTACTTCGAAGGATTTATAACAGAGTAGCAATCACACACTTATTACATCGATGTCTCAAAGAGAACTTATTACAATAAATATGGCTTAAGGCCATCTAATAACGATAACAGCGGAAGGCTTGGAAGATAAGTGAGTCCATCAACTCCAACGGCATCACTGAGTATAGAACCACGACCTAAGAGGCACCTTACTCGTCGTCTGAAAAGTCTGCAACATGAAACGTTGCAGCCCGAAAATGGGTCAGCACATGGAATATGCTGGCAATGTAACACATAGAGAGTAATGAATGATAAGCCTATACTACATGCATATATGGCTGGTGGAAAGCTCTATGGTTACAGTTTTGCGTAAAGCCGATTTTTCCCTACTGCAAAAGAATAAGTTTATTTAACTATCATGGTGGTTGTTAAACATTGAGAATGGTTGACAGCATCCTCAATCCCAATTTAAATAATCATCATTAAAACCCAACAATATTAATTTAGAAGTAACATGATGAGATTCACATGATATCCAAGTACTAGATACTCAAAACGTCCATAACCGGGGACACGGCTAACCATGATTAGTTTGTACACTCTGCAGAGGTTTGCGCACTTTTCCCCACAAGACTCGATCGCCTCCGTTTGATTTCTCGCACAACATGGTGTTTGAGAAACGGATGACCGAGACACAATCTTTCAGAAGCGCTAGCACCTTACGACGGATAGACCAGTACACCTACTTTCCCCTACATCTGCTAGTCTATCCTGTAAGAGTTCGCACGACTTAATCAACTATGCCAGAGCCCATAATGGCTTGTGGCTGCACACGGAAGTTTCTATTTTGAATAATCTCATGATCCCTTCGAGCCTGGGTGGCGGTCCAAAAAGAAACAAGCAATCCTGGAATACCCAAGTACCTCAATCCACCCAGATGTGTGTTTTAAGTTGCCACCTTAGATAAACCATTAATTAACAATCTCACATCTGTCATGGATATCACTCACCCAATCCACGTCTACTAGCATAGCATGGCATAATAAGCAAACGTAGAAGTAACTCCCAAAGGTTTCATAAATAAACAGGTAATAGGTACTACCTCAACTACTTCCCATCCCACAATTTAAATTAGATCCTAATCATGCAGTGTTTGAGGATTGATCTAATGCAATAAAACTGGGTAGTAAAAGAGGTATGATCAAAGTGTTACTTGCCTTGCTGATGATCCGCGAAACCTAGAGATTCGAAGTAACAGGCGGCGCACTCCGGGAGTTCTATCGCAGACAAACAAACAAGCATACAATAAGTAATCATCTAATGCATAGGTAAAACTCAAATAAGAGATCTAACCAGAAAGTTCAACTTAATAACTCCGATTTGCAAAAGGAATCAAACCGAACGAAGCAACGAAAGTCAAACGGCGGAAGAAAAACAACTTCGTTCTACTAATCTGGACCTAAGTCAAATATTACAGTAGCAAAAACTTGTTTAAGTTGATTAATCGGAAAGAGGATTTCGAGATGAAACTCCAGGAGCTTGAATCGCCTGATTCCGATAAACGAGCGGAAAGTTATACTAAAATGAAAATCGGATCAGAAATCGCGATCAGAAAATAACCGCGGAAAATCCGAGAAAAAGAAAAACGACGAACGGATTAACGAACGAATGTTCGTTAATTAACCTAATCCAGAAATAATAAAATAATAATAAACCGAAAAAAACCGAAAATAAAATCGACGAAAAACCGCTCGGTTTTCTAAAAAAATCCGGGCATGAAAAACGAGGCGGCGGCGAACCTCGTGCGACGTGCGGCGGCGGCGGCGGCGGCTCCGACAGCGAGGCGGCGGCGGCGGCGCGGGGCGCGAGGCGCGGCTAGGGTTAGGGTTCGGGCAGCGGCGGCTGGTGGGCTGGCTCGGGCCCGAGGCGCGGCTTATAAAGCCCCCGGCCAGGCGGAGTCCTGGCCGGTTACGGCCCGTAGTCGGTTGCGTTTTTTTAAATAATTACGCTCGGAAAAAAAATAAAAAGAAATACTAAACGGACTCCAAAAATCCCGAAATAAATTTTTCCGGGCTTCTAAAATCAAGCCCGACAAAGTGAACATTTATTCGGGCCCCAAATGCAATTTTGAAAAACACATATTTTTTCATAAATTCAAATAAAATAACGAAAAACTCCGAAATAAATCTTATTTGATTTTATTAAATCCTCATTATTTCTTTATCTTGGGAAGTCATTTTATTCCCTCTCTCATATTTTTGTAATAGAAATAATTGATGATAAAATAAATAAAATCAAATGATCATATTTTTAAAATTTGAGAAAACTCAAATATGAAAATAACGAAATCCCCAACTCTCTCCGTGGGTCCTTGAGTTGCTTAGGATTTTCTAGGATCAAAACCAAAAGCAAATAAAATATGATATGCATGATGATCTAATGTATAACATTCCAAATTGAAAATTTGGGATGTTACAAACCTACCCCCTTAAGATGAATCTCGCCCTCGAGATTCGGGTTGGCTAGAGAATAGGTGAGGGTGGTGCTTGAGCAAATCTTCCTCTCGCTCCCAGGTGGCTTCATCCTCCGTGTGGTGGCCCCACTGAACTTTACAAAACTTGATAACCTTACTGCGAGTGACTCGGCTGGCAAACTCGAGAATCTTAACTGGTTTCTCCTCATAGGTCAAATTGTTATCCAACTGAATTGCTTCCAATGGCACTGTGTCTCTCAAAGGTACGCCAACCATCTCCGCGTGGCACTTCTTCAACTGAGAAACGTGAAACACATCATGCACTCCTGACAATCCTTCGGGCAATTCCAACTTGTAGGCCACTTCTCCCATACGCTCCAAAACTCGATATGGTCCTACAAATCGTGGCGCTAACTTTCCCTTCACTCCAAAATGCTTAATTCCTCGAAGTGGAGATACTCAAAGATAAACTCTGTCTCCGACTTCATAAACTGTCTCCTTGCGTTTAGAATCTGCGTAGCTCTTCTGCCTGGACTGGGTTATCTTGAGTCTATCGCGAATCAACTTCACTTTCTGTTCAGACTCCTTAATCAAATCAGGTCCAAACAACTGGCAGTCTCCAACTTCGTCCCATGATAACGGTGTCCTACACCTCCTTCCATACAAAGCTTCAAAAGGGGCCATCTTCAAACTGGTTTGATAGCTATTATTGTAAGAGAACTCTGCATATGGCAAATTGTCGTCCCAACTAGATCCATAATCTAGCGCACAAGCTCTCAGCATATCCTCCAAAATCTGATTGACTCTCTCGGTATGTCCATCTGTCTGCGGATGAAAAGCTGTACTGAATTCTAGCCTGGTACCCAAAGTCTCATGCAACTGCTTCCAGAACTTTGAGGTAAACTGGGTTCCTCTATCTGATACGATACTCCTCGGAACTCCATGCAGACATACGATCCTAGTCATGTATATCTTTGCCAACTTAGCACTGGTGTAAGTGGTCTTTACTGGGATGAAATGAGCTACCTTCGTCAACCGATCAACTACAACCCAAATCGAGTCATAGCCGGAACGAGTCCTTGGTAATCCCGTGATAAAATCCATGCCTAGCTTATCCCACTTCCATTCGGGTATCGACAATGGCTGCAACAATCCTGCGGGCTTCTGATGCTCTGCCTTTACTCTCTAACATACATCACAAACTACTACATACCCTGCAATATCTTTCTTCATTCCGGTCCACCAGAAAGTATCCTTCAAATCCAAATACATCTTGGTATTTCCTGGGTGAATCGAATAGGGTGAATCATGTGCCTCTTGCAGAATCAACTTCCTGATCTCCGGGTCATTAGGCACATAGACACGGTCTTCAAACCATAGGGTATCGTGCTCATCCTCACGAAATCCCTTAGCTTTTCCTTTGTTCATTTTCTCCTTTATAGTGGCAATCTCCTTGTCAGTCTTCTGAGCTTCTCTGATTATATCCCTCAAAGTTGACTGAATCTCCAATGCTGCTACATAGCCTCTCGGGACTATTTCCAAACATAGCTCACGAAGATCCTCGGCTAACTCCTTTGGTATCTCTCCCGTCATTAGTGTATTGACGTGGCTCTTACGACTCAATGTGTCAGCTACTACATTAGCCTTTCCGGGATAATAATGCAATCTCATATCATAATCCTTGATGAGCTCCAACCATGTCCTTTGTCTGAGATTCAACTCCTTCTGAGTGAAAATGTACTTCAAACTCTTATGATCCATGTACACCTCACAATGGTTTCCAATGAGGAAATGTCTACATGTCTTTAATGCATGCACTACGGCTGCTAACTCCAAATCATGTGTGGCATAATTCAATTCGTGAGGCTTCAGTTGTCGTGAAGCGTACGAAACAACTCTTCCCTCCTGCATAAGCACTGCTCCAAGTCCTCGACGTGAAGCGTCGCAATATACCTCATAATCCTTGGTCTGATCTGGCAGAATCAACATTGGTGAGGTAACCAAACGTTTCTTCAATTCCTGGAAACTAGCCCCACACTCCTCAGTCCGAATGAACTTAGTATCCTTCTTCAGCAACTCCGTCATAGGCTTTGCAATCTTCGAGAAGTTCTCAATAAATCTCCGGCAGTATGCTGCGAGTCCAAGAAAACTCCGGATCTCTCCAACTGTTGTTGGTGCTTCCCAATTGGTCACAGTGATAACCTTTGTGGGGTCAACAGCTATTCCTTCTTCGGATATAACGTGTCCGAGGAATCCTACTTCCTTCAACCAAAACTCACATTTGCTGAACTTGGCATATAGCTGATGTTCTCTGAGCTTCTCAAGTACCAAATGCTAATGTTCTTTATGCTCCTCTTCATTCTTCGAATAAACCAGAATATCATCAATGAACACCACGACGAACTTATCCAAAAGTTCCATAAACACTTTGTTCATCATGTTCATAAAATAGGCAGGTGCGTTAGTCAGTCCAAATGACATAACGGTATACTCGTACAGTCCACATCTTGTGGTGAATGCTGTCTTAGGGATGTCCTGCTCCCGAATCTTCAACTGATGGTACCCTGATCGCAAATCGATCTTGGAAAACACTTTAGCTCTTTGCAACCGATCAAACAGATCATTTATCATTGGTAGCGGGTACTTGTTCTTGATCGTTACCTCGTTCAAACCATGATAATCAACAACCATCCTTAACGATCCATCCTTTTTCTCCACTAGAAGTACCGGTGATCCCCAAGGCGAAGAACTTGGGCGAATGTAACCTTTATCCAGTAACTCCTTAATCTGCTTCTTAATTTCCACCAAATCTTATGCGGGCATCCTGTATGGTCTCTTCGATATTGGCCCTGTGCCTGGCATAAGCTCAATCAAAAACTCAATGTCTCTATCTGGTGGCATGCCTGGCAACTCTTCTGGAAATACGTCAGGAAAATCCTTTACCACTGGTACTTCCTCCTGCACAACTCCTGATAAGGAATTTACTTGGGTCCTGTTCGGCGCATGCCGGGATACATACTTTATCCTTCTTCCTTCTGGTGTTGTGAGCAAAATTGTCTTACTGGCGCAATCGATGTTTCCTCCATACATCGACAGCCAATCCATATCGAGAATTACATCCAAACCTTGAGATTCTAGAATGATTAAATCCGTCGGGAAAACATGTCGTCCTATACTTAATGGCACTTGAAAGCATCCTTGACTGGCCATGTACTCTACTCCTGGTGAGCTTACTAGCATAGGTGTTTTGAGAACCCTAGTGGGCAGGCTATACTTTTCCACAAATTCCCTTGATATGTACGAATGCGATGCACCAGTATCAAAAAGAACGAGTGCAGTAAATGACTTAACCAAAAACTTACTGATTACTGCATCAGGCTGGGCTTCAACCTCCTCCACATCAACGTGGTTCACCTGTCCCCTGTTGAAAGGGTTCGGCTTCTTTCTAGAGCTTCCATTGCCATTCTGGCCTTCAGGACATTCATTGGCATAATGTCCGGTCTTCGAACACTTGAAACAGGTGATTTGGCTCAGATCTCTCTTGGCTGGGGTTGATGGGGCGGTGCGGTTCTGGCCGTTGCTTCCTCCATTCCCACTACCATTCTTGGAGCCATTATGGTTGTGCGAGCTACCTCCTCCATGGGTATGCTAAAAGTGAACTCCCGGTTTAGGGGTAAGACGGGGCTTCTGCTGAGCTCCTGAGTTATACTTCCCTTGTCCATACTTCCTCTTGCGGTTTTCAATCTGTTGCTGCTTCCCCTCAATCATAAGAGCACGATCTACCAACTCCTGGTAGTTGTTGAAACTTGCTACCATCAACTGCATACTCAGCTTGTCATTCAGTCCTTCCAGAAACTTCTCCTGCTTAGCTACATCTGTAGCAACGTCATCTGGGGCATAACGTGCTAGCTTACTAAAGTCATCCACATACTGGCCAATTGTCCGTCCTCCTTGGCGCAAGTTGCAAAACTCACGCTTCTTCATGGCCATAGCTCCTGCTGAAACATGGGCAGTACGGAAAGCTTGCTGAAACTGGTCCCACGTGACAGTGTCTACAGGGTAAGTGGCTGTAAAATTCTCCCACCATGCTGCTGCGGGTCCTCCAAGCTGATGTGCGGCAAACTTCACCTTTTCCTCATATGTGCATCCTGCAGTGGTCAACTCCCTCCCTGTCTTGCGGAGCCAATCATCTGCTACTATCGGCTCGGTGCTACTGGAAAACACCGGCGGATTCAGCCTAAGGAAACGGGTCAAGTGATCAACTGGTGGTGGTGGCGGTGGGTTGTTGTTGTTGTTGTTGTTGTTGTTGTTGTTGTTGTTGTTGTTGTTGTTGTTGTTGTTGTTGTTGTTGTTGTTGTTGTTGTTGTTCTGGTTCTGGACTAACAACTGCATCAATGCATTTTGCTGCTGGATCAACTGAGTGAGCTCCGGTGGGAAAGCAAATCCATTGTCACGTCTCGGAGGCATCTAAGGGTTTAGAAAAGATGTGAATTAAGAATAGAATGAGGTCTAAAGAGAAAACACTACCCAAATGCACATGAGACAAATGCACACAAAATTCACTTCATTCAATCAAAAAAGAGCATACAATCGGTCTAGAACTACCGCAAAAGTGTGTGGACTATAATATGTACATGGTGGAACACTACTACCGTTATGGTGGTCTATTTAGAAAAACTGCTCCGATGAAGACTCCATGATACCGCTCCAGCTTCGTCTTCAAATTCATCATCACTAGGATCGGAATCGGTGTCGTCGATGATGATGTAGTTATCTGGACAGGTGCAATCTTCATCTTCTCCTCCGGGTGCTGAATTCCCCTTGAGTTCTTCAATCTTCTCCTTAAGATCGTCGTTTTGTCTCACTAGAGCTACAATCTCATCCATGTAGTCCTTGCGAGTGGCCTCCAGTTCTCCCTCTATCTCAATAATCTTGGCTTTTGCCTTCTTCAACTCCATCATGTCTGCGCACATCTGGTTCTCCTGGCGTCGAATGTGCTGGTTTAACTCCTGGATGAAGGCTGCAATGGATCTATCCTTCTTGGTGCTAACTATCTCCCATTGTTCATCTCGGCGTCCTCAAATCTGGTAAATAGTGTCCTTGAGGTCTTCTTGGTAAACTTCTCCAATGCGTCCCATGGTGATATGAGCTTCCATGCTCTTTCCCAGACTCCATGTTGGTGCATTGAAAACACACTCTATGGGCTCCGTGATTGGCGCGAACGTCCTTCCTGGAACTAGAGCTTGAATCTTCCAGCGCTCCTCTTCGGGTAAAGTGGCGTTGTAGGTCCCGGTGAAGCTTGGTATTCCAATGTTCAGGTACTTGGTGACTTCCTTTAGGTGTCGTCCAAAAGGTGTATCTTCATCCGGCTGGGTGAACTTGATCCTCGCTTCCGTCATCCTAAAAGAGTATAAAAGATGAGGAGTCAGAAATGAGAAGAGAGTAGTGAACTAGGGCTTTAGCTTAGTGGTCGTGTCCTACAGTCAGCGTGTGCTCTGATACCATCTCTATAGCGACCAGACCTCAAACAGTCTGACCTCTGTGCTCAGGTGTCATCCCTGGATCAGTAATGCTGACACCACATAGTACTTCGAAGGATTTATAACAGAGTATGATGTGGAGTGAACCTCGTGACGAGGGTCGGTCCGTTGTTGGCCTGATCTTTCACGGCACAAAACTCCATCGCAGCAAGAACTCGTTGCGGGTTTACGAAAATATTCACAAACTCCGCATAAACAACACGCCAACCCCTCAATCCGAAGGAATAACATGGACGAACCGTATAGGCTCAGCTTGTAATCCCCTGCGCGTCGCGTCGCAGAAACTCACACGCCAGTAGAGATTTTGACAAGAATTCTCTAAACTCAATAATGGCCGACGGCCGAATCACACGCTGTGTCTAATTCATCTCAATATAACCTAATCTATCATTTAACCAATAAAATATCCGGCCACATTGATCACCTATGATTACAAGACGAACTAGTACTACTATCTATCTCTTGTGGCCTTGTAAGTCAGTGGACCCCAACCAGACTCCATCAGACACATGAAATCCCATGCGTAGCAAGTCCTTCCCCAAATGACGTGGCTTTTCTCCTTAATTGGTAGAAATAAAAAGAGAAATTGTTTCTTATCTCCAATCTGCACGCAACAACTGGCGGCAAGTAACTTATCAACTTTGATCTCCATAAAGTACTGGTTGTCTTCCTCAGGTCCTGGCTCACCAAAATATTTGTACATACATATCTTCTGTCCAAACAGGCACGTGTTGGAGTTGACCTCCTCATGTTCTTCTTTAGACTGAACCGAACAATCAATTACAATCTCATTGTCTTTGTAGCTCAGTCTGATGTAGCGTGGCGCATAAACATCAATGATCTTTAACCCATCGACCCGCGGCAATAATTCGTAAAGATTAGTAATACCAACGTTAGTCATGGCCGTATCATCCTCCCTCCCTTTAAGTGAAACCGTCCTCGGTTTCATAATATCATCCATTGATTGTTCGGGTGCCACAAAGAATTCTGCAACTTCGGCCTCCTTTTCCTTCTCCTTTTATCGTTCCTTCATCTTCCGCAGTCGTTCCTTCCTCCAGTTATTGAACAGCTCCTTCTCCATAGCCATCAGAACATATTTTGTATTCTGTTCGATAGTGTACCATGGCTCTCCAAGCAGCATATGACATGAAACCATCGGTACCGGAAGAACGTCACACAAAACCTCACAACAAAATTTGCCGACTGGAAAAAATAGTGTAGTTTGGTGTGTGATGTTAAGCTTGTCATAGCACCTCCTCAGTGAGTACGGTCGTGGATGTGGTGTCATTGCTAGCGCCAACTTCTCCACCATGTCGATGCCCACCGCGTTGATCGAACTATCATGGTCGATCGTCGTAGCGCAAACTTTGTCTCCCACTTTACAGTAGGTATGAAAAAGTTCAGCGCCGTAGCCTGTATCCTCCAGCAAAAAGTCGCTGGATAGCCTCCAGTAGCTTCTTGGTGACGGTGCGCCGACCGTCTCCTCCGAAGTGTCGTGAGAAACGCCGGTCTCTGATACCACTTGATGTGGAGCGAACCTCGTGACGAGGGTCGGTCCGTTGTTGGCCCGATCTTTCACGGCACAAAACTCCATCGCAGCAAAAACTCGTTGCGGGTTTACGAAAATATTCACAAACTCCGCATAAACAACACGCCAACCCCTCAATACGAAGGAATAACGTGGACGAACCGTATAGGCTCAGCTTGTAATCCCCTACGTGTCGCGTCGCAGGAACTCACACGCCAGTAGAGATTTTGACAAGAATTCTCTAAACTCAATAATGGCCGACGGCCGAATCACACGCTGTGTCTAATTCATCTCAATATAACCTAATCTATCATTTAACTAATAAAATATCTGGCCACATTGATCACCTATGATTACAAAACGAACTAGTACTATTATCTATCTCTTGTGGCCTTGTAAATTGGTGGACCCCAACCAGACTCCATCAAACACATGAAATCCCATGCGTAGCAAGTCCTTGCCCAACTGACGTGGCTTTTCTCCTTAATTGGTAGAAATAAAAAGAGAAATTGTTTCTTATCTCCAATCTGCACGCAACAACTGGCGGCAAGTAACTTATCAACTTTGATCTCCACAAAGTACTGGTTGTCTTCCTCAGGTCCTGGCTCACCAAAATATTTGTACATACATATCTTCTGTCCAAACAGGCACGTGTTGGAGTTGACCTCCTCATGTTCTTCTTTAGACTGAACCGAACAATCTATTACAATCTCATTGTCTTTGTAGCTCAGTCTGATGTAGCGTGGCGCATAAACATCAATGATCTTTAACCCATTGACCCGAGGCAATAATTCGTAAAGATTAGTAATACCAACGTTAGTCATGGCCGTATCAGAGTAGCAATCACACACTTATTACATCAATGTCTCAAAGAGAACTTATTACAATAAATATGGCTTAAGGCCATCTAATAACGATAACAGCGGAAGGCTTGGAAGATAAGTGAGTCCATCAACTCCAACGGCATCACTGAGTATAGAACCACGACCTAAGAGGCACCTTACTCGTCGTCTGAAAAGTCTGCAACATGAAACGTTGCAGCCCGAAAACGGGTCAGCACATGGAATATGCTGGCAATGTAACACATAGAGAGTAATGAATGATAAGCATATACTACATGCATATATGGTTGGTGGAAAGCTCTATGGTTACAGTTTTGCATAAAGCTAATTTTTCCCTACTACAAAGGAATAAATTTATTTAACTATCATGGTGGTTATTAAACATTGAGAATGGTTGACAGCATTCTCAATCCCAATTTAAATAATCATCATTAAAACCCGACAATATTAATTTAGAAGTAACATGATGAGATTCACATGATATCCAAGTACTAGATACTCAAAACGTCCATAACCGGGGACACGGCTAACCATGATTAGTTTGTACACTCTGCAGAGGTTTGGGCACTTTTCCCCACAAGACTCGATCGCCTTCGTTTGATTTCTCGCACTACATGGTGTTTGAGAAACGGATGACCGAGACACAGTCTTTCAGAAGCGCTAGCACCTTACGACAGATAGACCGGTACACCTACTTTCCCCTACATCTGCTAGTCTACCCTGTAAGAGTTCGCACGACTTAATCAACTATGCCAGAGCCCATAATGGCTTGTGGCTGCACACGGAAGTTTCTAGTTTGAATAATCTCATGATCCCTTTGAGCCTGGGTGGCGGTCCAAAAAGAAACAGGCAATCCTGGAATACCCAGGTACCTCAATCCACCCAGATGTGTGTTTTAAGTTGCCACCTTAGATAAACCATTAATTGACAATCTCACATTTGTCATGGATATCACTCACCCAATCCACGTCTACTAGCATAGCATGGCATAATAAGCAAACGTAGAAGTAACTCCCAAAGGTTTCATAAATAAACAGGTAATAGGTACTACCTCAACTACTTCCCATCACATAATTTAAATTAGATCCTAATCATGCAATGTTTGAGGATTGGTCTAATGCAATAAAACTGGGTAGTAAAAGAGGTATGATCAAAGTGTTACTTGCCTTGCTGATGATCCGCGAAACCTAGAGATTCGAAGTAACAGGCGGCGCACTCCGGATGTTCTATCGCAGAAAAACAAACAAGCATACAATAAGTACTCATCTAATGCACAGGTAAAACTCAAATAAGAGATCTAACCAGAAAGTTCAACTTAAGAACTCCGGTTTGCAAAAAGAATCAAATCGAACGAAGCAACGGAAGTCAAACGGTGGAAGAAAACAACTTCGTTCTACTAATCTGGACCTAAGTCAAATTTTACAGTAGCAACAACTTGTTTAAGTTGATTAATCGGAAAGAGGGTTTCAAGACGAAACTCCAGGCGCTTGAATCGCCTGATTCCGATAAACGAGCGAAAAGTTATACTAAAACGAAAATCGGATCAGAAATCTCGAGCGGAAAATAACCGCGGAAAATCCGAGAAAAAGAAAAATGACGAACGGATTAACGAACGAACGTTCGTTAATTAACCTAATCCCGAAATAATAAAATAATAATAAATAGAAAAAAACCGAAAAAAAACGACGAAAACCGCTCGGTTTTCTAAAAAACCGGGCACGAAAAACGAGGCGGCGGCGAACCTCGTGCGACGTGCGGCGTCGGCGGCGGCGGCGCGGGGCGCGAGGCGCGGCTAGGGTTAAGGTTCGGGCGGCGGCGGCTGGTGAGCTGGCTCGGGCCCGAGGCGCGACTTATAAAGCCCCCGGCCAGGCGGAGTCCTGGCCGGTTACGGCTCGTACTCGGTTGCGTTTTTTTTAAATAATTACACTCGGATAAAAAATAAAAAGAAATACTAAACGGACTCCAACAATCCCGAAATAAATTTTCCCGGGCTTCTAAAATCAAACCCGACAAAGTGAACATTTATTTGGGCCCTAAATGCAATTTTGGAAAACGCATATTTTTTCCTAAATTCAAATAAAATAACGAAAAACTCCGAAATAAATCTTATTTGATTTTATTATTAAATCCTCATTATTTCTTTATTTTGGGAAAGTAATTTTATTCCCTCTCTCATATTTTTGTAATAGAAATAATTGATGATAAAATAAATAAAATCAAATGATCCTATTTTCAAAATTTGAGAAAACTCAAATATGAAAATAACGAAATCCCCAACTCTCTCCGTGGGTCCTTGAGTTGCGTAGGATTTTCTAGGATCAAAACCAAAAGCAAATAAAATATGATATGCATGATGATCTAATGTATAACATTCCAAATTGAAAATTTGGGATGTTACAGATCTCAACACATATATGGAAATCCGGTCTCATTTTGGGCAGTTCCACCAAAATTAAGCGAAGCAAAATGTCGCAATAGCAAGAAGTTGAATAGATATCCATGTTTTAGTAGAGGAAAAAAAAAGGGATCAATTACTAGCCAATAAAGGAGGATGAAACATGCGTCCACAAAAATGGTAATCCCGCCAATCCCTAACAAATGTTGCAGTTTTGAAATAAGATTTAGTAGTTAATTCTGAAAGTGGCATTGCTTAATTTTACCAGCGGCATTAGATTAACAAAAAGCATAAACAGTTCCAGGGGAGAGTGGGCGCAACAACAACATGTGCTTCCATCTACTTATAAAGGGGGTGATGCAGAGTTTGTTGTAACAAAGCAACAAGCATAATGTCTGGGTTGGTCCCATTTTTGTTCACTACTTAATGGGAAAAGACAGGAATACAATAGCTTCAATTCAACATTAATATAAAACAGTACCAATACAAGTAGCACAACATCTCAAAACACACTGCACGATCATGTGGATGAAGGCAAGTACCAACCTGTCATGACGCACACAAGATCACGTACGAATCTGCCAACATGAATATGAAATCCAATCACATTTTGTGTAGTTAGTCTGAAATCAAGTAAAGTCACCGGTGTGACATTTAAGTTTGCTATAGCGACAAGTTGAATAGATATCCCTGATTTAACAGAGGGAAAAAAGGAAACAATTACTGCCAATAAAGGAGGATGAAACATGCGGCCACAAAAAGAAGCATCTACCTTATCTTGATGGAAAACAAAGTATAGGACAGTAGCATTTCTAAAACGGTTGCATTGATTCATATTAACAGAGAAATTCTCTTAAAATAGTTTAGTAGTCAATTCTGAGAGTGGCATTGCTTAAAATACAATAGCTTCAATTCAACATTTATTTAAAACAGTACCAATACAAGTAGCACAGCATCTCAAAACACACTTCACGATCATGTGGATGGGACATGGGACATGCCAGCACCATGTGCGTCCACACATATAAATGGGTGATGCAGAGTATGTAGCCAAGCAACATATCTGCGTTGGTCCCATATTTGTTCTCTTTGAAACTTTTTCCAATGTGAGGGTAGCAAATCTAGTCCTGCACAAACTACCCGACCCCCAGTTTCTTTCCCTTTTCAACAAAGAGTTCGGTTCCTTATAGATGTGTGTATTGGGTTACCCCCTTTTTCCCTTCTCGACCAACAAAGCGGCTGGATAGCTAGTCTATACTACTTTCCCTCCCTCCTTCCCTCATTGAACCACGACCTAGATTCATGCTCCACCCCACCGCACCCTTCTTTCCTCTTTGAACCAAGACCTAGATTCGACTAGAGAATCGAAAAAGATCAGCATGCTGCTAGACCAATGACGGTTTCAAAGAAACTTATACATTAGGGTCGTCGGGATGTGGCAAGGCGTGCGGCGGGAGGTCGGACCTGCCCACACTACGTACGACAGCGAGGAAGAAGGGGTCGGTGGCCCTCCCTCACAGGCGCTGGGTGAAAGAGAAAAGCGCAGCCGGCAGTGGATTGCCTCCCTCGCCGAAGGCGATAGAGTGAACGCTGCACCTCCTCCCCTTCCCGGTGTGATGCGATCCGGACGCCTCCTTCGCCAGCTGTTTGTGAGGGGGGTGAGAGAGACAGAGGCCACAACGCAGTCTTGTTTAGATCTGGTGAAGAGGGTGAGAGACAGTGAATATAGAAAACCCTAGCAAAGGAACGCTGAGCCTCCAGCGTGTGTGTGTGTGTGTCTATATATATATATATATATATATATATATATATATATATATATATATATATATATATATATATATAGTGCGGCGAGAGTGTGGAGAGTGCAAACACTAGCGAACAAGCGCTGAGGGTCCAGCTTATATATATACTGTAGTATGGACTGAGCCCCGGTGCCTTAACTGCACCTGCTTTTGGCTGTATGACAGGTGGGCCAGCCACTTTGGGCCCACCTGTCATAAACCCAAAGGCAGGTGCACTAAAGTCAATGAAGCTGTGTCCATATAGTACTCGTGTATACGACTAATATATAGTGGAGTGGTTTTCTTATTCTCTCCATAACAATCGCTTTAAATTGTGTAAGTACGAAACGAAACTCTTTATTTAACGTACCAGTGAAGAAAACTACTACCCCCTCTGTTCATAACATTCGTTTTAAATTGTGTAAGTACGAAACGAAACTCTTTATTTAACGTACCAGCGAAGAAAACTACTACCCCTCTGTTCCTAAATATTTGTCTTTCTAGAGATTTCAACAAATGACTACATATGGAGCAAAATGAGTGAATCTACACTGTAAAAAATGTCTATATACATCCGTATGTGGTAGTCCATTGCAAACCACTTGAAAGACAAATATTTAGGAACCGAGGGAGTACTTCCGATGAACTAACGATCCACACGTCCTGGTCGCACTTCCTGTCCTTCACGTGCGGTACACTACCCTCCCTTAAGTGAACAACCACACATTAGCCAAATTATCGGAAACGTGTGAGAGTGTGTACAAATAAAGAATTTTAATTTCAATTATCGGAAAGGTTTGAGAGTATGTACAGTTTGCCCTCTCTAATAATTATGGTTTGTTGTGTTCGGCCTAAACTTGGTCAAACTTTACAAAGTTTGACTTCAGTCAAATCTAATATGCGGAGTAAATAAAAATGGAGGGCTACTACGTCCATCCGGGTTTTTAGTCCACACCATTTTTTTAATCAAAGTTAATAACTGAACAAATAAAATTACAGGGGATCTGGAGACAAAGTT
The DNA here is from genome assembly GCA_032464435.1 of Aegilops umbellulata. Classification (NCBI taxonomy): domain Eukaryota; kingdom Viridiplantae; phylum Streptophyta; class Magnoliopsida; order Poales; family Poaceae; genus Aegilops; species Aegilops umbellulata. The sequence continues at coordinate 119,563,717 of CP136054.1, read as the reverse complement.
GTGAGAAGGCTTAGAAATCAATACCAAACTAGTACCAACGTCAATCCTTCTTCGAGGAAACATTTGGTTCATAGCCAAATGTTTGATAAAATTGCACCAACGTGAAATATGACTGCGTCTCCAACGCAACCAAGGTGAACTGACGAAGGATATCATCTTTGTGGGTAACAAGCAAAGAGCACTGATGGAAGACAACTTGTTTTTCATTGAAAATCGACCAGCTTCACCAGCCGACGCAACCATGAGGCGCAACCATGAGCATCGACATGTCATCGTGGTGATGCATCATCCATTTGGCATCAAGTTTGGGTGAGGCACCAATGAAGTTCGACAAATCCTCACTATGGTCTGTTACTTCTCAGTACTCAAGCTCGAGGAAGGAAGAACCACGTGGCAGAGGATAGTGAGGCGGAACAACAATGGCCATCCAATTTTGTGCAGTTCCAGTAAAATTGAGGAAGACATGCCCGGGTATGGAGATATGCATCGCTGTTTTACAAGATTAACAACGACATCTCAATTGTCAATAAGAATTATGAAAAGTACACCAACAAACAGAAGCATCATGATTATCTTGATGGAAACTAAACCAGGATACCTGAGAAAAAAACATTTATTCATTTAACCAGTGATAGTATTAGATTAGCAACAGTAATAGGCATATGGACAATGACCACACAACCACCATGTACTTTTTGTCGAAACAACATGTATACCTCCACCGAGGCATAAATCAGGACAACTTTTCGAGTGGCATTTCCTCTATACTAGTAGGTGATGTTGGACCAGCTGATGAACCCTAGCTACTATACATGGGGAGCTGGGGAGTAGTCGCATAGAAGAAAACCTGCATGCAGCGACCTGGGGATTTGGACCAGTACAAGAAGTTATACCTCAGGTGGGCGAGATGTCGCTTAGGCAGGCGGGCGGGATCTACCCACACGACGACAGCGAACAAGGGCACAGAGGACCTTCATCCGCGCCAGCGCCGGCTCCGAGAGGACGGTGCACATCGGCTTCCTCCATCGCCGACGACGACAACGTCAACGCTGCGCCTCCTCACCTCCCGCAGCGGACGGGATTCGGCTAGATATGTGACCACCGGCGAGGAGAGAGATAGTGTGGACAATGTCATCTTGTTTTGATATGGAGAGGGTGAGAGAGCGAGACGCGAGAAACTCTATCAAACAAGAGGCTATAATGGAGTAAAACAATCTCTCCATAGCAGTGGATTTAAATAGAATACGCGCGTTCCCGGAAAAAAGAAACGAAAACTGGCGGACAATTTTATAACGTACCACGAAAGAAAACTCGATAAAAAACATGCCCCTGCTTCCAGGTCGCGAGTGTCGTCATGCACACACATAGACATAGACATGCATATCGGTGTTTACGTAAAATTCCATTTCCATCTCCATCTCCAATCATATTTGTCCAACTGGCAAATTATTTACGTTGTTAATTATATACGCGGCAATATTAACGTACAACATCTCTTGTTTGCGGGCGTCCGGACCGCTGCCACGGCCGCTCGTGACCAACCCGAACCCTCTTCATCACCCGCGCGTGCTTCCTGCCCGAAACGGTCAGTGCCGCATTCATGCCCGGCCAGAGCGGACGCGACCTCTCACTGAAGCAGGCATTGAAGCGGCCCGCCGGCCGAGAGAGCGTCGGCCGCACCGCTTCCTGGTGCACGCGACTGCTCCGTGTTCAAAGGTCGCAATAGCCGGCCACAACATGCATGTAAAAAGTTCTTGCGAGTCCGTGCTACAGCTAGCTATCCTCCCCCAACTCGACAATCTCTTCCAGTAGTACTAGTAGTCCATGGCGCGATCCATCGACAAGCTGACGGGAAAGTTATCTTATACTCGGTTTGCGGTGAGTGGCATGCCGAGTGACCGTGTGGGGTCGAGTCGTGGAGGAGGGTGAGACACAAACGTGACATACGTGATTTAAACATTAGTTTTGCTCTATGGCGCCATCCAACGAAACGAAACGTTGGTTTCTCTCTGTTTCCATTTTTTCTCTGGAAAAATGGAAAATTTCCACTCTATTTTCATTCCTACTCCAAGGTTGCCCCGTTACAACATTCCATCAAATACAAAGGAAAACTAACATGCATGCTGATGCATCTCAATGATTCACAAATCATAGCCAATATTTACTTCACAACTAAAGACAAAAGTTGTGAGAGCGTGTACGAAAGAAAAACTACTGATGGGGTCACTACGACTTAAACCCTAAACCCTAAACATGATTTAATTTCCTGGCCAGGTAGAACCTGTCGAAGGAAAGACGTCTAACACCCTCGGATCATACGATGCTTTTGTGCAGTTCCACTAAAATCGAGCTGAGCATCCCCGATGGTAAAGATATTGAAGAAGTGTGATTAGAATAATAGTACTGGCACTAGTTCATGCGACATAAACTCATCACAAGTAGAAGCCGGTAGAAGTAGAGAAAGATCGACATGGAGATGGAGCTACGTGGGGAGCTGCGGCACTGGAGCAAGCCGGCTCCAAAAGGAAGATGGACTACCTGGGACGTCGGGCTGTAGCTAGAAGGGTGGTTGGGATGCGGCATCGGCCCATACCGCGGTAACCCCCGATTGGGACGCACCGACTGTGGATTTTCTCCATCGCCGATGTCGACCGCGTCTACGCAAAACATTGTTCCCTTCCCCCAGCTGCGGGATCAGGCCGAATATGTGACCAGCGGTGTGGCCACCGTTGTTCTATGCTTGTGAAGAGAGCAACCCCAATAAGCAGGCTTGTAGCTTAGGCTCCTGCTAGTGTATATATAGTGGTTTTCTTTTTCTCTCCATATCAACCATTTTATATTACGCATGTGTCATTGAAGAGTGAAATGATGGTTGCTTCTTCCGACTAACTTACTGTGTGATTTGACTGCTCCTTTAGTGGCCCCTACACGCACTCCCCCTACGTGTATGCAACAGTCACACGTACACATGGATGCAAAAACGCGCGCGATGCCCTAATGCATGTATGTCCGAGCACACGACGGAACACACACGGTCATTCTCAAGTGCTCAACCTACACGTGCATGCACACACATACTCAGCCAGGGTGAGCTAGTGACCGTATAAACACCGGAAGATGTATATATTGAGCGCAATGAGCGTATTATGAAGTCCACTGACCGTATTTTTACAAATATACAGTGACAGACAGTGCATTTATATAGTTTGAAATTAAGCCATATTAACCGGAGAGGAGGCAATATGGACTAGCATTACTTTGTTGTGTCCCGCCAACTTGCCGAACGAGGAGAAGCTTTCAGGACGGGAGAAGCTTGCGCGTGGTGGCTCGCAGGACAAGGAGAAACTTTTGACTAATGCAAGTTGTCCTTCGCTCAGGCGATGGACGTGCAACAATTAATTCGGTGTCAGATTGCCAGAAGCATACCCTATACTAGTACTATTATTGTTGCACTTCCCGAAGAGGCGAACAACCAAGCGCAAAGTTTACTACTCCCTCCGTCTAGGTGTGTAAGTCACCTTACAAAACCAAATAATCTCAAAACACTTAGGGACCATACATTAACTCCCTCCTTGTTTCTTGTTTTGTGACATATCAACCAATAAGAGATGTGGGCCGTCCATGCTTTCAATGACTTGAGACTGCCAAACATGACACGCAGTGGTTAGTTCATTGCATGCAATGCTATTAATTAGCAAAAAGACATTAAGTTTTCTCGTTTTCTTCTCCGCCTTGGTCGCGGTGCACAACGTAAGATGACTTACACACCTAGACGGAGGGAGTAGTACTAGTACTACTATTGTCTATAGAGGTACTATACTAGTACTAGGAACCGGATGGAGGAGCGTCTGCACTCTTATTATATTTTTAAAATGTGATAAAGCAATCTTCAACACATTTGGTTCTCTTCGAGGGTTCTCGCATGTAACAATGGAAGTTGATTGCATGGAACACTCGCCACAATTCTCGCTTAATTCTGGCTCATATCCTGTTAAAAACAGGAGCGCTCGGTAATATTTCCTATTTTTTTTGTTATTCAGCATGTAAACAGGTCAGCAAACCTTGCAGTGCATCTTTGTGCGAACCGTGCTTGCTGCACTTTGAATGTGGCCGAGAGCTGGCTTGATGAAACACCTCACTTCCTACTTTTTTTGCGGGGTACCTCGCTTCCTAGTAACCAGTGTCTTGGCTGATCGTCCTAAGAATGCTTATATATGAATAAAGCTCTCTCATTTACCCGCAAAAAAGATTAAACCATATTAACCGAAAAGGAGGGAGTATGGACTAGCACTACTTGTTGGTGTGTCCTGTCAACTCGCAGAACGAGGAGAAGCTTGCAAGACAAGGTGAAGCTCGCTTACGCCTTTTGACTAATGCAATGTACCCTCGCCCAGGCGGTGGACATGCATCAGTTCATTTGGTGTCAGATTAACAGAGGCATACACTATAGTACCGAACATGCGGAGTACCATCATTGTTCGACTTCATGAAGAGACGAAGAGCCAAGCGCAAGGTTTAGTAGTACGAGTACTACTACTACTAGAACCGCATGGTGGAGCCTCTATACTCTTTTTTTTATTCTTTGATAAAGTACACATTTATTCTGGAGAAGGGCAGAAAACGACAGCCCAACATGTAATGATGATATCGATCAACCATGCTCGAATATAGCTTGGCCTCCGTGCGAGCCCGTCTCTGTGTTCTCGCTCCTCGTTTCTCTCAAGGAATGGCGGGTTGGCCATTTTGCCATCAATTGAGATCGGTTTTCTCACACTCCGGTCCCACATGTCAGTGATATGCCAAGAGGAGGTGCGTTGACCGACTGACCATACGCGTACTTGGTTTTGCACCTTCATACTACTCCTCCCTCCGTCATAGTTTACAGGGCGCGCTTCATTATGATGCATTTCTGTCAATGCATTTCCACCACCAGAGATGCTTTAGACGCGTTTGGTTTAATGCTCAATTAATTAGGGCGTGGTAACCGCTATTTTCTCTCGTTGTAGTACTACAGAGTGGAGTAAGTGCATGCATATGTGTACCCGGGGTGGAAGCACTGCATGCATGCATGTACGCATTATTTCCTCTAGTAATAGACGCTGTGCTATAACTACCAATGCTATTTTTCAGGCCGATCGCTAGTCGCCTTGGTCCCAGAGATTTTATGTTTTCTGAAGCGCGCTCTATAAACAGTGACGGATGGAGTAGTATGAGCGGATTCAAAGAAGAGCGTATTGATGGTTGCTTCTTCCAAGCAACTTACAGTGGGAAAGGTGGGGCTTATGATTTGACTGCTCATTACTCACTATTAATGCGGCGCAACGACCGGTCTGAGTCTCCCATGCGGCTGTGCACTACCCCCCTGGTTCTTAAATATACTCTGCAGTATTTGTCTTTCTAGAGATTTCAACGAGTGACTACTCAAATATTTGTCTTTTTAGAGATTCAAATGGACTACTACATACGGATGTATATAGACATATTTTAGAGTGTAGATTCACTCATTTTGCTCCGTATGTAGTCACTTGTTGAAATCTCTAGAAAGACAAATATTTAGAAACGGAGGGAGTACACATACGAAGCAAAATGAGTGAATCTACACTCCAAAATATGCCCATTTGAAATTTGTAAAAAGACAAATATTTAGGAATGAAGGAGTATAATTTTGTGCATGGCACATGGACCCGGATGCCGAATAGGCTTCTGGCAATGATATCAAGCTTCCAGCATTTGTTTAGATAATTGACGTACTACACAAATAATTTTCTAGCGACATGAAATTGTACAATGGTGTGAGCTTTCAGCTTTTGTTTCGTGTGTCTTGCCATCGATGCTCTTTTGGAAGCAATAAAAACTAACTTCCTTGCTAATCAAAGCTAATATTTACATCACAACTAAAGACAAAGTTGTGAGAAGGTGTTAAATTAAAATTGATCCATGCTTTCATTGGCAGCAACGTCCCCCCAACTCAGTCTAAATCAACAAGGCATGTTGGGAAAAAAGTAGCTGTCTGGAGCATGCAACATTCCGATCATTTTGTGCAGTTCCACTAAAATAGAGTTGAGCGTCCCTGTTCCAAAGATATTAAGTATCATACGATAATAGCGGACTGCTGATGAAATAATAAACACACAAATAGAAGCCGGTCACCTTTGCAGTCTCTCTTAAGACTAACTAGTTGGAGAAGATTAGGATCGGAGTTGGATGAGGGGAATAGAGCAAAACCAATCTCCCTTTGTGCAGTCGCACTGAAATGTAGAGACGTTGTCCGTGTGACATTTTGGTAGAACTGCACAAAACACTCTTAAGAAAAAAGTGATTTGTGCAGTTCACCAAAAGGTCGCAATAACAACAAGATGAAATGGATAGCCCTGTTTGCAAAAAAGAGGTAGACAGGAAACAATTACTGGCCAATAACAGTTGATGACACAAGCAACGACAAAAAAGAAGCATATTCCTTGTCCCAAGGGAAGATAACAACACGGTTGTGTTTGTCTAAAACGGTGTGAGGACGAGATTGCAATATGGAAAGTACGCCGGACGAGCTACGTTTTGGGTAAAGAACTATGGAAGATCCACACGCAGCGACGTGGGAAGATGGGTAGTGGAGCAAGGCCGGAGGGGATACCTGGAGGTCGTTAGGATGTAACTAGGTGAGCGGCGGCAGGCGGAATCTGCCCATACTGCGGCAGCGAGTAGGTGGCATAGGCACTACCACGCCGGAGCTTGGTCAGAGAGAACGGCGTGTACCACAGATCGGGAAGTGCTTCCACGGCGCTGTCGAACAGAGAAACGATGCACGTCCTCTCTTTCCGCCGCCGGACGGGATGCGGCCGGATCAGTGACCAACAGTGAGAGAGAGAGAGAGGCCACCGCAGCCTTGTGTGAGATACTCTGAAGAGAGAAAAACCAGACAGGCAGGCTCCATTGTATATAGTGGAGCGTACTACCTTTTTCTCCATAAAAATCGTTTTATATTCTGTGTACGTGCCATTGAGCGATATACTTTATTTAAAAATAACGCGCCAACGCATCAAGTTGAACTTTGTTTCGTGCACGCGTGGTACACGACCTCCGTAGGTAAACAACTGCTACACGCATTCAAATTAGCATGTGGGCTGGCATTTCGTACAGAAATGAGCTCCACCGTGTACCTGCGCGGGTGTGGCTGGGCACGAAGTGTGAGTACGTGCATGATGCACCTATTCCCTTCTTGTATACGTACACCACCTACGTGGGGTTGTGTGAGAGAGATACAAACGTAGAGAGATATAGTGTGTGGGTTCGTGAGAATTTGGGGGGGTGACGGTGTCCTGGACTAGGGGGTACTCACCACGTCGTCCCCCAATCGGTTAGATTGGGCCGAGGACCCCCAGGGCCGCATACTCATGGGCCAGTCCGGACAGGTGCCGCATACAAGGAAGATTCCACAAGACTTGGCGATCAAGACAAGGACTCCTCCCCCACCGGCGTATTCGGCTAGGACTCTTGTTATCCTGGGCCTCTGGTGCATTATATAAACCGAGGCCAGACTAGTCGATCGATTATTATGAGATGACTCATCATACCTCTAGGGTTTAGACCACAACATATGATCTCGAGGTAGATCAACTCTGTACTACACCCATATGAATACAATCAAAAGCAGCATGTAGGGTATTATCTCATCAAGAGAGCCCGAAGCTGGGTAAAACCCCGTGTACATGTTACCATCGATCCTAGACGCATAGTTCGGGACCCCCTACCCGAGATCCGCTGGTTTTGACACCGACATTGGTGCTTTCATTGAGAGTTCCGCTGTGTGATCGACAAAAGGATCGATGGCTCGCTTGCAGATCAACTGCGACTTCGGCATCTTCGTCACCAGCTCGATTGGTCACCTTGGTTCGACCAAGAATTGCGCCCTGTGTTCGGATCACCATGTTCGGACGAGGGCCTTCATCAAACATCAACTCCGATCTCTATCAAGATCACGGAGGAATCATCCATGAAGCTCGGGGGCTCAATGTCAACATTGCCCTCAAGCGACCGTGCTGTTTTTCTGGACAGCGAACTCGTATCTTCTGCTGCCACCTCCTCGAGTATCGCTTTGACGATCACTTTGGTGGAATTGTGCGGAATTGAGGCTACAACAACCCTGGAAAATTTCGTCGAGTTCCGATGGAGGAATCTCCGGCAATCCATAATATACCGGAGCCCTGTCAAATCTGGACGGGAATCTGGACGAGTTTAGGGCGTGGTGTCCAGCTTCTAGCTCGGGGGTCCTTTGGAAGATCCAAACATTGATCGGCTGCGGAATTACTATATCTACCACCCTTCAAAATTTCAGCTCGATCCGACCGTCCAAACTCTGGGAACCTTCCGATTAGTGCATCACTTTTCAGATCTGTTTTCTGCGCGAGAACGAATCCGACCCGAATTCATCTTTTTTATGAACGGGATTTCGGACATCCTTTTTGAAGGAAGTTTTGTATGGGATATTGTGTATTGTTCCCGAACACATCCCACTAACTTTAAGATCTTTTGAACATGATCTTCAACATCATTGCTGGTGTCAAACCAGTCCGACAATATTGCTCCATGGCTGCCGACCTGTGCTAGACACGTCGTCACTTTGTTGAGCCGAGCTCAACTTCTTCGGATCATCATCTCGGCAAGCCGAACAAGAGTCCGGCATCGCGAAGGACAAATCATCACCAACATCGCCGCCCCACGGATTACATGGAGCGGGCATACCGGCATCACCGCACGGTCGCTTCATCAAGTCGGCATCTACCACGTCACGACCTGCATCGGCAGGGCCGCACTGTTGCCCCTTCAAGCCGGTGTCCATCACGCCGGACTACTTCGACTCATCGACTGGCCTCGAGGCTTCGACATCTCGGCTGGACCGGAGGATTCATCATCTCTTCATCAACCTACTCCGGACACTTCGGCGTCACTAGCCGACCAGCTTCGTCACGATTGGCCGGACCGAGGGCTTCGCCTCGGCGAGCCAACCTTTGCCAGCATCATCTTCCTTTGGATTACTACAACAAATAAACCAGGTGCTATTGATCCTAATATTTTTTGCATGTTTGGGTTCATTTTTTCCAAGGAATTATTACTCTGGTTTGTCCATCATATGTTCACAGGTCTATCAAATGGTGGCCGCATTAACGACGGTCGCATGCTGGTTCGGTTAGTCTCCGTACATAGTCCGGCGAACGCCGCATCCGGAGCGCGGACCGACCTGTGAATTCAGGCTTTGCCACGCCTTTACCGCATCACGCCGACGCCCTGCATCGACATCGACTTCGGCGCCAGGCCATATTTCTTTTATTACTCACTTTGCATAAATTATTCATTATGCAACGATTTTTTATTTATCATTATTACCATTATCTCCCGTTTGCACTATTTTCTGTGCACAGGAAAATGATCCGGGGACTTCGGCGTCACTCTGCCGGTCTGCATCGACCATGCTATGTCACCACTTCGGCGTGTCGAGCTCTCCGCTCCGCCACCTCGGGACCAGCTTGGGGGATAGAACCTTGTCCCGCATCAAGCTCGGACTGCGAACACATTAACCAGCTAAGTCGCTTTCATGCTCAAAGCTTTAATTTCTAACGTGTGTTCGGTTTGATCAAGCGTTATACTTTTTTGAAAAAAAAAGTTGCTTATAAAAAAAATTCTTGTCCAAACTTTGTTCACACATACTTGACGTGCTACCCGCGCTCATTATACCAGGGGGCTTCTTTAACAGAAGCTTATTAATACGGGCTTTATGCCCAACACATGTGTCACACTTCCGCATGTACCTTTTATTCACCATTATATGCATCGATATGACTTAAGTTTTGGCCAAGCTGGGTTGCCTAGCTCCTGTGCTTACCCCTACGTTCCCGATTGTTCGGCTAGGTGGTAAAGGGAGCACCTCTGCGATTGTTACTGCCGGGTCAGCCGGATGTGTACCTCAGACTGGGTGAAGCCGAAAGCTAGCGTTCTTAATGGAATACTCGGTCGGTGAACTAAAAGATGATTTCTTACCTATTTATTTACCTGCACCCAGATGCTTTTATGCTCTTTTCGCAGTCCGGACATGCACTTTAGGGCATGCCTCCCAGAGAAAGGAACCCCTAACGGAACTATTCTCCCTGGAAGATGTTTCTTACTAACCATGTAATATAACATAACTAGTTGGGCACTTGTCTGATAAAGCACTAATGACTCCTACGCCTGGTCTCCACGCATGCCCCGGTTTTTATAACCGCGAGGGTATTCGGACACACTCCGGACTATTGGGTCCAGAGGTTGAAGCGAAAAGGTTCGCTACGACAAACGATCTACAATCCGGCTAGAAGGCATTCTACATGTCACCTTACATTATATAGTCAACTTTTACCCAAGTCACTTGGGGGGATCTTATGTTTATTTGAGCTGTTTCATACTAAGTGTTTTTCTTCTTAGTCGTTGCAAAGTTATTATTATTTATCACTCCTTTTTTCGACACGAGTGTGCGGTCACTAGCCGGGGAGCCTAATTTCTCTCTCAAAAGCCGCTAGAGTTTAGTTTGCTAAACTGGCCTGATGAGAAGTACTCCGCCCTCGGGATAGGAGGTTGAAGCCGTAGGTTGACCTGCTCGAAGTCTTGAGATAGGATGTATCATGTTAAAGCACGACAGAAGCACTTCTTTTTTCTAAGACCAATTTTCGGGTTGGCACCGAACACTTGATATTGTTCGTACGTCATGTTTTTACTGACGTTTCTTGGTTTTCCAAGCTTTTTGGCACTTTTAAACTATTTGTGCTTTTCCAGCATTAGCCTCGCAGTGCAACGCCGGACACCTTTTAGGGATTCGGCAAAAACATTCTCAGATATTGCTATATATGCATCGGTTTCAAATTGTGTCTTCGGTCAATAGTTGGGTTGCCCGGCTCCCGCACTTGCTTCCTACATTCCGTTTTGTTTGGCTAAGTGTGCAAAGGGAGAACCACTGCGATTGTGCTTCCAGCTCACACGATTAAGCACCTCAGTGGAGAAAGTCGAGAAACTGACTGTCACAATAAGCGTAAACTGGTCAGCGATCCGATGACTATGTTAAATAACAGGCCGTTCATAACATTGGCCGAAGTGTTCACGGCTTGACCTCGACTGTCGCCGAACACTACCGGGGGCTATTAACTAGCCTCCCAAACTAAATCCTCGATATTTTGCTCTTACATTGGAGCTAAGGTTTTATGATCATGCTTAGCATGACAACCCAAAGAAAGGAACCGATAGCGGGACTATTTTCTTTGGAAGACATTTCTTTTGTTAAACAGTAATATACCATATCTCTCCGCGTACCTTTGTTTATAAAACCGTATGGCCAGATTGCCTTGTTTGTCTAAATCTTTGCCCTGATGAAGGCTTTATAAAGTAAGACAAACACTCCTCGGCTACTGGCCGAGGAGGTGGAAGCCGATGGTCGGTCAACAAAGTTTTATTCAATGCAGATCCGAGCATTAATGACATAAAGTACTTGGATACATAGAGTGATTACACATAATTTGTGATTTTACTATGGATATTGATCCTTAATTCAGTCACCCGTGCCCGCATTAAGGCTCGGGGGCTACTGGGCTTTGGGCTTATTATTTAAACATATTAAAGGGGCACATCGATCCCCTGATCTGTTGTTGCCACCCGGCCAGTGTCTCGGGGGCTACTGCATTTCTTGTCCAATGCAGAAAATTTTATGTGCAATATAGTTTCCGAGGAGATTTTGATCCTCAGGTTGGTTGGCCACACCCAACCTGAGTCTCGAGGACTGAGCACGCCGCTTTTAGTGTCCCGAAGTATTCTGCCGAGCTTGGACTTGATCCTCAGGCCGATTTTGCAAATCAACCTGAGTCTCAGCGGCTATGGGGATCAGCGGTCTTATGTCATCCTTCATGTGCATCTCGGGTTTTAGACCGATACCCACCTTGAGGGCTACTGGCTATATATCTCGGCAGAGAATAAATTGCACCAGTAAAAAATATTGACAAAAATCGGCCCACATTCGGGATGGTGCACCACCTCGAAAGCAGTCCGGCATAAAGCTCGGGCGCTAGTGGCTGGCTCCATAGAGGGCATTTCCGGCATTAAGCTCGGGTAAACTCCTTCAAACTTCTTTGAACCAAGGTGATTTACGACACCTCGGATACAGTCCGGCGTTGGAGCTCGGATATATAGTCCGGCGTTGGAGCTCGGATACATAGTCCGGCGTTAGAGCTGGGAAGCAGTCCGGCATTGGTGCTCGGCTGCAAAAAATACCTCGAATGCAGTCCGGCGTTAGAGCTCGGACGCAAGAGGGAACTACCTCCAGGGAACAACTTCAAACCCGAGGTGTGGCATAAAAATAACAAGGCATTGATAAAGGCCGGAAACTTAAAGGGGCTCCTTGGATACCCGATGTGTAAACCCGTCGAATCCATTTCGGCGATCCTCAAGATTGAAGATAAAGAAGATTCGTTGAACCAGTTTTCAAGACCGACGACCAAAGATGAAGAACAATTCGGAAGAATCGAGGAGCGTCCCTAACTTGAAGACCGGTTCAGGGGGCTACTAACGGTGTCCTGGACTAGGGGGTACTCACCACGTCGTCCCCCAATCGGTTAGATTGGGCCGAGGACCCCCAGGGCCGCATACTCATGGGCCAGTCCGGACAGGTGCCGCATACAAGGAAGATTCCACAAGACTTGGCGATCAAGACAAGGACTCCTCCCCCACCGGCGTATTCGGCTAGGACTCTTGTTATCCTGGGCCTCTGGTGCATTATATAAACCAAGGCCAGGCTAGTCGATAGATTATTATGAGATGACTCATCATACCTCTAGGGTTTAGACCACAACATATGATCTCGAGGTAGATCAACTCTGTACTACACCCATATGAATACAATCAAAAGCAGCATGTAGGGTATTATCTCATCAAGAGAGCCCGAAGCTGGGTAAAACCCCGTGTACATGTTACCATCGATCCTAGACGCATAGTTCGGGACCCCCTACCCGAGATCCGCTGGTTTTGACACCGACATGGGGTCAATCAAAAAATGTAACATATGCAATGTGTGTGAAATAGAGTCCCGTATATATCATATATATATAGAGGGGGTGATCCACGGGAAGAGAGTGGAGGTATCATCGGCTTGAGGTGTCCATAGAATCGAAGAGAGGGATGATGTGTGTGTGTGCGCACGCGATCGATAAAGAGCGCCATCGAATTTGTGTGTGCCCACGTCAAAGATATAGAGTGGCGGGCCTACTGGAACGTGAGAGGGGACAGGTGCAGTTTGTCTTTGTGGCATGGATACCTACCTACAGCGCTCGACTATCGGTGTGTGGTGGGGGGGAGGGGGGCCTAATTAACTATAGAGGTACAATGGCTGGTATATGTGTGGAGGAGGAGAGAGGCCTACCTCATGTATTAAGGGAGATCGATCTACCTTATGTATTAAGGGAGATCGATCGGCATCCATGCATATGTGTAGGAGAGGAATAAGGTTGGGAGAGAGACAGAGCTAGAGTGTTGGAGGGGGTGGTAGTGGAGTTGCTTCTAACAAATGGTGGGATAGGCTTGCTACACAACCGGAGGGCACGCCTGCAATATCAATAAGAGAGGGGATGGCTGCCTGTCTGTGCATGTGCGTGTGAGAGACGGGTCAGGAGGCATGCACAAATGATGAGGGGGGCGATATGGCTGTGGTAAGCAGACATAACTACATAGGAAGATCAATAGAGAAAGGAGAGACATAACTTGTGAGGTACATCGATCGATGGGGGGAATAGTTAAAGTCGACCTAGGTATATGTTGGGAGATTGATTGGTATACATGCATGTGTGTGTTAGAAGCAAATGAGGCACATGGAGAAGGATAGAGAGAGAGAGGGATGCATCTAGGAGGTGGTGCGAGAGTTATACTATATCGAGGGGGGGAGTGTGCGAGTATGAGATCGATGAAAAGAGTGGTGGGAGTGAGGCATGGACGGTGATAAGAGAAGAGGGGAAGCTTGTGTTTTGTTCTAGGCACACTTGGCTAGAGAGGCATATCGATCGATGTGTGCCGTAAAGGAGCTGGGGGGCCTACACACACCGTGGGTGAACGACCTAAAGTGAAAAGATGAATTTGCGCGATGGAGCTAGAGAATGCTGAGGGAGGGCGAGAGGGATGCGGGCGTCTGCGTGCACGAGAGAAAGTTAGCGCTAGCTAGCTACAAAGATAAGAGGATTGTGTGGGTGTAAAAGACGAATAGGGATCATACTTCGTTATAAAAAGCGAATCCGGATATTTGAAGAATTTATCATAGTGTTTTAAACCGACACATGTGTGAATATATATAACGGTGATACACATGGTGTGGTTATGAGCATGTTATACGACATATAATATATTTTATCTCTACTCTTATAAAAAAAGGGAGTTGTTGATGATGGTGCCATCCTGCAATATAGGCCGTCCGATTTATATCTGACGGATATGAAGGAAACTATGGCAATTTTGGAAAAAGATACCCACACCCCTCTCCATATTTGCAAATTAGGCCTCCCCTTGATCATGTGATGTTCTGTGGAATGCATGGGCATCTTGCTAGTACTACGTATAACATATAGAACATTGATCATAATTTGGGCTAATGTGTGGCTTTTGCAGCTCAGGTCTAAATACTTGTCATAATGTAGGGGGCGGGGCACTATATTATGTGTGATAAACACGGTGTACACGATGGAACATGGTTTAGATTATGAATATATAGTTAGTACATCAAATGTATTATTATTTGGAATCAACATCAAGTGTATTCAAAAAATAGAATTCGAGTTCATGTAGTACACATAGTTCATATCTATCTCTATAGTAATCATGTGGTGTGTTATTAAGGTAATCCACGAATGATAGAATTCAATTCTGCAATGCGACGTTCAATTGTTGTGGGTGCATTCTGTTATTGTATACCATGTGAGAAATAAATCGAATTTGGCTATACTAAATACATGGGAAACAAATACAATTGCTATATTTCCAAGTTGTTAAGCATGCTTGGTTTGGTTAACTATTTGATCTTCTATTAGGAGTATGTTATATTGTGCAATGTGGTGCTCAGTTAACGTTTGGTTCATTTGTTGTGGTGTTTATATAGTTAACTGCTTGGTTCAATTCTGCAATGCTATGTTCAATTGTTGTGGCTGCATTCTGTTATTGTATACCATGTGAGAAATAAATCAAATTTGGTTGTACTAAATACATGAGAAACAAATACAATTGCTATATTTCCAAGTTGTTAAGCATGCTTGATTTGGTTAACTGTCTGATCTTCTATTAGGAGTATGTTATATTGTGCAATGTGGTGCTGAGTTAACGTTTGGCTCATTTGTTGTGGTGTTTAGTTAACTGCTTGGTTCAATTCTGGAATGCGATGTTCACTTGTTGTGGCTACATTCTGTTATTGTATACCATGTGAAGAATAAATCGAATTTGGCTGCACTTAATACATGAGAAACATGTACAAGTGCTATATTTCCTAGTTCTTAATCATGCTTGGTTTGGATAAATGGGTTTTCCATGTGGCTTGAATTGATCTGATGAATCTGCAATGTGCTTATTTATCATCAACATATTTTACTGATAGCAAGCGAACCCTTACTTAACCTGATGACTAACTACCTTATATGTGTTGCAGGGAAACAATGGGAAGCAGTGAGGTTTACAAGATGGTACTGACTATTATACCTTGCCATTTTTCTATTCCTTTGCCCCATTTCCAATATAGAGAAGATGTTTATGCACATCCTTGTTTTCAAGGTTCACTGATGACTACCTCTCAAACCACCTCTATGGTCAGGAGGCGAGGAAAGTTTTCATAATACACCCACGGTTCAATATTGAAGTGTTCCTGAAGAGGTCGAAGGATGGACGGTAAATCATCCACAGGCACTGGCCTAAAGTTGTAAAGACCTTCAACATGAATGAAGGCTCAATATTTGCCTTCCACTTCAGCAATTTTCTAGATGAGATGCATCTGTCTATGTACCGTCTATGATGCTAATTTCGAAAGGTTCTAGATGTTGCATGTGAAATTTGGTGCTGGTGCAGTTGTGTAATGGGGTAGCTGAGTGCTGATGCTATATCATGTTGTACTCGGATGTATTTCAATTATGAAATCCTACTTCCTTAATATGGAAATGAAATATATTATGTGCTTAATATGAATGTCAATTAGATTAGTAGATGGGTTATTAATAATAGGCCAATTAGCCTGCTAATTGGGTTTTCGTATTGCAAACGGTTATTGAGAAAACACCGTGGCGAGACCTCACGCAACACACATAGTTTCTAGGAATAAATCGTGTTGGATCAATTGACAATCACACACGACATTCTCTTAAAAACTGTTTGCGTTACGCCACCTTGCGCAAACGTTTTCCATGGAGTGACTGTGTGGGATGTATATACGAACGGAAACGTTTAGCGGGGACTGACTGTGTGGGATGTACTTACGACCGGAAACGATTTCGCCTGTATAATTGTATTTTTAGCACTAGTGTACATATAACCGTATTTGGTCGCTCGCCGGTCGCACACGACCTCATTTTGCCGAGCGTGTGTGCCAGGAGGGCATGTCCCCGACGGTTTCTGGGTCATGTGGGAAGGACCCCCCTATCGCAGTCACTCACTAGGTGACGGTTCTGAACACCGTCGCAGAAAGGGTTAAAAACCGTTTGTATAGCACCTTGTTGTACCAGTGCTCGTCTATGAAGGGCCTAGGCATGCCGCAATGACATCACAATGGATTTCTCATGCCGCTTCCAGGCATGATTTCATGTGGTGCCTTGTAGATCTGGAATTTCCGGCGATGAAACCCTAGCAGAGCAATAAATTTCTAGAATAGTGCACGTGTGTGTGTGAAAAATGCGGGGGGGGGGGGTGGCACATGTCATACGATGGCCTCCTTTGAGAGAACGACAAGTTTTGAGGCCACTGGAGCAATAGGCCCCGCACTTCCTGCACAAATCGGACGCGTTCCCTCTCGATACCCAGAGACTAGCTGGGAGACGGTGTGGTTTAGAACCGGCCTGAGGGGAGGCTTATTCAAAATGCGCCCAAACTTTTACCACACCCTACAAGGGCCATGTGATGACACCGTGCCATCCTCGAGTAATTCCGGCATCGTACGATTTTCCGAGGATTTAAACGGTTGCATCAGGCATGCCACCGAGGTAATTTCGCCCCCTGGTGCCATGGCATGCCCCTCCCTCGTCTGAGCAAGGCCTAGGCATGCCGCCAGGACATCACACAGGATTTCCCATGCCACTTTCGGGCATGATTTCATGTGGTGCCTTGCAGGTCTGGAATTTCCGGTGATGAAACCCTAACAGAGCAATAAATTTCTTGATATAAATGAAGTGCAACATTTGTGATAATTATATTGATTTTATATATGTTTTTATGCAAGGATACATGAAAGCTGCCACAAATGATGTTGACTAAGAAGTTTACCGAGCGCCGCTCTAGGTACTAGGTGAAACTTAGATCTACAGCTTGTACTTTACCAAGAGCACTCTCGGAAAAGCACCCAAGATCTAGGGTACCATCTTTGCCGACCATTGTGTCGACTCTCGGAATAGCGCCCGCGAGATCTAGGGTAAGACTTTTACCGAGTGCGTCCTTGATTTGACTCTCAGAAATGTTTCCCGCGGCGACTTATCCAAAATTTCCCCTCGCGCGCTCACTTGTTTCTTCTCTGTTTTCTCACTCTCCCTCTCTTTTCCCCCACATCCTCCGCCGCCCCTTAGCGTTGTCGTCCCATCCATCGAGCTTTGTCGCCGTCACCACTGGGACTGCCTCCACCGACCCCTCCACCTCCATCGAGCCCCCTCCCCCACCTCCACCAAGCTTGCCCACCTCCACCATCATGGCCACAAGCTTCACTGATCCACCACCATGGTGGCCTCCCCTCCACCAAGCTGCGCCATGTCCGGCATCCACCTCCCCCGCCGTCCCCCTGCCCCATTGGTGAGCCCCTACTCAATCTCGCTTTTATGAAACAAAAAGGGTTCCCCCCCTCTCCATTTTAACAAAAGGTGTATATGCATAGTGATTAATATGTGTGAGTGTGTGATTTGTATGTGTGTGAGTAAGTGATGTTGGTGTGTGTGTGGGTGGAGGTGGAGGTGTTGTTGATGTGTGTATGTGTGTGTGAGTGATGTTGGTGTGTGTGGGGGGTGCCGTTGAAGTGTGTGTGATGTGTTTGTGTGTGCGTGTGAGTGAGTGCTATTTGTGTGTGGGTGGGTGTGTTGTGGGTGTTGTTGTTGTTGTTGTTGTTGTTGTTGTTGTTGTTGTTGTTGTTGTTGTTGTTGTTGTTGTTGTTGTTGTTGTTGTTGTTATTGTTGTTGTTGTTGTTGTTGTGTGTGTGTGTGTGTGTGTGTGTCTGTGAGTGAGTGTTGTTGATGTGTGTGCTTGTGTCCTACAGTATGTGTATGTGTGTGTGACTGAGTGTCGTTGATCTCTGTGTGTTGGACATATGATTGACACTACTTCATTCTTTCATGCAGGACATGCATCTATTTTGACAATAGAGAGAGTGAATTCCGTTGCACGCTTCAAGGGTAATCTCTTCCCATTCATGTGTAGGTTTCCATTATTTTTAGATCACCTAAATAGTCGTGTAACCTAGGTGTCTCCCGTTCGGAAGGGTTGTATCCTTGCATATTTATAACCTTAACTCTTTCAAATTATCCATGTTTTCCATGGACAGCCCGTGGATGTGTAGGCTGGTCGTTTTCATGATGTACTTAGATCCGAGACAGAATATTGACGGTGTCTCCTTATTGTTATCTGGATACACATCCTCTTGGCTTATTGCCGAGACGTGTATTTGGAGAACAGCGGGGAGGTGTGATACATCTCCAATATATCTATAATTTTTTATTGTTCCATGTTGTTATATTATCATTCTTGGATGTTCTATAATCATTTTATATCATTTTTTGGTACTAACCTATTGGCATAGTGCCAGTTGCTGTTTTTTGCATGTTTTTTACATCGCAGGAAACAATACCAAACGGAGTCCAAACCCAGCAAAACTTTTTGTGGATTTTTTATGGACCAGAAGACATCCAGTGGGCCAGAGAAGCGCCTGGGGGTGCTCCGAGGCGAGCACAACCCACCAGGGCGTGCCTGGAGGCCCAGGCGCGCTCCCACCTCGGGTGTCTCCCGAACCGACTATTTGCTCTATAAATACCCCAATATTCCAGAAACCCTAGGGTAGTCGACGAAAATCAATTCCAACCGTCGCAAGTTCCAGAACCACCAGATCCAATCTAGACACCATCACAGAGGGGTTCATCATGTCCATTGGTGCCTCTCCGATGATGCATGAGTAGTTCTTTGTAGACCTACTAGTCCGTAGCTAGATGGCTTCCTCTCTCTCGTTTGACTCTCAATACAATGGTCTCTTGGAGATCCATATGATGTAACTCTTTTCGCGATGTGTTTGTTGGGATCCGATGAACTTTGAGTTTATGATCAGATCTATCTTTTTATCCATGAAAGTTATTTGAGTCTTCTTTGATCTCTTATATGCATGATTGCTTATAGCCTCGTATTTCTTCTCTGATATTTGGGTTTTGTTTGGCCAACTTGATCTATTTATCTTGCAATGAGAAGATGTGCTTTGTAATGGGTTCGATCTTACGGTGCTTGATCCTAGTGACAGAAGGGGAACCGACACGTATGTATCGTTGCTATTAATGATAACAAGATGGGGTCTATTTCTACATAAATAGATCTTGTCTACATCATGTCATCGTTCTTATTGCATTACTTTGTTTCTCCATGAACGTAATACACTAGATGCATGCTGGATAGGGTCGATGTGTGGAGTAATAGTAGTAGATGCAGGCAGGAGTCGGTCTACTAATCTTGGACGTGATGCATGTATAATGATCATTGCCTGGATATCATCATGATTATTTGAAGTTCTATCAATTGCCCAAGAGTAATTCGTTTACCCACCGTATGCTATTTTTCTCGAGAGAAGTCACTAGTGAAATCTACGACCCTCGGGTCTCTTCTTTAATATATTTGCCTTTGCGATCTATTTCCTTTGATTTTATTTTCAGATCTATTAAACCAAAAATACCTTGCTGCACTTTATTTTATTTGGCATTCGATCTAACAAAATATTACAACTCTTTCATGTTCGTTTGACAATTTCTGGCGCCGTTACCCGAAAGGGGTTGACAACCCCTTTAGCACGTCAGGTTGCGAGTATTTGTTATTTGTGTGCCGGTGTTGTTTACGTAGTGTTTCTTGGTTCTCCTACTGGTTTGATAACCTTAGTCTCATCACTGAGGGAAATAACTACCGTTGTGGTGCTGCATCATCCGTTCCTCTTTGGGGAAATACTGACGTAGTCTAGCAGACATCAAAAGGAATTTCTGGCGCCGTTGCCGAGGAGATATCATCAACATCTACCAGGTTCCTAGTCACAAATCTCATCTCCTTGCAATTTACATTATTTGCCATTTGCCTCTCGTTTTCCTCTCCCCCACTTCACAAAAATTTCCTGTTTTATTCGCCCTCTTTTTCGTTCGCCGTTTTCTTGCCGGATCTGTTTTTGAGTGCAATCTTGTTGCGTAGTCACAATGACTCTAGAGAACACCAAGTTGTGTGATTTCTCAAATACCAACAACAATGATTTTATTGGCAATCCGATTGCTCCTCCCGCCACTAGTGCGGAATCTTGTGATATTAATACTCCTTTGCTGAATCTTGTTATGAAAGATCAATTTTCTGATACTCCTAATGTGGATGCCATGTCCCATCTTAACACATTCGTGGAATTATGCGATATACAAAAGAAAAAAGATGTGGGCAACGATGTTGGGAAGTTGAAATTATTTCCGGGTTTTTTTTGCGAGATCATGCAAAAATTTGGTTTTCTTCATTGCCAAGCCATAGTATCGATTCTTGGAATAAGTGCAAAGATGCTTTTATTACTAAGTATTTTCCGACCACAAAAATTATTTCCCTTAGAACCCAGATCATGAATTTCAAGCAACTTTAACATGAGCATGTTGCACAAACTTGGGAAAGGATGAAAATGATGCTAAGGAATTGCCCAACTCATGGGTTAAATCTTTGGATGATCATACAAAAAATTTATGCGGGGTTGAATTTTGTTTCTCGTAATCTTTTAGATTCTGCCACGGGTGGTACTTTTATAGAAAATACTTTGGGTGAAGCCACCAAATTGCTTGATAATATTATGGCAAATTATTCACAATGGCATACCAAAAGAGCTCCTAGTAGTAAAAAAGTTAATTCGGTTGAAGAAATTTCTTCTTTGAGTGGAAAAGTTGATGCTCTTATGAAATTGGTTGCTAGTAAAAGTGCTCCTATTGATTTTAATGATGTGCCTTTGTCTACTTTGATTGAGCAAAATAGTGATGTCGTAGATGTGAATTTTATCTCGCAAAACAATTTCAATAACAATGCTTATAGAGGTAATTTTAATCCTAGGCGTTTCCTAGTAATTCCTCTAATAATTATGGTAATTCCTATGGTAATCCTTCTTATAATAATAATAGGAACACCTCTGATGTTGATAATAATATTAAATAATTTATCAACACTCAAAAGATTTTCAATGCTACAATGGAAGAAAAGTTGAATAAGATCGATGATTTGTCTAGAAGTGTTGATAGAATTTCTCATGATGTAGAGAATCTCAAGATGAAAATTTTTGTTCCTAAGGTAGAGGAATCAATTAAAGCTCTTTATGTTTCTATGGATGAAAGTAAGAAAAGAACTGCTATGCTTAGAGCTAGAAGAGAATTTTTGGGGAAAAAAGTGTTTTCTAGTGATTGCTTTCATAAAAGTGATGAAGATCTTAAAATGATTGGTGTTTCTTATATTGATTCCTTGTTTAGTAAAATTAAGATGAATGAAAAAGGGACTGAAGAAGAGTCAACTTTAGCTAGAAGGCGTCCCGATAATTTGGAGGGTGAAAATCTTGTTGAGAAAATTGATAAAAGTGGGTTTGAAGAGGTCAAGACTTTAACAAGTGATGTGCCCACTCTTTTGGATTACAATGACTTTAATTATGATAGTTGATCTTTGATAGATTGCATTTCTTTGTTGCAATCCATGATGAATTCACCCCATGCTTATGAACAAAATAAAGCTTTTAATAAACATATTGTTGATGCTTTGATGAAAGCTTTAGAAGAAAATTTTGAATTATAAGTTTCAATTCCTAGAAAATTACATGATGAGTGGGAACCTACTATCAAAGTCAAGATTAAAAATTATGAGTGTTTTGCTTTGTGTGACTTGGGTGTTAGTGTGTCTACAATTCCAAAATCTTTGTGTGATGTACTTGGTCTTACAGATATCGAAGAATGCTCTTTAAATTTGCATTTGGTGGATTCTACTATTAAAAGGTCTATGGGAAGAATTAATGATGTTCTTATTCTTGCAAATAGGAATTATGTGCCCATAGATTTTATTGTTCTTGATATTGAATCCAATCTGTCTTGTCCAATTATTCTTGGTAGACCGTTTTTACGCACTATTGGTGTCGTGATTGATATGAAAGAAGGCAATATTAAGTTTCAATTTCCACTAAGGAAGGGTATGGAACACTTCCCTAGAACAAGAATTAGGCCACCATATGAATCAATCATGAGGTAATTTTATGGATCTAGAAACAAAGATGACAAAACTTAGATCCTTGCTTTATGCCTAGCTAGGGCGTAACAATAACGCTTGTTGGGAGCCAACCCAATGAATAAAATTTACTTTTGTATTTTGCTTTCTGTTATTAAGTGTTTGCACAATTATTCTACTATTATGATTGTGTCTTTTGTGTTTCAATTAGTGTTTGTGCCAAGTAAATCCTTTAGGATCTTCTTGGGTGATAGTTGTCTGATCTTGCTGAAAAACAGAAACTTTTGCGCCCACAAAAATAATTCTCATTCTTAACAGAAGCGTGATAAAATACCAATTTTTTGAAGAAGATTAATATACAAATTGCTCAGGTCGTCCTAATTTTTCAGAATTTTTGGAGTCACATAAGTATTCGAAATATCCAGATTGCTACAGATTGTTCTGTTTTTGATAGATTCTGTTTTATTTGCGTTGTGTGCTTGTTTTGATGATTCTATGGTTTTATTCGATGATTTTTTGCCATAGAAAAGTTGGAATACAGTAGATATAATGCAAGAACAAAATATGAATGGGTTGCAACAACACTTATAGTAGTGATTTGTTTTCTTATACTAATGGATCTCATGAAGGTATTGTGAGTTTTGTGCGATTGAAGTTTTCAAGTTTTGGGTGATGTTACGATGGATGAAGGAATAAGGAGTAAGAATAGACTAAGCTTGGGGATGCCCATGGCATCCCAAGATATTATCCAAAGAGAAGCAAGCAACTAGGCTTGGGTATGCCCCGAGTAGCATCCCCTCTTTCTTCTAACGACCATCGGTATTTTACTCAAAGATATATTTTTATTCGTCACATACTATGAGTTTTGCTTGGAGCGTCTTGTATGATATGAGTCTTCAATTGTTTTTCTTTTAGTTTTAAGTCTTGAATCCTTGCGGGACACACTTGTTTGAGAGAGCCAAAATTATGACATGACTTGTTAAAATTGCTCT
This sequence comes from Aegilops umbellulata, assembly GCA_032464435.1. Lineage (NCBI taxonomy): Eukaryota > Viridiplantae > Streptophyta > Magnoliopsida > Poales > Poaceae > Aegilops > Aegilops umbellulata. Next base: position 119,540,051 of record CP136054.1, on the reverse strand, counting down.
CTATGCTTCACTTAAATCTTTACGAGCTATGGAATTGCTCTAGTACTTCACTTATATCTTTTTGAGTATGGTGTGCTTTAGTATTTTTTAAGAAATTCTCTCTTGCTTCATTTAGATTTATTTGAGAATTAGTAATTTTTTTAAGAAATTCTCTCTTGCTTCACTTAAATTAATTTGAGAGAAAGAAATATTATGCTCATGACCTTCACTTATATTTGCTTGAGTTTATCAAAAGCAACATATGAAAATTAGTTCCAAAGTGATAGATATTCGAGAAGGATATAATAAAAAACTTTCATGAAGATCATTGGACGAAATAAACTTGATTCCTTGTAATAGTTTTGAGATATGATGAGGTGATATGTGAGTCATGTTGATGAGTAATTATGCTTTAGTAAGAATATTGGTGTTAAGGTTTGTGATTCCCTATGCAAGCACGAAAGTCAATAGTTGTGCAATGAAATTAGATCCTACTTGTGGTGCATTATTCGGTGTTAATTATGCTTAATGCTCGCTTATGAGATTATTTGTTGCTTGGTTGGTCGCTTCTCAATCTTTTGCTAGCCTTCATTTTGCATTAAGTATGATCACTACTTGTGCATCCAAAATCCTTTAAACCAGTTTTTCCACATGAGTCCACTACCTACCTATATGCGGTATTCTTTTTCCGTTCTAAGCAAATTTGCATGTGCCATTTCTAATTCAAAATAAATTTCTCTTTTGTGTGCTCGTACCGCTTGCGAGGCAGTGAGGGGTGGCCGATATTTCCATGCTAGATGTGTCAATCTCACGATGAGTGTTTATTCACTTGTCATTGTATGAGAGTAAGGCCAAGGTATTAGGGATGCCCAGTCCCGAAATGAAAAATGAATTTACTTTCTGTTGTCAAATAATAAATTCCTTGGAAAGTGTTGGTACGAAAGGCACCCGTGGATGCGGCTAGCCATGGAAAGTGAAAGTATGGTGGAAAAAGGAATAAACTTTATTTTCTATTTGGGAACCGCCTATGATATATCTAGCATGAAAAGTGTGGGGAACTCTAAGTCGTTTTCGTTGGTGGGAAAGGTATGCCTCCCAAAATGTTTTTATCTCTATGTTTTTCGCTTTGAGCTCTGGCACCTCTACAAATCTCTACCTCCCTCCGCGAAGGGGCTTTCTTTTACTTTATGAAATTTTTATTTTTTATTTGAGTTTCCATCTTCTCCTATAAAGCACCAGCTAGGGGGCACTATGATCGTACTTGAGCATTGGGTGTAGCTAATATGCGACTGTGTTTCATGAATGGATCAATGATTGAGCATGATGGGCTAGGGATAACTTATTCTAGCGTTGATATTTTGAAAGACATGGTTGCTTGTTGATAGGCTTGAGTATTTAAGTCTCATGTCAAAACTAGACTAGTGCTTTGAACCATATAAAATTCCAAATGTCCATGCTTGTCGGTGTACTAAAGTAGGGGTACCTTAGTACCCCGAACTTGTGCATGGGCAGTCGTAGCACCCCGCGGCAAGGCTTGCCAGGCGATCGCCAAGATTCTCCATGGTCCCTTTTTGGGCCATCCAAGAACAAAGTATTTGAGCCAAGGCCCCGACAGGAGGAGCCTGCCGGGAAGGCCACCCGAAGAGAGCAAGGCCCCGGCAAGAGGAGCTTGCCGGAACGACCGCTCGAAGCACAAGGCCCCGGCAAGAGGAGCTTGCCGAGAAGGCCGACCAAGGCACGACAAGAGACTTGCTGCGACGCGCTCCGCGTCCCGGCAAGGACCAGTGAGCGACAAGCTCCCGGGCGCGACAAGACATCAGCCGCGGCAAGGCGCTTGCCGCGGCAAGTCACCACCCCGCGCCTGCGCTCCAGATCATCCACCCACGCGTCGCTCTGGGGCCGTTCCAGGCGTACGTGGCGAGAGGCTGCGCAGCCAGGGGCATGCGGTGGCGAAGCGACGCTAACAGAGTAGCCATCATGGCAAACGGTGGCGCTCCTGACGGCCCCTTTTCTTGCACCGTCTGGGCGATGCGGACGGGCATTTAATGCCCTTGTCCCCTGCCGTCAGAGTTAGGTATGATAGCACTGTACAGCCACTGTGCAGGCAGCTGTACCCACTATAGCATTCTCCCATTTTTGCCCCCACCTGCGCTGCCACCTGTGGGTAACCCCTTGAGCATATAAAAGGAGGCCCCATGCGCGCGTGGGGGGGGGGGGTCATCCATCGCTACGCTCGGTCTCGCCAGCGGCTCGTGGGTACTGTAGCACCACGCGCTCCCGAGCAAGAACACAATACAATCCACAAAGCAGCAGTAGGGTTTTACGCATCCTTGCGGCCCGAAGCTGGGTAAAATCCCTTGTGTGCATCGCCTCGATCCGCTCTTCGCGCGACCTCCGCCCCCCGCCGAACCAAGAAAGGGGCTTGGTCCCCATAGGTGTTCGGGGAAGCCGATTCCCCCCGACAATGCTACAAAGAAAAGAATATGACATGACATGTTAGGAAGCATTCCACATCAAAAATTATGTTTTTATCATTTACCTACTCGAGGACGAGCAGGAATTAAGCTTGGGGATGCTGATACGTCTCCAACGTATCTATAATTTTTTTTGATTGTTCCATGTTGTTATATTATCATTCTTGGATGTTTTATAATCATTTTATAGTCATTTTATAATTTTTTTGGTACTAACCTATTGACATAGTGCCAAGTGCCAAGTGCCAGTTGCTGGCTTTTGCATGTTTTTTACATCACAGGAAATCAATAACGAATGGAGTCCAAATGCAGCGAAATTTTTTGTGCATTTTTTATGGACCAGAAGACATCCGGTGGGCCAGAGGCGCGCCCTGGTGGGTTGTGCCCACCTCGGGTGCCTCCCGAACCGACTCTTTGCTCTATAAATACCCCAATATTCCAGAAACCCTAAGGGAGTCGGCGAAAATCAATTCCAGCCGCCGCAAGTTCCGGAACCACCAGACCCAATCTAGACACCATCATGGAGGGGTTCATCATGTCCATTGGTGCCTCTCCGATGATGCGTGAGTAGTTCTTTATAGACCTACAGCTCCGTAGTTAGTAGCTAGATGGCTTCCTCTCTCTTATTTGATTCTCAATAAAATGGTCTCTTAGAGATCCATATGATGTAACTTTTTTGCGGTGTGTTTGTTGGGTTCTGATGAACTCTGAGTTTATGATCAGATCTATATTTTTATCCATGAAAGTTATATGAGTCTTCTTTGATCTCTTATATGCATGATTGCTTATAGCCTCATATTTCTTCTCCGATATTTGGGTTTTGTTTGGCCAACTTGATCTATTTATCTTGCAATGGGAAGAGGTGCTTTGTAATGGGTCTGATCTTACGGTGCTTGATCCAAGTGACAGAAGGGGAATCGACACGTATGTATCCTTGCTATTAAGGATAACAAGATGGGGTCTATTTCTACTTAAATAGATCTTGTCTACATCATGCCATCATTCTTATTGCATTAGTCCGTTTCGCCATGAACTTAATACACTAGATGTATGCTGGATAGTGGTCGATGTGTGGAGTAATAGTAGTAGATCCAGGGAGGAGTCGGTCTACTAATCATGGATGTGATGCCTGTATAATGATCATTGCCTGGATATCGTCATGATTATTTGAAGTTCTATCAATTGCCCAACAATAATTCGTTTACCCACCATATGCTATTTTTCTCGAGAGAAGCCACTAGTGAAATCTACGACCCCCGGGTCTCTTCTTTAATATATTTGCCTTTTCGTTCTATTTTCCTTTGCTTTTATTTTTAGATCTATTAAACCAAAAATAAAAAAATACCTTGTTGCACTTTACTTTGTTTGGCGTTCGATCTATCAAATTATTATAACTCTCTCACGTCTGTTTGCCAATTTCTGGCGCCGTTACCCGAAAGGGATTGACAACCCCTTTAACATGTGGGTTGCGAGTATTTGTTATTTGTGTGCAGGTGTTGTTTAGATAGTGTTGCTTGGTTCTCCTACTGGTTCGATAACCTTGGTCTCATCACTGAGGTAAATACCTACAGTCGCTGTGCTACATCATCCCTTCCTCTTTGAGGAAATACCAACGTAGTCTAGCAGACATCAAGGTGCTGCCGAAATTTTGTCTCTGGTAAGAGTACATCATGGAAGCGGACCCAGCCTACACATCCTCGGGTGGGATGAGGACCTATCTTTACCTATTAGATAGCTCGGTGCATTTCGTAAAACTTGATGGAACCACTTGTTACATAAAAAACATTATGTGTGTGTTTCACTTTATATCAGAGGATGGAAGATCATGAGTGGATGTACATTGGACATCCCAGCATGGAGGGTATGACCACTGAGGGGAGGCCGAAGACCAATGATTTCCTGGAATTAGTATTTGCTGGAGAAACATCAGTTCCTGGAATTTGGTGCCCAAGCACGGAATGTGATAACCAGGTTGAAAGAGATTATATTACTATGAGTACACACTTAGGCAAATATAGGTTTACGCCAGGCTATTACCGATGGATCTTTCACGGTGAGACAGAACAATCCAGGGTGGACGTTTTGCGACAGCGCACCAACGAATATGATTCTCGGATTGTAAACCTGTTAGATGACATCTGGCATGCACATCCAAGGGAGGACCCAAACTCCGAGGAGCCGCCAGAAAGCCTAAAAGAGTATCATGCAGCTTTGTTTGCGGCACATAAACCCCTTCACGCCGATATAGAGGTTACTCAACTAGATGGCATCGCACGCCTAATGGCCCTAAAGGAAAACCATTGCATAAGCGTGGTTTTGTTCAATGAGTTATTGTCAGTTATTGCTAGCGTACTGCCTAAAGAAAACATATTGCCAAAGAACATGTACAAGTCGAACACAATCCTCGGTTCACTTAAGATGTCGTATGAGCAAATACATGCTTGTCCAAACGGGTGCGTGTTATTTAGAAATGAACATAAAGATATGAACTACTATGTCAAGTGCAAATCCTCTAGGTATATTGAGGTACTAAATGATGATTGTAGCAAGAGGCAGCTCACAACTGTCGTTAATATCCTTCGATATCTTTCATTCACAAAAAGGATCCAGAGGTTTTATATGACTGAGAAACTGCCCAATATATGAGATGGGTCGCTGAAGGGAAGATGTACAATACAAAAAAATGCAACATCCACAGGATGGTGAAGCATGGAACAAATTTGTTAAAATTCATAAGAAAATAGACGACTGGAAGAGTGTAGCTGTTGGGATAACAACCGATGGGTTCAATCCATATGGTTTGATGGATACCATATACAGTTGTTGGACAGTATATGTTATCCCCCTAAATCTGCCCCCTGGCGTTTGCATGCAATGACATCACATGTTCCTGATGCTGATAGTTCCAGGGCGTAACTATCCGAGGAAGCATATGAGTGTGTACATGGAGCCATTGGTGGACGACTTACTTGTTTCTTGGAACAATGGGGTAAGGACATATGATGCCGTTTCAAAGAAGCACTTCAATATGCATATGTGGTGCCACACATCGCTACATGACCTACTAGCAAGTGCGATATTTTTTTGGTTTGTGTGTAAAGGGGAAGTGGCCTTGCCCAGTGTGCCGACAGCATGTGACTTTCATTTGGCTGGCTAAGGATCGCAAGTATGTATGCTTTGACCAACATTAGTAGTTCCTTCGTCTTGATCACCCATATGGACAAGACACTGTGAACATCCGGAAAGGTGTTATTGTTGATGACCCGCCACCACCTATTATGACCGGTGCCCAGCTTAAGGATGAGTTAGATGCTCTCGAGAAAAATCTCAATGGGAAAGGTTTTGTGGGATATGGAGAGACATACCAGTGGACTCACATTCCAAGCTTATGGAGGTTCCCTTACTTTGAAGATCTTCTCCTTCCACACAACATTGATGTAATGCACACTGAAAAGAATATTGCGGAGGCCTTACTCGGCACACTCCTCGACATCGAGAAGTCAAAGGATAACATTTAGGCTAGGATCGATCAAGCCCAGCTATGCAACATGCCAAACTTAAAATTGGTGCCTCATGCAAAAGGTAATTCTTGGGAGAAGCTACAACCCCTTTCACCCCTTCAATGCCCCAAAGGAAGGAAATTCTCCAATGGATTAAGAACAACTTATACTTCCCTGATGGATATGTAGCTAATATCACGAGGGGAGTGAATATGGCTACAAAGCGAATAGGAGGCCTCAAGAGTCATGACTACCATGTATGGCTTGAGCGGATAATGCATGTGATGATTCGAGGGTATGTCAGAGAGGATATTTTGCGAGTGTTGGCAGAGTTGAGCTACTTCTTTCATCAGCTTTGCACCAAAGAATTAGATTATGAGGTGGTTGCAAAGTTGGAGGAACAAGCACCTGAGTTGCTATGCAAGTTAGAGAAGATATTTCCGCCAGGTTTCTTTAATCTGATGCAACATATGATCTTACATCTCGAGTATGAGGCTATAATGGTAGGACCTGCGCAATTCTGATGGCAGTATACACCTGAGCGGGAGTTCAAGCATCTTTGTGGAAAATGTAAGAAGAAATCCCGCATCGAAGCCTCTATAGCCGAGGCATACCTGAATGAGGAGGTGGCAACCACCACGACAAAGTACTATCATGACGGTATCCAGACTAGGTTAAATCCAGCTCCTTGTTACAATGAAGAACCCACCAGTAATGTTTCTGACCTTAGCCTCTTCGAAGGCCAAGGTGGCAAAGCAAGTGGATCAAAGCGCAAGACCTTTTCACCTATCGAGTGGTTGACTCTTATGATCTATGTCTTGACCAACATGGAAGAAATGCAGCCGTACATAAAGTAAGTGTTGAACACCTTCATTGACAACTACTCACTAGTCTTGAGTCCTAACTCGAATTCTTCTCATTGCTAGGGAATTCCAGAATGAATTCTAGAAGCTACCACGGCCCCCTAGCGACAAACAATCAACAAACCTTGTTGAAGATACCAATGCTGATGGCGGTTTCATTTCTTGGTTCTCAAGGAAAGTAACTTTCCTAACTTTATGTAAACTTCAAGTTGTTCTTACTTGCTGGTAATGCTTCCACTAATGAACCAGACAATCTCCTATTAATCTTGTAGGTATACAAGGAGGTTGATATGGACGCCAAAGTGAGAGAAGTAGCCAAAGGTTTTGAATATGAGGCCAAGCCATTTAAGGCTTACGACATGAATGGGTATCTCTTCCACACTGATAAACACGCGCATCAGAGGCCCAATCGAAGGTCAATAAATAGTGGGATCTATTGTCTAAGGATAGATGGACCTCACTACTATGCAACTACCAAAGAAATTTATGAGCTGCAAAACTGTGGTTTACAAGGTGTGAAGCTCGTCGTATTCAGATGAAGTTGGCTCAATCCTGAGAAAGTGAGACGACCCCCAGTATTGGCTAGGTCGAAGTTGAACGAGCATCGAAATATGCAGGAAATAATGTCTATATTATGGCTCAATAGGCTACACACCTGTTTTATCTCCCGTACGCATGCACATCTATGGAACATATCGATCTCTTGAAATGGGATGTCGTGTACAAGGTACCCCTGCGTATCAAGGTACCTACCCCAAACAAGGACGATTACCACATAAACCCTAACACATACGAGGGAGATTTCTATCAAGAAGCAAACAATCACGAAGACAAAGATGATGCAGAGGAATATGATGGCGTGCATCATGAAGATGACGATATGGAACATGAGGCCATGGATGACATGGAAGTAGATAATGCGGAGGGCGAATATGAGGATGTTTTTGACCCTCGAGATTTAGCATTACTTATGCGATGTCAAATGGGGCTAGATGAGGATGAGATCCTTCCCCCCCCCCCCCACTACAAAAAAGACACATCCGTGACATTTTGGGCCGAATGAATTTTTTCTGTCATGCTTATGACACTTCTATGACGATAATTGTGACAAAACCCGGTATCATCATAGATGTGGTGGGCTCCTACTTCTATGAAAAAAAATCATGACAGAAAATGGGCTTTTCATCCTGGGTGGGCCGGAGACGCAACTACATGACATTCTTTGGGCCGTTGATGACGGAAAAAATCATGGTAGAATTGAGGGCGAGGAAAATATCGGGGAGTTCCGATTACGGTGGGTGGTCGGGGCCAAGCGATGCACAGAGGTTTGTGCGTTTCTCTCGTACACGTACGCGCATGTGTGCGAGGCATTGGGCTCTAACTAAACCTGAGCGAGGCATTCGCTTACTGAACCCGAGCGATTGCACTAGCTACATTACTGAACCCGAGCGATCGATCCCTTGGCTGTTAACTGAACCCGAGCGGTTCCTTCACTGCTGCTGCTAACTGAAGCCGATCGAACCTACCACCTCTTGATGAACAGTGACCGTTGTTGGGGGTTGGATAAATAGTTCCCGGTGGGGGTTGGATGAACAGGACCCCCTGGTAGTAGAGGTCGTTGCCGCTAGATGAACAGGACCCTGATCGAGACGGTTGGGGGTGGATGAACAGGACCCCGTGGAGGGTTGGTTGAACAGTAGCTGATGGAGGCTGGACGAACAGGACCCCATGGAGGGCTGGTTGAATAGTAGCAAATGGAGGCTGGATGAACATGAGCTCGTGGATGAACAATAGATGGTGGAGGCAGGAGGGAGACGCCATGGATGAACAGTCGCAGGTGGAGGCTGGAGGAGGTCAACGGTGGATGAACAGTAGCCTCTGGAGGCTGGAGCGAGGCAATAGACGATGGATGAACAGTAGCCCGTGGAGTCCCGTTTCGCGGTACGCCACACCCCTCCCGCTAAACAGAACCCCGTTTCGACCGTAGGAGGTCGAAGAGAAGTCTGTTTCCTCCGTTTTGAGGTACGCCACACCCCTCGCAATCAAAGGACCCCGTTTCAACCGTAGGAGGTCGAAGAGAAGTTTGTTTCCTCTGTTTTGCGGTACGCCAGACCCCTCCCGATGAACAGGATCCCGCTTCGATCGCACGCGGTCGAATAGAAGGCTGTTTCCTCCGTTCAGTGGTTCGCTAGGCCTCGTTTCGGTTGTTCCGTCCAAGCCGGTTGGCTTCCAATGAACAGGACGCATTCGCTGCCTCCCGATGAACACGACGCAGTTTCACCGTTCTGACCCAGCCGGTTGGTTGCCGATGAACAGGATGCCATTGTTGCCCTCCACTGCCTCTCCATGTACACGAGCCCTGGCCATACATATGCGCGAGTAGGCGTTTGAGACCCCGCCCGTCTGTACGTATGTGGCCGTATATACTTTCTTGCACCCTGGATGTACGTACGTGTACACGATATAGATGGGACTGCATGACATGCTATGTCCACGCCTCTACTACGACACGTGCCCTTCCTTACTCGGCCACGGTTCATCTCTACAGCCTGCAGACAGACCGATCGACCAGTATGTACGTACACGTTCGCGACCAGACAGACAACCCTACGTACGGTTCGACCGGGTGGGTCCCAGCTGTCAGGGAGGTAAGGAGGCACTTCCATGCGTGCGAAGATATAGCTGGTGGGTCCCAGCTGTTAGGGGGAGAATCATATTTTTTGCCCGTAATATGGACGCACTTCCTTGCGTGTGAATGTATAGCTGGTGGGTCCCAGCAGTCAGGGGGAAACGGTTTTTTTCACGAAATACGGTGGCCCGTCTGGTGGGTCCCTGTTGTCAAGTGGAGGAATCATTATTTTGCGCGTAATAAGGAGGCACTTCCTTGCTGCGGCCGTGGACCCAATTGTCAGACTCTCCACGTACAGTCGTCTTTTGAGGGAAGTCATTCCTTGACTACATTGACCACGCCGCGCCGAGAGCACCAAGGCGGTGGACGACGGTGAGGCCTAGGAAGGGGACGACGCGGAGCTGGGGAAGACGCGGCAGTGGATGCCCATGCGGAGAGGAGTACGAGGGTTGATTGGTTCGGCTCCGGTGTGAGGCTGCCGTCGCTGCAGAATAACAGGGGTTGTGAGTGAGTAGAGGGATGGCCTGGCCATAGGTTGGACTAGGGTGGGGCGGTGAGGCCTGCGCGGCAGCAAAGCCGGCCACGGGAGGCAGGAGCAGGCGGCACGACCGGTGCTGGTTTGGGCGGCTGGAGCAAGAAGACCAGAGGTTGAAGAAGTAATACGGTCGTTGGATGGACATCGTACGGTCACTCCAGCTAGAATCGTTCATATTGACTAAGTTGACAAAGCCGTCCGTTCGTGTCAACTTAGTAGGCCCACAAGGCAGCTTCCCACTATGGTGGGTCCCAGCTAGCAGGGGGATTATTCATTTTTTTATGCGTAATAAGGAGGCACTTCCTTGCATGCGAAGATATAGCTGGTGGGCCCGAGCTATCAGTGGGGGGAACATTTTTTTTCGCGAAATACAGAGGCCCTTTTGGTGGGTCCCGGCTGTTAGGTAGAGGCATCATTATTTTGCGCGTAATAAGGAGGCACTTCCTTGCGTGTGGCCGTGGACCCAGCTGTCAGCCTCTCCACGAATAGTCCTCTTCTGATGGATGTCGCTCGTTGACTATGCCGCGCTGAGAGCACCAGGGCAGTGGACGACGGTGCTACCACTTGAGCACTGCGTTGGTTTTCCCTTGAAGAGAAAAGGGTGATGCAGCAAAGTAGCATAAGTATTTCCCTCAGTTTTTGAGAACCAAGGAATCAATCCAGTAGGAGGCCACACGCAAGTCCCTCATACCTACACAAACAAATAAGAACCTTGCAACCAACGCGATAAAGGGGTTGTCAATCCCTTCACGGCCACTTGCAAAAGTGAGATCTGATAGAGATGATAAGATAATATTTTTGGTATTTTTATGATAAAGACTAAAAGTAAAGAAAGCAAAATAAACGGCGATAGAAATAGCTTGTTGACGGGAGATTAATATAATGGAGAATAGACCTAGGGGCCATAGGTTTCACTAGTGGCTTCTCTCAAGATAGCATAAGTATTACGGTGGGTGAACAAATTACTGTCGAGCAATTGATATAAAAGTGCATAATTATGAGAATATCTAGGCATGATCATGTATATAGGCATCACGTCCGTGACAAGTAGACCGACTCCTGCCTGCATCTACTACTATTACTCCACACATCGACCGCTATCCAGCATGCATCTAGAGTATTAAGTTCATAAGAATAGAGTAACGCATTAGGTAAGATGACATGATGTAAAGGGATAAACTCATGCAATATGATATAAACCCCATCTTTTTATCCTCGATGGCAACAATACAATACGTGTCATTTCCCCTACTGTGACTGGGTTCGAGCACCGCATGATTGAACCCAAAGCTAAGCACTTATCCCATTGCAAGAAGGATCAATCTAGTAGGCCAAACCAAACTGATAATTCGAAGAGACTTGCAAAGATAACCAATCATACATAAAAGAATTCAGAGAAGATTCAAATATTGTTCATAGATAATCTTGAGCATAAACTCACAATTCATCGGATCTCGACAAACACACCGCAAAAAGAGTTACATCGAATAGATCTCCAAGAAGATCAAAGAGAACTTTGTATTGAGATCCAAAGAGAGAGAAGAAGCCATCTAGCTAATAACTATGGACCTAAAGGTCTGTGGTATACTACTCACACATCATCGGAGAGGCTATGGTGTTGATGTAGAAGCCCTCCGTGATCGATGCCCCCTCCGGCAGAGCGCCGGAAAAGGCCCCAAGATGGGATCTCACGGGTACAGAAGGTTGCGGCGGTGGAATTAGTTTTCGTGGTGCTCCTCGATGGTTTCGGGGTACGTAGGTATATATAGGAGGAACAAGTAGGTCGGTGGAGCCACGAGGGGCTCATGAAGGTGGAGGGCGCGCCCCCTGCATCGTGGCCTCCTCGATGATTTCTTGACGTCCACTCCAAGTCCTCTGGATCACGTTTGTTCCAAAAATAACTCTCCCGAAGGTTTCATTCCGCTTGGACTCTGTTTGATATTCCTTTTCTGCGAAACACTAAAATAGGCAAAAAAACAGCAATTTGCACTCCGCCTTGGGTTAATAGGTTAGTCCCAAAAATAATATAAAAGTGTATAATAAAGCCCATTAAACATCCAAAACAGAATATAATATAGCATGGAACAATCAAAAATTATAGATACATTAGAGACGTATCAGTCTCCAACGTATAATAGCATGGAGCAATAAAAAATTATAGATACGTTGGAGACTGATATGTCTCTAACGTATCTATAATTTTTTATTGTTCCATGCTATATTATATTCTGTTTTGGATGATTAATGAGCTTTATTATATACTTCTATATTATTTTTGGGACTAACCTATTAACCGGAGGCCCAGCCCAAATTGATGTTTTTTGCCTATTTCAGTGTTTCGAAGGAAAAAGATATCAAACGGAGTCCAAATGGAATGAAACCTTCGGGAACGTGATTTTCGAAACAAACGTGATCCAGAGGACTTGGAGTCTATGTAAAGAAATCAACAAGGAGAGCACGAGGTAGGAGGCGTGCCCACCTCCCCCAGGCGCGCCCTCCACCCTCGTGGGGCCCACGTTGCTCCACCGACGTACTTCTTCCTCCTATATATACCTACGTACCCCCAAACCATCAGTGGCATCCACGAAAACCTAATTCCACCGCCGCAACCTTATGTACCCGTGAGATCCCATCTTCGGGCCTTTTCCCGTGTCCTGCCGGAGGGGGCATTGATCACGGAGGGCTTCTACATCAACACCATAGCCTCTCCGATGATGTGTGAGTAGTTTACCTCAGACCTTCGGGTCCATAGTTATTAGCTAGATGGCTTCTTATCTCTCTTTGGATCTCAATACAGAGTTCTCCTCAATCTTCTTGCAGATCTATTTGATGTAACTCTTCTTTTGCGGCGTGTTTGTCGAGACCGATGAATTGTGGGTTTATGATCAAGTTTAACTATGAACAATATTTGAATCTCCTCTGAATTCTTTTATGTACGAATGGTTATTTTTGCAAGTCTCTTCAAATTATCAGTTTAGTTTGGCCTACTAGATTGATCTTTCTTGCAATGGGAGAAGCGCTTAGCTTTGGGTTCAATCTTGTGGTGTCCTTTCCCAGTGACAGCAGGGGTAGCAAGGCACGTATTGTATTGTTGCCATCGAGGATAAAAAGATGGGGTTTATATAATATTGCATGAGTTTATCCCTCTACATCGTGCCATCTTGCTTAAAGCATTACTCTGTTCTTTCAAACTTAATACTCTAGGTGCATGCTGGATAGCGGTCGATGTGTGGAGTAATAGTAGTAGATGTAGAATCGTTTTGGTCCACTTGTCACGGACATGATGCCTATATAGATGATCATACCTAGATATTCTCGTAACTATGCTCAATTCTATCAACTGCTTGACAGTAATCTGTTCACCCACCGTAATACTTATGCTCTTGAGAGAATCCACTAGTGAAACCTATGGCCCCCGGGTCTATTCTCCATCATATTAATCTTCCAACACTTAGTTATTTCTATTGCCGTTTATTTTACATTGCATCTTTATTTCTCTTTATTGTAAAAATAACAAAAATATTATCTTATCATATCTATCAAATCTCACTCTCGTAAGTGACCGTGAAGGGATTGACAACCCCTTTATCGCATTGGTTGCGAGGTTCTTATTTGTTTGTGTAGGTGCGTGGGACTCGAGCGTGGTCTCCTACTGGATTGATACCTTTGTTCTCAAAAACTGAGGGAAATACTTACTCTACTTCACTCCGTCACCCTTTCCTCTTCAAGGGAAAACCAACGCAGTGCTCAAGAGGTAGCAAGAAGGATTGATGGCACCGTTGTCGGGGAGATTCGCGCCAAGTCAAGTCAAGATTTGATTTCCCGACAACGAGCCATTTCTGGCGCCGTTGCCGTGGAGTCTACGCATATGTCAAGACATACCAAGTACCCGTCACAAACTCTTATCCCTTGCATTACATTATTTGCCATTTGCCTCTCGTTTTCCTCTCCCCCACTTCACCCTTGCCGTTTTATTCGCCCTCTCTTTTCCGTTCGCCTCTTTTTCGTTTGATCTTTGTTTGCTTGTCTGTTGGTTTGCTTGCTTGTCACTATGACTCAAGATAATACTAAATTGTGTGACTTTACCATTACCAACAACGATGATTTTCTTAGCACTCCGATTGCTCCTCTTACCAATGCTGAATCTTGTGAAATTAACGTTGCTTTGTTGAATCTTGTCATGAAAGATCAATTCGCCGGCCTTCCTAGTGAAGATGCCGCTACCCATCTAAATAGCTTCGTTGATTTGTGTGATATGCAAAAGAAGAAAGATGTGGACAATGATATTGTTAAATTGAAGCTATTTCCTTTTTCGCTTAGAGATCGTGCTAAAGCTTGGTTTTCGTCTTTGCCTAAAAATAGTATCATTCATGGAATAAGTGCAAAGATGCTTTTATCTCTAAGTATTTTCCTCCCGCTAAAATCACCTCTCTTAGAAACGATATTATGAATTTCAAGCAACTTGATCATGAACATGTTGCACAAGCTTGGGATAGGACGAAATTAATGATATTTAATTACCCTACACATGGTTTGAATCTTTGGATGATTATACAAAAAATTTATGCCAGATTGAATTTTTCTTCTAGAAATCTTTTAGATTTGGTCGCGGGAGGCGCTTTTATAGAAATCACTTTAGGAGAAGCTACTAAACTCCTAGATAATATTATGTTTAATTATTCTCAATGGCATACTAAAAGATCTACTAGTAAAAAAGTGCATGCGATAGAAGAAATTAATGTTTTGAGTGAAAAGATGGATGAACTTATGAAATTATTTGCTACTAAAAGTGTTTCTTCTGATCCTAATGATATGCCTTTGTCTACTTTGATTAAGAATAATAATGAATCTATGGATGTGAATTTTGTTGGTAGGAATAATTTTGGTAACAACGCGTATAGAGGAAACTTTAATCCTAGGCCGTACCCTAGTAATTCCTCTAATAATTATGGTAATTCCAAAAAAAATCATATGGAAATTTTAATAAGATGCCCTCTGATTTTGAGACCAGTGTTAAAGAGTTTATGAATTCGCAAAAGAATTTCAATACTTTGCTTGAAGTGAAATTGCTTAAAGTTGATGAATTGGCTAGGAACGTTGATAGAATCTCTCTTGATGTTGATTCTTTGAAGCTTAGATCTATTCCACCTAAGCATGATATCAATGAGTCTCTCAAAGCTATGAGTATTTCCATTGATGAGTGCAAAGAAAGAACCGCTAGGATGCGTGCTAAGAAAGATTGCTTTGTGAAAGCATGTTCTTCTAGTTTTTGTGAGAATAAAGATGAATATCTAAAAGTTATTGTCCCCTATTAAATCTTTGTTTTGCAATATGAATCTTGATAATGATGGGGCTGGAGATGAACCACCTTTACCTAGAAGGCGTTCCAAAAATTCGGAGTTTTTAGATCTTGATGCTAAAATTGGTAAAAGTGGGATTGAGGAGGTCAAAACTTTAGATATAGATGAACCCACTATCTTGGATTTCAAGTAATTTAATTACGATAATTGCTCTTTGATAGATTGTATTTCCTTGTTGCAATCCGTTCTAAATTCTCCTCATGCTTATAGTCAAAATAAAGCTTTTACTAAACATATCGTTCATGCTTTGATGCAATCTTATGAAAAAAACTTGAGTTGGAAGTTTCTATCCCTAGAAAACTTTATGATGAGTGGGAACCTACTATTAAAATTAAAATTAAAGATCATGAATGATATGCTTTGTGTGATTTGGGTGCTAGTGTTTCCACGATTCCAAAAACTTTGTGTGATTTGTTAGGTTTCCGCGAATTTGATGATTGCTCTTTAAATTTACACCTTGCGGATTCCACTATTAAGAAACCTATGGGAAGAATTAATGATGTTCTTATTGTTGCAAATAGGAACTATGTGCCCGTAGATTTTATTGTTCTTGATATAGATTGCAATCCTTCATGTCCTATTATTCTTGGTAGACCTTTCCTTAGAATGATTGGTGCAATCATTGATATGAAGGAAGGAAATATTAGATTCCAATTTACGTTGAGGAAAGGCATGGAACACTTCCCTAGAAATAAAATTAAATTACCTTATGAATCTATTATGAGAGCCACTCATGGATTGCCTACCAAAGATGGCAATACCTAGATCTATCATCGCTTTCATGCCTAGCTAGGGGCGTTAAACGATAGCGCTTGTTGGGAGGCAACCCAATTTTATTTTAGTTTTTTTCTTTTTGCTTCTGTTTAGGAATAAATATTTGATCTAGCCTCTGGTTAGATTTGTTTTTATGTTTTAATTAGTGTTTGTGCCAAGTTAAACCTTTAGAAACTTCTTTGATGATAGTGATTTGATTTTGCTGAAAATTCCAGAAACTTTCTATTCACGAAAACAATTGTTAAAAATCATCAGAACGTGATAAAATACTGATTCCAATTGAAGCAGATCAATAAACAAATTATATAGGTAGTCCTATTTTGGTAGATTTTTCTGAGTTCCATAAGTTTGTGTTAGTTACAGATTACTACATATTGTTCTGTTTTTGACAGATTCTGTTTTTCGTGTGTTGTTTGCTTATTTTGATGAATCTATGGCTTGTAAAATAGTTTATAAACCATAGAGAAGTTCAAATACAGTAGGTTTAACACCAATATAAATAAATAATGAGTTCAATACAGTACCTTGAAGTGGTGTTTTGTTTTCTTTCGCTAACGGAGCTCACGAGATTTTCTGTTGAGTTTTGTGTTGTGAAGTTTTCAAGTTTTGGATAAAGATTTGATGGATTGTGGAACAAGGAGTGGAAAGAGCCTAAGATTGGGGATGCCCATGGCACCCCAAGATAATCTAAGGACACCAAAAGGCCAAAGCTTGCGGATGCCCCAGAAGGCATCCCCTCTTTCGTCTTCGTTTATCGGTAACTTTACTTGGAGCTATATTTTTATTCACCACATGATATGTGTTTTTCTTGGAGCGTTTTGTATGATTTGAGTCTTTGATTTTTAGTTTACCACAATAATCTTTGCTGTACACACCTTTTGATAAAGACACATATGATTCGGAATTTATTAGAATACTCTATGTGCTTCGCTTATATCTTTTGAGCTATATAGTTTTGCTCTAGTGCTTCACTTATATCTTTTAGAGCACGGTGGTGAATTTGTTTTATAGAAACTATTGTTCTCTCATGCTTCACTTATATTATTTTGAGAGTCCTACAAAAGAGCATGGTAATTTGCTTAAATTTGGAAATTAGTCCTAATATGCTAGGTCATCAAACATAGTAAAAACTTTCTGCGTGTGTTGAATACTAAGAAAAGTTTGATGCTTGATGATTGTTTTGAGATATGGAGGTAGTGATATTAAAGTTGTGCTAGTTGAGTAGTTGTGAATTTGAGAAATACTTGTGTTGAAGTTTGCAAGTCACGTAGCATGCACGTATGTTAAACGTTGTGTAACAAATTTGAAACATGAGGTGTTCTTTGATTGTCCTCCTTATGAGTGGCGGTCGGGGACGAGCAATGGTCTTTTCCAACCAATGTATCCCCCTAGGAGCATGCGTGTAGTGCTTGGTTTTTGATGACTTGTAGATTTTTGCAATAAGTATGTGAGTTCTTTATGACTAATGTTGAGTCTATGGATTATACGCACTCTTACCCTTCCATCATTGCTAGCCTCTTCGGTATCGTACATTGCCCTTTCTCACCTTGAGAGTTGGTGCCTGTGCATCCAAACCCCGTGATACGACACGCTCTATCACACATAAACCTCCTTATATCTTCCTCAAAACAGCCACCATACCTACCTATTATGGCATTTCCATAGCCATTCCGAGATATATTGCCATGCAAATTTCCACCGTTCCGTTTATCATGACACGTTCATCATTGTCATATTGCCTTGCATGATCATGTAGTTGACATCGTATTTGTGGCGAAGCCACCATGCATATTATCATACATGTCACTCTTGATTCATTGCCCATCCCAGTACACCGCCGGAGGCATTCATGTAGAGTCATACTTTGTTCTAGTATTGAGTTGTAAATAAATAGAGGTGTGATGATCATTATTCATAGAGCATTGTCCCCAAAAAAGAGAAATGCCAAAAGAAAAAAAGAAAGGCCCAAAAAAAGAGAATAAAAAGGGGCAATGCTACTATCTTTTCCCATACTTGTGCTTCAAAGTAGCACCATGAACCTTATGATAGATAGTCTCTTGTTTCGTCACTTTCATATACTAGTGGGAATTTTTCGTTATAGAAATTGGCTTGTATATTCCAACAATGGGCTTCCTCAAATGCCCTAGGTCTTCGTGAGCAAGCAAGTTGGATGCACACCCACTTAGTTTCCTTTGTTGAGCTCTCATACATTTATAGCTCTAGTGCATCCATTGCATGGCAATCCCTACTCCTCACATTAACATCAATTGACGGGCATCTCCATAGCCCGTTGATTAGCCGTGTTGATGTGAGACTTTCTCCTTTTTTGTCTTCTCCACATAACCCCCGTCATTATATTCTATTCCACCCAAAGTGCTATATCCATGGCTCACGCTCATGTATTGCGTGAAAGTTGAAAAAGTTTGAGATTACTAAAGTATGAAACAATTGCTTGGCTTGTTATCGGGGTTGTGCATGATGAGAGCATTCTTGTGTGGCAAAAATGGAGCATGACCAAACTATATGATTTTGTAGGGATGAACTTTCTTTGGCCATGTTATTTTGAGAAGACATAATTGCTTATTTAGTATGCTTGAAGTATTATTACTTTTATGTCAATATTAAACATTTATCTTTAATCTTTCGGATCTGAATATTCATACCACAATTAAGAGGGTTACATTGAAAATTATGCTAAGTAGCATTCCACATCAAAAAATTTGTTTTTATCATTTACCTACTCGAGGACGAGCAGGAATTAAGCTTGGGGATGCTTGATACGTCTCCAGCGTATCTATAATTTTTTATTGTTCCATGCTATATTATATTCTGTTTTGGATGATTAATGGGCTTTATTATACACTTTTATATTATTTTTGGGACTAACCTATTAACCGGAGGCCCAGCCCAAATTGCTGTTTTTTGCCTGTTTCAGTGTTTCGAAGGAAAAGGATATCAAACGGAGTCCAAACGGAATGAAACCTTCGGGAACGAGATTTTCGGAACAAACGTGATCCAGAGGATTTGGATTCTACGTAAAGAAATAAACGAGGAGAGCACGAGGTAGGGGGGCACGCCCACCTCCCCCAGGCGCGCTCTCCACCCTCGTGGGGCCCATGTTGCTCCGCTGACGTACTTCTTCCTCCTATATATATCTACGTACCCCGAAACCATCAGGGGCATCCACGAAAACCTAATTCCACTGCCGCAACCTTCTGTACCCATGAGATCCCATCTTGGGGCCTTTTCCGGCATCCTGCGGGAGGGGGCATTGATCATGGAGGGCTTCTACACCAACACCATAGCCTCTCTGATGATGTGTGAGTAGTTTACCTCAGACCTTCGGGTCCATAGTTATTAGCTAGATGGCTTCTTCTCTCTCTTTGGATCTCAATACAATGTTCTCCTCGATCTTCTTGGAGATCTATTTGATGTAACTCTTCTTTTGCGGTGTGTTTGTCAAGACCGATGAATTGTGGGTTTATGATCAAGTTTATCTATGGACAATATTTGAATCTCCTCTGAATTCTTTTATGTATGATTGGTTATCTTTGCAAGTCTCTTCGAATTATCAGTTTGGTTTGGCCTACTAGATCGATCTTTCTTGCAATGGGAGAAGTGCTTAGCTTTGGGTTCAATCCTGCGGTGTCCTTTCCCAGTGACAGTAGGGGCAGCAAGGCACGTATTGTATTGTTGCCATCGAGGATAAAAAGATGGGGTTTATATCATATTGCATGAGTTTATCCCTCTACATCGTGTCATCTTGCTTAAAGCATTACTCTGTTCTTTTGAACTTAATACTCTAGATGCATGCTGGATAGCGGTCGATGTGTGGAGTAATAGTAGTAGATGCAGAATCATTTCGGTCTACTTGTCATGGACGTGATGCCTATATACATGATCATACCTAGATATTCTCATAACTATGCTCAATTCTATCAATTGCTCGACAGTAATTTGTTCACCCACTGTAATACTTATGCTCTTGAGAGAAGCCACTAGTTAAACCTATGGCCCCCGGGTCTATTCTCCATCATATTAATCTTCCAACACTTAGTTATTTCTATTGCCGTTTATTTTACTTTGCATCTTTATTTCTCTTTATCATAAAAATACCAAAAATATTATCTTATCATATCTATCAGATCTCACTCTCGTAAGTGACCGTGAAGGGATTGACAACCCCTTTATTGCGTTGGTTGCGAGGTTCTTATTTGTTTGTGTAGGTGCGTGGGACTCGAGCGTGTTCTTCTACTGGATTGATACCTTGGTTCTAAAAACTGAGGGAAATACTTACGTTACTTTACTGCATCACCCTTTCGTCCTCAAGGGAAAACCAACGCAGTACTCAAGAGGTAGCAGAGACGTATGAAGCATCCCCAAGCTTAATTCCTGCTGGTCCTCGAGTAGGTAAATGATAAAAACAGATTTTTTGATGTGGAATTCTACTTAGCATATTCTTCAATGTATTTCTCTTTATTGTGGCATGAATGTTCAAATCCAAAAGATTCAAGATAAAAGTTTAATATTGACATGAAAATAATAATACTTCAAGCATACTAACAAAGCAATCATGTCTTCTCAAAATAACATGGCCAAAGAAAGTTATCCCTACAAAATCATATAGTCGGGCTATGCTCTATCTTCACCACACAAAGTATTTAAATCATGCACAAGCCCAATGACAAGCCAAGCAATTGTTTCATACTTTTGATGTTCTCAAACTTTTTCAATCTTCACGCAATATATGAGCATGAGCCATGGACATAGCACTATAGGTGGAATAGAATGGTGGTTGTGGAGAAGACAAAAAAGGAGAAGATGGTCTCACATCAACTAGGCATATCAATGAGCTATGGAGATGCCCATCAATAGATATCAATGCGAGTGAGTAGGGATTGCCATGCAACGGATGCACTAGAGCTATAAGTGTATGAAAGATCAACAAAAGAAACTAAGTGGGTGTGTAATTAACTCGCTTGCTCACGAAGACCTAGGGCATTATGAGGAAGCTCATCATTGGAATATACAAGCCAAGTTCTATAATGTAAAGTTCCCAGTAGTATATGAAAATGACAACATAGGAGACTCTCTATCATGAAGATCATGGTGCTACTTTGAAGCACAAGTGTGGAAAAAGGATAGTAACATCGTCCCTTCTCTCTTTTTCTCTCATTTTTTTATTTGGGCCTTCTTTCTTTTTTTTGGCCTCTTTTCTTTCTTTCTTTTTCATCCGGAGTCTCATCCCGACTTATGGAGGAATCATAGTCTCCATAATCCTTTCCTCACATGGGACAATGCTCTAATAATGATCATTACACTTTTATTTACTTACAACTCAAGAATTACAGCTCGATACTTAGAACATAATATGACTCTATGTGAATGCCTCCAACGATGTATCGGGATATGCAATGAATCAAGAGTGACATGTATGAAAGAATTATGATGGTGGCTTTGCCACAAATATGATGTCAACTACATAATCATGCAAAGCAATATGACAATGATGAAGTGTGTCATAATAAATGGAACGGTGGTAAGTTGCATGGCAATATATCTCGGAATGGCTATGGAAATGCCATAATATGTAGGTATGGTGGCTGTTTTGAGGAAGGTATATGGTGGGTATATGATACCGGCAAAAGGTGCACGGTATTAGAGAGGCTAGCAATGGTGGAAGGGTGAGAGTGCGTATAATCCATGGACTCAAGATTAGTCATAAAGAACCCACATACTTGTTGCAAAAATCTATTAGTTATCGAAACGAAGTAATATGCGCATGCTCCTAGGGGGATAGATTGGTAGGAAAAGACCATCGCTCGTCCCCGACCGCCACCCATAAGGAAGACAATAAATAAATAAATCATGCTCCGACTTCATCACATAACGGTTCACCATACGTGCATGCTACGGGGATCACAAACTTTAGAACAAGTATTTCTCAAATTCACAACTACTCAACTAGCATGACTCTAATATCACCATCTTCATATTTCAAAACAATTATCAAGTATCAAACTTCTCTTAGTATTCAATGCACTTTATAGTTTTTATCTTGGATGCCTATCATATTAGGACTAATTTTAACCAAAGAAAATTACCATGCTGTTCTAAAGGACTCTCAAAATAATATACGTGAAGCACGAGAGATCAATAATTTCTATAAAATATAACCACCACCGTGCTCTAAAAGATATAAGTGAAGCACTAGAGCAAAATTGTTTAACTCAAAAGATATAAGTGAAGCACATAGAGTATTCTAATAAATTCCGAATAATGTGTGTCCCTCTCAAAGGTTGTGTACAGCAAGGATGATTGTGGTGAACTAAAAGGCAAAGACTCAAATCATACAAAACGCTCCAAGCAAAACACATATCATGTGGTGAATAAAAATATAGCTCCAAATAAAGTTACCGATGGACGAAGAGAAAAGAGGGGATGCCTTCCGGAGAATACCCAAGCTTAGGATTTTTGGTGTCCTTGGATTTTACCTTGGGGTGCCTTGGGTATCCCCAAGCTTAGTATCTTTCCACTCCTTGTTCCATAATCCATCAAATCTTTACCAACAACTTGAAAACTTCACAACACAAAACTTAACAGAAAATCTCGTGAGCTCCGTTAGCGAAAGAAAACAAAACACCACTTCAAGATACTGTAATGAACTCATTCTTTATTTATATTGGTGTTAAACCTAATGTATTCCAACTTTTCTATGGTTCATAAGCTCCATTACTAGCCATAGATTCATCAAAATAAGCAAACAACACACGAAAAACAGAATCTGTCAAAAACAGAACAGTCTGTAGTAATCTGTAACTAAAGCAAACTTCTGGAACTCCAAAAATTCTAAAATAAATTCCTGGACGTGAGGAATTTATCTATTAATCATCTTCAAAAACAATCAACTAAATAGCACTCTCCAGTAAAAAGTTGTAGCTAATCTCGTGAGCGCTAAAGTTTCTATTTTTTACAGCAAGATCGCAAAGACTTTCCCCAAGTCTTCCCAAAGGTTCTACTTGGCACAAACACTAATTAAAACACAAAACCAGATCTAAAAATAATCTAGATGGATTATTTATTGAATAAAAGTAAGGAAAAATATTGGGTTGTCTCCCAACAAGCGTTTTTCTTTAAAGCCTTTTAGCTAGGCATTGATAATCTTAATGATGCTCACATGAAAGACAAGAATTGAAGCGGAAAGAGAGCATCATAAAACACGTGACAAACACATCTAAGTCTAACATACTTCCTATGCATAGGCATATTATAAGTAAACAAATTTGCAAGGCAAGCAAAAACTAGCATATGCAAGGAAGAAGAAAGTGACGACAGCAATCTCAACATGACGAGAGGTAATTTAGTAAGATAAAAATTACTACAACCATATTTTCCTCTCTCATAATAATTACATATAGGATCATAAGAAAATTCAACAATATAGCTATCACATAACATATTCTCTTCGTGATCCACATGCATGCAAAGTTGACACTCTTCCAAAATAGTGGGATTAACATTAACTAAAGTCATGACCTCTCTAAACCCACTTTTATCAAGAATTTCATAAGATTGATTATTCTCCAAATATGTGGGATCTAGAGTTGACACTCTTCCAAACCGACTTTCAATATTATTGCAAACACTATTATCAATCTCATATTCATCGTGGGGCTTAAATAAATTTTCAAGATCATAAGAAGAATCACCCCAATCATGATCATTGCAATAAGTAACAGACATAGCAAAACTAGCATCCCCAAGCTTAGGGTTTTGCATATTATTAGCACAATTGACATTAATAGAATTTATACTAGCGTCATTGCAATCATGCTTTTTATTCAAAGATCTATCGTGAATCACTTCATAAAGAACTTCATCATAATTTTCAGATTCACTGATTTCAAGCAAAACCTCATAAAGATAATCTAGTGCACCCAAATCACTAGGAATTGGTTCATCATAATTGGATCTCTTAAAAAGATTGGCAAGCGGATGAGGATCCATAGATCTTAGGTTCTCTGTTTAGCAATAAATACACAACTATTCCAACCAAATGAGCAAACGAGCCAAGTAAGACATCAAGGCAAATAAAAAGACGAACAGAAGAAGGGCGAAGAAAACAGCAAAGGTGAAGTGGGGGAGGAAAATGAGAGGCAAATGGCTAATAATGTAATGCGAGGGATAAGAGTTTGTGATGGGTACTTGGTATGTCTTGACTTATGTGTAGACTCCCCGGCAACGGCGCCAGAAATCCTTCTTGCTACCTCGTGAGCACTGTGTTGGTTTTCCCTTGAAGAAGAAAGGGTGATGCAGCAAAGTAGCATAAGTATTTCCCTCAGTTTTTGAGAACCAAGGTATCAATCCAGTAGGAGGCCACATGCAAGTTCCTCGTACCTACACAATCTTGCAACCAACGCGATAAAGGGGTTGTCAATCCCTTCACGCCCACTTGCAAAAGTGAGATCTGATAGAGATGATAAGATAATATTTTTAGTATTTTTATGATAAAAACTAAAAGTAAAGAAAGCAAAATAAACAGCGATAGAAATAGCTTGTTGACGGGAGATCACCTAAGATACATAGTGGGAGTAACCCAGCCTCCTTGGACTTTAGCGCTTCCTGGCCGTTGGATCTGGTCCTTGATGCGTTCTCGGCCGTTCGATCACGAGATGAAGGGATACGAGCCGTCGGATCGAGGCGAGTCACTGTAGATCGAAACAGTGTCAAAACTTCGTGCCACCGCGCGTGAATAGCCTGCCCCTCCAAGGGCATTTTCGTCATTTCATGCTTATGCATATAAAAGGCGGCTGCTCCCGTGGAGATGACCTAGCGGCCTCCTCCTCCCGCACCCGCGCCTCGCTCCTCCTCTCGCACCCGCGCCCCCCTCTTCTCTTTCCCCGCCGCTGCCCGGCCTCTTCCCCATCCGGGCCTCCCTCTCCTCCTTCCCCGCCACCGCCCGGCCTCCTCCCCTCACGGCCTCCTCCTTCCACCCCTCCGATCTGGCGCGGCCCAAACCCTAACGCCCTGCCTCGGCCCCGGCTCCCACGGGAGGGAAGGAGGAATGGCGAGGCGAGGCAAAGGCGGCGGCGTATGGGACGCGGCGCGGGCGGCGTGCCCCAGGGGGTCGGCCTCCTCCTCCCCTACGCGGGCTGGGCAGCGCCTTCGCCGCCGGCGCGGCTCCGGTGGACTCAGACGACTCCTCCCCGTCTCCTCCCTCGCCGCGACGTGTGGTTCCGCTTCCCGCTGGCCACGAGGTGCAGCCTTGCAGGGGTGCATCAGGCTGGGCCTCCTCTGTTTCCGGTTAGTTCATCCCCCCCTCCTCCTCTCCGATCTGCTCTGGTTCTCACCCTCTCCTCTTCTTCCTTCTCTCTCAGATTTGGTGCAGGAGCCGCTGTGGGGTTGAGGTGTTCTGGCAACGGTAGGAGCTCCGGGCCCGTCCAAGTTAACCTATCTCTCTCTCTCTCCCGATTTCGTAGCCCTCATGTGCTTGCCTGCTTTCTGCTCTGAGTTGTGGCCGTCCAGATTAGCTAGGGTTCAAGCTTTGGCAGCCTATATGGTGGTCACTATTCTTATCATGTGCTTTAACTCTACAACCTAGCTTGGGTTCCCTCATGTGCTTGCTGGTCTGCCTGTCTAATTAGGCTTAGGTACCACAACCTACAGATTCCTTCTTGTTTGCCAAGTGCTGCAATCTCAAAGAATTTGCTTGATTTGCTGCAGGTCTGTCCAGTGCTCCATCTATGCTGATTTTCAGAAACTGTTGCCCAGAGAGATCTCCATGAAGCACTACGCCTGATGCAGATGTCAAAGTACTCAATCTACTCTGATGACCACCAGCGGTGTAGTCTTGGTACATATAATGCACCGTGAGAGATAAAGCAGCAAGGACTAGCAGCATGGATGTGAAATATGGTCATGCTCTTAACCTGATCTCCAGAAAGGTATAATCTGTACCTACATCTACATTAATTGGTACCACTATTGCTGGGCATTGATTGCTGACAGAATTTCTCTCCAGCTAGAATGTTTGTATATACCGTAGCAATTCTCTCCTGTAACAGCTACATTAATTTCGAGATTGCTAACAGAAATTCTCTCCTTCTCAATACGATGGTACGACTTTGCTGAAAAGACCATTATTTGCCGTACTAACAAATTATAGCAATAGGATGCGCTGACATCAGTTTACTGCTCTGGATTAATTATTATTCGATGGCTGTCTAAAGATAGATTTTCAAATACTGAAGATGTGTTAGTCTATTCATTCATCTGTATCGTACAATATATGTCTCATAATGTTTGCTGATTAGCAAAGCTGAGTCCATACAATATTTCTTTTGTTATCATTTGAATTACTGTAGTACTGCTATGATACTTGCGGCAAAGTTCATACCATGCTCCCAGTTCCCTATTATCATTTTCGTAATTTTGGAGATTTAGCTTAGTTACAAATAAGCACGTCGTCCGACATTTGCTGTTTATGTCTGGACTAGAAATGAAATGCAAATATACCTTTTAAATTGACATGGTAATTGGCAGTAGATAAAAGTCCTTTGTACTTATCAATGGAAGTTATCAATGATTTCTCCCTTTTATGGGTACAGTAAGCATAACTGGTATTTTCTCACAATTTTCGTTTCTCCTGTCTCTTCAACATCATTCCACACAGCACTAAATGAAAACTTATCTTTGAGCAAGTTATAATTCTTCATGTTAACATAGTTCCAGTAGCATGCATATCAGTCGTGAGTTTTTTTCCACTGATTTTGTGTGTTCCCATTTTGGCTTGGTTTCACTGCTGAAACCATATATGTTAGTAAGAAGAAACAGAGTGTCACATTTTTGTTGCTTAAATACATATAAGAACAGATTCATTGTCCCGTCTGTGTAGCATGGATGTTTATTCATTAACACAAGCGCTTATTGTCACATCTGTTGCTTCTAATGATTTTTAATGTAATACTAATCAGATTTATATATCTCCTGAACCAAGAAGAGTATTTTGATGGAGCACAATTTATGTAGGTAAGCTTACTTGCGTAATTCAAAAACCTGAAACTCCTTAACAAAACAATTGTGCTTTCAGGTAATTCTGATCCGTCGTTTGAGGCGCCCATCGGCTCCCTGCCTGCCAAATCCCACCTACTGGATCGCCGGCACCGCCGCCGTATGGAGTTGCCGCTGCTGCCTGGACTCGATCGCCACTGTCCCCAAGTGTAGCAGCCTCTCCTCCCAACGTCAAGCAAGCTGCAGGTAACCTCGCCCTTTTTCATCTATTTGTTGTTGAGCTGCTGCTGTTTATTGTCCCGTTCGCCCTGCCCTTACTGTTGCTGCTCGCCAGTAGCTTCCCTATGTTGTTCATGTGATGTTGCTGCTGCTTGCTTAGTGCTGCTGCTGCTTGAACTGTTGCTTGACTACTTGGTGCTTCATGTTAGGGATTGCCAAACCATGATGCTATTGGGAGCTAGCATTGCAGATTGGATAAGACATTTCTTTGATGTTTGTCAAGTACCAGTACCACTTCAGATTATTATGACACTAATACTAGGCTATTTATTTTTATATATACTTCCTGTGTCCCCGATGGGTTGTTTCTGGAAAATGCCGTGTCCCGTGTCCCCATATGTGTGTTGCCGTGTCTGTGTCCCCGTACCCGTGCTTTTTAGTATATAAGTATGTAGGAAAAAATGTTTCTTGCACATATATTAGTTCCAAATTATTATTAGTTGCTACTATTTTTTATTTTTTATTAAATTGACATTTTGAAATAAGCTGACAATGATCCTCGGTTGCGAGACAAGTGTACGTCAAGTTCAGTTTCTTTAGTGAACTTAGTCGAACCTTGCAATTTTAAGTATGTAAGTCATGCATAGCTTTCTGTTTTGTGTAAGTGGAAAGTATTAGTGGTTTCACTTTGTCTTGCAGGGATAGCTTTTGGGAGTTGGTCCATGCTTAATGCATTCATGGGATCACCAATTTTTGGCGTTGGTTGAGATTGGGTAGGATGTACCATGAATTCCTGGATGATTGTGGCAATTCTCATGCTTGCTTGCAAGGATGTAACATGAATTGGAGAGATTGGGACTGAACACTGACCTCAAATATATATTGATGCTCCTATCTTCTCATTACATTTGTCTCTGCATTAAATTAACCAAATTATATTTTTAGTACCAATTCTACGATGTATTCCCCTCATGGCATTTTGATTCCTCTTTCTATTAGAGTTTTATGTCTTATTTATATATTAGATTTATTTCTTCTCCAATGACATGCAGTTCTACAGTTGCGTTTTCGTATGCATCTATGCCCCATCAGTATACTTGGTCTTTCAGTTATGCCATCCTATTTCCTTCTTTTTTGCCTGATTGATATATATACTATGAGATGACGTAGATCGTTCATGAGCCGAGTGGCCGTGGTTAGCTTAGGAAGAGAGAGCAGCATAAATGAACTACATTGATAAGTTCACAGGTAACAAAATCCGGATTGGAGTGATCCTCCAATTTCAAGAATAGCATATGAATATGGATATTTATTTCATCTACATTTATAGGAATAAAAATCTTGAATTTCTTCCGCCTTAGTTGATTCTCACAAATCATAATATAGCCTCCAACCTTTACATAGAGGCCCATTTATTGCTTTGGCTGGTTCTATTTTTCTCTGTTGCAAGATAGGAATGTCATACGTAACATTTTTTCGTTTGCAACATTTTAAATTATATACCATTTTTATTTTGATGATGAGTCATCGGTATCATAAGATGCTAATCTTCATGATTTTCTATAATGTTTTCGGCAATAGATTTAGAGTTATTTGTTTCTGCTCATGCAAAGCAGAGGTGTGTTCAAACAACTATACCTATTTTACTTATTTTGGATGCTAATTAGTAAATTCTATCCATATATGCACAGGCCATGATATCATACATTTCTAAGTCAAATGGATTAATGCAATGGGTGACCAGGAAAAGTTATTGTCTTCGTCGTTGGAACATTCCCGAAGATGGTCCAAGGTAAATATTTTAGGAATCGCTTTTTTAATTGTGCATAATTTTTCTTTGGTAAATTAGTGCGTTAACCACCATAGAAAACTTCATTTTCTTTATGGAGACTATGCCCTTATGTGAGTCTTCAGGCCTTACTGAGTTGTCTTATTGTGAAGGCATCATCATGGGTGTTAGTTACATTGCCTCCTTCACACTTACATCCACCATCAATCAGGTAAGCACTCCCTTTGTTCTACATAAAATCAAGTGAATGTTGTACTCCCAAACCAATTAGCACATTCCGGTATGATAAACATTGTGTATTGATCCCTGCACTTTTGACAAATTTATGTTCATGACATCTCCAGTTTACTTTTACTTGTGCAAGTTACACCATCAGCAAGCACATAAAGACCTGAGCAACTGCAAAAATGTTAGGCAATAAAAATTCTGTGTAGCACATGTTTCTATTCACTTTGCCTATAGAAACTATGCATAGTTGTTACTCCCTTTTTTGTGGCCTTGTGTAATATATATTGTAAATAAATTATCTTGAACTATTGAACCTTTGCACTTCTGTTGTAACATACTGAACCTTTGCTTTCATTGTATAAATGTATGAAATAAAAAAACATCTTATACCAGGTTGGATATTGTTGGGGCTGGTGGGGTGCGGCAAGGCGCACTTCCTTTCTAGTTAATATGACGGAGAATAGACCCGGGGGCCATAGGTTTCACTAGTGGCTTCTCTCAAGATAGCATAAGTATTACGGTGGGTGAACAAATTACTGTCGAGCAATTGATATAAAAGTGCATAATTATGAGAATATCTAGACATGATCATGTATATAGGCATCACGTCCGTGACAAGTAGACCGACTCCTGCCTGCATCTACTACTATTACTCCATACATCGACCGTTATCCAACATGCATCTAGAGTATTAAGTTCGTAAGAACAGAGTAACGCATTAGGTAAGATGACATGATGTAGAGGGATAAACTCATGCAATATGATATAAAACCCATCTTTTTATCCTCGATGGCAACAATACAATACGTGTTGTTTCCCCTACTGTCACTGGGATCGAGCACCGCATGATTGAACCCAGAGCTAAGCACTTCTCCCATTGCAAGAAAGATCAATCTAGTAGGCCAAACCAAATTGATAATTCGAAGAGAGTTGCAAAGATAACCAATCATACATAAAAGAATTCAAAGAAGATTCAAATATTGTTCATAGATAATCTTGATCATAAACCCACAATTCATCGGATCTCGACAAATACACCGTAAAAAGAGTTACATCGAATAGATCTCCAAGAAGATCGAGGAGAACTTTGTATTGAGATCCAAAGAGAGAGAATAAGCCATCTAGCTAATAATTGTGGACCCGAAGGTCTGTGGTAAACTACTCATACATCATCGGAGAGGCTATGGTGTTGATGTAGAAGCCCTCTGTGATCGATGCCCTCTCCGGCGGAGCGCCGGAAAAGGCCCCAAGATGGGATCTCACTGGTATAGAAGGTTGCGGCGGTGGAATTAGGTTTTCGTGGTGCTCCTCGATGGTTTTGGGGTACGTAGGTATATATAGGAGGAAGAAGTAGGTCGGTGGAGCCATGAGGGGCCCATGAGGGTGGAGGGCGTGCCCAGGGGGTAGGCGCGCCCCCCTGCCTCATGGCCTCCTCGATGATTTCTTGACGTCCACTCCAAGTCCTCTGGATCACGTTTGTTCCAAAAATAACTCTCCCGAAGGTTTCATTCCGTTTGGACTCCGTTTGATATTCCTTTTCTGTGAAACACTGAAATAGGCAAAAAACAACAATTTGCACAGGGCCTTGGGTTAATAGGTTAGTCCCAAAAATAATATAAAAGCGTATCATAAAGCTCATTAAACATCCAAAACAGAATATATAATAGCATGGAGCAATCAAAAATTATAGATACGTTGGAGACGTATCAGACGGCGAGGCCTAGGAAGGGAAGGATACGGAGCTAGGGAAGACTCGACTGTTGTTTCCCATTCGGAGGGGAGTACAAGGGTTTACTGGTTCATCTGCCGTCGCCAGAGAATAATAGCAGGTGTGGGTGTGTAGAGGATGGCCAGGCCAGTGATGGGAGTAGGGTGGGGCGGTGAGGCCTGCGCAACAGCACAACCGACCACGGGAGGAGGGAGCAGGCAGTCCCGCCGGCACTTGTTTGAGCGGCTGGAGCAGGAAGAGCAGAGATTTAAGAGGCATGACGGGCGTTGGATGGACATCCAACAGTCATTGCTCTCATGTGTTAACTAAGTTGACACGGCGCTGCGTGTGCATCAACTTTTTTTAGGAAAGCATACGCGTCAACCTATAGTGGGCACACAAGTCAACCTCAAATCTATGGAAAACAGCATACAACCCATCTTCCATTATTTTTAATAATTTACAGCCCATTTGCTAATTCTTAAGGTTTTCTGGAGCCCATTTTCTTTTTTAGCGTTATAGCCCATATTGTGGCCATGGTTAAAAAATTATACAAAATTTTGCATATTTCAGTGCGGTTCGAACTGTTTTTAATCCCAAAATTTCGACTCACATTAGAACTAATTTGAAAATTAAATTTATATCAATGTAAAATCCAAGTAATTGTCCACGCATAAAAATTAATGGAATTTAAAATCTCGAAATGAAAAAAAATTGAAACAAATTGCCGGTTTGATGTGTTTTAAAAATGTACAGCCCATTTCTCATTACTGATAGCCCATTTTTTGGGCAAGCCGAATGAAGCTCTCCTTGTCTTAAAAGATTTGCAGGCCAGTAGGACTGACAAAGCAAGTAGGCCTCGGTTGGGTATTCTACAAAAGAACAAAAAAACTGGGCTAGCCATTTTTAAAAAGAAAAAAAACTACTGGGTCGGTCTTGTGGTAAACATAAAAGAAAAGGCTGGCTAGACAGGCCAGAGTGCCCCGCATAGCCCAGTTGACACCCTACTTCTGTCTAAAAAACAAAAATAATTGGGCGAGCTGCTGGGTCCCTGGTGTCCGCCGCTCGTTGTGCAATTCTCTTGTTTATTGACTACGTTGACAATGGCATGGGACCCTGATGTCAGAAATCCATTAGGAGGAACCATTTTCTTTGGCTTGAAATAAGGAGGCACTTGCTTGCGTACTGCCATGACCCTGGTGGGTCCCTGCTGTCATCCTCTCCAAGTACAATCATCTCCTGATTGTGTACGTATTAACCTAGTAGGCCCACAAGTCAGCCTCTAAACCCGTGGCGGATAAAATACATCCCATTTAAAAAATAATAGCCCATACCATATGTTCAAACGGAAAGTTCAACATTCAGAGCAAAGTAACAGGTCTGATCTAGATATAAAGTACTGAACTTCTACGTTGACAACCATCATAGCCAAGTTAACTATCTACTCCCACTAATACTCTAGTAATGTACAAGTACTATCTTACTCTTAGCTAACTAGACAATGCCGGCCACCATCTGCGGTACACGCTAGATGCCGGCATCGACGTCCTCCTCCTTGCATCGGACTTGCTAGAGGTGCCATAGGGCGCGTTGCTCGCGCGCGTTGGCCCTTTCCATGTCGGCGTGGTCCACCGAAGCTTGGGATTCTAAGCGGGAAACCCACTTGACGAGCTGATAGTAAAATTCGGCGTTGCGAACGCGTGCGTGCCCAATAGCCTCCAGGCACCGACCTCCATGTAGTCGCCCTAATTGCGGGCGCTCTGCTCGCGATCCAGAGCGTCGGTGCGCTGCTGCTCCATGCCCCGCTGGCAGTGCAAATCGGCGATACGCTGCTCCTCCGCCAGGCGGCCGTGCTCCAACAAGTCATCACACTCCGCATTGCCATCTAAATACCGATAGAATGCCTCCTTCCTCCATCTGTCTTCCGGTGAAAAATCAAACACTACTTCCGGCGATGACCGCCTCATGCGTCGCCTATTGCGGACGGGCGGGGGCATGACGGACGTGGCGAGAGCGAGGACAAGTGGTGAGCGACGTCGGGCTGGTGGGGGCTTATGAGGATAGGGCGAGTTGGGTGATGGTGCCACCGGAGAACACCGGGAACCAGTAATTATAGACGGGAGGTAGGTGAACCAGCGGGTCGTGGGAAACGCGACAGTCATCGCATTCATTGGAATTCAATGCATAAGCAGGCATGGCTTAGCGTGCCAGCTTGCCGTGGAAAACCAGAAAAACTAAAATTATGACTGTGACGTCCCGTCCCGTTTCGTCAGTGGTGCGTCCCGTCAGTGGTGCGTCCCGTCCGTGCTGGGTCGCATGTTGGCATGACGGTCAAATGAGTCCGCTAGATTCATCTAGATGAGGTACATGCGTGATCCGCTGGTTATTCGCGTAGGATCGAGTCGGTCGGATAGTGTATGTACATGTGTAGGATCACAATAGCTGATGAACGTTCGCTGGGAGATAAGGCATTTGCAAACGTTTTTGCTGGCAGTTTCTTCATATCCGCATGGCATTTTCTTTAAAAGAGCATGTCAGTTTCTTCAGAGGTAGGCATTTTTATTCAAAAAACTGCCACCTTCGGATATTGCGTCGCAACTAAAACTGGCAGGAGAGTATTAGTAGGCTAGCTAGTGATCGATCAGTAACTTGTAAACATTGAGCGAACAGAAATAAAGAACTACTAGTAACTTGTAAACACTGAGAACACAGAAATAAGGACCTTGCTGTGCATAGTAGTGAGAGCTGATCCGTTCGAAATGTCCACACAAGACTCACAAGCCTGGCATTGTAATATGTTCACATTAGTAGCCCAAATTCATAACTAACTAGTACGATTCCCATACATAAGATCAACATGTTAATGCATCTCAATGATTCACGGATCATATACAAGTATGTAGCTCCAAAAGCAAAGATATATAAAAGACATATGTTCTTCCTACTAACATGGATGCCTCTCTAGGCCAACGTTCAGTATAGAGTGAAAGACAAATTTGTTTGTGAAGTCTATAATTCCTCTTGCAAACGTAAGTGGTTTCACCAACAGCTGGAACCATGAGAATGAACCACACATGATGGAGGAACATCCATTGCAATATGGTTTGGTCTTCTCTCGATCACACGGTGATACTATTTTTTGAGTACAAACTTTAACTTAGGCAAAAAGATGCCCATTGTATAATCAGACCAAAGCAATGAAGCACCTAGTGTTGGCCAATAAATAGTATAATACTACTTTTGTGCAGTCCATGAAGTGACTATCCAATCTTTCTGTGTCTATTTTAAAATGGCACTGCATGCAGTGACTATACTATTCCCTTGTGCAGTTCCACCAAAATTGTGGTCACTTTGTTTGTTTGCCAAATAGCAATGGGCAGACATCTGTCTGCACAAATATCGAGCGGCTCGTAAACATATACCACACCTTGTATTTTCGGTTTAAACACATCTCTTCTCACTGGTACGCGTTGGTGCTATACAAATGGTTTTTAACCCCTTTCAATGATGGCATTTGGGACCGTCACCAAGTGAGTGTGGGCGATAGGGTGTCCTTCCCACACGATCCAGA
This sequence comes from Aegilops umbellulata, assembly GCA_032464435.1. Taxonomy (NCBI): domain Eukaryota; kingdom Viridiplantae; phylum Streptophyta; class Magnoliopsida; order Poales; family Poaceae; genus Aegilops; species Aegilops umbellulata. The sequence goes on along the minus strand of CP136054.1, from coordinate 119,505,412 downwards.
AACCGTCGGGGATATGGAGCAACGATACAGAGGCCTTCCAAAATGTAATCGTGTGCGATGCAGCACACACTAAATTCTTTCGGACGTGTGGGATCAGTGATTAAATATTTCTAATGACGCAGTGAAACCATACGGTGTGTCGTAATGAACCGTTTGGGAAACAATATGTAAGGCACACTGGCCAACATATGAACTGTGTGTGATTTGTGCCCCATCGCACACGAGTTTTCTGTGTAACCCGTCTACCATGCAAGACTCCATCGCACACGTTTCCCAACAATTACCGTCTGCGATAATGTTCTATCACAAACGGTTCAGGAGCCCCTTCGCACACATACAAGTGTTGCAGACCGTTTGTGATTTGTTGGGTATCACCAACGGTTGCCGTAAGAGTGACGTGTGCTTTTCGTTTGGGATCCCACATGTTTCCTGAAAAAAATAAAAAATTACGAATGGGATTGTATTTTACATTGGGCACGGTTTATTCCGAGTTCTCGTGTGCGATAACGCGATATCACAAATGGTTCCGGAGACCCTACGCACACTTAGTAGCGCTGCAAATCATTTGCGATCTGCTGTGTATCACCGGCGGTTCCGCTACTATTGACGTATGCTTTCCGATGTGGATCGCGCACACTCATTTAGTTGAACCATGTGCGGAGCAATTGCCAAGTTAAAACAAAAATATCCCATTTTGAATCGGCATGCAAAAAGCAAATTCGCCACAATATTCAATTGAACAAATAAACAAAAATATCACATTTTGAATCGGCATGCAAAAAACAAATTCGCCACAATATCCAATTGAACAAATAAGCAAAAATATCCCATTTTGAATCGGCACGCAAAAAGCAAATTCGCCACAATATTCAATTGAACAAATAGTGTCCACAGAAAGAACATTCATCACATTTCGCAACAATTGCAATTGAACATATGGTAGCTAAATTCCAATGATTTGTCCACACATATATGCATTACATAATTAATCATAGTGTATGAAATACGAAGACCTCATCAGATGGAAAACAATGGATCCATGCGTATATGTTTAGCGGCTAACTCTTACTCAATGTTTCAGGAGAAGGCATGTTGAAATCTTCATTATCACTAGTGGGATTGATGTAGTGATCCGGGAAGAAGTCGCTGATAAATCTCTGAACCATCAGCAATTCACCAGCCGGGAGCGGTTCAGGGGTCCTCGGTTTTAAGACGAGTTGCTGTATTTTTAAGATCAAAATGTGCCATATGAGTGGAGTATAAGATATTAATTAAGATAGACTTACTGGTACTATTTCGCGAGGATCGTCATCATGTGTCTGCAAACATATTATCCACAAACGTTGGCTCTGCTTCTTGCTGAGGACACTGAAATTTTTTGTACAGAATTAGTCATGTATTTGTCATGTTAGGAATTACCTAATCGGTGTTAGATGTATTATTTTTTCTTTGGGCAAAATAGAAAGAGGTTTATTTAGAAGATTGAACATTTTACTAGCGTAAGAAAAGGTATTTGCAGACTGTTGGATAAATTTTCCGAAAATAACGGATTTCGGTGTGTTACCGGAGAAAAGATCTCGTCCTGCAGAGGTAGTTCCCTCTTAAATAGGTTCCCCGGTTTAGATTTCCACAATGCGAGCACACTGCAAATGATGATGAATTTTGACAACATCAATTATTGAACCAGATATGAATGCAAATTAGTTTCAACATCATAGAATTTAATACATATCCATGAATTGTTGAAGATGTGTTAGATCCTGAGCATTTTTTGACTCTCTAAGAGAATCGATGTAGTAAATTGTGTTCTTGTTTGGAACAATGAATACCAATATCCAATGATTGCTACATATTAAGAAAGCCATGAACTTACGAATTATGTCGAAATCTGAAAGACAGTCAATATATGTGTGGTTGTTTACTTGACTTACCATTCATGATATGGCTAGATAAATGATTCTGCATGCGACGTGTTTTCGAAGAGACGGACGACCATGTTAACGACCCAGTCCGCTAGGTCCTTACCATGTATTGTTGTGCCATTTGCTAATTCAGGATCTATGAAATACACGCTCTCCCTTTTTCTTCTCTGCGCGTTCAATCCCCCGAGAGGAATAAAATGCAGTTAGCTGTTTATCAGTTACAAGCTTGTATGGAGAAGTTGATCAGAGTTTGTTAAGTACTTACAAAATCAGGCATCTAACAAGAGTGGTATCGAGCTCGTTAAAGTTGAAGAAGAGATGTAAGTCCTCAAAACTCACATTGATGGAACCAACATCGTGTCGGAAATGATCTCTGTTGTAGTGGACTAGCAAACCATAAAGACCTGCTGACATTTGATCCATGCAATATTCATGTAACTCGCGGCAACTGGAGCTGCACTCATCAAAGTATTCGCCAACAAGAAATGGCTGGCCATGGACGTAATTCCGTGCTTCAAGTACGTCTGCTTTACTTTTAGCAAGCAACAAACGTACTTCTTCATCATCCATGTCGTCAGAAATAATATTACTCCCCGATTCGAACAACCTGCTGCTAATTTGGTTCTGGGCGATGAGTGCTTTAAGTAAGAGGCAATCGTTCTCTTTCCTTTTCACTTTCCTGCTGCGCTTCCTCGTGGGTGTAGCCTTTTTTTGCCACTTCCTTCTTGGTACTTGAAGCATTTCTGGCAGAACGTCTGGTTGCCTGCAAGGTAGACTACCGAGCAGACAGTGAAGCTTTGACGGACTGCTTAGCAGACGGTTTATCTATGCCGGACCCCTGAGCTGGCGGTGCTGCTGTGACGGACTGCTGGGCTGTAAGAGCAGAGCCATCGGACTGTCGACCATGCGTTGAAGCTATGTCGGTTTTCTGCGCAGGTGGTGCCAACTCTTCGGTGTGCTGAGGAGGTCGTGCCAACGCGTTGGTTTGCTGAGCAGGAAATGCTGACGCATTGGTATGCTGATCACGCGACTGCGGACCGACGGACTAATGAGCAGTCGGTTCTGGACCTACAGACTGCTTAGCAGGCGGTTCCGAAGTATCAGACTGCTTAGTAGTCCATTCCACCAGGTTGGTCTGCTGAGCATGTGCTGCAGTTGGGTCTCCCACCGCTGCTTCAGCTGCCGGCATCTGAACCGGTGGTGCGTCTTCAGCAATTGTAGGCCATGCCACTGGCTGCTTTGGGGCGGAGGATGACATGGCCTATATGCCACAAAGTCGGGCCGGCTGATCACAGGTTGATGCATCAGCCCGCGAGAGCTGCTGTGGCAAGGAGAGCATCACCGGTTGAGGGGCGACAGTGGGTGCTCTTGGCGGGGCTTCAGGGATCTCATCGATGAACTCTATTTCCTTTCATGGCCACTGGATGTGATGTAACAGAGTTTCTCCCAAGGTCCTTTGCTGATCAAAGTCTCCTAGGACATTCTTCAGGGAAAATTCATTGAATCCAGGCTTTACTTCAGTCACGTAGCACTTCACACAGCCCGACTTCAATGGCATATTGTCCAACAAGAGGCCATCTTCCAAGAAGGGTGGGCAAACCCAGGCTGCTGCACATTTTAATGTACCTTCATAATGTGTAAGCACGCCCTTCAATCTGTCTTTCGTTCCAGATAGATCGGATATAGCATCATCACGAGCAGCTGCAGTCTCGGTGTCGCTGGAGTCAGCTAACGCGCAGCTACTCTTGTGCAGTGTTGTCGCGCAATAACCAACATCCTCCATGCCCACCTCCCCTCCCATCTGCTAGCTATCTGTCAGTGTTAGAGTCTTCTGCATCATCATTGAGTCCTCAACATCCTTTCGAACAGTCGGATAAATCTCCTTCCTCAACCTTTCATACAATGCATTCTGCTTCATTTCACTCCTCGCTTTTTTCATGTTGAACCTCTCTTCTTTGCTGAGTGTGAAAGCCCTCTTGTGCGGGACATTAACACCTATACCCCCTGCACGGCCAGGGGGCTCTTTTGTTTCTAGAGCAACAGACAGAATGTCACATGGCCTTGAGGTCCTGTAGAACCTTCCAGGGATCTTGTAAGCCTCTAACATCACTTGATACAGTTCTTCATCACATGAGTTTTCAAAGTAATAAGTTCCATCATCACACCTCTTTGCACATGCCCGCAAGTAGTCTCTGGCGTGTTGGCCCCTGATTTCACTAAGGGCCGGATTCCCACCCACCGTACTGCTTCTTTGTCCTCCTGGTCCAATATCAGTTTCATGCCATAGTATCCTGCCACACCCATACAGTGGGGGTGCATGTTCTTCTTCTGAAGTTTCGGTTGCTTGAAACTCTTCTCAGCAAACTCTTTAGTTGCCCTAGCCCTTTTGAATTCTGCCCAATCTGCCTTTGTAATTTGGGGGTATGCGGGGATTGGGTCCTTGCCTTCACTCAAGTACTTCTTGTACATCACGTGCTTCCGGTTTCTCCAAGTATCCCTAGCCTTCTTCAGTGCAGCGTGTTCCCCGTGCATTCTCCACTGCTCTAGAACGTTGAAGTGATCCATGATCTCCCGGACTATCCTTCGTTGTGTTTCTGTGTCAGCCTTCTGAAACCCCGACAGATTAATGTTGAGCCTTGCCCTGCCTACAAATCCACACACACTCCTGAACCTCATGCACGCTTTATCTGGTTTAGTTGGAGCCCAAGACTTTAAATCAATCTCGGTTACTTCATGTACACCTTTAGGCTGGTGTGTGGGCTTCGTTGGAGCGTTCCTTCATGTCCTGATTGGAAGGGTAATTGTTGCAGCTCTATCCCATTCAAGATTACTTGATCCCTCACAATCTGCTGAAGACCTAGGGTTGTCAAAATCAGATGAAGATACATCGCCTGAAGCACGAGTGATGTCGCTGCTACTCGGCATCTACAGAGAACACATGCGAAACTCAGAAAAGGAGGATAAGCATAAAACTAACAACTTGGTATCAAGCTTTCTAAACATGTCATGCAATAATTTAGAAAATGTACGGCTAATTTGTTAAGTTTGTGTGACTCGGGCGCCCACGATCTGTAAAGAGGCAGTAACTTATTGGAACAAATACAACTTATATGTAGTAAGGAAGGTAGATAATGAACATATATATGCTCTCCGTTATTTTATAGCCAATTTGGGAACATACGGAATGAAATAGGAAGAGGGATTATGAAGAAATATTCCTCACCACGATGGAGAGCAGTAACTAACAAGCTTCTTAATGCAAACCTAGCCGGAACACAGGAGAGGCGTGGGTTACAACATCGATATGCTCGAGGGTGGCTGGCGAGCAAACAAAGACGGCGAGGCGCGGGTCACCACGTGTTGGGAACGGCAGTGGAGGTAGGCTTAATGCCGAAGAGCGGGCACACGACCGGGGTGAGCACGGCAACACCGGAGAGGGTTCTGCTGTGGATCTGGGGGAGGGGGAGCCGGCGATGGAGATTGGGTGGACTAGTTGAGTGAAACGCGGGCGGGCGGTGGGGGGGTGTTGGCGGCCTAGGTGAAAAGGGTGAAAAATATCCCTGGCCGCCGCGCGAAAAGGCCTATGCAAACGGTTACCTCTAAAAGCTCGTGTGCACAAAGAGAATAATTTCGTTTGAAATGAAGAAGTACTATTTTTGAAATGAAGACGTGAGTTCATCGTTTCGCCGCTAAATTTTTCCCACGTAAAGCGATCACAATTATACCGCGGGTTTGATTTGCTGGAGCATTTCAGGTCTCGTGTGCTATATGTAAGACATTTTTTGGATTTAGCGTGCATTTTGGCATATAAATCAATTCCTAGCTGGACTGCATTTCCCGTCGAAAGGGATGAGGATTGTCGTTCGATCTGGGAGCATCCAACGATGCAGACGTACGGTCCGTGGGGTTTGGGTTCTGGCCAATCAGAACGCACGACTCAGATCGCGCGCGCAGCAAAGGGGGGCATCAGCCACAGTTTGGTAGGCACACGGCTTTCATGAGTGAACCGTGTGCTATTTGAAAACTTTTTTTTTGCGAGGGGCTATTTGAAAACATTTGCATGAACTAACAGCACATTTTCGTTTGAATCAAAACAACAGTTCATCGTTTCCCTCCAAATTGTTTTCCACGGTAAGAAATCACCATTGTACCCTATGGTTCGGTTTTCTTGTGCAATTGAGGTATCGTTTGCTATATTTGAGTCATTTGCTATGTTGCAACTACATGTGGGTGCTAGCTAGCTAGCAGGATCATTAGTGTGTCGCTTTGGGAGTTTTCATTCACTGTTCGAGAAACCGGAAAAAATTCAAACAGTTCGGCCGCAGGGTGCGGCCAGAGGCGTATGCCTTGTTGGTATTCTAATTACTGGAAATACATATAGAGTCCGGAAATAACAAAAATCGGTGTGTCACCATGCCGTGTTCTCAGGATCACATGGATTTTTTTTGGTAAAGATGGCACGAGTTTTGATGCTCACACCTTCCAAATCGAAGCATCTCACAAGAAGGATCATAGTTTCCAAAAGGAGATGCGGCACTCCGGACTCCAATTGTCAGTGACTACATCGTTCCGCTTTGAATTATTTTCACGGTAAACAATCACGTATATACCCTAGGTTTGATTTTTTGGCCCATTTCAGGTCTCGTTGCTATATTCAAGGCATTTTTTTGCACTTATCTTGCATTTAATGCGCATTATAATTAAATTCAAAACTGTTCTACAACTATATCTGGGTTGTTAGTTAGCAAAGAAGGTCTACAAATCATTTGTGTGTCGCTTTGTGAGTTTTCACCCATTGTCTGAGAAACGGGGAGAAGTTTCAAACATTCCGACTGCGAGGTGTGGCCACCGGCGTAGGCCTAGTTGGTATTTTAATTACTGGGAATTCAGATGGAGTCCAAACGGTGTGTGCCCGTGGCGTGCTCTCACGACCCCGGGGAAATTTTTTGGTAAAGTTTGGCACAGGTTTTGATGATCGCCCCTTCCAAACCGGAGAATCTCACGTGAAGGACCATGGTTTCCAAAAGGAGATGTGTCCATTCAAACTCCAGTGGTCGGTGACTTCATCGTTTGGCCTCATAGAAATTTCCACGGTACGCATTCATCATTATACCACGGGTTTAATTTTCTAACTCATTTCAGGAATTGTTTGCTATATTTAAGGCATTTTTTGAATTTAACGTGCAATTTGTGGATATAAATAAAATCACAACCGGAACTGCATGTGCTATCGAAAGGGACGAGGATCGCCGTTCGATCAAGGAGAATCCAATGGTGCAGACGTACGATCCGTGGGGTTTGGGTTCTCGCCAATCAGAATGCACGACTCAGATCGCGTGCGTGGCAGAGGGAGGGGGCATTGGCCACGGTTTAGTGGACACACGGATTTCGTGAGTGAACCATGTGCTATTTGAAAACATTTACATTACCTAACATCATATTTTTGTTTGAATGAAAACATGAGTTCATCGTTTCGCCTCCAATTTTTTTCCACGGTAAGAAATCACGATTGTACCCTATGGTTCGATTTTTTGGTACGTTTTACCTGGCGGCAGGCCTCGCTAGCAATCTAAAACTTTGAATATGCAAAAAAAGAGATCTCGTTTGTATATATATATATATATATATTCGCAACTACACGTGCGTGTTAGCAAGATCATTTGTGTGTCGCTTTGCGAGTTTTCATTCATTGTGCGAGAAACGGGAAAAAACTTCAAACAGTTCGGCCACAGGGTGTCGCCAGATCGTAGGCCTTGTTGGTATTTTAATTTCAGGAAATGCATATAGAGTCCGGAAAATTACGAAAATTATTGTGTCACTGCCGCGTGCTCTCACGATCGCGTGGAATTTTTTTGGTAAAGTTTGGCACAAGCTTTGGTGCTCGCACCTTCCATACCGGAGCATCTCACAAGAAGGATCATAGTTTCCAAAAGGATATGCGACACTTCGGACTACAAATCATCAGTTACTAGCTACATCGTTCCGGCCCATTTCAGGTTGTCTGCTATGTTTAAGTCATTCTTTGCACTTACCTTGCATTGCATTTTAGTGCATATAATTAATTAAAGTCAAAAACCCTACTACAACTACATGTGGGTGTTTTAGTTAGGCTATATATACTTAGGCTACTCATAGTGGAAAGTGTCATATACTAGTACCATGCATATATATATATAGTGTATGATACTACCTTTAATTAATTATAGCGCATAGTATAATACATAGAGTATAGTATCATAGATCATATTTATTGCCATGCATGACACAAATTAGTATCACATTTAACATAATGTTGTATCCATCTATATGTTACTCTAACCCTCACTATATATATTTAATTCTTTGGCACATCAGCATACTTGCTATTTCCGAGTGCATGATATCATTGGCTATGATACCACCACTATGGCCAGCCTTATATAGTGGGGAGTATCATATATTATATATAATATCATGCATATGATACTAGTGTGTGATACTACGTACGCATCTTCATAGTGCATATATAGTATCATAGAGTAGTATATATCATAGATGACCGTATTTATGGTCATGCGTGACACGAAGTAGTATAGCATTTATTATATATGTTACGGTATCTACCTATGTTACTGCTTCTTTGCCACATCATCATATTTAATATTACCGAGTGCATCATACCGGCTATTATACCCCCACTATGGCCACCCTAAGGCTGGTCATAATATGGGAGTATCAAGCGGTATCATGCATGCATGCCAACTAGACTTTTTGGATGATGTGGCACACAGTTAAATGAGGAAAGAGAGGGTGTGGTATCATATCATGATATCGTATCATATTAAATGTTGTACTACTTTATGTCATCCATGGCAATTAATAAGGCAACCTAAGATACTAATTTATGATACTATGCATGCGCACATTACGAAGGTATTACCGATCGTACACTTGTATCATGCATATATACTCCCTCCTTTCCAGTTTATAGGGCTTATCTCAAAATTTTAGTTTTCCATTTTATAAGGCTCAATTTGGTTGTTCCCCATCACATGTTTAGATTCCAAGGTGCATTAAATCATTGCATGCAAGTATTAAGAGAAAATTGACAAATGCACGTACTTTATATATGCATGCATGTATTGCAATTAATACATTGGTAAACATAATTTTTTGAGGAAAAAAAGCATTAATTGGGTGTTTTTGCAAACCACAAAAAGTATTGCACAGCTCACCATCTACCTTGGTTGGTGAGATTTTTGAATTGAGCCCTATAAACCGGAAAGGAGGGAGTATGATACTAGCTAGTCTATGATATATTAGCTACCTTATTAAGAGCATGGTTAATAATACAGCCAACGGTCGGCTATAAGAAGTTGCCATGTCATATACAACCAACCTCTTAGCCGGCATGTACAATAATAAGTTTTAAATATGTACTACTTTATCAATAGTTGGCCCACCTTACATCCTCATAAAGTGTCTTGGGTCTCGTGTTGCAGCTGGCTCTACTAACCAAGAGCCTGCTTCTCTTCTCCCTCCTCTTCTCTTTCCTCAAACTAATAAGCACATATATATTATTCTATTCCTTATAGCCTGCTTATGTCACTCTATTGTACTTGCTCTAATGCATAGTATCATAGAGTAGTATCATGTAGTACTTTATTTATTGTCATGCATGACACATAGTAGCATAGCATTTATTATGATACAGTTTCATGATACGATACTTAACCCTCTCTTTCTTCATTTAATTCTATGACAGGTCATCAAAATTGCCTAGTTGGCATGCATGATACTAGGTATGATACCCCTTACTATCAGTGTAGCAAAGAAGGTGTACAGATCATTTGTGCGTCACTTTGTGAGTTTTCATCCGTTTGTTCGAGAAGCAGGAAGAAGTTTCAAACATTTCGGACGTGAGGTGTGGCCACTAGCGTAGGCCTAGTTGGTATTTTAATTACAGGAAATTCATATGGAGTTCGGACATCATCAAAATTGATGTGTGCCCATGGCGTGCTAACACGACCCCGTGGAAAAAAATGGTAGAGTTTGGCACAAGTTTTTATAGCCGCTCCTTCCAAACCCAAGCATCTCACATGAAGGATCATGGTTTCAAAAAGGAGACATGTCAATTCAAACTCCTGTGGCCGGTGACTTCATCGTTTGGCCTCATAAAAATTTCGACTGTACGCAATCACCATTACATCATGGGTTTGACTTTTTGGCGCATTTCAGGTATCGCTAGATATATTTAAGACATCTTTTGAGATTAACGTGCATTTTGTGCATAAAATAAAATTACAACCGAAACTGCATGTGTTGTCGAAAGGGATGAGGATCGTCGTTCGATCTGGGAGCATCCAAGGGTGCGGACGTACGATTCGTGGGGTTTGGGTTCTGGCCAATCAGAAAGCACGACTCAGATCGTGGGCGGGGTTTGGTCGGCACACGGCTTTCATCAACGAACCGTGTGCTATTCGCAAACCAGATTGCATATTTTTGTTCACACATACTGTAGTGAGATCAATTGAGTGTGCTACCTCTATGATATAATAATAATAACAAAATACAGTTCATATTCATTGCCTGAGCTGACAGCATATCAAGGTCAACATATTATGGTTCTTAGATCAACAGAATACCGGGCATAACTCACAAATTCAGTACACACGACAGTTCTAAATTAAACGAATTAAGTTCTAGGGTAGGCATAAAGACTAGTCTTACGGCTTAATTCCCGTGTACATGGGGGAACTGGGATCATTACGTTGACCCTGAATGAACTTGGGTTTTCTGATGATTTTACGTTTCTCTGTTACACCGGTGCGTGATCCCTTGGCTGGCAACTCATCGAATTCATCGTACTCGTCCTCATCGGCAACATCGTCGACACCTAGTACCCTTCTCTTTCCATGCATCACTACATGGCAGTTCTTATGCAAGGGGTCTTCCACAAAGAAAATCTAGGTAGCATCGCTGGCAAGAATGAATGGGTCCGCGTGATATGACATTGTTGTCCTGTTAACACAGGTGTTCCTGTACTCATCAATCCTTACATGACCAAGATGGGTCCATACGCACCTGAATAATGCCACCTTAACTTTCACATAGTCAATCTCCCAAATCTCTTTGATGGTTCCATAGTATACCCTTTAATCAGCTTCATTTATAGTCATGCATTCTATTCAAACAGAGATGTTCTGATATGAGGTCTTTTGATCACGTTCCTCAGTGTAGAACGTGTATCCACTTATGTCATATGCTTGGTACGTCAACACCGTAGGTGATGGCTTTTGTGCCAACCACATAGCAATGTCATCGACAGATCCTTGTGCCAAACGGTTCTTCAGCCATTCGACGTAGTTCTTAGTGTGCTCCTTCATCTCCACATATGATGAAGGCACCATTGGTAAGAAGCTTTGGCATATCTCTGCCAAGTGTTCTTTGGCATAAGTGCTAAGAACTGGGCTGTTAAGAAGTACCGTCAAATGGGCTTTCTCTGCCAATTCTCCATGTGCAGCCATTTGTGTGCCAGTAAGGACCGGTTTACCTTTCATCCTTCCCTCGTGGCAAGAGAGAGGCAAACCTATAGGTCTTTGTTTCATGTATTCGGTGCAAAACTCAACCACCTCCTCCGTGGTATAAACTTGTAGGATGCTTTCCTTTGGATGGTTTCGGTTCCGACAAAAGCGCTTCAGTATTCCCATGAACCGCTCGAAGGGATACATGTTGCGAAGAAACACAGGACCACAATACTTTATCTCGTTGACAAGGTGCACAGTGAGATGGACCATGACATCAAAGAATGACGGTGGGAAAAACATCTCTAGGTTGGACAATATTCTTGCAATATCATCTTGCATATGATCCAACTCTTCAGGATCTACAACTTTCTGCCATAGTTGGTTGAAGAAATCACAGAGGTCAATGAGTGTGTTTCTTATATCTTTGTCCATCAGATTCCTGATGGCCACTGGGAGGATTTGTGTCAACCTGTGACAACTTCATTTTACCTGAGCTCACATCCATGAGACTTCTGATGTTTGCGCAGTAGGAAGAGGGTGTCTTAACTGACAACAAATAGGTGAAGAACGGTGTTGCTTCTTTTGTATTGAAATTATAACTCTGGCGAGCTTTGATGAATTTGTCATCATCTTCTGCTTCACTCTTGTGTGTTGATTGATCAATAAGCATATCGAGCCGCGAACAGTCACTATCCTTTCTTTTACCTGTAATCTTGAGCAGAATACCAAGGATGCTTTCACATACGTTCTTCTCTACGTGCATGACATCGATGCAGTGACGTACACGTAGAATCTCCCAGTAAGGTAATTTCCAGAACACCAATTTCTTCTTAAACACTTGACCCTTGGGTGTTTGTTTCACCGTCAAAGGGTAGTTCTTGCCAAGCACAACATTAAAAAATTTAGCCATGTTGTGGACCACCTCCCCTTCATAAGGTCTTGGGCCCACACCTGCCTCCGTCGTACCATCAAATTCAGATTTCATCTTTCAGTATGGGTGATTTTTTCGTAAGAACCTACGATGACGCAAATACACGGTTTTGTGCGAGTTGGGAAGTCTTCTGCTAGTTGTCCTATCCATGCATGTGACACACCCTATATCTCCCTTTGTTTTTTGCCCTGATGTGTTGCCTAATGCCGGCATATCTTGAATGGTGTGCACCAGCATCACATGTGTATCGAAAATCTCCTTTCTATAAGCATCATAACATTTTACAGCAGACGCGTCTACCCACACTGTCAGCAGTTCTT